>OZ007571.1:51775743-52375743 GCA_963931925.1 Onchidella celtica
TTAGGGTCTGTCACTTAAGATTCTTGTATAAATGTTTATAATTCTTAGACCTCTTGTCAATCGGTCATTTTAGATTCTTGAATAAATGTTTATAAGCCTTTTATTTATTGTGTGCCGGTTATTTTAGAGTCATTAATAATGTTTATAAGCCGTTTATTACTTTGTATCGGTCATTTTAGATTCTTGTAATAATAATAATTATTAACGTTTTATTTCTTGTGAACTGGTCTTTTTGATTCTTGCATTAATACATAATTTTATTATTCTGTGTCGGGTCATTTTCTGTTCTTGTAAAACTGATGATCAACCTTATATTTCTCGTCTGTCGCTCATTTCAGATTCTTGTATAAATGATTGTAATTGGCATTTTAAATGATTATAATATTAGGCCTTATGCTTCGTGTTGGTCATTTTAGATTCTTGTATTAAAAAGTTTATAAGCCTTCTGTTTTGTGTAAACTGACGAAATATTATAAAACCACAGAAAGACTGTGGGGTCGCAGCAGGGCTATAAGTAATGTCAAATTGGGGCTAAAAGAACAAAAGTTGTATGTAGCAAAGCCCCGCGTAAGAAATGATACTCAAACGATGCAATGCAAACTAAAAGAGAAGACAGAAAATGTTCAATATTTTGACTATCACCTCTAACAAGAAAAAACAACAACAACAACAACAGAAAAAAAAGAAAATGGAACAGACAAAACAATTGAACAATGAAAGATTTCAATAGGAAATGTACAGAATCGAAACAGAATATGTTTACTTATCTGCGAGTTCTTGCGTGGTCAGCAGCACAAAAGCACGTCTGCCAATGTATTTTGTGTGCATCGGTCCGTTTTCCTTCTGCCTGAAAGTATAGTGGAAAAGATGTGATTAAATTCTTGTGCCGCCCCCTTACTGATCTCATATCATCATCAGTTGCCCTGTCTGGAACAGACATTGGCGATCATGGCTCTCCCCTCGGACCTGTCATCAGCCAACCTCAAGAAAGAGTTGTTGTTGTGAAGTTTATTTGTTGTCCATGAATTAAGACTTTCAGTGAAAGTTTTTCTCTGTCTACCCCTGCTTTTCCTGCCTTCGATCTTCCCTGTGACTGCTAGATGTTCAAGGCTCCTGAGGCGATAGGTGTGCCCTAGAAATTTCAGTTGCCTCTGTCCTCTTGTTTTAATTAATGATCTTTTCAGATTAGAGCCTCTCATAACTGACTCATTTGATTTTTTCTCCATCCATGATATTCTCAATATTCTTCTAATAAACCACATTTCTGCTGCTTCTAGTTTCCTCTCTATTTCTTTGTTCGTTGTCCATAATTCACATCCGTATAAAAGCACTGATCACACATATCGTGAAATGGTTATGAAACCTGGATTTCCACTGTCTCTATACCCAGAGCAATTTATTTCAATTGCCGTGTTATTTTAGTCGTGCTATTTTAGCAATTTGACACCAGTTCTAATCATCATTCAGAAAAATAGTAGTCCCTTACGCAAACATTGCTGTACCAAAATTCTTTGCTTAAGATAATTAAATTAATGTTCTCCGAGACTCAAAATTTATTGAATTAATGCACAACTGCATGCGTGCAATGACAGACGAATAAATGAACAAACAGAAACAACAACAAAGTTTCGTGCATATTATATAGCTATCTTTCCTGTATAGCCCATTTAAAACAATGCTTATCTTTAGCATCAGTTAAACAAAAAAGACAAAGATATAGAATGGCCGAAAGATAAGAATTGTCCTTGTTTACCATTTTTGCACTAATCTTTGAATTTCTCTATTCCCTCAGGTCATAGCGAGAATTGGTAGGAAGACAGTATTGGATACACACTTTCTATCTTATCTCCGTTGAACACAGTAACCTGATCTAGCAAGATGGCCGTGCTGTGGCTAGTGTCAGCCTTATATTTGACTTCCTTCAATAAAACACATTTTCTGAAAGATTCTGGAGCGCCTAAGGAAGGAAATGGTGATATTTACGTAAGAGCTGAACTTGGTAATAATGCGACGGTGAAAGGTATTGGGGATTTTAGTGGACAGAGGGCTGTCTTCAGATTCATGGGTATTCCGTATGCAAGACCACCAACAGGTAATTTCTTAAATTTTGTCTGTATCAGCTTTCATAGATTTCTTCAAAATGAAAAATGTTAATATCTGTTCTTCAATGTATTTAAGGTTGATATTCTTTTACCTGATTTCTTTCTCTCTCTCTCTCTATCTCGCTCTCCTCCCCCCCCCCTCTCTCTCTCTCTCTCTCTCTAACCCACCTTACTGGCGGTTACCGAGTCTATCAGCCTGATTCTTGATCTTTTTACATGAATGTTCAATTTCTAAAGAGAACTATGTACTTCGCTGTCAGTTAATGGCTTGAATGAATTTCTGTGTTACGTACATGTAAAAATGTGTGAAGCGCCCAGAGACAATCTAGGTGGCAGGGCGCTATATTATTTATAATAATGTAAATGATAATAATAATAACAATGATTATTTATTGTCATTATTATTGTTGTTATTATTTTTCTATTATCCAAGAACGCAGTTTTCACTGGAATGTATGGTTACCCCCATTTAAAAATAATTTGAAACCGGCCTTTCTGTTTCTTCTTTTTCGAAACGTTACGTACATTCAGTTGCACAGCATTCTATTTTCTCCCGATAGGTGCCTTACGTTTCAAGAAACCTGAACCTGTAGACGGCTGGGCAGGTGAAAGAGACGCCACAAAACCAGGCCACCAGTGTCCACAAACTTTAGTGCCAGGATTCACTGATTTCTTTAACACTTCCGAGGATTGCCTTTTCCTGAATGTGTACACGCCAACACGCGATAGTACCCACCACAATATTCCCGTCATGGTGTGGATTCACGGTGGCGGGTACTCACAGATGGCAGGGTCAGTTTTTGATGGTTCAGCTTTGGCAGAGAAAGGTGTGGTCGTGGTCACTTTCAATTACAGGCTGGGCGCTTTAGGTTTCCTCAGCACAGAGGACGATGTCATTCCCGGGAACTTTGGTCTTTTGGACCAGATCCAAGCCTTAAAGTGGGTAAAACAATATATTTCTAACTTTGGCGGGGATCCAAATCAGGTTACCATTTTCGGTGTGAGTGCTGGCGGCACCAGTGTATCCTTGCTCACCCAATCTCCTCTGGCACGTGGATTGTTTCACAGGGCGATCATGCAAAGTGGAGTCTCACTCACGCCCTGGGCTTACGTCCGTCCAACCACCCATATCACGCCAAGGACTCTTGCTAAACTGATAGCGGAAGACGCAGGATGTACACAGGATATTTCTGAGCAACTTTTGCATTGTCTTCAGGCAACGGATGCTGAGACAATATTAAACTCTAGCATCGAAATTGTGGCCAATAACAGTGCCAATTATGTCATGGCCCCTCGTGTGGAAAACATCTATGGCTCTTTGCCCGACTTCCCCAGTAAGCTATTGGAGAACGGTCAGTTTCATCACGTCGATACAATCCGAGGTTACACTGCCTATGAAAGTGGACTAATGATACCTCAAGCGACAAAATCAGACTTCAGATACATTGTCTTTAGCCATCTGGCGCCATTTAATATCACTGACACAGACTACTTCACAAATGTCTTTTCAGATATTTATCTGGGCAATTCCACAGATACTGATTTTACCACTCGACAGGTCACAGCTGTCTCCTCTGATCTGGATTTTGCAGGACCAACTTTTATAGAAATACGTCACGCTGTTGAAAAATCGCCAGAAAAACATCATTTCTTCTACAAATTTGACTACAGGCCGATTATTAGCCGACAACCCGCATGGGTCACGGCCACACATGGTGACGATCTCCCGTTTCTGTTCGGATTCTCCAAATTTGTGACGTGGCCAAAAGACCAGCGGCCAACGCCAGGTGACCAGCAAATGGCCGAGCAGCTGATGGCATTGTGGACCAATTTCGCAAAATCCGGCGATCCAACGGCAACCATGCCACTAGGCGGCGTCTCCTGGGAACCATTTACTGTTGAGCACCAGCAACAACTGATCCTTAAGAAAATCTCCACGTTGAGCCACTTTGAAAAACCGGAGATTGTCAATCCAATTGAGCAACTTCTACAGAAAATAGATGACCGTGATAGATTATACATGATGAAATAACACACGCAAACTTTATGACATAATATAATGTCACCACCCTTCTTTAAGACTGTAGTAGCTAAAAAATTCGAAAAATTGATTTTTATGTATGTTCAACTACACCCAAAGCCGCATAGAATGATCTTGGTTTTAGACTCCCACGCCGAAAAATAATCGAATAGCAAACGTCAAAAAGTCATTGTCACTGGACCAGTAGTGCTAAAATAAAACACTTTTTGCTTTTTCCTGAAAAGTAGTCAAAACCAGTTACTACAGTTTTAAGGAACGGTGACAATCTGATCTCTAGACACATTCGAAACAGGCTGACATTTTCACTTATATCTATCTTTGACAATCCGGTGGTGCCTTTTAAGTCTGGATGCAACATTGTACCAACTGAAAAGTATGACACAGAGGTAGAAGGTGTTTATCATTGTTTTAAAAGATGTATTGCCATTTTAATGACACAGTGTTTTCGTTGTGCCGTTCTTCGTTCGTGTGTTGTTTTGTTTTACTACTCAAAATTTCATGCTTAATATAACTGACCTATAAAAAAATTCATTGACCTACACACTGAAATGTTCTACGATACCAATAGCACGAGACCTGAGGAAGAGAAATGCATTTTTAGAAAAACAACCAAAAAAACATTCACCACTTAAAACTATAGGTGAGTCGGTAGATAGGCCTTTCTCCCATATTTATTCGAAACGAAGTAAGAAAATGTTCGAATTTAATTTTCATAACAAAAAAAAAGTGGAGTTAGATCACTCTTATCTATGAGCACAGTTAAGCCCTTTTAGAGTTGATTTCAGCCCTTGCAAAAGCAGTGTCCTGAAATAAGACTAAAAAACTAAAAACTATGTTTTCAATAGTTTACACTCTTAACGAAACAAATCAAAGTAGAACAAAAATACAGAGTGATGCGTACATAAGTTTGGCTGGTGCTTGTTTCAAACTGGTCAGGAAGGAAAATGACAAAAGCTCGTTCAGTGTGCTACATTGTACTGACAGACATACAAAGATACAAATGAAAACAGAAGTTAAGTTTTAAAAAGATTAACATTAGATATTGTTACTGCATTAAAAGAGGTCATAAAAATATCCCACTGCCAACCCGAATCCCAGCGCGCATTAGAGAATTTAAGCGAAGTAGTTGGTTAGTGATGTAATGACGCTCAGTTTTAATGAGACTTCTCAAACCAGCCAATCGGTACCGCTGGATCTCATTGAAACTCACTGTAGTGACGTCACCACCCAACTAGTAAGCAGATCAAAATCGGCTCGTTCGCGCCGGGCCTAAAAGGTTTCAGTCTGGTGTCACTGTCTCAAGAAATGATTATTGTATAATTGACAATAACAGAATACTAAAGCTGGGTTTACATGTGTACGGAAAGGAAAACGGCAACGGAAACGTCAAAAAACCCTCAAGTAGTGAAATAGAAAGAATGTTTTCGCGGAGAGCCCATTTCCCTATACATGGCAACGTGCTTTCTTTTTACTACTTGATGGATTATTACCGTTTCAGTAGCTGTTTCTGTACACATGAAAACCCAGCTTTAAATTGTGTTGACATGTGTACGGAAACGGAAACGGACACGGAAACGTCAAACCCCTCAAATAGTATACTAGAAAGAATGTTTTCATATGTACGGAAATCCCATTTCCGTACACATGGAAACACTCTTTCTTTTTACGACCCGACGGATATTTGACGATTCCGCTGCCGTTTCCGTTTCTGGACACATGAAAACACAATTTAAGATTTCTAAAACACTTTCACTGCATCGGTGGTGAGACTGTTTATCTGACATAAATGAAAATAAAGTTATGTAAGCAACCACATAGTGACAAAACTTAAATCTGTAAACAGTTACATAGATTTATTATCTCTTCCAGTGGTCCCCAACCTTTTTCAGGCTATCGCCCCCTTAGGCTCCAAATTTTCTTTCATCGACCACCCTCCACCCTCCACCCACCCTCAACCTATGCTCAAAGCCAACAGGTACATTTCACAAGAAGATAGACTACATCAAGATAATTATAATGTTCAAAGCCTTATTACTGATTGATTATGATTGAATGTTGGTTATTCATTATGAAACAAAGGATTCTCTATCAAATGCACTCCGTAAAAAAGGCATTTTCTATCCATAAAACCCACCAATGTGTGCTGTTGAGCAAGTCATATTATAAAAAAATACAGAAAAACTGTGGGGTCACAGCAAGGCTTCAAGCAAAGTCAAAAACTGGCTAAAAGAAAAAGTTGTATGTAGCAAAGCCACGCTTAAGAAATAATACCCAAACGATACCTGCAAACGCAAAGAAAAAGGGAAGACAGAGTCTGCCCTGCATTTGCCCAGCCCCCAAGCCCCCTTTTCATCGTCTTCACCCACCCCACCCTTTTCCTTGTTTTCGAAAGGGGGGGGGGGTTATGGAAATTTTATCTCCCAAGTTGAGATCCACTGATCTATTCTATTTGCCCATGATAAGACTGGAGTCAAGCACAGTTTTCTGTCTTAATGTGCAGTACTTTTTGAACCCCTGGAAATTACCACTACATAGTAGAACATAATAATGTATTTCCCTTGTCAATTGCTCTATTTTTTGACAGTACCAAGTGGCATTCCGTATCTGTCAGAGAAAGTAACAACTGGCGCTCTACAAAATCTTGTGTCATTAGTAAATGACTGAATCTTTTGTTGTAGACCTTGTGCAGCAGCCTTTAAGAAATGGCAGTTCTGTGGCTTGGGCCAGCGTTATATTTCGCCTCTATAAATTTACCATTATTTCTGAATGATTCTGGTGCACCAAGTGATGGATCAGGCGATATCTTTGTGAAAAACTGGGTAGGAAGCGCGACCACCGTCAGAGGCATAGGGGACTTTAGCGGACAGCGAGGCGTCTTTCGATTCATGGGCATTCCTTATGCAAAGCCTCCCACCGGTGAGATATCTATCTATCCGTCTGTCTGTCTATCTAGCACGCTAGCTAGTTATCTGTCTGTCTTTCTGTCTGTCTTCTATCTATCTATCTATCTATCTATCTATCTATCTATCTATCTATCTATCTATCTATCTATCTATCTATCTATCTATCTATCTATCTATCTATCTATCTATCTATCTATCTATCTATCTATCTATCTATCTATCTATCTATCTATCTATCTAGCCATCCATTCATTCGTCTGTCAGTATGTATGTCTGTCGGCCTGTCGGTCTATATCTATCTATATAATTAATTGAAATATTTCTGAATCAGTCCATATACTCTTCACTGAATCTCATTAGCCTGTAAAGAAGTCGGTGTTTTTTTCAGTAACGACTGTATTTTTACAGCAAATCTTCAAAACTATCCAATCTCCATTCATAGGTGCCTTACGCTTCGAAAAACCTGAGCCTGTAGACGATTGGACAGGCGAAAAAGATGCCACAAAACCAGGCCACCAGTGTCCACAGCCTCTAATGCCAGGATTCACTGATTTCTTCAACACCTCCGAGGACTGCCTTTACCTGAATGTGTACACGCCAACACGAGACAGTGCTCACCACGATATTCCCGTCATGGTGTGGATTCACGGTGGTAGTTTTGTTCAAGGCTCAGGCAGCGACTACGATGGTTCAGATTTGGCTCGGCATGGCGTTGTGGTCGTTACCTTTAACTACAGGCTTGGCGCTTTGGGTTTTATGAGCACGGAAGATGACGTTATTCCTGGAAACTTTGGCTTGTTGGACCAGATAGAAGCTTTAAAGTGGGTACAGACGCACATTGCCCGTTTCGGAGGAGACCCGAATCGAGTGACTTTATTTGGTGAAAGTTCCGGGGCCGCCTCTGTTTCACTGCTCTCTCAGTCGCCGCTGGCACGGGGTTTGTTCCAAAGAGCTATCATGCAAAGCGGAAGCTCCCTGACGCCATGGGCGTATGCACGCCCAACTTCGCGCATATCACCACAAACAATGAGTCGGCATTTAGGACAGCAAATGGGTTGTAACCAAACAAATTCTACACTGTTTTTGCACTGCATGCAACAAAAGGACGCACAAAATATCATCCAATCCACTAGGACAGTTTTAACAATGCTGAAGTCCACGATGGTTCTGGTTCCACGTATAGAGACAACAACTGGAGTTCTGCCTGATACGCCCAGTAAATTAATTGCCAGTGGTCAGTCCAGCCATATTGACACTTTACACGGTTACAACGCTCACGAAAGCGGGGCTCTGAAAATTTCAGCCTCAAGGTTGGACTTCGAAGAGGCCATTTTAAAGAAAATTTCCCTTTATAACATCACAGACAAAGGCAGGTTCTTGAAACTGCTCACCGACGCCTACATTGGCACTTCTATTGATCCAGATTTTATATCACAACAACTGAC
The DNA here is from genome assembly GCA_963931925.1 of Onchidella celtica. Taxonomy (NCBI): domain Eukaryota; kingdom Metazoa; phylum Mollusca; class Gastropoda; order Systellommatophora; family Onchidiidae; genus Onchidella; species Onchidella celtica. The sequence goes on from OZ007571.1 coordinate 51,784,235, forward strand.
AGCCGCTTTGTCAGATATCAATTTTTCCGGGCCAATCTTAAACGAAATCAAGTTAGCAGTGCAAGCTTCAGCAACGACAAATCATTATCTGTATAAATTGGACCACCGGCCCAGCATAAGCTCCCAGCCCCACTGGGTAACGGCCATGCATGGCGACGATCTTCCTTTTCTGTTTGGCCTCACTCGTTTCCCGAGCTGGCTCGGTGATCAAGTACCAACAGCAGCTGACCTCCAAGTAGCCAATCAGATGATGACATTATGGACTAACTTTGCTAAAACAGGCAACCCCACACAGACCGTTCCCCAGGGTGCTGTGTCCTGGCAACCGTTTGTCCAGGATCACCAGTATCAGTTTGTGATCAGAAATTCGTCCATGTTAACTCTGTATGACAAACCCAAGATCACAGCACTGTGGAATCAGTTCTTGCAAAAAATGGACAACAACATTCCTACTGATGTTTCAATCCTGGGCTGACGAGTGTAATGAAATAGATCAGTGGTTCTCAACGAGAGCGATATCACGCCTAGGTGGGGGGGGGGACGGGGGGGGGTGGAGGCAGAAACGATGAAGGGACGGGGGCGAAAACATGAATGGAGGACGATTTTGGGGGGAGGGGGGGGACACAACACACGGCAGTCACTGTCTTGGTCAACAGCATGCATAGATGGGTTTTACTGACGGAGAAAGCCTACTTTTTGTTCAGCGCAGTTACTAAAGAATACTTTCTGTTCTATAATGCATACTCACACCGCCTATTGTCATTTATTTATAAGACTTTGAAAAACCTAAACATCATAATTTGTGTGTAATCTGTCTCTTGTGACATGTATCTGTTAGGTTATGGTGGGGATTTGGGGGGAGGAGGGAAGAAGAGAAGAAGGGGGAGGGGGGGGGGAGAAGAATCAACATTTGGAGCCTAAGGGGGGCGATTGCCTGATAAAGGTTGAGAACCACTGAATTAGATCATGTTACTGCGCCAGGGCGAGTTTTGTTTTCTTAGTCTTATATAACCAAAAAGCTTAGCGGCAGGCTTGTGGCACACCGAGTCAAGTGTTGAGATCTTTAGTTTAAGGAGGTTTCGCTGCCCTTGGCATTTACACCTCGCTTTTCTTCTTTTTATTTTTCTTGTTGTGGTAGGGATTCTTTTTTTAGAACTTTGCCCGGGCAGCAGAGGGTTCGACCTTCTCTTTTCGATTACCAACTGCCAAGGTATCTTTAACGTGCGCAACGTGCACATGGGCCCTCCGAAATTTTATTCCTTATCCGAAAAGACTAGGTGCCCGGTCCTACCTCCCATAGGATGAGGGCCAGGAAAATATGAGAAATATCCCAAAATTCCAATATGCCTGCACCGACCGGGATTCGAACCCGGTACCTTCGGCATGAGAAGCGAGCACATTGCCTCTAAGCCACCGCGCCCCCCACTTGAGTCAAGTGAGCTGATCTGTGCAATCAGCGGCAGGCCCCACACTGAGCCAAAGACTGTTTTGCGTCCGTTTGGATTCAGTGGGCCGTGTCTCTCTCTCTCTCTCTCTCTCTCTCTTTGTTTAACAGCTAACTCAAGACAATTCTGACGCACCTGAGCCCGTGTTCTGATCTCGTCAGTGTGAAAGGCCCCGTTCAATCCTGTAAGTTTACATCTCACACTGAAACCAAGGCGAAACAGATCTTGACTCATTACGTCACCAGCCTTTTTGATTTACTTTCTATCTCATTTTCCCCACAAAGAACTCGAGAATGTTTTTCATAATTATTTTCTTCCTTTTGTTCTAATACAATTTTTCCAATAAACCTACCCTGTTGGTCTTTTTTTTTTTTTTTTTACTCAAGTCAAGAACATTCGCTTAGGACTCCTAACACAGCAGCAAAGTCAAAATATGGCAAACAGATAAAGTTGTATGTAATAAAACCTCTCGTAAGAAGTAATACAGAAACTATACAATGAAACGCAAAGAAAAAGGGAAGACAAATCAAGCTTTCGATGAATTGATCTTCATCTATAGACAATGTTGTCTTTTTGCCATATTTTGACTTTCCTTCAAACGTTGCTGCAACCATACAGATTTTCTGTGGTTTTGATAATATTTCGTCAATTTAACACAGTGGCGGCAGAATGAAAGACATTTTAGTCTGATGTAAATACTAAACTTACATGTGAAATAATAACACTTTGTTTTCATGTGTACAGAAACGGAAACCTCAAAATCTACCAACTAGTAAAAAGAACGAATACAGAAAGACATGAAAACATTCTCTCTCTTGAACTGCTTGAAGCTTTTTTAACGTTTCCATTGCCGTTTCCATTTCTGGTCATATGAAAACACAACTTAAGAACTTGGGGTTGGGGGACACGGTGGTCTAGAGGCAAGGTGCTCGCCTCTCATGCCGAAGATACCGGGTTCGAATCCCGGTCAGTGCAGACATGTTGGAATTTTTAGATTTTTCTCATATATTTTCTTGTCCCCCTATCCTATGGTAGGTAGGATCGTGCACCTAGTCTTCTCGGATAAGAAAGAAACACTCGGAGGGCCCATGTGCACGCTGTGCATGTTAAAAATACCTTGGCGGTTGGAAACCGAGAAGAGCAGGCCGAACAGGCCGCTACCCGGGCAAAATTAAATAAAATTTATCCCTACCGTTCCTTCCCCCTTCCCCAATGCCCACCTGCGCTGCACTGTGGCGACGACGTGTTTGCTGTAGTTGTAACTGGGCTGCAATGACTCTAAGGCAAATTTCCCAAATGGGATTAAAGATGCATACATAATACAAATGCAATATTTATCCTCTGTCGTGAATGACACTATCCAGAGAAATGATGGATTCACTTTGAATGTGCCTTTACACAAACTTATTCACGTCTTACGGAAGGTATACTAATAAATAGGTATATTCATACATTTACACAGTGCACTCAGAGGCAGGTAAGTCTGAACCATCCAAAAACAATACAAAATGTGCAAAAATCGGTGTGATTTCTTTGGATATGAACCTTTAAAAAAAGATTGAAGTATATCATTTATGAAACAAGCAGTAATAAAATGTGAGTACGTGTCGCAAGTACATAAAAACCAAACGAACACAAAAGTAAAAATACGGAAAAATAACTAATATATTTTCCCAAACCGTCTTATGGCAAATGTTTGGAGTAACTGAAAGCAAAGGGATTTTCAGCCGAGATGGTTTGTAATGTCAAAAATCACACCATGATCCCTGTCCTGTACTAATAGGAGACAATATATAAAAACGCCTTCTGGTCAACAAACTCTAGTGGCTATTTCTTAGTCCGCATCTCTCATACTCAAGAATGGAGGAGTGTTGGGGGAGTGTAGTCTACTTACAAAGCCAATTAGAGAAAATACTGAATTGTGTTCACTGCTTATCAAAGGCTTATAACGTAAAAATACCGCACGCCCGTAACAACAGTGTCACGAGCAGAGTTAGGGTCTTGGGGATGTTACGACTGGACGAGAGGCAGCTAACTCACACTCGGACACAACCACACAAGAAAAGTATTAAATAACTAGAGCGTATATATGTCAGGCCGGTCAGGCCATAGTTTACATAAATATTAATAACAAAACAAAAGACAATAGAGGTATATATTCAAACCAAAAACTCTAATTAATAACTTAACCAATGATATTCATGTAGCTATGGAGGTACTGCAATCAATAGTAAATAGGTATATTATACGAAACTGGATATCAATTTAAAGTGACAGTTGAGTCGCCACTGGCCAGTCGCCAGGCAAACTCTCCATAAATCATATGGGCTTAAATGTTAGGAGAGCCCAGTACGTTCAAAGCCTACAGAAGCACTCTTCGGCTTGTAGGTAATTTAAGCAGTTGCCAAAAGACTATATTTTATGCACAATCACTATTCAGTTCATCAACAATGTGCTATATTATTCCAATCATACTATGGCAATAGATCTATCATACAGGACACTCGTGGTCGAGTGCCAGCTGGGGTTTCCTTAGTCTTCCTATGAGGCTGTAGTTCTCTCTCTATCTCCGATCTCTATTATACTTGAATAATTAAGATATATTACCATTGCTCACGCCTACTGGGAGGCGCGAACATCAAAATAGCGCAGCGTGGGCTTTCAAAGGTCAGCCCACTCAGACCTTTCTTTCTAGAGCTCAGTCAGTCCGTTAGCAAGGACTTCTTAGTCTTCAGACCACACAGTTCAGGTACTGGCCGACCGGAGATACTTCACGAAACGATGCTTCTCTCGTCTGTATTCACCAAATCTGAACGTTACACGGTGTCTTATACTATCTAACTACCCAGCGTGCTAGTCCGCTGGCCCAATTAGTTCAGCTATCTCATAGGTCGAAACCTCCCACCATTTTAATTGTAGTAATACGTCTGCACTATTCTACCAGCCAGTTAACGTGCAAAAACTTGTCTAGTCATACTTAACAATGTCAACTAGCCCCACCTTGTTTCACCCCTACTCCATTACTTATTAATCACGAACATTAAAGCCGACAAGCGTGACTCTAACAGTTTAACTTTACATTTATTTACTCACCAACTATAATTTGGCGAGGACCGTTCAAGACCACCAGCCAATTTCTCATGGCCCTGGTAAACAACAACAACTCACTCTCTGCGTGAGTTTTAACAATATCCGAATCATGACAAACAGCCTATCAACAAAGGTGACCAATCACTAATGGACATGGTTACCTCCACCATCAAGTAAAGAAGACGTATTTTTGGCATCTTGTATTACGGGCACATATCAGCTCGGCATATTGAAGGTCAATGAACCAATTAATTTCAACGGGGGATATAATTACCCGTTTTAGTGCCGTAGCAACCAAAGGATGTCGGGTCTTTCAAATAGATAAGTTACAGATGACATGGAAATTGTTTACCCAAGCCAGATCCACTAATGCAGTTATCGTGAACTGCTGGCATCTAAGTGTATGTAGTAAACAGACGGAGTTCGACATGCATTTCTCATGGACCGGACCCATTGACGAATACTGGAACTTTCTAGTGGGACCTCTCAGGAAAGCTTTTTGGTAAATTCTTGCCAAATTTTGAAAAAAAAAACCCAAAACATGAGCATCGTTTGTGTTAATTCCTAAAGCTGAAACACCCTAAAGCAGATCAACCTAGCAGAAGCTTGTGCAAGAGACATATTGATGCCGAAGCTTAGGCCAGCTGGCTGAATCCCAGGCCCCATTGAAATGCCAGGATCAGTGCCCCTATCATCAGGCTCCACTGAATTGCCATGATCTTCGCCCCTGTTATCAGGCTCCGGTGAACTGTCAAGATCCGAGCCGCTATTATCAGGTTCCGATGAACTGCCAGGATCCGTGCCCCTATTATCAGGCTCCACTGAATTGCCAAGATCTTCGCCCCTGTTATCAGGCTCCACTGAATTGCCAAGATCTTCGCCCCTGTTATCAGGCTCCATTGAATTGCCAAGATCTTCGCCCCTGTTGTCAGGCTCCAATGAAATGCCAAGATCTGTACCCCTGTTGACAGGCTCCACTGTACTGCCGAGATCCGTGCACTTGTTATCAAGCTCCACTTAACTGCTAATATAAGTACCTATCAAATCTAAAACGTACATGCCCAAGCATTACAGACACTAATACCGTCTTTCTAACATTTAGGACCTACCCATTACAGGTGTGCATAATCTCATTTATTTGTTTTTATGATTATTTTGTTTTGTTTGATTTATTTTTTTAATTATTCATTCCTGCCACTTTGTCTGATGAAGTGGCATGCCTGTGAAAATAATGAAAAAAAATTGAAAACATTTCTGACTTTTTTCTTGAACTTGGACCACACGAGCCCTGCTAGATTTTCTATGCCGGTTTTGAGACTCTTCGTGCCCCTAATAAAGTACTCGACACGTCGCTGATTTGCTATAAATTACGCTGGGTTCACCCTCATTTTACCCAGAATCAGCATGATGGCGGGGTCGTGGTTAATGCAAGCCATTTATACCTCACTTCTCAGTGGAAGTCACTTGAACGGTGTTCCAGATACCAGTACTGGTGGGAATGGACAGTCGTATGTCATGGCCCAAACGGCGTATGGTACCGTCAGAGGTGTGGCAGATTTCAACGGACAGCCAGGCGTTATTCGTTATCTGGGCATTCCATTCGCCAAACCACCTGTCGGTAGGTACAGAAATCGTCTGGATGTTATTATATAACTTTAAAACACAATTTTCTGACATCATTATGAACAGTTAGCAGTTTCAGATCAATTTCAATTCAAAATGACCACTGTTTTACGAGCAGTCGTTTGTTTCTGTCTTCTCAAACTAGGCCCCTATAACAGTATTTCTTTTTATTAATATTTGCTGAAGTACCCGGCGTTGCTTGGGATAAAAATGTTCACTAGCTTCAGTTTTAATGATTACAATGGATCTGTTTCATCTTGCCGATTCCTTTAGATTGATTTCTGTTGTTTCTTTATGTTTAAGAAATCTTATTGCATTGCGCTTGCGCATTCTTGCTCTGCGCAACCGTCAGCGTTTGATGCGTAGATTATCATGAAATGGCAATAATGTGCCTACTGGACAGATTGTTTGATAATTAACACAAGAGCTGGACGTGAGCACGTCGCGGGCTCATGCGTTGGTAGAAAGAAGGATCCGAGGCGAAATCAGTGACACTAAGCGAATTAAAAAAAAACCACTTTCAAGTAGCCAAATCTAAAAAAGAACTCTCCCCAGATCAAAAGCAAGTCACCTTCGAAATTTAACGCAGATTCGAACTGTGAAAGCGACGCTGGGTCTTGTTAAAAATCAGACGTTTTTTTTTAAAAAAAATAATAGTGGAAAAAATACTTCCCCACCATTTCAAGTCTCTAGAGCCAGAAAAGAACATTCTATTCTACAGGTCGGAAGGAAGGCACAGTCATGTAAAATTTCAGGCAAATCCGAGCCGTATGAGCGGCGGTTAGGGCTTGTTAAGAATTCCGGGTTTTTTTGTTTTTTTTAAAATTCTAATTCTTGAAATACTTCCCCGCCATTTCAAGTCTCCAAATCTAGTAAAGAACATTCTGCAGGTAGGAAGGAAGGCATATGTAAAAATTTTCAGGTAAATTCGAGTTTTATGAGCTTCCACCAACGTCCTTGCGAAGGAGTCTGGAAAGCTGGCATTTTGAGTAAGATTTCAAATTGCAGTTTGAAAAGTTGACCCTGTTGGTAGAGTTTAACCCTTTCGGTGTCACAGTCCTGGGACACAGTGGCAAATTATAAGACCCTAAAATCACTCCTGAAACTCATGAAAAAGAAATTATAACTTTTCGTTCATATTCGCATAATACTTTATCATAGAACCAACCTACCCCCTGATCCAACGCTACAGGAGTCGCGCCGCACATATTCAAGAAATTGCCGGCGCAATATGGAAGTCTGTGACACTGAAAGGGGTTAAACCGGTTCTTGATCTCCACAATTTACTTTGTGAAGGTTGCATTGAAGTAACATTTTCTCATTTTACAGGACCACTCAGATTTAAAAAACCGGAACCTCCAACTTCATGGTCCGGAGTGAGAGATGCTAGTAACTACGGAGCTTCATGTGTTCAACAACAACTTCCCGATTTTAAAGTGGCTTCTCCCTTCACGGAGGACTGTTTGTTTCTCAATGTATTTACCCCAACTAGAGATCGCGACAACGGACCGCTGCCTGTCATGGTATGGATACACGGGGGTGGCTTCTCCCTTGGTTCTGCTACAGAGTACGATGGTACCTGGTTGGCCAAGAAAGGTGTGGTCGTGGTCACCATACACTACAGACTAGATATATTTGGGTTTATGAGTACTGAGGATGACGTTATCCCAGGTAATTATGGAATGCTGGATCAAATCCAAGCTTTGAAATGGGTGCAACAGAACATTGCCAACTTTGGAGGGGATCCAGATCAAGTGACCATATTTGGTGAGAGTGCGGGGTCAGCCAGTGTTTCTCTTCTAATGTTATCACCATTGGCCAAAGGTCTCTTTCACAAAGCAATCATGGAAAGTAGCGTCTCGCTATCTGCCTATGCTATTTCTCACTCCGCTACTCGAATGACACCACGCTTTCTTGCTAAACTCACTGGTGCTTCTGTACAATGTACTCAACAGGATATCAATTTGTTTCTAGCATGTATGCAAGGCGTTGATGCTCAGACACTAGTCAACATTAGTCAGTCAATTGCGACAGCTCTTGGCATCGGTTCTTTCATCTTCGTGCCACGCGTGGAAACTACTTTTAGGTTCCTTCCCGATCTACCCATCAGAATGTTAACAAAAGGAAAATTTAATTATGTAGACTCCATTACAGGATATAACAGCTTTGAATATCCTCCTACCAAAGTAAAGACGGATGACAGAGCAACAAGAAAAGAATTTCAAACAGCCGCCTTCAATTTGCTTGAAGCTTTTGCTATTCCTGACAGAGGAAACATTCTTAATGAATTTCAGGAGATCTATTTTGGAAATTTAACAAATCCTTTGGGTTTATTTCAGCAAATAACTGCAGCACAGAGCGACTATTCATTTGTAGCTCCCAGTATCATCGAAATGAGATATTTGGCGAAAACGAACTCACAGAAAAGACATTTCCTTTATCAATATGACTACAGAAAAAGTAATAGCGAATACCCCGCTTGGATCACGGCCGTCCACGGAGGCGAACTTTCAACTTTATTCGGCCTTGACAAGTTTGCTTATTGGGGTAAAAATCAGACATCTACTTCGGACGATAAGTCGGTGTCAGAACAAATGTTAACATTATGGACCAATTTTGCCAAGACCGGAAACCCGACATCCACCATTCCTCAGGGTGCCGTGAAGTGGGAACCTTTCGTCAATGGCCGAGAGCAACTTCTAAAGATAAACACCAAGTCACAGATGGTTGAACAGGGGAAATCACGAGCAGCAGATTTTTACTACAGAATACTACAGAAAATTGACACAGCAATAGACCCGACAACGAACATCATCGGTTAAAGGCCATATTATACTCTTTACTACTGTTTGTCGAGTTATGGAATGTACTACTGAATTTATCTATCGGGAATGCGGAGACAACCAGATTAATTCCTTTTGTTCTTTTTTTTTTTAAAAGAATATATTCATTAAATTCGGTTCTTCTTTTTTTGCATTGTCTCTAGATCGTATGTGTGTATGTGTGTATGTATGTTTGTGTGTGACTATACTCTGCACTTAGCATTGCTTATAGATGATGGTGAACATTGTCAGTCATTTCTTGGCAAGTTGAAACCATGCAGTTGAAAGTCATTGGTTCGGTAGAAAAGCCCATCATTTATGTATCTCCGAGTTGTCTTTTTCAGGTTCTAGATAAAAGCTTTCATGGTTCCTGTTTAAATGTGGGACTTTTTGTGGGAACTGCAGCCGTGTGATAAATGTCTATGTATTACTGGTGATACACGATTCCTAGAGATGTAAGATGCCAAGGAAAGCTTTCGTGTATGTTTCTACTCCCGGGTACAGGCTAGATTATTCTGTTTGTCTAAGTAGTCTTGTCCACAGCATCCACCCCGCTACTCACCGCTACAGAGGCAAAGAGTGTTTTACTTTTTCACTCGTCATTTTTTCCGTAAAAATTGCTGAGCGGATGCTGTGCCCAAGACTACTTGTCTAGTTATAAAGAAAAAAATAGTGGCCTGAGTATTTTGCTGTGGTGCAGGTTTCTCCCTCCTCCATTTTTTTTTCTCAACGCTATAGCCTGAGTGGCAGTTCAAAAATTATAAAATTTAATTTTCTCCGGTGTCAGGTAATCTAACCCACTCGCCTACGTATGATTGCCCTAGTCTATATGTTCAAGCTTCACGCAATTTTTTTTTTTCAAGTTGTTAGTGGTCTTGTCCACAGCATCCACTCCGTTATTTTTTACGGAAAATGCCGTATGAAAAAGTGAAACACTCTGTGCACTTGTGAACAGCATCCGTTCCTGTCGTACAGGGGACGATATTTGACACGAGTTCAATTTGGTGCGCAGTGCCCTGGCGTGCATGACATCTCACCTAGACTGTTGATTGTGAGAGAGAGAGAGAGAGAGAGTGAGAGAGAGAGAGAGAGAGGGAGAGAGAGAGAGGGAGAGAGAGAGAGGGAGAGAGAAAGAGAGAGAGAGAGGCTGAGAGAGAGAAGGAAAGAGAGAGAGAAAAAGTGAGATAGAGAGCGGTACAGAGAGAGAAAGAGACAGAGGAGGCAGAGACAGAGAGGAGGCAGGGAAAGAGAGAAAGACACAGAGATAGAGAGAGAACGACAGATTCCTCGTCCTACTCCTTCTTCTTTATAGTTTCAAAATACCCAGACTAGACTCCCAGACGGATCTATTCTGTGAAGTCTGAAGTCATCTGCAAATTCTTTGCTGATCCTCGTACTTTTCCCTACGAGACCTACCTCAGTAGGGTCAAAAAGAAAATGTTGTATGTTGCGAAACCCCGCGTGAGAAATAAAACCCAAACAATACAAAGCAAACTAAAAAGAAGACAGAAAATACACAACATACAACCTTTTCTTTTTGCCCAATTTTGACTTTGCTTATAGCCCTGCTGCGACCCCACAGTTTTTCTGTGGTTTTTATGATATTTCGTGAACTACTTCAGTAGGCCATGTTTCTGATATTATTGAGATGGTTATATTACGTAAGACCGTATCTATGTTTTTGTTTGTATGTTTGTTTGTTTTTTGCATGTGTGTATGGTTTTGTGTGTGTATTATGTGCTACTTTTGTGTGTGTGTGCTATTTTTGTGTGTTGTGTGCGTGTGCTACTTTTGTGTGTGTGTTACTTTTGTGTGTGTGTGTCTTTCTTTTATGTGTCCTGTGCTACTTTTGTGTGTGTATGTGCTACTTTGTGTGTGTGCGCTACTTTTGTGTGTGTGTGCCACTTCTGTGTGTGCTACTTTTGTGTGTGTGTGCCACTTCTGTGTGTGCTACTTTTGTGTGTGTGTGCCACTTCTGTGTGTGCTACTTTTGTGTGTGTGTGCCACTTCTGTGTGTGCTACTTTTGTGTGTGTGTGTGTGTGTGTGTGTGTGGTACTTTTTCTGTAGTCATATTGATAAAGTAAGTGTCTTTTCTATTCGTTCGTTTTCGCCAAATATCTCATTTCGTTGATAGTGAGAGCTGGGATGTAATAATCACTCTATGTGCAGAGATCTGCTGGATGATACTTAAGGGAAAGCGAGGGGTATTTGCCACATTGTTGTATTCGACATTTTGCCGATTTTCAGATGTTGTCATGAACTATGCTCTCTCACTCCTAATTTCATTATGGATAAGTGTCACATGGATGTATTCTTCGTGGGCATTTTCACTCATGTTTCGATTTTGAAAGGTATTGAACAAAACCCCGATTTTAGACAACGCTTCAGACTTTCAATCATTTTCTCGAAAAGGCAAAAAAATGCCCCTACAACAATATTGGAAAATACCTGGCGAATATGATTTTGATATACAGAAAACAACAAGAATAGCAACAAAGTAAGCCAAAAGAAAGGATATTTTAAAATGGGAATAAAGGGCAAATGTTCGGCATCCTTCCGCCTACGAGAGACGATGGTGTGGCGTCCGTAGGTTGTTTAGCTGCACTTCCGTGTGTGGCTGTGCAGGCCGATTCTTGAGTGGCAATCCCTGCCGCATCTGGAGCAGATGAATGGTGTTTTTTGCTGGGGTTGTTGGCTGTTTTCCCTGTTTTCCTTCCGCCTAGATCGTTTAGCAGCGGCGGTTGATCTGTCTGCCTCTTCTGATGTTTTCGTGCCACGCTTGACGGTGAGCCGCCAGCCAGCTCGGTCCTCAGCCTGGCTCTCCCATGTGGGGATGTCAATAAGGCAGTGTTTTAGGTCCCTTTTGCAGACGTCTTTGTATCTGAGTTTGGGTCGCCCAGTTGCGCGTGAGCCCTCTGTCAATTCACCATAGAGAAGGTCTTTGGGAAGGCGGCCTGCATCCATGCGCCTGACGTGGCCGAGCCACCGAAGGCGTCTCTCGCGGAGTGTTGCGTGTATGCTTGTCATGTTGGCACGCTCCAGTACCTCAACGTTGGTGGTTCTATAATGCCACTTAATAAGGAGGATGCGTCGCAGGCATCTCAGGTGGAAGCTGTTTAGCTTTCTCTCGTGTCTCGCGTAGGTAGTCCATGCCTCGCTGCCGTAAAGAAGCGTGCTGAGTACGCAAGCCTGGTAGACGCACATTTTGGTCTTTATGGTGAGGCTTGGATTGTCCCAGACTCTCTGGTTCAGCTTGGCCATTGTCCACGCTGCTTTAGCGATCCTGCTGCTGATCTCCGCATCAATGGAAAGGGAGCTGGAAATGGTGGAGCCTAGATACACGAAGTTTTCAACAACATCCACTGGGCCCTCGGGGCGACCATCCCCAATCCAGCGCGTCCACAGGTGGCGGATAGTGGAACGACCTCTAGATATAGGGGCCAGCTGCGAATAGCCAATAAGCAGTCGCGGACCAACTGGCGGTGGTTCCAGAGGGTGAGGCAGGATCACTACCTGGGAAAAGTGACTCCCTAAAAAATACCTCAGATGCTCGGTGACAGAACCATCAAGCGAATCGAGGCGCTTTAACCTCCTCCCTGGGCAGATGGGGCTCATAGCTTGGGAAAGCAGCCCATCTAGGAGAAGGAAAACTCTGACTCCAAACCTCCGCTGCCTTGCGGAACACTTCACGGACGACCAAAGGCTATGGAAGCACACCCAGAAAGAAAAGCACGCAGAAGACGGAGATGTTGGACCGCAAGGTGCAAATAGTTTGGAAAGGTGTCACAACCGAATCCAAAAACGCAACATCACGCAATTCACTTCGATATGTCAGACAAGGAGTATCAGAATGATAGATGTGGTGCTTTGCCTGTGAAGTCCCGCCAGGCAGGTGAAGTGCCGGGCTCTATGCCTCGAAGGAGCCCACCCCCAACTACTGGTGGTCCCTCGACCTCAACTTGGGGAACCGGGAGTCGAGCAAAGAGGAAAAAGAAAGCAACTGGCCACAAAGGTACACCCATAGCAGAGCAGGAAAGAAAACAAGGCAACGTTTTGAAAATACTACAATGGAATGCTGAGGGAATATACAATAAAAAGACGGCACTCACATACAAACTTCACAACGAAAAAATACAGATTGCATGTCTCCAAGAAACTCATCTCACGAGCAACAGCAGATTTAACATCAGAGGATACCAATGCTTCAGACAAGACCGAGAAACCAGACCCAAAGGTGGCATCATCATTCTGGTCCACAACAGCATTGCAGCCAGTGAAATAAAGCTGGAGACTCAACAAGGAACAAAAATCATTGGAGCTAAGATCTGTACACCCAACCAAGAAATCCTCATATATAATGTCTACTGCCCTCCTGACAGAGATCTTTCCCTTTATAACATTCAGGTGCCAGAACTCAACTGTGTTATAGTCGGAGACTTCAATAGCCATTCTCAGAGTTGGGGCTACAACCACCTAGATCCCAGAGGTGAATACGTTGAGGACTGGCAGGCTGATTGCAACCTTCAACTCCTAAATACCCCGGAGGATCCTGACTCCTTCTATTCAAGAAGATGGCTTACCACCACAACCCCCGACCTAGCCTTTACGACCAGTGATTTGCACCCATGCACAACAAGAGAAGTCCAAAATCAACTGGCGGGAAGTGATCATAGACCAATCTTGATCACTGTAAATGATAGCATCCCCCCAGGAAACAGTAATACAGCTCCGAGATGGAACTACAAACGGGCAGATTGGGAGAAATTTGCCAGCTTAACCAACCAGTACACCGCATCCATCAACTGCAAGTCAAGCAAGATCAAAACATCAAGTCAGCTATTCACAGAAGCCATCTACAGAGCAGCAAAGGAAACAATACCAAGAGGCGCAAGGAAAGAATACATTCCATACTGGTCAGAAGAACTAGAAGATCTGCACAACCAAGTCAGCCAAGCAAGAGATACAGCAGAAAATGATCCTTCAATAGAAAACAACATCAAACTCAAAGCACTCACAGCAAAACTAAGAAGGAACACACTGGCTGAAATAAGAAACAGTTGGCATGAAAAAACAGAGAGTCTGAACTTTGAGAAGGATGGGTCCAAACTATGGAAGCTAACAAAGTCCCTCAACAAAGAACCCAACAGATATGCCCCGATAACTATTGAAAAAGAAGGCAACCTCCTATCTGGAAAGGCAGCTGCACAAGAACTCTTGAAACAGTTCCAGTCTGTTGGCAACGCAGATGTAGACGATGATAAAGAACAGGAAGTACAAGCAAACATACAGGACTTGGAAGACAGCCAACCAGAACAGCCAGAGGAGAACACAATGACCAGCTCACTCACCATGGAGGAACTGAACACTGCCCTCCAGAAACTGAAACCAAAACAAGCCCCTGGTCCAGACGAAGTAACAAATGATATGTTAATTCACCTTGGACAGAATGCTAAGAAGAAACTGCTGGCCCTCTTCAACTCCAGTTGGAAATATGGCAGGATTCCTGGAACCTGGAAAAAAGCCACACTCATCCCAATTCACAAGCCAGGCAAGCCAAGAAATAGAGTGGATAGCTACCGCCCAATCAGCCTTACAAGCTGCCTGTGTAAGGTAATGGAGAGGATCATAAACAGTAGACTAACCTGGTTCATCGAGAAGGAAATACTCATCATGGACGAACAAGCCGGTTTCAGAAAATGTAGATCAACAGAGGACCAGATAACCTACATATCACAAGTCGTAGAAGACGGTTTCCAGGAAAAGAAAGTGACCATCGCAGTATGGGTAGATATGGAGAAAGCCTTCGACCGCGTATGGAAGAATGGTCTCCTTCTTAAACTCCTGAAAGCGAGTGTCCAACCGGATGTACCAGTGGATAAAACAATACTCCAAGAGTGAAAGCGGTAATGTATGCTGATGATCTGGCACTACTCTGTTCGGAGACAAGCCTTGGCACAGCTCAGATGCGTCTTCAGTCTACCCTAAACAACCTACAACAATGGACAACAACATGGAACATGAAGCTGAATGCCAAGAAAACAACTCACACAGTCTTTAGTCTCTCCACCAGAATGCAGGCACCTAAACTCAAAATCAACAACGAGCTTCTCATCAAAGATGACTCACCCTCATACCTCGGAGTCACATTTGACCAACGACTGACATGGAAAGCCCATCTGGAAAAGACCCAAACTAAAGCAATGCAGCGGATTGCGCTCCTAAAAAAGTTGGCAGGCACAGACTGGGGTGCAGCACAAAACATACTTAAGAAAACCTACACCGGATACATACGTCCGGTTCTGGAGTATGGTATCTCAGCATGGGGAGCAGCAGCAAAGAGCAATTTCCAGAGAGTGGAACGCATCCAAAACCAGAGCTTCGAATTATCACAGGGGGAATGAAATCCACACCTATTGTAGAGATGGAGAGCATCACTGGTTTACAACCACTGGAGGACAGAAAAAATGGAAAACTAACCTCACAGCTAACAAAGTTTCAAAACCTTCGAAATCACCCTATGAATGATAGAGTAAAGAAACCAACAAAGAGCAGACTAAAAAGAACCAGCTTTATAAAATCAGCTAGACAACAGTTAATCAACCTTAAAATCCCACCCATAGATGAAGACGAGGACCTTACAGAGGTTGACTGCTGCCCTCCAAGGGAAAGACAACACTTTCCCCTAATCAAAGACACCATTTACGGCATCACCTCCAAGACCAATCAGTCCACGGCAGAGCTGCAATCACTCACACAGGAAATGCTGGACAGCTCCTATCCACAAAACAGCTGGATCCGGGTATTCACGGACGGGTCAGCACAAGAAGCCGTAAGAGATGGAGGAGGTGGTGTATATATCCAATGGACTAATGGGGAAGAATCAGAACTATCAGTACCCACGGGGAAATATTCTACCAACTACAGAGCTGAAACAGAAGCCATACTAGAAGCTGCGCTAAACTTAAAAAACCGAGACATATACAACAAAAAAATAGTTATTCTCACAGATGCTAGGTCAGTCCTGCAGGCCCTTCAAAGTTCACATGATTATCATCAAAACAAACTCACCTCTGCCTTAGTGCAGTTATGCCACACAGCAAGCAACGTGGTTCTCCAGTGGATACCTGGTCACTGTAACATCATCGGAAATGATAAGGCAGACACTCTGGCAAAAAATGGCGCAAACTTCCCCCAAGACAGAGAAAACATAACAGTCTCAGAAGCTAAAAGTCACATTAAGGCAGCCTTGAAATCCAAGTGGAAACAAAGTCATCCAAGCCATGTAACAGACGATGCGATACACTTGCTCAGCAGAAAGGAGCATTTTTAGGCTGAGAACAGGACATAACAGACTCCGGCAGCACCTTTACAAAAAATTCAGGGTTGGAGAAACTGAGACATGCCCATGTGGAAACTGCCCAGAGAATGCAGAACATGTCCTCCAACAATGCCCCCTATACAGAGAACAGAGGGAAAACAGCTGGTACCGAGGTGCGGCACTACACACCAAGCTATATGGGACAGCAGAGGAACTCAGGAGCACAGCATCCTTCATAAAGGTTACCGGCCTCCTGATATAAATAGTCTGACACGAAGAACGCAGAAGAAGAAGAAGAACAACATCCAGAGCGTGTCCGTCGATGGCAATAGTGGGTGCAACATCAGTACCCTGTGCCATGATGTTGGTCTTTTTCAGGCTGATGATTAGGCCGAACTCCTTGCAGGCATAAGCAAGTTGATTTACCAGCTGCTGTAGACCGTCTTCAGTGTGCGATGTTAGTGCCGCGTCGTCAGCAAAGAGCATCTCACGAATGAGTACTTCTGTGACTTTGGTTTTGGCGCGGAGGCGAGCGATGTTGTACAGCTTGCCATCAGATCTTGTGTGGATGTAGACACCCTCACTGCTGTCCTTGAAGGCATACTGAAGTAGCATTGAGAAGAAAATGCCGAAGAGTGTTGGTGCAAGGACGCATCCCTGCTTCACTCCACTGTTGACTGGGAAGGCCTCGGATGTCATACCGTTGTAGCAGACTGTGCTGTGCATGTTCTCATGAAGAGAGATGATCAAGGCGAGTAGGTGCGGGGGGCAGCCAATCTTTTTAAGCAGGCTAAAGAGTCCATTTCGACTAACCAAGTCAAACGCCTTTGTCAGGTCAACGAAGGCTATGAAAAGCGGCATTTGTTGCTCCTGGCACTTCTTCTGCAGTTGTCGTAAGGAGAATATCATGTCTACCGTTGAGCGGCCGGCCCTGAACCCACACTGAGACTCTGGATAGATACGGGAGGCGAGGGTCTGTATGCGCGCCAGGACGACGCGTGCGAATACTTTGCCGATAGTGCTGAGAAGAGATATGCCCCTGTAATTATTGCAGTCGCTCCTGTCTCCTTTGTTCTTGTACAAAGTGATTATGTTGGCGTCCCGCATGTCCTGAGGAACATAGCCCTGATCCCAGCAGAGACAGAGCAGGCTGTGCAGTGGCTGGAGCAAATAATAATAATAATAATAATATATACATTTATATAGCGCCAGGACTAAAACATTAAAAGCTCTAGGCGCTGTACACAGTAAAAAATCATAAAAGCACATTCAAATAAACTTACACACACACAGACAAACTAGTTTTATACATCCATAGCAAGCTATAAAATTCAGTTTTTAAAAAGAAATGTTTTTAACCTGTTTTTAAATATGTTTAGAGAGGCAGAATTTCGAACCTCTTGTGGTAAAGAATTCCACACACAGGGACCAAAACAACTAAAAGCTCTATCTCCATAATTTGATGTTTTACACCTGGGAACAACCAGTTTGTTTTCTGTAGTAGATCTTAAAAATCTATCAGACTCATGTTTTTTCAAAAGTTCCGAAAGATAGGAGGGAGCTGAACCTTCAAGACATTTGTAAACCAAAACTGCAGCTTTAAATTTTATTCTGTTTTCAACAGTAAGCCAGTGAAGTTGGTCCATAAGGCTTGAGGCAGATTCTCTTTTTGATTTTCTAAAAATCAGTCTAGCTGCATTATTCTGAATTATCTGAAGGCGTTTTATTTTGTTGCTCGGAATTCCAAAGAGCAGAGAGTTACAATAATCAAGCTTTGAAAACATAAGTGAAGTGATAAGTATTCGAGTTGCCTCTTGGGATATGAATGGACGAATAGAGCTGATGTTTTTTAATTGAAACATTAATGATCGACATAATGAACTTATTTGATTTTCCATGCTGAGATCTGATTCTAAAATTGTGCCTAAGTTTTTAACTTTATTCATGTTTGCTACAATGCTTTCCCGCTCTTTAAAACCTCAGGTGGTATGCCATCATTTCCTGGAGCTTTCCCGCATGCAAGGAAATCTATGGCTTTGCTGGACAGTAGGTGGAATGTCTAGCTCCTCCATTGTCGGCAGATCTGGGATGGCCTTAAGTGCGGAGACTGTAACCTTGTTTTGCGTCGCATACAGCTCGAGATAATGCTCGGTCCACCTCTTCATTTGCTGCTCTTGGTCTGTGATGGTTTCACAAGTCTTGGACTTGAGGGGGGCCGTCTTGGTAGGCGCCGGGCCTATTGCCTGTTTAATGCCGTCATACATCCCTCTCGCATTTCCTGTTTCAGCGGCCAACTGAATGCTGCTGCAGAGGTTGCGCCAGTAAGTATTGGCGCAGTGGCGAGCGGTCTGCTGAGCCTTGTTTCTAGCAGATCTGAGGGCTTGTAGGGTGCTTGGTTTGGGCATGGCTTTATAGGCCAGGAGGGCTTTCCTCTTTGCCTCAGTCACAGGCTCCATTTCCTCCCAGTGAGCCTCGTACCAGTCCGCGTTTTTCCGCTCCTTCTTCCCGAAGGCAGTGATAGCGGAGTTGTACACATTATCGCGGAGGTGGATCCATTTGGAGTCAATGGTGTCGTCAGCTGGTGTTTCAGCTGTGAGAGCTTCTTCCAGTGTGTAGACAAGCTGTTGTGTTTTCTCTGGATTCTTAGCACAGCAGGTGTTGATGCGGGGGCGGCCCTTCTTCTTGGAGTGGTGCAACTTTTTCAATTTTACACGCATTTTGCAGGCGATGAGGGCATGATCAGTGTCGCAGTCTGCGCTGTGGTAGCTGCGGGTCAGGAGGACGCTGGCAAGATCCGAGCGTCTGGTGATGACTAGATCAAGCTGGTGCCAGTGGCGGGAGCGCGGGTGTCTCCAAGACACTTGGTGTATATCTTTGCATTTGAAGAAGGTGTTGGTTATGCAAAGGTTGCGTAGACAGCAGAGTTCCAGCAGTCTCTGGCCATTCTCATTTATCTTGCTCCTTCCAAACTTTCCTAGGCAAGTAGGCCATGCCTCATGGTCAGCCCCCACTCGGGCGTTGAAATCTCCCAAAAGGTAGAGGCTTTCGGTACTGGGTATGCTAGATATGACTTCATCTAGTGCCTGATAAAACTGGTCTTTCTCCTCAGGGGTGGAATAGAGAGTTGGAGCATCACACTGACTATGCTGGCTGGGCCTGATGATGTTAGTAGCCGGAGCACAAGTATTCTCTCAGGCCCGATGTGGGGGGCTCAACGTGGCGGGCGAGTGTGTTTTTGACAGCGAAGCCAACACCGTGCTTCCTAGGTTCCTCCGAGGATTTCCCTTCCCAATGAAAGGTGTAGTTCGCTTCCTTGATGGTTCCACTGTCCGCCAGTCGGGTCTCCTGGAGGCAGGCGATGTCGATGTTCAACCTGGATAGTTCTCTTCGATGACGGCGGTCTTTCTGGCATCATCGATTTGTTTTAGGTCTGCAGAGAGACCAGGACACATGGTCCTAACGTTCCAGCTTGCAATACGAAGAGCTGGGGACTTCGTTGATTTTCTTTTCTTTTTGTCTGGTGCGAGGGTTTTCTGGCCAACTTTTCGAAATTTCTTTCTACTCCCCACGCACCCAGTGAGGCAGGTAAGCCATGGCGGGACAGCACCTTACTGGCTGGGGGCTGCCCAGCTTGAGGCGGGCGGTAGCTGTCCAGTGAAGTGCGATGACTTCTCCCACCGTCGGAGGGGACCCCTGGCGCTCGTTTCCTTCGCCAATCAGAGGAGCTTGTGACTGCCCCCTCCCGTGTTGTGCCGGCATCTTTCGATGACGCTGGAGTGTCCTCTCCAGTGGAGCTACAAGGCCTGGGCAGGGTTTGTGGAGGATCAGCTGTTGCCCATGTAGCAGAACCCCCCTCTCCGCGCAGCTGGTGGGCCCGAGGGAATGACGGGGTCAATACAGCTTGGGTTCAGCTGCGCCGCAGGAGTTGCCGGTGATGACGAAAGAAGTCAGCCGCCTTAGGGACTCCAGCTCCGGATTTTCTGTAGGGGTTTACTCCCTTAGCCTTTCCCATGTTGGGGTGTTGCCGCAAGGCAGCGGAGGTTTGAAATCAGAGTTTCCTTCTCCTATCTGAGCTGCCGACCATGGCTGACGAGCCCCAGCTGCCCGAAGCATCTGGTTTTGAGACGCCAGTTACCCGCCTTTGCCCCTTCCCTTATCGGTAGGAACAGTTTCGCCGGACTTATATCTAAGCCGCACGGGAAGGCTAAGAGCTGGACTCGACTGTCAGAGGCTATAAGAGACGCACGCCATATGGGAGCACTTTATAGGCAGAGGGAGCTTATCCCCTCAGCCACCCCCGGCTATGACAGCCTCGAAGGGCAAATACAGTTTGCAAAAAACACCTTTCCCTGTATCTACAGGGCACATAATTATTACAATGTTCAGATACTAAATACGTGTATGTCAGAATACTACACGCTCAATACACATTTGAATACAACAAAATTATGCTGAAAATGATGCAAGTGCGTGAAGACAAACAGGTAACTTGCTAAAGGGACAGGATTTTTATTTTCATGAAACAATTTCAGTTGAAATCTATGAGGAAATCTATAATAATAATAATAACATATTGCATTTATATAGCGCCCAACCCCGTCGATGACAAGCTCTGGGCGCTTTAACAAACTCTTACACACACACACACGCATACACAAAAGAAATTCAAAAATATTTACTATTGTTGCTGCCGAAAAACACCTAGCCTAGTTTGTCTGAAAGAAATGGGTCTTCAGATGGCGTTTGAAAGAACCAATGTCATTAATTTCCCTGGTTGCCTTTGGAAGAGTGTTCCAGATGGTAGGGCCAAGAAATGAAAAGGACTTTTCTCCTACAGTGGACAGATTCATTTTAGGTACTTTCAATTTTGTAGTGTCAGATGATGATCTTAGTTGACGAGATGGAACATAGTAATCAGTTAAATCAACTAGGTACGATGGAGCAGTATTATTGACACATTTGTGACAAATGGATGACAATTTGTACATTATTCTTTTCTCGACTGGCAGCCAGTGCAAACTCTGCAGAAGTGGCAGTGCTGAATCTCTTTTCTTTTTCTTCAAAACAAGTCTCGCTGCATTGTTTTGAGCAATTTGGAGTTTTCTAATATTTTTTTGTGAAATTCCAGCCAATTGATGATTTAAGAATGACACAGGAAAAAAACAAAACATGCTTGATTATCTGTTAGTGTGTTTATCATCTTATCAGAAACGTTCATCTGTTAATTACCCCACCCCCCTGTCTGTGTGTCTGCCTCTCAGTCTTTCTCTCTCTCTCTCTCTCTCAATGTGACACGCTCTCTCTGTTTCCTTTTTCTCTCTCCTTCTCTCTGTCTTCCCCCCCTCTCTCTCTCTCTCCCTTTGTCCCTTTCTCTCTCTCTTTCTCTTCACATGCTCTCTCTTTCTCTCCCTCTCTCTCTGACTGTCGGTTTCTGTGTGTGTCTTTCTCTTTCTCTTTCTCTCCCTTAATGAAAAGTTTTGTGTCTCTGTCCCCGCCTGTCTGTCTGTCTTTCTCTTTTCTTCCTCCCTTTCTCTCTTTCTTCCTTTTCTCTCCCCATCTCTTTTTCTCTCTCTGTTTTTCCTCTCTTTCTCACTCTTTTCTCTCCGCTTCTCTCTGTCCGTCTCTCTCTTTTTCTTTCGTTTTCCCCCTCTCTCTGTTTCCTCTGTTAACCTATGATACTGAATGTCGGATCTATTGCTGTGTCTATTTTCTGGAGTATTCTGTAGTACAAATCTGCTGCTCGTGATTTCCCGTGCTCGACCATCTGTGACTTGGTGTTTATCTTTAGAAGTTGCCCTCGGCCATTGACGAAAGGTTCCCACTTCACGGCACTCTGAGGAATGGTGGATGTCGGGTTTCCGGTCTTGGCAAAATTGGTCCATAATGTTAACATTTGTTCCGACACGGATTTATCGTCCCGAGAAGATGTTTGACTTTTACCCCAATACGCAAAATTTTCAAGACCAAATAAGGCAGAAAGTTCGTCTCCGTGGACAGCCGTGATCCAAGCAGGGTACTCACTAACACTTTTTCTATAGTCACATTGATAAAGAAAGTGTCTTTTCTGTGAGTTCGTTTTCGCCAAATATCTCATTTCGTTGACAGTGGGGGCTGCGATGTAATAATCACTCTGTGCTGCAGAAATCTGCTGGATGATACTCAAGGGAGTTGTTAAATTACCTAAGTAGATCTCCTCAAATTCAGTCAGGATGATTTCTCTATCAGGAATAGCCAACTCTTTCATCATGTCTGTGATAGCCTCCTTGAATTCTGCTCGTGATGCGCCTTCATTCAGATTTTCTTTGAGTGGAGGAGATTCATCACTGTTATATCCTGTAATCGTGTCTACCAGGTTAACTTGTCCTTTAGCTAAAAGTCTGATAGGAAGATCGGGAAGGAATCTAAAAGTGGTTTCCACACGAGGTCGAAAGATCCAAGGAAGTCCCAGTGCTCCTTGTACTGCCTGAGTGATATTGATTAATGTCTGAGCATCAACCCCTTGCATACATGCTAGAAACAAATTGATATCCTGTTGAGTACATTGTACAGAAGCACCAATGAGTTTAGCAAGAAAGCGCGGTGTCATTCGAGTAGCGGGGTGTGAATAGGAATCACTGCACAGTGAGACGCCACTTTCCATGATTGCTCTATGAAAAAGACCTTCAGCCAATGGTGATAACATCAGAAGAGAAACACTCTCCGATCCCGCGCTCTCACCAAATATGGTCACTTGGTTTGGATCCCCTCCAAAGTTGGCAATGTTCTGCTGCACCCATTTCAAAGCTTGGATTTGATCCAGCATTCCATAATTACCTGGGATAACGTCATCCTCAGTACTCATAAACCCAAATATATCTAGTCTGTAGTGTATGGTGACCACGACCACACCTTTCTTGGCCAACCAGGTACCATCGTACTCTGTAGCAGAACCAATATAGAAACCGCCCCCGTGAATCCACACCATGACAGGTAGGAGACCATCAGATGAATTCCGAGTTGGAGTAAACACATTCAGAAAGAGACAGTCTTCACTGAAGGGAGATGCCACAGGGAAAAGAGGATTAGTCTGTTGTACACAAGAAGCTCCATACTGTAAGGCATCTCGAACTCCTGACCAATTCACTGGGGGCTCCGGCCGTTGAAATCTTAGTGGCCCTGTCGGTGGTAATAATGAAAATGGTTTTTCTAAGACTTTCAGTGGTCTTGTCCACAGCATCGGCTCAGCTTTTTTTACGGAAAATGACATGAAAAACTCTCTTTGCATCTATAGCGATGAGGAGCGGAACGGAACAGATGCTGTGGACAAGTATACAGAGGCAAAGAGTGTTTTAATTTTTCATACGACATTTTCGGTAAAAATAGCCGACAGGAGCTGATGCTGTGGACAAGACTGCTTACACATATTCAAAACTTCATTTCTTTTTTTGAAAAGGCGATAATGCATAGCAGTGACGTGTTGTTGTTTTTTTGTATTGATTTGTTCCCGAAGGCGTTGAACTCTGTCAAAAGTATTTATTATCGTATCCACGCTGAGATTATAGCGAAAGACAGTTTAGCCACAAGAAGAGCCCGCAGTGGGAGAAAGTTTTTTTCATCAAATCATGACAAATAGTCGGTGGAACGAAAATCCTAGCTCGTCTCTAAATAAACTTTCCTTGCGCGCCCCAAAGAAAAAATCTAAATATGGTTTAAATGTGTTCCTTACACTGAACGAAAAATAAAAATGTTGTCATTCGTGAATGTGCACGTTCCTTGTAAAGTACTCTCTTTTTCGGACATTTTGTCACATGCAGCACTCCTGTATTTTGCTATCCTAAGAATTTCAACTCTCTTTCTCTCTCTCTTTTAATTTTTGTTTTGCGTTTGCATACAAAATTCGCTATTTTCATCGCACGGAGGAATCAAATATTTAGTTCCTCTCAATATTTACCACCAGTTTCCTATAAAATAAAAACACAGTTTACAGAAGAATGTACAACATTTAAAATAACAGCACTGGTTATTAGTGACTGAAATCTATATCAGAACTTTCATGAAAAAGCAAACAAAAAAAAAACAAACAAAAAAACCCCACAGATTTTCTCTTGGAGATGCGTAAAGGAATGACAAGCTCCAGCTCTTGAACCACCATCGAAAAGAAAATCTTGGATGGCCCTTGTCTGTTTATATATTCCTTTTTGTGTACCAAAGAGAGTAAGGCAACCTGGACGGGTTCAAGTTCATGTTTATTGTAGGCCTTGACGGCTGATTCAAAATATACAGAAGAATCACGCAAACAAGCTATGAAGAAATTTAAAACCAGAACGCACGAACATTCACACTCTCAGCTCCTTGCTGCCCACTACACAAGACGTTAGGCGTGGATATAACTCTAATTTGAGCTCATGGATAATTTGGATCTTTTGGATCATGGCTCATGCTTGGAATGCTCTGAAACTGTCAGTTAGTTGAGCTGTCAGACAGGTGAAAGGTTAAACGTACAGAGCGCCTTCTGTTTTTTTTATTTTTTTAATGTCTATTCAAAGCTTGTGTGCTTGAATCTTGTGTATATTTTGAATTGGCCGTCAGTTCTACGATAAACTTGAAACTTGGTTAAACATATCATACACACTGAAACAAACACAGAACCTGCACATCACAAAATAGTAACAGTAGTAATAATAATAATTAACTTGTATATCACTCAAATCCACATACACACACAAATGACGTGCACTAAGGTGCTAAACTAAAATTGGAAACAGGATTAACAAAAGATCAATTCGTCATGCTTCTAGCTACTCAAACACATTAACAAACATTTGATTAACTCTCATCCCCAAACCCCTGAGACAAAAACGGGACATCATTCACTTTCAAAGAGAACAGTCCTAAACAATTCAGTTTTGAGCCTGTTTGTAAATGTGATGATGTTTTCACTTTTCCTGGTGTCAATGACGATGTTCTTCCACAATTTAGGCCCACCAGTAGAAAATGCCTTTTCACCAAGTGACAATCTGACTGTGGATGTCTTTAAAATAAAATATTTTTAAGTGAAACAGAGTTTGTTACCCCATATAGTGCCTAATCTATGGCCCTTAAACCCTTCTCCTGTAATCCACTGTATCACATACATGTATTAAATTTATTGAAAGTCTTCACAGCGTTCCATAGCTTTTCGTATCTTGTGTACAACAATCGCCTGGCCCTGCAACGTAATTATAGCCATTCAAAAATTATTATTTAACTTTAATTCACTTTAGGTATTGCATTTTGTACCTACCGACTGGTGGTTTGGCGAATGGAATACCCAGATAACGAATAACGCCTGGCTGTCCGTTGAAATCTGCCACACCTCTGACGGTACCATACACTGTTTGGGCCAACACCAACGACTGCCCAGTCCCACCAGTACTGATGCCCGAGACGCCGTTCAAGTGACTTCCACTGAAAAGTGAAGTATAAATGACCTGCATTAACCATGCCGCGGCCATCTCGCTGGTATGGCTAGACCCAAGAGAGATAACCCTGAAAACTTGGGGCCAAATGTTACCAACCGGTGTTAACCACAATTTTTATATTAGGAGGTGATACCAGAATACACGTATGTGTGTTCGAAATGAAACAGCAACCACTGGGTCCAACTTCAATGCATTTAAGACAGTGATTCTCAAATGGGAGGCATTGGGCTTCCATGGATCAATCGTCCACTTAGAAATACAAGGTTCCGTCTCCACATTCTGTTTGAACCGAGTGACATACTGCACACTACTTCTTCAGGCCTTCTCAACTGTGTGTCAAAGTATCAAGGGGATTCGGTGTGTGATTTATAAGTATTACTGAAAACAAAAACAAAAAAAGCCGTACCACTAAAAGCTACGAGCACATGAAACTTCAATCATCAATTTCTTAAAAGCTGATGGAAGGGAATGAGAACCTTGTCATTCTAAGGGGAGAAAATATCAAATATAATGAGAGGTATGTTAGCTAGGGGAGGAATTTGTGAGGTTTTCAGTCAGATGGGGATAATCAGATACGGAAAAAGAAATTGGAGTTTTACAATCCTTGGAAAAAAGGATTTCCTTTTATCATTTCAATACAATTAACAGAAGACATTAAAATTTAGTTTCACAAACTATTTTAATAATTACCATAGCGAAAGTAAAATGGTGAAAAAATTATAAAGTGACAAATCAGAGTTTGAGAGGAGCTCAGGAACCTGGGATCGCAGAGGGAGGAGCTCTGAAAACCTCTAATTTAAAAAGTGGCCAAATCCTCAGACAGAAAGAACAAAACAACTTAAAGGGGATACCAGTCAGACACAGTCATATGCTGGCAGACAAGAAGTGAACGTCAATATTGCGTCATAATTTCGATTATTTGTCTTGGAAAATCCGGAATGACCCTATCATACTAAGCCCGGTCGGACAGTCAGATCCCTCCGGATAAAAAATGCACGTCATAATTTCCTGTATTGTCTTAGTAAATCCGGGAAGACCCTATCACACTAAGTTTTGTCACACACAGTCAAATGCTGGCACATATTTCACTTTACTTCCGGGTCCGCCAGGTTGTTTGGCTAGACTTATCCACAAAAATGGAGGAATGCAGTGTAGAAGACGCTAAAGTAAGCCATTTGGACCCAGTCAGTCGGGCCAGGTACGAAGAAAAAATTGCAAAAGTAAAAGGACTCGATCCTTATAGCATCCCTGACACCAGCTGGACCCAGAAAGACTTTCCGGCGGTCACATTTCCAGACATTGTGGCCTATCTAGTGTGCACCACGAGTTTTTACACCTACAATAATGGGGGAATTCCCCCAACCTATCTGTGGCAGCTCAGTTTTGCCTTGTCATTTTAACATAAAATTTTATCAAATTAAATTACACTGTATCATTAAGCAACAGTAATCTGAAAGGACAACATGTTGAACTTGTTTAAAATGGATGAAATCAGGCCTACTAGATCTAGGATCTTGATCAGTGCAGTTCAGAAGGAATTTACTGAATCTGCTTACCGCCAGAAAACACACTAACAAGTAGGATGTTCTTAATGATTCAACTTGAAAGAAATTCACAACTAACCCAGTTCCAAAACCTATTACCGAACTGCCTGGTCCTAACCGTTAATTCTGTCAGACACCTACCGTCACTCGGATATAATAATTATATTGCTCTAGAGCCCTAGGCTAGATCTATCTGGCCTGCAATATCGTGCAATACATGTAGCCTATGGAGATCTAGATCTAGCTCTCCTGCGACGAAAATAACAGGCTTAGTTTTATCACATTATTCAATTAAGATGTAAAATGATGATTACCTGAGACGAAGTGCTCGGCACAAACAAAATGGTGCGGCTTCAGAGTTTTGGAGTCAATTCCCTTTCTGTTCACTGCCTTCAACCACAGACGACGTCGACGTTCCGTTAATTCTTTCACTTCCTTTCCCTCCTTAACACGGACGCTAGGGAATCTGAACATCTTACAGCCACCCTTTCCACCCTTGTTGCTACAACCAACAACGATGCATTTCGCCATCATTGTAACTGTTTTAATATCCAAGTGGAATTCGTCACGCCTCGCACTCAATTGAATCGACTCCACTGGCCAAACAACATGGCGGAAAACCAAAACGAAACCACTCTGTGACGTCATGCGCATTCTACCTATATCTATACTAATAAAAGAGAAACTTTACGACATTGCGCGCGCCTCTGTCGCTACTCCTCCGTTAATGTTGATTCTATGGCCTTCAAATTTTACACAGTGCTTAGTATAGTCTGTGGTCGTGTCGCCGGCACATAAAATTTAAATATATTTGAGAAATAACAGAACGTTTGTTTCCGTTTTTGTGTTGCGACACATCAAATTTTCGGCAAATTTGCGGCAATTTTTTGTCATCGATTATAGTATTCTGTGCGCAAATTGCTTGAGCGATTACAGTCGCCGATTTTGTTGAATCGCCTCGCAATATAGCCGATTGTGCTAAACGGCCTCGGAATAGACCCCCAAATTACATGTCTTATCATGAGGACGCAGATCTACATGTCTTATCATGAGGACGCAGATCTAATGATTTGCGTGCACTGTACCTTCAAGAATGCATTTTCTCATAATATTTCATCGACTGAAGTAATCAGACCTATTTAACTCATGATTTTTTACGCCAACGATTACCGCCAACTTCCGCCGTCACACATTTTAAAACAGTGCACAACTGTGGTTAAGTTTCAACTTTGTTCTGTTTAGTTTACATCTAGACTAGGTCTGTGTTTTAGAATGTGTTTTCAATAGCCTATGCCTACATTCTAGACTAGATCTAGGAAAGGAAAGATTCTGGATTAGGTCGACTATTAGCTAACGCTACCCTAGACCCATTAATCCATAAGTATCCATAAGTAAGTAAGTAAGAGATTGACGCCACAGTACAGGGCCAACGTTTCAAGCGGCAACGATTGTTGTACGTGGGTGACCATCACACATTTTAACTGTTTAAAGCAGCGCCCAACAGCAGGACTTTCATTTCGTTGCTCAACAGCAAACCTTTTTGGCTTTGGTTAGGTTTCAGCTTTGTTCTAATTAGTCTAGACCAGATCTAAGCTTTTAATATGCCTAGGAAAAGGAAAGGGTCTGGATTAGGGAGATTGACGCCGGTATGTCACAATAGTTAACCCATTGTCATCATCTGTCACTGTCACACTGCCTTTTCTTTCTTTCCTATTCCGTTCGTAGAACGGGCAATCAGGCTTGTTATATATATATTTGGACAACTTGGAGCGGTCCTTCCCTATGCATAGAAAAACGGCTAAACGTAGAAAGTTCAAACTTTCTGTGCTCATTAGTTAAAAAATCTACTAGGTTTTTACACATTCATTTTGATGATATAATGTGTGGAAATGTACAAACTGAATTTATGAAGTCATTTGTTTTGTTACCAGTTCCAATCATCTTTTTAAAACACCATTTTCAACATTACTATATATATTTGTGGACTTGAGATTTTTCATTGCAAAAGGCTTCTGAACCACTCAACACTCAGACTTCAAATTTTATATGGTACATCAGAATGGATGTAAGGGTGCACAGTTTTTAATAGAAGTCTCAAATCGGTGTAGGTTTTTTTTTTATTGGCAATGCATTGTTTCCCCAAGTTTCACTAGGCTCACTGACATGCTGTAGGTTTTTATAACATCATCACTTCCTGAAAATTTTCGGTGCGCACCACTGCACACTGTGTACTGTCCTATCGCTGAATTTTGAGGATGACCCTACGCATCTCGGCTTTTGTCCTTATTCCTTTCTGTCTGAAGTGGTGTCCTCTGTTGTTTGCATCTCTCTTAAAGCTATCTATGCAGCACCAATGCCTTTCTTAGTTCACAGGCGTCTTAAGTTCACAAAAAAAAAAAAAAAAACTACACAAACTTGTTCATCGAACGGGTACTCAGCTAGTATCCTATATTTCTCTTAGGAAATCCGGAAAGACCCTATCTTACCAAGCCCTGTCAGACGCAGTCAGCTTCTGCCATTATTTCTTTGGTGTAAATTTTGCTGGCAGCATCTTGCTGCGTTTGACTGGGCTTAGTATACCTCCTTAAAGTAACCTGCAGCAGCCTCTAGTGTGCGGCCACTATTACAGAGCTCTTACACTTCTAACAGTGATTCCAACACAAATATAATATAACATTAGTGTCTCATCTTGATCATCTGTTAGGACCAACCTTCCTCCAGTACCGCATTAAGGCACGGGCTTTATGGGCTGCAGCCTAGGGCCTCCACCAGCTGAGGGCCTCCAGAGATTACGTGAAATTATAAATTATCAAAACTTTATCTTAATTTTTATTATAGGTCGTTCTCCTTGAAACTAATAGTGTTAATCACGTTATGATGTAGAAGTTGAATAGCTGATTTCAAGAGTCCAAAATCCGTGCTTTTATTAATCATTACAGGGGGCCTCACAGTATTTGTAGCCCAGGGGCCTACACAATCGTAATCTGGCCCTGAGCTTTTCACACCTCCATCCCAGATTTTTAGTTACAAGAACTGATACATTCGAGTAGCTCAGACTTGATTTCGTCCCTCCTAAACGGAAACAAAAGTGTACTGATTTTTGTCTCTTTAAAGAAGATTAAAAGCAACAACAACAGCAAACAAATTCGGACAACAGCAGTCGTTGTTGTTGTTGTTGTTTTAATGTAATTATCTTGCTTCAAAACGACTGGTTGAGGCAAAAAGACCATTTTCCAATATGTGTGATCTCGAACCCAGATAGGTATACCCGTACATATGCCTTGAGATGATGTTGACCAACGCAACGTATTGTGACAGCCACAATATGCAGGTCAAAGATCACAGAAAGTTTACCTGCAGGTCTAGGTATCGTGTGGTTACTAGGGCCGGTTAAGACTCAATTTGCTTGAAGGATGAAATAACTTAGATGTCTGTTTGTTCGATGTCCACAATTTTGTGTGTGATCTTCGAGCCAGATGAAACATGTTTAACTTAGAAACGATACAGTCTTGACTAGTAGATTGCTTCCCAAGTTTGTTTAATCTGGGAGAAGAGAGAGCCACACACATCTATTAAGGACCGCTGACAAGATAGCACACCCTGTTCTTCTGCCGTTTGCCGGCACTTAACAACAAACTAATCTCTTTCACTCGGACGCAGTGATCGCTAGATCCTTTGAAACATCCAGATTATTTAATTTTGTGGTGTCACCGCAACTATAAAAGCTGTGATCATCACAGAGCTGTAGCATTTGGCTCAAGGTTTCAATCTGAGCCAGTGGCCGCTGTTCCATTTCCTATACACGTATTCTGGTATCACCTCCCATGGTATAAAAGCTCTATTTATCATAGAGGTGTATCATAGAGTTTTCAGGCATCGTTGTCTCTGACCTAGTCATACCAACAAGATGGCCGCGACGTGGTTAATGCAGGCCGTTTATACTTCACTTCTCAGTGGAAGTCACTTGAACAGCGTCTCAGGCATCAGTACTGTTGGGACTGGACAGTCGTCTGTCTTGGCCCAGACAGCGTATGGTACCGTCAGAGGTGTGGCAGATTTCAACGAACAGCCAGGCGTTATTCGTTACCTGGGCATTCCATTCGCCAAACCACCAGTCGGTAGGTACAAAAGTGTCGATCAATATTTTTAATTAATACAGTTAAATAAACAAACAAAATAAAAAATACTTTGGAATATTAATCTGATTACAACTACAATTTTCCAGCTCTTCGCCCCCCCCCCCCTTAAAATAAAAATTGAAACTGGGGAAGGCTAGAGACGACCTTGCAAAAGTATATAATTATTCCTCCACTTCTTTTTTTCTAGGGATTTTTATTCAATTTTTATTTATCAATGTAGTTGAAGAACAGGAAGAGGTTATTTCTGATGAATTTGTGATTGGCAGTGTACTGTTAAAATAAAATATAAAATAAACAACAAAACAGTCCACCCTCTCACAGAGGCAAATTCACCCCAAGAAGATACACATTATTTTCCTTGATTGAAATTATCATTAGCCCTTACAGAAATTGTTTTCGGGAGGAGCTTTGCCCAGCAACCATGATCGCCATTTTAGGTTACTACGTGCTCGAGCGGACGAACACTATTGGAAATCCACGTTTTTAATTCGACTTTAAAATGACAGGTTGAGGTGACGACATTCCCCCGATTCAAACTGACGAAACTGTAAAATTATTATTGTCGCCTCGTATAAACATGCGCAAGCTAATTTTACATCTCACTACAATTTTCATATTTCTTTTTTAGTGAGTACTTTCGCAGTCTTTCCGTTAAAGAAATACTATATGGAACTTGCTCCATTATATCAGAGAGCATGTATGTATAGAGAGGTTTCACTATTGGTCGATTGGCACTGCGAGACATGGGAAGGCGCAGTGAACCACTGTTAGCATGGAGCGGAAAGTAGGTCGCAGCTGTAAACAATACCCGTTTGTGCATTTCCACCTGGCGTAAGAGTTTACAAACGGCTCTAAATAATTTCAATCAGCCCCAAAATATGAACAAACCACAGCAAAAAGATATATGCACACTATCTTTGGTGAAGGCGGCCTCTCTCAATTCTTGTTTACCACAGCGACCTAGTTTCGCGATTTGGAGGAAGTGAAAATCTCTCTCTAATACATGCTATCTGATTATAGTAAGATGATAAAGTTCTTGTTCTTGTGAAACGTGATTGATGTGATTTAAGACTTACCCGTTAACGATAACAAACAAATACCTAAACGGTCATTGGATATTTTTCCTATCCCGATTTGTCCGCTCCAATTCTGTTGTCAAACTAAAGGAGCTCTTCTTTAAAAAAAAAAAGAAATAAAAAACTCAATATAAATAAATTTAACTACCATGACAACATCGTCCAGAAAGTCTGAGAAATTCAGTCTGTTGATTCAGGTTTAAAACCTAAGAGCGTATCATGAACCCCTCGTTACTAGGACCCTTATGAAGTCTGGAGTCAAATAACATTTTCTCATTTTACAGGATCACTCAGATTTAAAAAACCAGAACCTCCAACTTCATGGTCAGGAGTGAGAGACGCTAGTAACTACGGAGCTTCATGTGTTCAAAAACAACTTCCCGGATATCCAGTTTCACCCAATAGTGAAGACTGTTTGTTTCTCAATGTATTTACCCCAACTAAAGATCGCGACAACAGTCCGCTGCCTGTCATGGTATGGATACACGGGGGTGGCTTCTCCCTTGGTTCTGCTACAGAGTACAATGGTTCCTGGTTGGCCAAGAAAGGTGTGGTCGTGGTCACCATACACTACAGACTAGATATATTTGGGTTTATGAGTACTGAGGATGACGTTATCCCAGGTAATTATGGAATGCTGGATCAAATCCAAGCTTTGAAATGGGTGCAACAGAACATTGCCAACTTTGGAGGGGATCCAAACCAAGTGACCATATTTGGTGAGAGTGCGGGGTCAGCCAGTGTTTCTCTTCTGATGTTATCACCATTGGCTAAAGGTCTCTTTCATAAAGCAATCATGGAAAGTGGCGTCTCACTGTCCTCTTTTGCCATATCTCACCCCGCTACTCGAATGACACCACGCTTTCTTGCTAAACTCACTGGTGCTTCTGTACAATGTACTCAACAGGATATCAATTTGTTTCTAGCATGTATGCAAGGCGTTGATGCTCAGACACTAGTCAACATTAGTCAGTCAATTGCGACAGCTCTTGGCATCGGTTCTTTTATCTTCATGCCACGCGTGGAAACTATTTCTAGATTCCTTCCCGATCTACCCATCAGAATGTTAACAAAAGGACAATTTAATTATGTAGACTCCATTACAGGATATAACAGCTTCGAATATCCTCCTACCAAAGTAAAGACGGATGACAGAGCAACAAGAGAAGAATTTCAAACAGCGGTCTCCAATTTGCTTGAGGCATTTGCTATTCCTGACAGAGGAAACATTCTTAATGAATTTCAGGACATCTATTTAGGAAATTTAACAAATCCTTTGGGTATATTTCAGCAAATAACTGCAGCACAGAGCGACTATGCATTTATAGGTCCCACTATCATCGAAATGAGACATTTGGCGAAAATGAGCTCACAGAAAAAACACTTTCTTTACCAATATGACTACAGAAAAAGTGTCAGTGAGTATCCTACTTGGATCACGGCCATTCACGGAGGCGAACTTTCAACTTTATTCGGCCTTGACAAGTTTGCGTATTGGGGTAAAAATCAAACATCTACTCCGGACGATAAATCGGTGTCAGAACAGATGTTAACATTATGGACCAATTTTGCCAAGACCGGAAACCCGACATCCACCATTCCTCAGGGTGCCGTGAAGTGGGAACCTTTCGTCAATGGCCGAGAGCAACTTCTAAAGATAAACGCCAAGACACAGATGATCGAACACGGAAAATCACGAGCAGCAGATTTGTACTACAGAATACTACAGAAAATAGACACTGTCATGATTCGGATGTTGTTAAAACTCACGCAGAGAGTGAGTTGTTGTTGTTTTACCAGGGCCATGAGAAATTGGCTGCTGGCCTTGAACGGCCCTCGCGAATTATAGTTGGTGAGTAAATAAATGTAAAGTTAAACTGTTAGATTCACGCTTGTCGGTTTTAATGTTCGTGATTAATAAGTAATGGAGTAGGGGTGAAACAAGGTGGGGATAGTTGACATTGTTAAGTATGACTAGACAAGTTTTTGCACGTTAACTGGCTGGTAGAATAGTGCAGACGTATTACTACAATTTAAATGGTGGGAGGTTTCGGCCAATGAGATAGCTGAACTAATTGGGCCAGCGGACTAGCACTGCTGGGTAGTTAGATAGTATAAAACATCGTGTAACGTTCAGATTTATTGAATACAGACGAGCAGAAGCATCGTGTCGTGAAGTATCTCCGGTTGGCCAGTACCTGAACTGTGATTTGAAGACTAGAAGTCCTTGCTAACGGACTGACTGAGCTCTAGAAAGAAAGGTCTGAGTGGGCTGACCTTTGAAAGCCCACGCTGCGCTATTTTGATGTTCGCGCCTACCAGTAGGCGTGACCAATGGTAATATATCTTATTTGTTCAAGCATAATAGAAGATCAGAGATAGAGAGAGAACCACAGCCTCATAGGAAGTCTAAGGAAACCCCAGCTGGCACTCGACGACGAGTGGCCTGTGTTATAGAATTATTTCCATAGTATGATTGAAGTAATATGGCACATTGTTGATGAATTGAATAATGATTGTGCATATATATAAATAGTTTTTGCAACTGCGTAATTACCTACAAGCCGAAGTGTGCTTCTGTAGGCTTGGAACGTACTGGGCTCTCCTAACATTCAAGCCCATATGGTTTAGGGAGAGTTTGCCTGGCGACTGGCCAGTGGCAACTCAACTGTCACTTTAAATTGATATCTAGTTTCGTATAATATACCTATTTGCTATTGATTGCAGTACATCCAATAAGGAACCATAATTACATGAATATCATAGATTAAGTTAGTAATTAGAATTTATTGCTTTGAATATACCTCTATTGTCTTTTGTTTTGTTTATTAATATTTATGTAAAACATGGCCTGACCGGCCTGACATATATAGATGCTCTAGTTGTTTAATACTTTTCTTGTGTGGTTGTGTCCGAGTGTGAGTTAGCTGCCTCTCGTGCAGTCGAATGCTCCCCAAGACCCTAACTCTGCTCGTGACAGACACAGCAATAATTCCGACATCCAGTATCATAGGTTAAGGGAGATTCGGTTTCTCCTTCTGGAATGCGAAGGCTTACTGAAATTTTCGGGCATCAAATACCTTGCCATATTAAAGTCATTTCTCTTTTTGTTTTCAAAAGAGATAATGGTATAATACGGATCTATTATTGTCTGTTATGTCTGTATAAAAATATGAATGCTAGCATGTAATTGGATCATTGAATCTTCTTCTTAGAAGTTGGAGTTCAAGTTTATTGTAGGTCTGGCGGCCAAATCAAAATACACAGAAGAATCATGCAAACAACTTTAAAAAACATTAAAAACAAACAAGCAAACAATCAAACAAAACGCACGGCCATTCACTCTATGCGCTCCCTGCTGTCTACTACAGTTTATACACTTACTTACAATAGTACACAATAAAATACAACTTGTAATTGCCAGCAAAAGCCATCATGTTTCAATCCCCGCACCCCCATCCCCCCTCCCGCCCCCACCTATCGTTTCTCACCTTTATCTGTTGTGAATTTACTATACTTGAAAATATCACTAAGATTCACACTTTCACACAAAGAAGAATTCAGTTTTCAGACATCGCCAGGAGAAGTCACAAAGCGACATTATGGTATTCGCTTAGTATTCCTTATGGCAAAACAGTCCAAACAAATGTAGTTTTCTATCGTTCATCGATCACAGAAAATTTATGAACTTAAACATGCTTGGTCTAACAACTAGCCAAGAAGAAAGTGTGATTTCGGGGCCATTTCTTGGCAAAGTGAAGATATTACAGTGAAGGTAATTGAAACATCTGAGCAACATAATCCTGTGTTTATATCATTTTGATTTTTGTTATTGCTCCCCTCCCCAACAATGTGGCTAACTGTTAATAAACTTATTCCCCATCACTCTCAAAAAAATTTAGACGAGTGAAAAAAAGTAGACATTGGTATTTTGGTCAACTGTTGCATTTCTAAGTTTCGCTCTAAGCGTCACATGACTTCATAGAACATTCTTTTCTCCAAGTTTGAAGATCATAGTATAGTGCTAAAGGCACTTAAGTCACATGCTCAGAATTTTGAACTGTTTGTGGGGCGAGGGGGGGGGGGAGATGAGTTTTATGGATTCGTAGCTCCACTGTTTGAATAAAAACAACTGGAAGGAGACAAATATATTTCCGTTGCAGGGTATATGTAGATTTCATTTCCATCAGAGTTAACACACAAAAAGTGCTTAAGTCTACAACCGCAATGCTCAAGTAATAAAAGTACTGAAGTCACATACGTAAGTTAAGAAAAAAAAAAAAGCACCAATTTCACAAGGGTAAGCGAAAGAAATGCCGTAGCCCAGACAAATAAATTGCGTTTGCGAGGCATCAAATTGAGTTTGAAAGCTAAACACTGGCATGTTGGCACATAAAACATAACAAACTGCAGAAATGCCTGGAGCGTTCATAACAAGACATACCTACTTTCATGAGAAATTTCAAATTTCAGGATCGATTTTCTCAATTGACGTTTTGTGATTTAAGTACTTTTAGCATCATAGTGAGGGCAAAACATTGCATGACTGCCCATGTCACGTGTCTCTGATGTAATTGAAGCAAATTTATTAACAATCTTAGTCATAGGCATGAAGGGAAGACACGTCTGTCTAGAGGCAAGGTGCTCGCCTCTCGTGCCGAAGGTACCAGGTTCGATTCCCCGTCGGTGCAGGCATGTTGAAATCTTGGGGGACATTTCCTGTCCTTGACCGTATGGTAGGTAAGATCGAGCACCCAGACTTCTCGGATAAGGAGGAAAACCTCAGAAAGCCCGTGTGCGCGTTGCACACGTTAAACATACCTTGGTCGTTGGAAATCGAGAGGAGCAGGCCTAATAAGGTGGCTGCCTTGTCAAGATTTAGAAAAAAAAAACTATCATAAACACACACACACACACAAAACACAGGTGACTCCGCGCATGGGTGGCTCAGTGGCCATAACAATAATGGCAAAACATCGCTCGAGAAACCGATCATTGCTATTTTTGTTCCAGATTACTGCCTTTATTTATTCCTGTTCATTGAAGAGGACTATAATTTTTTTTTTTTTACTTATAATTTCTTTTTAGAATCTATCTCTCTTCTTTTGTTTCAATGTGTGTATGTGTCAAATATGTTCCAGAGGCCGAAGGCTTGAGTGTTTTTAAATTAGTTATGTTTTTAGGGCTGGTCAAAGGAATCTTTGTTTTCTGTGTGTCTCACTATCGCCATCTGGCCTTGCTGCGATTCACCGCTTATAGGTCTGAGGTTGTTTTGCCAGATAAGGGAAATGGCCGCCGCGCTCCACGATTGGGTTTCACTTTGCGCGCAGCGAGCCCAAGGGAGTGCGTACTCTAGTAATAATAGTAGAAAATCTGAGCTTAAAATCTTCTTTCAAGGGACACCGAGAGAGAGAGAGAGAGAGAGAGAGAGAGAGAGAGAGAGAGAGAGAGAGAGAGAGAGAGAGAGCGAGAGAGAGAGACAGACAGAGAGAGAGACAGAGACAGAGACAGAGAGAGCGAGAGAGAGAGAGAAAGAGAGAGACAGAGAGACGAATGGAAAGGGGCGGAGGCAAGAATCTCCAGGGTAACGCCGGAAGCCTCAGGTAGTTCCCTTATAATAAAAAGCTTACACCACAGTATGCCCGTTAAAAGAAAAAAGCAATCACTAGATTAGCTGAATATGTAGCCCGCGTGGCAATGTTCGGACATAAATCACAATTTTAGATTTCCATCATTTTTTTTTTTTTCTTAGTTATAGTTTTAAGGAAATTGAGAGTGAAACAAGCAAAATTGATTATGCGTCAGATGTTTCAATAACTCAATTACGAGTGAAATCAGAATACTCGTCTTTACGAGGAAATGGTTCGTACTCGTATCTAAATGATCGTGTGCTTTCACGGTTAAACTTGTGGTGTGACAACTAATGGGTGACAACAACAACAGCTACACACCAAAATAGAACCAAACAACAATAACAACATCAATCACCACAACAAAACAGAAACAACAACTACAGCAAACCGTGAAGAGAAATCTTGAATTATGTCTCTTGTGATTTATTCAGTGCTTCTGTTCTAGCAGTTCAATGTTTTGATTTTTGTTTGGGAATCACGCTGGGATGTCAATGTATGGGAATCTCACATAGGAAAATAGTGTCATCGCGATCAAAGGAACATGAACTACCGGCCATGGTCCAGCCGTTTTCTTTGTCTAGTAACATACATGTTCGGCCAGGATTATATGGCTGATCTGGTGCCCAATCAATGTAATTCATGACCTGGTGGCTGTGACTGAATAGCCAAATACCCTGATGTTCTGCTTGTGTAGCCCCAACTACTACACGGTTTTTACCACGAGGGATTGCCGAATTGAAAAAAATCTTGATAAAGTTATGTTCGTTGGCGTCATTAACCTCAGCCAAGTAGCCGCCCTGAAGAACACACGAAGCTTGAGCCTCACGGTCAGTGTCCGGTTGTTCCTTGGAAAGTAGATAATATTTGCCTTGGTACTTAGAAGAGTTGATGTAAAGCTTTTCGCTTGCCAGTGTCGTCAAGAAAATGTCCTTGTATTTGTTCAAATCCTTCAGTTCATCACCGATCGTACTGTTGAGTTGGTTTACGTCACTCGTGAGTGCACTGACGTCATTGTTGAGTGTGCTAAAGTTGTTGGTGAGGAAACTCATTTTGCCCTCAACACTGACCAGACTGGTACTCATTTGTGACAAAACTTGCATCACGTTATCCATTTGTATTTGTTGAAGTTTCATCATCTCAGTCAACTGATCCATACCTGGGTTGGAAGCGGCCACTTGTTTTGTATGATCCTCCTCAACAGAATGACCTGATCCGTCCACACCCAGGGCACTGCAGCGATAGATTCCTGCCACTTCTGCATTGGGATACGCCCATTGGACACTAAGAAACGACATACCGACAGTACTGATCTGTCCTGAAACGGAGGCATTGACCGGTGTAATAATATTCACCTGGTGTGGAGTGAATTCATTAATGGATGCCAGTTCCTTAAAGATAGGCGTGTTGCTGTTGAGGTCATCACTTTTGGATAGAATGAGGGAAATCAGGTTAGACATGTTGGTGGGACTTTGGTAAGAGAAGGTACAGTTGACTTCCAATGTCTTGGTAAGGCCAACGTCAAAAGTAGGGGAAACTATCACCCGTGTGGAATCTGTGGAAATAATGGGATTCAGGTCTATTAGTTTTTTGGCCATGGATGAAGCTGGTTTACTGATTAGTTGTTAGTTGTTTCTTAGTTATGAATTTGTTTGTTTGTTTGCTTGTTGGTTGGTTGGTTGTATGGTTGATTGGTGGGTTGGTTGGTTGATTGGTTGGTTGATTAGTTTGTAGGTTGGTTGGTTAATTTGGCTGGCTGGTTGGTTCTTGGTTGGCTGGTTAGTTGATTGATTGGTTGGTTCGTTGTTAGGTACATGAAATTGTTGGTTGGTTGATTGGTTGTTTGATAGATTGGTTGGTTGGTTGTAAGGTACATGGGATTGTCGGTTGGTTGGCGGATTAGTTGGTTGGTTGGTTGATTAGTTGATTTGTTGATTGATTGGTCAGAACATAACAAAATTAAAGCACTAGAACAACATTGGACAAAATCTCCGCCCGCTGAGTCATGTGACAGGTGGTTACCAACGGTTTTCATGCCCTTACGTAAACTGCTCTTATTTGAAGTGTCAGGAATTTTGATTTCTACAACAGTTGCCCACTTAAATTCTAATACTATTGCAGTTACCCCAATAAGTAATGTTATGTGAGCGACATGTAACTTTGATCCGAGCCTTTCTATCCCCGCTGCCTGAGAAGTCATGGACTGTCGTGAAGACTGAACAAATGAGCTGAAGGAAACAGGTGTATAATCTTTTCATGGATTTGAAATTTACCTTACTTTACACAACAGAAATGGATTGTTTTAGACACCTAAGAAATATTCACCAGTGTAAAGAAAACTTAAGACATGTTTAGATTTCTATGTGTTAAATTTGAATTCCATCCAGATGAGTGACTCTGAATGGTCTCATTTGTATTATATGTAAGGCAGTCTGAGAAAACCTGTTGGGTTGCTAAAATGTTAGTGCGAGTAATCAGGTCCCAAAGTTCGTTTGCATGACCTTCGGTCTAAATATAGCTAGTGTCAGAACCTCATTCTACATCCATGATTACGTCTTGTGTGTAAATTTTGGGACGAAACGTATCTTCTAAATACTTTAATTTGGCATTTTAAATGTGCGGGACCAAATATGTTGACATTACATAATGTTACCGATTTCATGGTTAACAACTTTTGTTCTCTTTTGGACTCGCACTCATATTTTCCCATCCTGTCACACCATAAACCAATGGAAAGGGAAAATCCACAGCTTTTCATTCACAACAAGTACGTATGAATACACTGGCCCTGTAGTATTTTATGAAAGTTGCGCATCTTCTTAAACAAAAGATCACCATCTCCATAGAAGAGGCCTACTTTTTTGTATCGATTTTTTAATGATTTTAATTGTAATTCTACATTTAAATATTTTACCTGACAAAGTAACCTTTGCTTTGTGCACGAAAACTTTCTATTGATACATTCTAAGTGCAGAAGAATTATATTTTAATAACTACCTGCCAAACAATGCTGTTGCCATCAACAAGATGGCGGACAGAGAGATAGATCTAGATCTATTTTGACTTGACTTTATGCACACACACACACAAAAAAAGACCCGGGTGCTTGAAATGTTGATCTCAACTGAATATCTGAGTTTTGTGATGGTTATAAACTCAAACACGGAGGAGAGGCCACGACTGAGATCCTCACAACTATCTGTAACAAGATCTGGCAGACAGGTGAATGGCCGACAAAATGGACCCAATCATTAATTATAGTTCTCCCCAAGAAAGGCAATCTTCAGCTCTGCCAAAATTACAGAACTATCAGCCTTATCAGCCATGCAAGCAAGATCATGCTTAGAGTCATTCTTAACCGACTAAGACCCCAGGTGCAAGAACTCGTTACTGAAGAACAAGCAGGCTTTCGCAAAGGTAGGAGCACCACAGAGCAAATCTTCAATCTCCGTGTTCTCTGTGAGAAACACCTCCAGCACCAACAAAAATTGTATCATGTCTTTATTGACTTCAAAAAAGCCTTCGATAGAATTTGGCACAATGCATTATGGGCCACCATGAAGAAATTCAACATGGGGAGAAGACTCATCAACACCATCCAGCAATTATACGCCAATGCCACAAGTGCTGTACTCGCCCACAACGTGAGGGGGGAATGGTTCCACACTACAGTTGGAGTTCGCCAAGGCTGCCTCCTCTCCCCCTTCCTTTTTAACGTGTTCTTAGAGAGAATAATGATGGATGCACTGGAAGATCATGAAGGCACAGTTAGCATCGGAGGTAGAACCATCACAAATCTCCGATTTGCAGACGACATAGATGGGCTAGCTGGGAATGAAGAAGAACTTACAAGACTAGTCAATCACCTTGACAACACCTCAACAAGGTACGGAATGGAGATCAGCGCTGAAAAAACGAAAATGATGACAAATGAATATGGCACCTTCACGCACAACATCTCGGTTCAAGGAACTAAACTTGAAATGGTCAATCAATTCAAGTATTTAGGGGCTATCATCTCGGACAACGGATCGCGCGCGGAGGTCCTCGCAAGATCTGCACAAACCATGACCGCACTGGCAAAACTGCGACCAATATGGAGGGATAAAACATCACCATGAAGTACAAGATCCGACTCATGCATGCACTGGTACTGTCTATCTTTCTGTATGCATGTGAAACATGGACCCTCACTGCAGAGTTGCAAAGAAAGATTCAAGCAATTGAGATGAAATGCTACAGAAACATCCTCGGCATTGGATACCTGGACCATATTACCAACGAACGAGTCCGGCAGATCATCCAACAACATATTGGCCCCCACGACGATCTACTCACCATAGTCAAGAAACGAAAGATGAAATGGTATGGCCACACAACAAGATCCAATGGCTTATCAAAGACCATCCTACAAGGAACCGTTGAGGGCGGCAGAAAGAGGCAGACAGAAGAAAAAATGGGCGGATAACATCTCAGAGTGGACAGGCAAGCCCTTTGCAGAGACCCAGGCCCTCACCCACGACAGAGAGAAATGGAGGAGGGAGGTGTACAGTGCATCAAGGCGGCGCCCCGACGACACCGCAAGGGGTTAAGGGAGACAACAACAACAACAACATAAACTCAAAATAATGACATTATTTCGCTTTCCTGCTGAGGAAGATGCTGCAAAATGTATGAAAATAAATGTGTTAACTTTAGACGAGTTTTCTCGTTTTGTGATATATACGTGTGTTTTATGCTTTTTAAAATGTCATAACTTTGGTTCTAGGGAAGGTATTTAAACAATTTAAAAAGCAAAATGCTCTGCAAAACCTCTGCCACATGATGGAGGAAATAACTCCAATTGTGAAATTTTCGCATTGTGACTGGTTTTCCCAGGCTGCCTCACATATGTGAACTCCGTCTAGTCCATTGATATCACCTTATAAACACGGCCAAGTAATTGTCCTATTAATTTACAAATAAATGACATTCAAACTTGTAATGTCTTTTCTCATCCAAGTAGTGAGGACTGCAGAATCGTTTGAGATTATTATTCAAATAAAAACACACGGATGTCATAATATGAGTTTGGCCAGAACAACAACAATATTTGAAAACTTCTATTATATTCAGATTGGACAACAGAGATAGAAAACAAATTGATTTCAATGATAAATAGATTACGAATTCTTGGTAAGTAACGCTGCCTATGCGTGTTAGATTTACTGTAAAATCTACAACCCCATCACTTTTTATTCTCGCCAAGTCTGTCGTTTAAATAGTAAAAAAACTGACCTGTAGATTTGAGGAGGCCGAGGGTGAGAACACACAACAACATCATCAACATCTGTCTTGCCATTCTGGAGTCCGCTGTAGAACGAATTCTTTTTGGGAAAGACACAGGAGCTAACTTTGCGTGCAGCGCAATTGGGATATTAATGTGTACTAGCCTTTTATCGTTGTAATTTATACTATCGTAGTATATGGAGACTTTCTCGCCAGTTTGGTGTATGGTCGTACTAAATCCCATTTACGAAAACAAAGTTCAGGGCAGATAAATTTGAGATTACACAATGTTGTGTACGTCAAAAAGTTGCTTTGCCAGGTCCTCAGAAAATTATTTTGACGCACAGAGAGGTGGTATCTTGCACCTTTGACACTCTCCACGTCTATCACAATGGAACAAGTTAGATAAAGCTCACAGATTAGGACCTCTTCACTGTTATCGTAACA
This sequence comes from Onchidella celtica, assembly GCA_963931925.1. Lineage (NCBI taxonomy): Eukaryota > Metazoa > Mollusca > Gastropoda > Systellommatophora > Onchidiidae > Onchidella > Onchidella celtica. The sequence continues at coordinate 51,828,078 of OZ007571.1, forward strand.
GAAACGGCCGTGAAAACACCCGTGTATTATTTTGTGCTACTGTAACTTGTTTCAAACTTAGCTGCAAGAGTTTTTCTTAAATATTTATGAAACCACTCCACATGAATTACTGCATATCTGCATTGCTGTATAAACCAGTTTGTCTTATGAGAATAATGTTCTTGCGCATTTCTTAATAACGCTATAAGGTTCTTTGTTGTTGTTTTCTCTTGAAAGCTGTTTGTATATATCGATAATATATTGGAACTGGAACCTAAAGATTGGCTAAGATAATCAGAGTTAAACAACATTTTTCTTTAACTGCTATTCCTCAGAGCCCGGGTAACTTCTCTTTAACGTCCATGTCTTTCAATTAAATCTCCCAATCGCAAATTCATGTTGGTTTAACTGCAAAACTGTTTGCCAGTATGTATGTGATACATGAACATACACATACTGACATAGATACCTCCAGACACACAGAAAAGTGAAACAGAAAAAGAGAGGGTGTGTGTTTGTGTGTGTGTGTGTCTGTGTGTGTGTGTGTGTGAGAGAGAGAGAGAGAGAGAAAGAGAGAGAGAGAGAGAGAGAGGCTGTAAAGACTAATGGGTAACAACTATAACTACAACAACAGCAGCCACACCCAATATAGAACAAACAACAATAACAACAACAATAATCACTACAATAAATCAGAAATAACCACAACAACAACAACAACAAATCATGAAGAGAAAATCTGAATTATATCACTTGTGATTTATTCAGTAGTTTCGATCCACCAGCCCAGTAGTTTTGTTTTTGTTTGGCAATCGCGATTGGATGCTAATGTATCGGAATCTCACATAGGAAAAGGACATTGTAGTCAGTATGGGAACATGAAAAATCGGCCATAGCCCAGTCGTGAGCTTTGTCTATGTACATACATGTTTGGCCAAAATTATCAGGCTCATCTGGTGCCCAGACAGTGTAATTCACGACCTGGTGGCTGTGACTGAATACCCAAATACCCTCATGTTCTGTCTGTGTAGCCCCAACTACTACAGAGTTTTACCATGAGGGATTGAAGAATTGAGAAACTTCTTGATAAAGTTATGTTCGTTGACGTCATTAATCTCAGCCAAGTAGCCGCCCTGAAGAACACATGAAGCTTGGGCCTCACGGTCAGTGTCAATATCTTCCTCGGAAAGTAGATAATATCTATCTTGGTAGTTAGCCGATTTGATATAGAGCTTTTCGCTTGGCAGTGTCATCAAGAATATATCCTTGTATTTGTTCAAATCCTTCAGTTCATCACCGACCGTACTGTTGAGTTGGTTTACGTCACTCGTGAGTGCACTGACGTCATTGTTGATTGTAGGAATGTTATTGGTGAGTGTACTGACGTCATTGTTGATTGTGCTAAAGTTATTGGTGAGTGTACTGACGTCATTATTGATTGTGCTAAAATTATAGGTGAGTGTACTGACGTCACTCTTGACTGTGCTAAAGTTATTGGTGAGTGAATTCACTTTGCGATCAACATTGACCAGACTGGTACTCATTTGTGACAAAACTCTCATCATGTTATCCATCTGTATTTGTTGAAGTTTCATCATCCCAACCAACTGATCCATACCTGGGCTGGAAGCTGCCACTTGTTTTGTGTGATCTTCCTCAACAGAATGACCAAATCTGTCCACACCCAGGGCACTGCAGCGATAAATTCCTGCCACTCCCGCTCTGGGATACGCCCACTGGACACTGACATAAGACGTACCGACAGTACTGATCTGTCCTGAAACGGAGGCATTGACTGGTGTAATTATAATCACCTGGTCTGGAGTAAATTCATTAATGGATGCCAGTTCCTTAAAGACAGACGTGTTGCTGTTGTGATCATCACTTCTGGAGAGGATGAGGGAAATCAGGTTGGACATGTTGGTGGGACCTTCGTAAGAGAAGGTACAGTTGACTTCCAGTGACCTGGTAAGGCCTACGACAAAAGTATGTGGGGAAACTATCACTTGTGTAGAGTCTGTGGAAACAACGGGATTCGGGTTCATTAGTTTTCTGACCATGGGAGGAACTGGTTGACTGATTAGTTAGTTAGTTAGTTAATTAGTTAATTAGTTAGTTAATTAGTAGATTTGTTAGTTGGTTGGTTTTTTTTTTTTTTTTTTTTTTTGGGCTCAGATTCAAATGCAATGCATTCATTTCGTGCATGACTCAGTGATTGGAGATCACTTAATAGGTCTGGTATATTTTTTAAAATTTACGGAAATTTGAAAAAAAAACCAAAAAAAAACAGCAACAAAAAAACCTACTTTAAGAAGGTATCCATATAAAGCAAATAAACATGTAGAGAAGTCTAGTTCAAAGTGGCTGGTTAAATGAATAAATAGATAAGTATGAAGTACGTATGACCTGATAATAGTCCAGCAAATAAATACATGGCTGTCTATAAGGACTATTCTGAGGATCGGACCCAATTGCAGTCTTTTATCTCCCAGAATTGTCAGTTGCTGAATTCTATGTTGTCGGCTGTTCTCGAACCATTTTGGTCTTTTCATTATCAGCTGACAGTTTTTACAATTCATTTTCAACAGCAAAAAAAAAACAAAAAAAAAACCTGAGTGGATGCTTCATTTACAAATTATTACGAGTGCGTGAAAAGCAGCTATAATTAAATAATAACGATATAATGTATAAACATCTCAACAAATACAAAGGCAAGTAAGATAAAAACAAAGAAGAAAGAAAACGAGATAAAAATAAGGATAAATAAATAAATAAATAGGTTATTATCAGCCAGATGCGACACGACAATCAATTATTGTACTAGATGGTAATAATATATTGCCAATAACAGAATAATAATAATAGCAGTATACGGCCGTATACCAATTATACTTTACTTCATGCACTTTGGAATGTTCTAGTTTTTGCATTTTCATCTTTTCGTCATTGCCCTTTTTTTTCTTTTTTTTTTTTAAAAGTTTATTTGTTTTCATTTGACTCTTACTTCATTTACACATTCTCCACACTTTTCAATCGTCCTTGCATTCTCTGATTATTTATTCGGACATACCTTCAGATATTTTTCCCTTACCTGCATTTCTGTCTCAAATGCCAATTTAAGATTCATTGATTTGCCATATTTTATTTTACCTATACACATTTTAGCAACTAATAGTACAAAGTTAATATCATCAATAATATTTTGATTTACAGTATAGTCCAAGTCCCCACGTATTATTCCAAAAAGTGCAATTTTCTCATTTATTTCAATTCTTTTACCGGTTTTATTCAAAATATACTGGGCCACATAAGGCCAATAGTCTTTCAATTTACTGCAATAGAAAAAGAAATGTTCTATAAAATCAGGCGTCTTACAGTGCTCGCATTTATTACTTTCCTTTATTTTCATTTTATGTAAGAGAATATTGGTTGGGTAAATATTGTGTAGGATTTTAAAATGTAAGAGCCTCAATCTTGTTTCTTTGCAGGCTCTAAACCCGCTTTCAAAATAAGGATATATATCGACATTGTATTTTCGTTTCCAGAAACCCAAGCTACAGATCGTGGCGTTTTTGTTATTTATTAGTTTCTCTCTAATTTCTTTATTCGTTAGTTTAAAGATATCTTTTACATTTTCATCTGTCTCATCTTCTATATTATGCAGAGGAGGTCTGTCCTCCGTTCTGGTTTGTACAAAAATTTCCTTCCATTCTTTTTTAACAGCATTTGTAACTGCCCAGTAATCAAAATGGATACCAGGGTAATGTCCGATTATCCCAGCAATGTCTTGCAGGGTTTTCCATTTATTTACACTAAACATTTGATACAGATATTTAATTCCCCCTCTGACCCATTTTTCTATCCACAGTGGCTTATTTCTATATCTAATATTATTGTTGTTGAATAGCGGTTGCCGGCCTAGCCTATTTGGAGCAGTATCGTTTTCATTTTCCTTATCCCTTTTTTCTAAATCTAGCCATGTTTTAATTACATTCTGCCAAAAAATCGAGTTTATTGTACCAACTTGTTTTACTTCTCTCGCTTTAATATCTGACGTGGTTAAGTAAGGCAAGCTTACCAGCTTTTTGCAAAAATGACTGGCTAATTTTACTCCTGTTTTTAGATGTGGCTTTTGTAAGCATATCTCTTTAAACCATTTTATGAGAAAGACATTTTGCTGATCCTTTATACTGATTACTCCTAAACCTCCCTCGTTTGGTTCTCTGCATAAAGTGTTCCGTTTGATTTTTTCAAAAGCTCTTTTATTTGAATACTTTTTTTGCCACAAAAACTTGAATATGATTCGATCTATTTCAGCCAGAGTTTCCTGGGGTAGGGATAGGGCCTGAATAACATAGTTTAGTTTTGATAGTAAAAAAGTTTTTGCTATTATACTCTTTCCATATATCGACAGATTTCTTTTGGACCATCTAGGAATCAGATTTTTAATGCTGTTTATTTTTTCCATCCAATTTTGTGAAATATTAGATGCCTCGACCGTAGCATTGAAGTATATCCCAAGTATTTTTATGTTACCTCCCTTTTCTACCCACGTTATTCCTTCCCCTCTTTCCTCCCTTTGTTTATTACTTCCCACCCACATTCCCACTGATTTATTTCTATTAAGCTTTAGCCCCGAGATGTCTGAAAACTGCTCAATAATTTTCAATGCGTTGGATAGATCTGTTTTATCTTTTATCAGTAGCGTCATGTCATCTGCGTACTGCAAAAGTTTAAGCGTATCTGTTACCACTCCTTCACTCATAATTCCCTTTATCTCTTCATTATACCTAAGTTTTATCGCTAGTATTTCTACCACTAAGATAAAAAGTAGAGGACTAACACAACATCCCTGCCGAACACCTCGCTCTACCTTAAACCATTTAGATAGCCACCCACCATTCTTTACTGAGCTCTGCGTGTTTGTTAAAATCGTTTGTATGTTATGAATGAATTTTGGACCAAAATTAAATCTTTCAAGGGCTACCAATATTGTTTCCTTATCCACCGTATCGAAGGCTTTTTGGTAGTCCAATGATACAATCAAACCTGCCATGTCCTCTTTATTTACGTAATCTATGACGTCATCTATTATTCTAATATGTGACGTAATTGTTCTCTCTTTAACAAATCCACTTTGATTTTCATGTACGATACTTTTTATAACTTTTTGCAACCTCAAAGCCAAAACCTTTGTAAAGATTTTATAGTCAACATTTGTTAGTGTTATTGGTCGCCAATTGTTTAGATCTTCCCTATTGCTGTTGTTGCCTTTGTGTATCATAGTGATTATACCGCGTCTCTGACTAACTGACAATTCTCCCTGCTTTATCGATTCTATATAACTATCATATAACGGTTTTTTTAAGAGCCGCCAAAACACCTTATAAAAGCAAGCCGTAAGCCCATCGGATCCGGGAGCTGAGTCATTATTAAGTCCTTTCAATGCTTTTCCCATTTCCTCCACGCTAATGTTCTGATCACACATTTCCTTGTCTTCCTCAGCTAATCTGTCATACACTAAACCATCTAGGAAGGTGTCTAATTTATCGCCCACCGTCGTCACCGATGCTTCTTTAGTGTAGAGATTTTCATAATATTTTTGTGCTTCCCGAAGAATATTTAACGGTTCCCTTGTTATTTCACCATCCCCATTTTTAACTTGTTTTATTGTATTACATATTCCCCTGGCCTTTTCCAGATTTAAAAAGAATTTGGTGTTTTTTTCTCCCTTTTCGGTCCATTTCACTCTGGATCTTATTATTGCTCCTTTCGTTTTTGCTAATAGTTCAATTTCTAATTGTTTTTTCATATTTTCGTATTTCTCCTGCAGTTTTCTTTCACCCGGGAACTGAGCAATAAGCTTGGAGATGGCATTTACCTCTGCTTCCAGTTTATCTCTTCTGTGATTTTTTATAGGATTGCTCTTACTGTATTGCATACATTCTGTCTGAATTGCTGCTTTCAGCAGTTCCCATATTGTTCTGTGATCCAGATCGTTCTTTTCCTCATCTGCTATGAAACTGGATATAAATGCATTCATATGGTTTATAAAATCGACATTATTAATGTATGACGCGTTGAATTGCCACCTGGAGGGGCCTCTCGGGAAGTTATGTTCTAAAATTTCTACGATAACGGCACGATGGTCTGTGGACGGAAAATGTTTAATTTCCACATTTGTTATACATGATACTAATTCTTTATCGCAAAAAATGTAATCTAGTCTTCTAGCCACAAAGGGTTCTTTCCTACACCATGTGAATTCTTTTGTTTCTTTATTTAAACCTCTCCAACAATCATATAAATCCCACATTTCCACAAAATTTGAGAATAATTCCACTTCTTTCTTTCCGTGTGGTGCGCCCGAAATTATATCTAAATCGTTGTTTACAATCATATTAAAATCTCCACATACTATAACACTGCTCTGGCCTATCTCACTGACAATATTACTTAGGTCCTCTATAAAGCCCTCACGCTGCTGCGGCTGTGCTGGACCGTAACAATTTAATACCGTGTATAATTTATTATGCCTTTCAAATTCAATTCCGATACATCGTGTATCAAAAGGCAGAAATTTTAATTTATCAATAATAAATGTTCTATTCACTAGAATGATTTGGCCTTTACTCCTACTAGTACTTGGATAGAAGAAGAATTCACCCGTCCATTCTCTCATCCATTCAATAGCTTTCGCTTCAGTAACATACGTTTCTTGTAGACATATTATATCGTATTGATAAAATGTTTTAAATAAAAGTCTGCGTTTTAATTGCCTATGAAGGCCCCGACAATTAAGGGAGACAATCTTCATAGACAATGACTAGTAGATACAGATAAAGGGAGAGAGAGAGAGAGAGAGAGAGAGAGAGAGAAAGAGAGAAAGACGACAAAGTCCGCTAGGTCCGAGAGGCAAAGTCCGTTAATCAAGAGACACCACAAAGACGAGTAGACTACGTCTCGCCTGCCTGCTCAAACCAGTCAATGTTTTTGTTCAGTGTGTTTTCACTCGTGTGTTCTTCCCCCGCCCTAACATTTTTCCCCCCGCTCTCCCGCTCACTCGCTCCACCATTCTCTCTATCGCTGCGTATTTTCTCAGCCTTTTTTCTCTTATCACTCCTCTCTCCAAGCTTGAGGTTCGCTGTCGTTTACTGTGGCCTTCTGCCGACCGCGGTCTTCTCGCTCCTCCCCGAAAGAGGTCGAGTGTACTCTGTTTTTTTGTGAGCATTGTTCTTGCTCGCTCAATAGCCTTGTCATGAGATGACATGCCTATCTTCTCATTCTCAGGCTCGACCTCTGTGTCATTTTGTTTTGTTTTGTTTTCGTCCTCTGAGTTGTCTTTCTGCGTTCTTTCCATCTCCCCCTCCCCTTGTGTCAAACCTGTTGCTTTTGTCTTCACTACCTCTCGCTCCTGCTCCCTATAGTACAAAAAAGCCAGGAATTGAGTGCCTACTTTAGCTGTCTTAGGAAGCGAAGATGCAGGCAGGTCTATATAGACAAACCTCCTGCCAGTCCTAAATCGCGTCAGTCCGCCTAGCTCATCTCTATAGTTCTCATCTTTCATCCCCGACCTTGCGGTTACCCCCAGCTTTTTAAGAGTACACTCGATTTCGCTATTTGAGACCGATATTGGCACATTGCCAATGATCAGTTTTGTGGTCGCCCTTTCTCCTCCACCCGCTACAATAAAAGGGTTCTTGTCAAGGACGGTAATAGATTGCCCCCTTAATTCGATCCCTTCAATTATGAGTGTTCTCCTTGCGTCTAAGGATAAAGGGTAGATTCTCCAGAGTCCAGAGATCTTCTGGGCTCCGTGAATCAAACCCTCCCCGCTGATTACCTCGCAAGCTTTACATATTTCTAGACCCCCTATAGGTTTACTGGAGTCCGGGGCGAAAGCCTTGTCCAGGATAAAACAAGCCGGAACAACTCGTGCGGACGCCATGTTTGAGCCTAGGAGCCGGGTTTCACACACGAACGGGTTTACTGAATGCAGAGGAAAGGAAGAAAAGCAAAAACTTACCTTACGACTCACAAAATCTTACCGCTTACTATTGTGATCCACACAAACAAGAATATTTCACCACCACGCTACACAACTGCTACCCAGCCACTTATGATAAGCGGAGAGAGAGTTAGACACGACCGACGTCGATCTGCCATTCACCGGAAGTCCCGTTGGTTGGTTAGTTAGTCGGTAGGTTAATTGGTCAACTGGTTGGTTGATTATTTGATTGGTTTGTTTGTTGGTAGGGTGGTTTGATGGTATTTACCTAACAAGATCCACGTGCATTAGAATATTGTTGGTCAGAATCTCCACCCGCCGAGTTATATAATAGGTGGTTACCCATACTTTTCATGTCCTTAGGTAAACTGGTCTTATTAGAAATGTCAGGAATATTGATTTCTGCAACAGTTGTCCACTCAAATTCCCTCGCTAGTGCAGCTAACTGAATAAGTAATGGTACTAAGCGAATTGTAACCTTGACCCGAGAGTTTCTACTGCGCTGACTGAGAAGTCCTGCTCTGGCATGAAGACTGAATAAATTAGCTGAAGGTACCAGACGTGAAGTCTTTTTGTGGATTTGAAATTTACAGTACTTTGCTCAACAGAAATGGATTGTTTTAGTCATCCAAAAATATTCACCAGCGTAAAAACAAAACTTACTGCACGTTTCAGATAATTGTGTCTTAAATTTAAATTCCATCCAGATGAGTGCCCTTGAATGGTCTCATTTGTATTATACGTGAAATCATGAGCCCGTATAGTCCATTGATAATGCTTTAGAAACATGGCCAAGTAATCGTCCTATTAATTTACAAATTAGAATTCATGAATGCCATTCAAACTTGTAATGTCTTTTTGTCATCCAAAGTAATGAGGACTGCAGAATCGTTTGAGATTATTATTCAGATAAAAACACTGGGATGTCATAACATGACTGTATTTGACAAGAACATCAACAATGTTTCAAAAATTCGATCATATTCAGAACTGGACAACAAAGATGGAAAACAAATTGACACCAATGGTAGAATACGGATTCTTGGAAAGCAACGCTCCCACACATGCTTGTAGGATTTATTGGAAAATCTACGACACCATCATTCTTATTCTCGCCAAGTCTGATATTGAATTAGAAAAAAAAACTGACCTGAAGGTTGGAGAAGGCCCAGGATGAGAACACACAATACCATCATCAACATCTGCCTTGCCATTCTGGAATCCGCTGTAAGGAACGATTTCTTTCTCAGAAAGACGCAGGAGCTAACTTTGCATGCAGCGCAATTGGTCTATTAATGTGCACTTGCCTTTTATCGTTGTAATTTTTACTTTCGTTATATATGGAGACATTATCACTGGTTTGATATGTTATCGTACTATATTCCATTTACCAAAAGAAAGTTCAAGGCAGATTAAAATGAGATAACACAATGTTGTTTACGTCAGTAAGTTGCTTTTCCAGGTCCTCAGAAAATTATTTTGACGCACAGAGAGGTGGTATCTTGCACCTTTGACACTCACCACGTCTATCATAATGGAACAAGTTAGATAAAGCTCATAGACTAGGACCTCTTCACTGTTATCGTAACAGAAACGGCCGTGAAAACACTCGTGTTTTATTTTGTGCTACTGTAACTTTTTTCAAACTTAGCTGCAAGAGTTTTTCTTAAATATTTATGAAACCACTCCACATGAATTACTGCATGTCAGCATGATTCTATACACTAGTTTGTCTTATGAGAATAATGTTCTTGCGCATGTCTTAATAACGCTGTAAAGTTCTTTGTTGTTGTTATTTTTTCTCGAAAGCTGTCTGTAAATATCGAAAATTCATTGGAAATGCAACCTAACGATTGGCTACAATTCAGTGTTAAAGAACATTTTTTCTTTAACTGCTTTTCCCCAGAGCCCGTGTAACTTCTCTTTAAGGTCCATAGCTTTCAATTAAATATCTCAATCGCAAATCCATGTTGGTTTAACTACAAAACTATTACTGTTTGCCAATATGTATTATGACAGATAAACATACACACACGGACATACATACCCCAGACACACAGAAAAGTGAAACAGAAAACGAGAGGGTGTGATTGTGTGTGTATGTGTGTATGTATGGGTGTGTGCGTGTGTGAGGGAGAGAGAGAGAGAGAGAGAGAGAGGCTGTAATGGCTAATGGGTGACAACTATAAAAACAGCAACAGCAATCACACACGAAAAAAGAACAAACAACAATAACTACAACATTAATCACTACAATAATACAGAAACAACAACTACAGCAAAAACAACAACAACAAATCATGAAGAGAAAATCTGAATTATATCACTTGTGATTTATTCAGTAGTTTCGATCCACCAGCCCAATGGTTTTGCTTTTGTTTGGGAATGACGATTGGATGCTAATGTATCGGAATCTCACATAGGAAAAGGACATTGTAGTCAGTATGAGAACATGAAAAATCGGCCATAGCCCAGTCGTGAGCTTTGTCTATGTACATACATGTTTGGCCAACATTCTCAGGCTCATCTGGTGCCCAGACAGTGTAATTCACGACATGGTGGCTGTGACTGAATACCCAAATACCCTCATGTTCTGTCTGTGTAGCCCCAACTACTACAGAGTTTTTACCATGAGGGATTGAAGAATTGAGAAACTTCTTGATAAAGTTATGTTCGTTGACGTCATTAATCTCAGCCAAGTAGCCGCCCTGAAGAACACAGGAAGCTTGAGCCTCACGGTCAGTGTCAATTTCTTCCTTGGAAAGTAGATAATATCTGTCTTGGTAGTTAGCAGATTTAATATAGAGCTTTCCGCTTGGCAGTGTCATCAAGAATATATCCTTGTATTTGTTCAAATCCTTCAGTTTATCACCGACCGTACTGTTGAGTTGGTTTACGTCATTGTTGAGTGTGCTGAAGTTATTGGTGAGTGTACTGACGTCATTGTTGATTGTGCTAAAATTATTGGTGAATGTACTGATGTCATCTTTAAGTGTGCTAGAGTTGGTGAGGAAACTCATTTGGCCCTCAACATTGACCAGACTGGTACTCATTTGTGACAAAACTTTCATCATGTTATCTATCTGTATTTGTTGAAGTTTGACCGCCTCAACCAGCTGATCCATACCTGGGTGGAAAGCAGCCACGTGTTTTATGTGATCTTCCTCAACAGAATGACCTAATCTGTCCGCACCCAGGGCACTGCAGCGATAGATTCCTGCCACTTCTGCATTGGGATATGCCCACCGGAAATTGAGAAAAGACTTACCGACTGTATTGATCTGACCTGAAACGGAGGCGTTGACCGGTGTAATAATATTCACCTGGTCTGGACTGAATTCACTAATGGATGCCAGTTCCTTAAAGGCAGGCGTGTTGCTGTTGAGGTCATCACTTTTGGAGAGAATGAGGGAAATCAGATTGAACATGGTGGTGGGACTTTGGTAAGAGAAGGTACAGTTGACTTCCAATGACTTGGTGAGGCCTACGTCAAAAGTATGTGGGGAAACGATCACCTGTGTGGAGTCTGTGGAAAAAATGGGCTTCAGGTTCATTAGTTTTTTGGCCATGGATGAAGCTGGTTAACTGATTACTAGTAGTAGTAGTCAGTTTGTTAGTTGTTTCCTAGTTATTAATTACTTTGTTCGTTTGTTGGTTGGTTGTTTGGTTTGTTGTTTGGTTGGTTGGTTAGTTCATTTGTTGATTACAATGTAGCTTTGTTGGTTGGTTGGTATTTTTGATTAGTTGGTTAATTTTGCTGGTTGGTTGGTTGTTGGTTGGCTGGTTAGTTGTTTGATGGACTGGTTGGTTGATTATAAGGTACATGGTTGGTTGGTTGGCCAATTAGTTGGTTCGTTAGTTGGTTGGTTGGTTGGTTGATTGGTCAGAACATAACAAAATTAAATCACTAGAACAATATTGGACAAAATCTCCGCCCGCTGAGTCATGTGACAGGTGGTTACTAACGGTTTTCATGCCCTTACGTAAACTGCTCTTATTTGAAGTGTCAGGAATTTTGATTTCTACAACAGTTGCCCACTTAAATTCTAATACTATTGCAGCCCCACCAATAAAGAATGTTATGTGAGCGACATGTAACTTTGATCCGAGCCTTTCTATCCCGCTGTCTGAGAATGGATTGGCGTGAAGACTGAACAGATGAGCTGAAGGAAACAGGTGTAAAATCTTTTCATGGATTTGAAATTTACCTTACTTTACACAACAGAAATGGATTGTTTTAGACACCCAAGAAATATTCACCAGCGTAAAGAAAACTTAAAGCACGTTCCAGATTTCTGTGTGTTAAATTTGAATTCCATCCAGATGAGTGTCTCTGAATGGTCTCATTTGTATTATATCGTCGCCGTCCAGGAATATTGTTGTGTGTCAAAATCGCTACTCTTCAGGAGAAGCAAAAAACTGTTTGATTTTCGGTTGTAGACGTCGTAAAGACACATTAATTATATCAAAGTTTTTGTATTTTAATTTTTGTACCCCATGACTATCGCGTTATTTTTACAATATTTTCTTTCAATTTTGAGATATTAGACTTACAACAATATGATTTTTTATTTCGTCCGGGAACACTATTATAAGTCGACATACAATCAAGCAACGCTTCTTAATGCATGTAGCCAGTATAAGTCGACATACAATAGTTTTCCTGGACGAAAAGTACGGAAAGCAGGTGTAGAGCTATAAACATTTAATGGCACAATGTGTTCTGTACCTAATCGATTTTTTCAGCAATAGATTAATAAATCTAAACCAGTTTTTATTGATTGTTGTTAATGTCCAATGAACTTGAATAAAACGATAACCCATCAATAAAACTGAACAGTAATAAAAAAAGATCAGACATAACGCCCACAAATTTATTAGTTACTATGACAATAAAGGAACAATTAAAATCCTGCTTGAATGGTCCTTTTAATCGACCGTTTAAAAAAGCTTAAATAATCTTAGTTATTCATTTGTTAGCCATCATTCATCCCAATGAAAAGTAAAAAATAAGAAATAAAAACCTGTTGAATTTTAGAATAAGCCTCCCTTTGTTCTGTGCTGACTTTCTTATGGCATTGTCTTTTGCATGTGTCATCATTGCAGCCACGTCCGACTTTCACTTGTGGCACAAGTTTTCCTCTGGAACTTATACATTCCATTCCGTTCTTGTATACCTCTTACATGTGCTCCTTTTGGCTTTTTCCTCGCTTCCGTTTTCTACTTTTGGATTTTGCATCTTGGGGAAGGGGGTCGGGCTCTTCACCTCGGGGATTGGGTTCTGCATCTTGGGGGTTAGGTTCTGTAGCTTGGGGATTAGATTCTGTAACTTAGGGATTAGGTTCTGCAGCTTGGGGGTTAGGTCCTGCAGCTTGGGGGTTAGGTCCTGCAGCTTGGGGATTAGATTCTGTAACTTAGGGATTAGGTTCTGCAGCTTGGGGGTTAGGTTCTGCAGCTTGGGGGTTAGGTTCTGCAGCTTGGGGGTTAGGTTTTGCAGTTTTGGGGGCAAGGTTCCGCAGCTTTGGGGTCAAATTCAGATGCAGGAAAACAAAAAAGGGACAGGAAACAGGCCAAATAACCTATTGTGTAGTGAAAGAGTAGGTCACGATGTCGTATGACACGATAGCCTACACAAGGACTATTTTTAGAATGCTTCACAGAGTCCGGGAAAACTATGGTATGTCGACATGCAACTAGCTATCGTTCTGCGCTGACTATTACATGTGGACTTGCGTTATTCTTTGTGGACGATTTTTTGTTGTCAAAACATAATTTAATATGACAATACCTAATATCTAAAAAATTTGTAATCCAATCGATCTGAAACTTGTACCATTCGATCTGCGGGGAAAAAATTTATACTCTATCAAATTTTCATTTTTTTTCCCAATTTTTTACATACAACATTGTTCCTGGACAGCGACGATATGTGAAGCAGTCTGAGAAAACCCGTTGGGTTGCTAAAATCTTAGTACGAGTAATCAGTTTCCAAAGGTCGTTTCCTTGACCCTAGGTGTAAGTATAGCTAAGGTCAGAACCTCAATCTACATCCATGTCTACATCTTGTGTGTAAGTTTTAGCATGAATCAAATCTTCTAAATACTTTAATTTGGCATGTTAAATGTAAGGGACCTAATTTTTTGACATTACGTAATTTTACCGATTTCATGACGAACAACTTTTGTCCTCATTAGGACTCGCACTCATATTTTCCCATCCTGTCACACCATAAACCAATGGAAAGGGAAAATCCACAGCTTTTCATTCACAACCAGTACGCATGAATACATTGGCCCTGTAGTATTTTGTAAGAGTTCTGTTTCGTAAACAAAAGATCACCGTCTCTATAGAAGAGGCCAACTTTTCAGTATCATTTTTCAATTGATTTTAATTATAATTCTACATTTAAATCTTTCAGTTGACAGAGTAACCTTTGCTTTGTACCGGAAATCTGTCTATTGATACATTCTAAGTGCAGAGGAATTTTATTTTAATAAATACCTGCCATAAAATGCTGTTGCCACCAACAAGATGGCGGAGAGAGAGATAGATCTAGATCTAGCGAAACATCTGTTTTGTCTTGACTTTATGTACCAAAAAAGTCCCCGGCGCTTGAAATGTTGATCTCTACTGAATATTTGAGTTTTATGAGGGTTATAAACTGACATAATGGCATTTTTTGGATTTCCTGTCGAGAAAGATACTTCAAAATGTATGAAAATAATGTGTTAAGTTTAGACGCGATTATCTCGTTTTGTAATATCCGTGTGTTTTTACCTTTAAAATGTCATAACTTTGGTTCTAGTGAAGATATTTTAAACTTTAAAAAGCAAATTACTTTGCAAAAAACTTCTGCTACACGATAGTGCAAATTTTCGCATCGTGACTGGTTTTCCCAGGCTGACTCACATAATTATTTGAAATCATGAGTCCGTCTAGTCACTGATATATACACGCTATAAACACGTCCAAGTAATTACAAATTACAAGTCATGAATGGCATTTAGACTTACGATGTCTTTTGTCATCCAAAGCAATGAGGACTGCCCAATCGTTCGATATTACTATTCAGATAAAAAGACAAGGATGTCATAATATGAGTTTGATTAGAACAACAACACTATTTGAAAACGTCTATTACATTCAGAATCGGACAACAGAGATAGAAGACATATTGATTTTAATGATAAATAGATTACTAATTCTTGGTAAGTAACGCTGCCACATATGCAAGTTAGATTTACTGCAAAATCTACAACCCCATCAACTCTTATTCTCGTCAACTCTGACGTTTAAATAGTAAAAAACTGACCTGCAGATTTGAGGAGACCCAGGGTGAGGAGACACATCATTATCATCAACATCTGTCTTGCCATTCTGGAGTCCGCTGTAAGGAACGATTTCTTTCTGAGAAAGACGCAGGAGCTAACTTTGTGTGCAGCGCATTTGGGATATGAATGTCTACTGCACACAGCTGTTCGAAATGGCCTGAGAGCGTGCGTTTAGTTTGCCGTGGTGAGGGTAATAATCCTCGGTAGCCTGACATGTGCAGGGGATTCCCCTTGGTGGTATGCGCTCCCTCAGCGTCCCGCGCTGTCCTTGTGGTCTAGCTTTAATGTCATAATATATTCTTTCACCCCATTATTTCACTATCTGTGCTAAAGTCAACATTGTGTTGTGACCACTAAGTGTTTGTTCTGCTTTTTCTGTGTTTCGTGATGTAAACTATTCTGGTCTATTCGTCTTAGTTCTTTCAGAAAACACGCTTTACAAACATGTGTATTTTCTTTAAAAGTTAACGCATTGTTCATATTGATTAACCCAAATCTCGGTAATGAAGCCCATAAAATTAATAGAATTACATTCAAATGAAGAAGTATTCATTTACATTTACTGTGTGAAAGTTTCCCATGACACACACCTTTAGTAGCTGAGTTATGCGAACGTGTTCTCCATATCTGCTATAGATTTACGTTATTGTTATCGAAGTAGGGAGCATTGTAAGGAAAACCACATGGTTTTTGAATGGATGTGCAGATTGTGCGGTGAATTAAAAGAATGTTGACAAAACAATAGAAAAATAGAAACAGGCGATAGCTCTTATGTGCCGACTTTAAATCTGACATTTTACTGTTTGTATTATTACTCCGAATGATTCTCCTCTTTGCTTGAAGTCACTTCAAACAAAGAGAAGACTCATTCAAAGTACTTGTATTAAAGTGTCACAAAAGATTGAAAATTTGAAAAAAAGATGAGAAAAGTCAATGCAGGCAGCAAGACAGATCGGGGAGAACTTGAAAAACATGTGGACAGAATTTGTGATTAAGGCCACGCCATACATTGTTATTTGATTTGTTATAAAAGTGTACATGTCTTGGATAACGGTTAAGCGATCCACCATGCAGGTCAGTCCAGAGTACACAGCGAAACATACCACTCAGACAATACAAAAGCACCCGCCCAATACAAGTAATCGTAATACAGTTAGACCGTTTACAGACAATACACAGTCAACATCAGCCGAAATTAGCTTCACTCTGCCAGTCACTGCTCAATCCACGCCAAATAAAACAGACATCACAATCTTTCCCATTACTGAACAAACAATCCACCTTTGACACATCCATGGACAATACACAGCCAACAGTAGCGGAAATTATTTTGACACTATCACCAACTGCTCAGTCCAGGTCAATTAAACAGAAACCACAATTAGTTGAATGCGGACATCTCCAATCTTCAACTCGAAGCGTGAAAAGTCCGCACAAGAACAATTTGCTCTGAGTAAAGACAACTTCGTAAAAGTCAAAACTAGAGACCAGCCATCTTAGTACCTAATAGTTACAGTACACAGAAAAGCCACACAGTCACAAACATTGATGCAATCCAGACTTTTACAAACATCTCAAGATTTACAGTCACTAGTTCAAGCAAAACAGAAGAAGGTACAGGAAACACAGAACACTTGGGTTTCAGTCATTTAGTCTCCAAATACGTTTCCAGTATTAGGTTGTATTGCCTTATAGAACGCAACTTGAACTTTTTTCCTTCTAATTTGTGTTAATAACAGAAATTAGTAAGGAATGTGACTAATCGGAGGTGTGGCCTTAAGATTCTTGATTATCTAATATTATGTTAGACTTATCGTACGCCTTCATTTCATGTGTTCAATGGTGCAATTTTGTTCAGGCATACAGTGTAATTCATTAGATCAAGAGTATTCATTCCCTGATGGAGTGCTTGTATTAGTTTTATTCATGTCTATACTGCCTGGGATATCGTACACAATTCTTGTATGTTTGCATAAGTAACAGACACTTCACTTATATTTCTGTCAGTGTTTTGTGAGTCAGCGAGTATGTCTGGAGTTGACCATGTGGATTTTTGAAAATGAATTGTAACTGAATTAGAATTGAGCGTCAATCCAGATTTATAGAACCAGAAAAGGTAATCAATCACCTTTACAAAAATTTCAATTTCATGACAATCCCCGGCGTTATAGGGCTGAAAATGACTATTTAATGATCCGCACGTTCAGTAAAAATAGTGGATTTTACGCCACTCTTTTCTTTTCTTTTATTCTTGAGAGATCAATGTCAAACATTTAAAAATTATACAAGAGAAAAGTTCACGAATTGGACTTTATGATCTTCACTTTATTAGAAGCATGCACTATGTTCTGTCTTGTCTGTGACTGTTTAAAAAAGTATTAATTAGCGACAAGCCGACGGCATCGGCGGGCGTGGGTGCAGCGGGGCGTGACTGACCTTTTGACCGCTTTTGACCTGGCCGCCCGGCAAGAAACTAAAAGCACGCTGGCCAGAAGAAGATCCTACCGGAACTGGCCACCACCCCCCCCCCCTGCTAACAACAACAACAAAAAAACGTTCATCGTAGGTCATTCGGTTAAATAACACATATATCAGTAAAATTAGAATAATCTACATAGAAATGATGCGTATCTAAATGTTCTTATGTTTTCATAGTTAAATTTTGTGCTGTAACGATTAATGGGTGACAATAATAACAACAACAACAAACGCTCACCAAAATAGAACAAACAACACCATCAACCACAAGATCAATCAGTACAATAAAACAGAAACAACAGCAACAACAGCAAATCGTGTAGAGAAGACTTAAAGTATATCAATTGTGATTTATTCAGAAGTTTCGATCTACCAGTCCATTGTCGTTTAGGAATCACGCTGGAATGTTAATGTATCGGAATCTTACATAAGAAATTGTACACAAACCCACTCATGGAACATCACCAGTCGGCCATGGCCCATTCATGAGGTTTGTGTATGAACATACATGTCTGGCCAATATTATCAGGCTCATCTGGTGCCCAGACAGTGTAATTCACGACCTGGTGGCTGTGACTGAATACCCAAATATCCTCATGTTCTGTCTGTGTAGCCCCAACTACTACAGCGTCTTTACCATCGTTTATGCTGTTCTACAGCCATTTGCCGCAGTTGATTGTGTGCACAGGTGAGCTCATAACTCAGAAAGTATTAATGGTTCCTTAAGTTCAAAACTTGTGTTGTAAAGTACAATATTTGAACTTGATGGGAATGTAAATTTTATCTCCTTCTATGCTTTGACAAAAACACAATTAATTTTGTAAATTTTACTTTCACTTTTTAACAAGAATTTTATAACATTATTTGGAAGCCTTGTAATGGTGATTTATGATTGTATCTTTTTATGGTTCTGTAACATCAATACAGAAAACATTTGGAACTTTTTTTGCAATCGTCAATTTTTTTAATCGGATGTCTGAGTGATGAGATATGTGATGTTTAAGTTTAGGAAAATGTTTAAAAAATCCAGAGTTTCTCTGCATACCCAAACCCATGTGCGTCAGAGCAGAACGAAAACCCATAAAAGAGCAGGGCTGGACCATGGACAATGAGACTCTGACCACGGAGCCTCGGCCATCTGTAAAACGATACTGAGTGGCCAAAAAAACTAAATATCCCACTAGGAAACAGCCGTGCATGGTCTTTAAACTTAAAAACGTAATAATCATAATAGTATTTAGTATCAAACCATACTATAATTTAATGACAAATTCGATTCTGAACTCAGATTTTGACTTTGTGACAAAAAATGTGTTCGAAATGAAAGGAACCTCTCTTCATTCCACACTAGAAATGAGCAAGTTCATTCTCGTTGTCAGGAGAGCTATTCACGTATTCACCGATGTAGAGTGAAGAATGAAGAATGAATCTCTATCTAAAGGTCCCTCCCTTTTTCTATATTGCCATTTTCGTTTCCTTCGTGAAGAATGAAGAATGAAGAATGAAAAGTGAAAAATGAAGCCCTATCTAAAGGCGGCCTTAAGTTTGAATTCCATCCAGATGAGTGCCCCCAAAACGGTTTCATTTATATTATACGCGAAATCATGAGCCCGTACAGTCCATTGATACTGCTTTAGAAACATGGCCAAGTAATTGTCCTATTAATTTACAAATTACAAGTCATAAATGACATTCAAACTTGTAATATCTTTTGTCATCCAAAGTAATGAGGACTGTCCAATCATTTGAGATTATTATTCAGATAAAAACACGGGGATGTCATAACATGACTGTATTTGACAAGAACATCAACAGTATTTCAAAAATTCGATCATGTTATTCAGGACTGGACAACAAAGATGGAAAACAAATTGACTTCAGTGATATTGATAGAATACGGATTCTTGGAAAGCAGCACTCCCACATAATTATGCTTGAAGATTTACAGTAAAACCTACGACACCATCATTCTTATTCTCGCCAAGTCTGATATTGAATTAGAAAAAAAACAACTGATCTGAAGGTTGGAGAAGGCTCAGGGCGAGGACACACAACAGTATCATCAACATCTGTCTTGCCATTCTGGAGTCTTGTGTAGGGTATGATTTCTTTCTGAGAAAGACACAGGAGCTAACTTTGTGTGCATCGTAGTTGGGATATTAATGTGTACTTGTCTTTTATCGTTGTAATTTATGCTGTCGTTATATCTGGAGACATTCTCACTGGTTTGATATGTTATCGTACTATATTCCATTTACCAAAACAAAGTTCAAGGCAGATACATTTGAGATAACACAATGTTGAGTGCGTCAGTAAGTTGCTTCTCCAGGTCCTCAGAAAATTATTTTGACTCACATAGAGATAATATCTTGCACCTTTGACACTCTCCACGTCTATCACAATGTAACAAGTTGGATAAAGCACACATAGGAGAGCCTCTTCACTGTTATCGTGATAGAAACGGCCGTGAAAACACTCGTGTTTTATTTTGTGCTACTGTAATTCGTTTCAAACGTAGCTGGAAGAGTTTTTCTTAAATATTTCTTAGACAATTCCACATGAATTACTGCATGTCTGCAGGACTATATAGACCAGTTTGTCTTATGAGAATAATGTTCTTGCGCATTTCTCACTTTGACCTCAGCGTTTCTATTCCGCTGTCTGAGAAGTCATGGACTGGCATGAAGACTGAACAAATGAGCTGAAGGCAACAACTTGGAAATCTTTTCGTAGATTTGAAATTTACCTTAATCTCCCGAACAGAAATGGAATTTTTTGGGCATGCATTATTTACTTTTGTTGTTGTTGTTTTTTCTTGAAAGCTGTCTGTAAATATCGAAAATTCATTGGAAATGCAATCCAACGGTTGACTACAATAATCAGAGTGAACTAACATTTTATTTTCTTTAACTGCTATTCCTCATAGCCCGAGCAACTTCTCTTTAACGTCCATTTCTTTCAATTAAATCTCTCAATCGCAAATCCATGTTGGTTTAACTACAAAACTATTATTGTTTGCCAATATGTATTATGACAGATAAACATACACACACGGACATATACACCCCAGACACACAGAAAAATGAAACAGAAAAAGAGAGGATGTGGTTGTTTGTGTGTGTGTGTGTGAATGGGTGTGTGTGTGAAAGAGAGAGAGACAGAGAGACAGAAAGACAGAGAGAGAGAGAGAGAGAGAGAGAGAGAGAGAGAGAGAGAGAGAGAGAGAGGGACAGAGAGAGAGGCTGTAACTGCTAACGGGTGACAACTATAAAAACAGCAACAGCAACCTCACACGAAAATACAACAAACAACAATAACAACAACATTAATCACTACAATAAAACAGAAACAACAACAACAGCAAAAACAACAACAACAACAAATCATGAAGAGAAAATCTGAATTATATCACTTGTGATTTATTCAGTAGTTTCGATCCACCAGCCCAATGGTTTTGCTTTTGTTTGGGCATCACGATTGGATGCTAATGTATCGGAATCTCACAGAGGGAAAGGATGTTGTAGTCAGTATGACAACATGAAAAATCGGTCATGGTCCAGTCGTGATCTTTGTGTATGAACATACATGTTTGGCCAAAATTATCAGGTTCATCGGGTGCCCATACAGTGTAATTCACGACATGGTGGCTGTGACTGAATACCCAAATACCCTCATGTTCTGTCTGTGTAGCCCCAACTACTACAGCATCTTTACCATGAGGGATTGCCGAATTGAGAAACTTCTTGATAAAGTTATGTTCGTTGGCGTCATTAATCTCAACCAAGTAGCCGCCCTGAAGAACACACGAAGCTTGAGCCTCACGGTCAGTGTCAATTTCTTCCTTGGAAAGTAAATAACATCTATCTTGGTAGTTAGACGATTTGATAAAGAGCTTTTCGCTTGGCAATGTCATCAAGAATATATCCTTGTATTTGTTCAAATCCTTCAGTTCATCACCGATCGTACTGTTGAGTTGGTTTACGTCATTGTTGAGTTTGCTGAAGTTATTGGTGAGTGTACTGACATCATTGTTGATTGTGCCTAAGTTATTGGTGAGGGAACTCATTTTGCCCTCAACATTGACCAGACTGGTACTCATTTGTGACAAAACAAAGGAGGCGGGATCGCTGTAATTTTCAGAAAATCACTTGAACCAAAAATTGTTATTAAACCGGAAACTAGCTACCAACCTGAAACATTTGAGATTATGGAGCTATCATTAGATCTTGGCACCAAAGTCTTTCATTTTGTCTGCATTTATCGAGCGTCAGGCAGTAAAACCAATTTTCTGAGTGAACTTGAAGTTCTCCTACCACGCTTAACCTGCGGGAAAGGATACCCTGTTCTTTTGGGTGATCTTAATTTTCATTTTGATTCTGAAACATCATCTGAAGTAAAACGACTTAAAGAACTTATCGACCAATGCAACATGTCTCAGATAATCAAATGTCCAACTCATCGAGCTGGTCACATCTTAGATTTAGTGATCATCAAACAAACCTTGAGCACCTTCATCAACACCGCCGTCCTAGAAAAACTCATTTCGGATCATAAAACCATCGTACTCGATATTGATTTCGCAAAGCCAAATATCATTAAAAAAGTTGTGTCGTCCAGAGACATAAAAGGTATCGACATCAATGCCTTCAAGACGGAAATGGCCAATGCTCTCGAGAACTTTGAAGGCGACATCACATCTTATAATAACATCCAGCAAGATCTACTTCAGCGACATGCACCTATCAAGACCAGGTCAATCTCCAACAGACCGTTCGCTCCATGGTACACCCTAGATGTCAAGGCAGCCAAAGCAGAATGTCGCAAAGCAGAAAGGAAATGGTTAAAGACAGGTCTTACAGTCCACAAGGACATTTTCAAACACCAGAAGAACAAATGGAAATGTGTTATTAAACTTGCAAAAAAAGACTATGTCACTAAACTTCAAAATTCTACATCTTGTAAGGAACTTTTTAGTATTTGTGATGAACTCACAGGGAAAAGAAAGGAAACACCTCTACCCACAATTTACGAGAACAATTTGTTGCCCAATGTTTTTGCTGATTATTTTGATAAAAAAGTTACAACTATCCGAGAAAATCTTGACAGTTTTGATGCCATTGATCATTTTGATGAGTTTCAGGGAAATCCTATAGACACTTTTGGTGTTGTGTCGAATGAATCTGTAAAATCTATCATCATGGCATCGCCATCAAAATGTTGTGACCTCGATCCTATGCCTACATTTTTGGTTAGATCTTGTATTGACGAACTGGTTCCAACTATTACAAAAATAATAAACAACTCTATTTTAAGTGGGTCTGTCCCTGATTATTTTAAAACAGCCTGGGTAACACCACTTTTGAAAAAAACGACTCTTGATCAAAACATGTTGCAAAATTATAGACCCGTCTTAAACCTTCCTTTTCTTTCAAAAATCCTTGAAAAGGTGATATTACAACAACTAATGTGTCATTTGAGAAATAATGACCTGTTGGAACCATTTCAATCTGCTTACAGAAGTAACCACAGTACTGAAACTGCACTATTAAGAATCATGAATGACATATTAGTAAAGGCAGATTCTGGAAATATTACTCTGCTAAATTTGTTGGATCTATCAGCAGCGTTCGACACCATCGACCACGAAATCCTGCTCAAAAGGCTAGAAATATCGTTTGGAATCAGAGGGGTCGCCCTTAAATGGGTCGAATCTTATCTGTCAAATCGCCACCAATTTGTTGTAACCAACAAAATAAGATCTTTTTCCTATACGCTTCAGTATGGCGTACCACAAGGCTCAGTGCTTGGTCCTATTTTGTTTACTATCTATACTATTCCACTTGTACATGAAATAAAGAAATTTAATTTACAATATCATTTCTATGCTGATGATACCCAGCTCTACAGTTCTGCCTTGCCATGCGATGTTGACAGCCTTCTGCAGCAGGCTGGAAACTGTATAACAGAAATTAAAAGCTGGATGAACCAAAACAAACTGGCTCTAAATGAGGATAAAACTGAGGTTATTTTATTAGGCCATGAGCGGGTTCTGCAAGAAGTGGACAGAACTGAGATGATAATTGGCACTAATTCAATAGAAATTTCAAAAAAAGTAAAAAACCTAGGGGTTTACATTGATTCGAATCTTTCTATGTCATCTCAGGTTAGTCACCTCATTCGCATTCTATACATGGAAATCTGGAAAATCGGTAAAATCAGACATCTTATTTCAACTGAAACTGCGGCTGTTTTAGTAAATTCTTTTGTACTTTCAAAGCTTGACTATTGCAACTCCCTTTTGGCTGGAATTTCACAAAAAAATATTAGAAAACTCCAAATTGCTCGAAACAATGCAGCGAGACTTGTTTTGAAGAAAAAGAAAAGAGATTCAGCACTGCCACTTCTGCAGAGTTTGCACTGGCTGCCAGTTGAGAAAAGAATAATGTACAAATTGTCATCCATTTGTCACAAATGTGTCAATAATACTGCTCCATCGTACCTAGTTGATTTAACTGATTACTATGTTCCATCTCGTCAACTAAGATCATCATCTGACACTACAAAATTGAAAGTACCTAAAATGAATCTGTCCACTGTAGGAGAAAAGTCCTTTTCATTTCTTGGCCCTACCATCTGGAACACTCTTCCAAAGACAACCAGGGAAATTAATGACATTGGTTCTTTCAAATGCCATCTGAAGACCCATTTCTTTCAGACAAACTAGGCTAGGTGTTTTTCGGCAGCAACAATAGTAAATATTTTTGAATTTCTTTTGTGTATGCGTGTGTGTGTGTGTGTGTAAGAGTTTGTTAAAGCGCCCAGAGCTTGTCATCGACGGGGTTGGGCGCTATATAAATGCAATATATTATTATTATTATTATTAAAACTCTCATCATGTTATCCATCTGTATTTGTTGAAGTTTCATCATTTCAGTTAGCTGATCCATACCTGGGTTGGAAGCGGCCACGTGTTTTATGTGATCTTCCTCAACAGAATGACCTAAACTGTCCACACCCAGAGCACTGCAGCGATAGATTCCTGCCACTTCCGCACTGGGATACGCCCACCGGAGACATTGACCGGTGTAATAATATTCACCTTGTCTGGAGTGAATTCATTAATGGATGCCAGTTCCGTAAAGACAGGCGTGTTGCTGTTGAGGTCATCACTTTTGGATAGAATGAGGGAAATCAGGTTGGACATGTTGGTGGGACTTTGGTAAGAGAAGGTACAGTTGACTTCCAATGACTTGGTAAGGCCTACGTCAAACGTATGTGGGGAAACTATCACTTGTGTAGAGTCTGTGGATACAACGGGAATCGGGTTCATTAGTTTTCTGGTCATGGATGTAATTCGTTGGCTGATTAGTTAGTTAGTTAGTTAATTAGTTAGTTAGTTAGTTACTTAGTTAGTTATTTCATTTGTTGGTTGGTTGGTTGGTTGGTAAATTGGTTGATTGATTGGTTGACTATTTGATTGATTTGTTGGTTGGTAGGTTGGCTTGCTGTTATTTACCTAACAAGATTAACGTGCACTAGAACATTGTTGGTCAGAATGTCCACGCGCCGAGACAATTGATAGGTGGTTACTAACACCTTTCATGTCCTTACATAAACTGGTCTTATTTGAAATGTCAGGAATATTGAGTTCTGCAACAGTTGTCGACTCAAATTCCCATACTATTGCAGCTACCCACAATAAGTAATGGTATGCGAGTGTCTTGTAACTTTGACCCGAGCGTTTCTATTCCAATGTCTGAAAAGTCATGGACTGACGTGAAGACTGAGCAAATTAGCTGAAGGAAACAGATCTGAAATCTCGTCTTTGATTTGAAACTTACCATGTTTTTTTCACAACAGAAATGGATTGTTTTAGTGACCCAAAAATATTCACCAGCGTAAAAATAAAACTTGCGGCATGTTTCAGACAATTCTGTGTTAAGTTTGAATTCCATCCATTGGGTGCGCCTGAATAGTCTCATTTGTATTCTATGTGAAATCATGAGCCCGTACAGTTCTTGGATACTGTCTAATAAACATGACCAAGTAACTGTCCTATTAATTTACAAATTACAAGTCATGAATGACATTCGAACTAGTTATGTCTTTTGTCATCCAAAGTAGTGAAGACTGCCGAATCATTTGAGATTATTATTCAGATAAAAACACGGGGATGTCATAACATGACTGTATTTGACAAGAACTTCAACAATATTAAAAAAATTCTATCATATTCAGAACTGGACAACAAAGATGGAAAACAAATTGATCTTAATTATAGAATACGAATTCTTGGAAAACGACGCTCCCACACCTGCTTGAAGGATTTACGGTAAAATCTACGACACCATCATTCTTATTCTCGCCAAGTCTGATATTGAAACAGAAAAAAAAAAAATAACTGACCTGTCGGTTTGAGAAGGTCCAGGATGAGGACACACAACAGCACCATCAACATCTGCCTTGCCATTCTGGAATCCTCAGTAAGGAACGATTTCTTCTGAGAAAGACACAGGAGCTAACCTTGCGTGCAGCGCAGTTGGGATATTAATGTGTACTTGTCTTTTATCGTTGTAATTTATACTGTCGTTATAAAAGGAGACATTCTCGCCAGTTTGGTATATGGTCGTACTAAACCCCATTTACGAAAACAAAGTTCAAGGCAGATTAAACTGAGATAACACAATGTTGTGTGCATCAGAAAGTTGCTTTCCCAGGCCCTCAGAAAATTATTTTGACGCACAGAGAGATAATATCTTGCACCTTTTGTCATGATCACATTAGGATCATAAATGCCGTGCTAGGTCACGACGTCAGTGAGTTAATTTTTACGATCTTGTTGATTATAACCAGCGTAATTTGTCCTTGAGCTGTTCTCGTGAACAGTTTCTGATGGATGGAGAGAAGGAGGGGCGAGACAGAATAAATGTATAGCTAGGAATGACAGAGCAGTTCTCGACCCCGTGATTTTGATTAACATAGATAAGGGGCGAGTAAAGGTAGTTTATTTAGACGCTTAGTTGGCGTTCGGAAATTCGTGCATAAGAGTAGAAAGCACGGGGTTGAAGATTTTAGTAGTTAATGTTTCGCATTTTAAATTGTCTAGGTAAAAGTGACCTTGATTTGGCGCAAGGCCGTGACAAGCATAAATTAATATTGCAGGCTGAGCTCCAGCGACTGCACCAATCAAATGTATGAATCTGGACGGAAGGTCGAGACATAGCTTTAGTATTTAAACCCGTGCAGAGCTTAGATAGTGGCCACATGTAGACAATCCATTTACGAAGTGGACGGCGATAGTCCTCAGCCAGATGAGAGACATAGAGACGCAGTTGAGCAGTCCATATTGTGAGGAGCGTGATGTTTTAAAGCTCCAGAGCCTAAGCTACTTGGTTTGATATGAACCCACAGCTTTTACATCCAGCGCTCTCACTCCCAGTGAGGGCCGCATGGTGAGAGTCCATACTAATTTGTAATGATGAAAGTGAACCGTTCTACTTACTTTTGAAGACAGTTTCAGAGCTACCGCCAGACAACGCATGGTTGTACAAGCATTCTCCATGGCGTGTCTAGAGGAAATGTCCATATCATAACATGTCTCATTGAATTAATAGAATTTAAACTGTTATATCCGCCGCCACGTGCGCGGATTCTATTTGGCATCTAACTCATATGACCTGCAAGTAGTTAGAGTGAATAAGTTAGTCTTTATAGAAAGCTGTAGTTTCATTAGTTAGATTCAGTTGCCTTTGAATTGATATTTATATCTATAATTATATTTGTTACATTAATTCCTGTAATTAAACTGCCCTATAGTTCTGCTAAAAATCAAAGCAATTGATTTATTTAGTTTTTAGAGTGCAAGTATTTTTTTTGTGTGTTCGTTGATTGTGGGAGCGGACCTCGAAAGAGTGTCAGTCGAATTATCCCCATCTAACCCACATCGCGACACCTTTGACACTCTCCACGTCTAATACAATGTAACAAGTTAGAAAAAACACACAGACAAGAGCCTCTTCACTTTTATCGTGATAGACACAGCTGTGAAAACACTCGTGTTTTATTTTGTGCTACGATAATCTGCATGAGATTTTCTTAAATATTTTTGAAACTATTTCCACATAAAGTACTGCATTTTTGCATGGCCTATATGGCCACTTTGTCTTGTCAGAATAATATTTTTGCGCCTTTTTTTTTACCAGCAAAATAAAGTGTTGTTTTTTTCTTTAAATCTGTCTGAAAATGTCATATTCGTTAGAACTGTAACCCAACAATTTGGTACAATCATCAGAGGTAGGGAAATGTTTTTCCTTGTTTTTTCTGTAGCCCAAGGAATTACTCTCCAGCCTCCGCGTCTTTCATTTAAAATTCTCAATCGCTAATCCATGTTGATTTTACGACAAAACTGTTTTATTGTTTGGCAACACACAGATATAAACTCTCACAGACACAAAGAAAAATTGAAGAGAGAGAGAAAGAAAGAAGAGAGAGAGAGAGAGAGAGAGAGAGAGAGAGAGAGAGAGAGAGAGAGAGAGAGAGAGAGAGAGAGAGAGAGAGAGAGAGAGAGAGAGAGAGAGAGAGAGAGAGAGAGAGAGAGAGAAATAGTTGAGAAATGTGAAATATTTCGGCTCACTTAACACTCTGTTGAAGTTGCTTCACCCTTAGATCCTAGATGTCCCTTCAATGAACAGAATTTATCGCATTGTCACATAGTGGCTCAGTTTCGCTCACAGCAATTGAAGTCTTTTATTAAATGTTCAAGGGTTTCTCTCTCCGGGCAGCTGATAAAATTGGTAATCAATGTTTGACCGAAAAAATAAACGCTTTTCTATTTTTTGTTCTTGTCGAACGACATCAAGAATTTTGACCATCTGAAGAAAGAAGGACATATTGTGGGTTAGTCTCCTTCCACCCTTCTATATTTCTGGGTGTTCCGGTTGACTAACTGGTCCTGCCCACAGGATCCGCTCCGCTATTTTTTACGGAAAAACAGCTTATGAAAAACTCTCTTTGCCTCCCTGGCGGCGAGGAGCGGAGCGGAACGGATGCTGTGGACAAGTGTACAGAGACAAAATAGTGTTTTACTTTTTCATATCTCATTTTCCGTAACTATAGCGGAGCGGAGCTGATGCTGTGGACAGGAGCAGTAAATGAGTTGATTGTGCGTCCTCGCGTTATTTCGTAATGGTCGCACCCAATTCTGACAACCTAACCTCTGACGCGAATTAGCCCATTCTGAATCGGCCAACTAGTTCTAGTTGGAAGGTGAGGTCATGGCACTGAGTTTCAATGCGACCCCGCGAAGCATCCAACTAGTTGGGCCTTTTTTTTACACCTGAATCTCGTGACGTCATCATCCATCCAGCTAGTATCCCCCGGGGCTTAGGTGATTTTGTCCACAGGATCCGCTCCGCTATTTTTAAGGGAAAATGACGAGTGAAAAACTCTCTTTGCCTCTCTTTGTTTCTGTCCGAGTCTCCCCCCCCCCCAACCGGCCTCCCTCTCAGTCTCCCTGTGTCCCCCTCCCCATGTGTCCCTCGATCTGCTTGTCTGTAAGTCTGTTTGTCCGTTTGTCTGTCCGTCTCTCTCTCTCTCTCTGTGCCGTGTACCCTTTCTCGTTCTTTGTCTCTCTCTCTCTCTTTTTCCCAGACTCTCTCACTCTTGCTCTCACATGCTTTGCCTACCCCTGTTTCTGTCTCTCTGTCTCTGTTATTCTAACCTCTCTCTCTGCCTCTCTCACTTTTTCTCCCTCCCTGTGTCTTTCTTAAATCCCCCCCCCCCGACTCCCTCTGTCTGACTCTCCCTCTCTCCCCCATTCTGTCTGTTCCTCTCGCTCTTCCTCCTTTTGCCTGTCTGTCTGTCTGTCTCTCTCCTCCTCTCTCTCTCTTGCCTTCAGATCTGCAAATTGGTTTTAAAAAAAAACAACAACTGGATCATTTGCCAGAGTGGAATCTACTGGTAGAGATCGATATCCCTTAGGTGACACGGCTGTTTGTGACTAGAAGAAGCAGCGTGGATAGAAAGAAAGTATGAGGTTGTTTTTTTTCTTCCACACCAGGTGGCAAACTCAGTTGCCAGAGCGGACCTAAACTTAATTTTGTATATTATTATTATTTTAATTTTTCAGCTGTCGTTGGCGATTTGTTTTGAAACTGGCCCATCTGAATATATATTTTTTTTAAATCTGTCTTCTGTCAACGCCCATGACTCGAATGGTTGATAAATATGTTTCATTTACATCAGAGACACGCGATTCAGACCGCTATGCAATGCTTCGCACATAGACAACCAGAATACCAGAAATTTAGAAGGGCGGAAGGAGAATAACCCACAATATGTCTTTCTTTGTCTTTCTTTCTTCAGATGGTCAAAAGTTTTGATGTAGTCCGACAAGAACAACACATGAAAAAACGCGTTTATTCTCTCAATCAAACATTGATTGCAAATTTTATCGGTTGCCCGGAAAGAAAAACACTTGAATGTATAAGAAAAGACTTCATCGGCTGTGAGCAAAACTAAGCCGCCATGTGATAATGTGGTAATTCTTGTTTTATTGAAGGGGTATCTCGGATGTAAGTGTGAAGCAACCTCAACAGAATGTTAGCTAGGCCAAAATATTTCACATTTTTCAGTCATTCTCTTTTATCGAACGCTCTCTCTCTCTCCCTTTCTCTCTCATCACCTCTCTCTATTTCTCTCTATCTCCCCCTCTCTCTCTGTTCGGCTTTTCTGTATCTCTCTCATACACATTCGCAAAAGGATAATACAGTTTTGTAGTTAAACTAACAAGGATTTACGACAGAGGTTTAATTGAAAGACACGAAAACTAAAGAGTAATTCCACGGGCTAGAGGAAAATAAAGAAAGCATATTGTTTACCTCCGATTATTATACGCAACCGTCGGGTTACAGTTCTAACGTATATCGGTAGTTACAGACAGATTCGAAGAAGACTAAAGACCCACTTTATTTCATTATTAGAAAATGCACAGAAAATATTATTCTGATAAGACAAAGTAGATTATATAGACATGCAGACAAGCACTAATTCATAGTAGCACTAGTTACAGTAGCACAAAATAAAACACGAGTGTTTTCACGACCGTTTCTGTCACGATAACAGTGAAGAGTCTCTTGATTGTGTGCTTGATCTAACTTGTTACATTGTGACAGACGTGGAGAGTGTCAAAGATGAAAGATATCATCTCTCTGTGCGTCAAAATAATTTTCTGAGGGCCTGGGAAAGTAACTTACTGATGCGCACAACATGGTGATATCTGAAGTTAATTCCCCTTTAACTTTTTGTAAATGAAATTTAGTACGATAAAACATCCACCTAGCTAGAATATCTCCATCCATAACGACAGTATAACTTACAGCAAGAAAAGGCTAGAACACATTAATATCTATACCAACTCCGCTGCACGCAAAGTTCGCAGCTCCTGCGTCTTTCTCGGAAAGAATCGTTCCTTGCAGTGGACTCCAGAATGGCAAAACTGACGTTGATGATTCTGTTGTGTGTCCTCACCTTGGACCTCCTCAAACCTACAGGTCAGTTTTTTTTTAAAATTCTTTAAATATCTATAAATGACGAGAATAAGAACGATGGAGTTGTAAATTTTACAGCAAATACTTCACCCATACGTCGTAGCGTTACATATCAAGAATTTGTAATCTGTTCTTTAAGATCAAGTCGTTTTGTAACTATGTTGTCCCACTCTGAATATAATAAAAAAAAAATTCTTTAATGTTTTTCTTCATGTCAAACATTGTAACATTATTGCGCTTTTATCACTATAATTAATCTAAAACAGTTCTGCAGTCCTCATTACTTTGGGTGCCAAAAGACATTACAAGTTTCAATATTATTTATGACTTGTAATTTTAGATGAGTAGGGCAATTACTTGGCCATTTTCATAAGACAGTAAGCGGACACATGATTTCATATACAATACACATGAGACCATTTAGATCTATGAGCTTGTGGAATACAACAGTAGGACCCTGTGTCTCACATGGATGGAATTAAAACTTAACACACAGAAATCTGAAACATGCCTTAAGTTCTGTTTACACTGTTGCGTTCCTAAAAACAATTAATTTCTGTTGTGTAAAGTAAGGTAAATTTCAAATCCACGAAAATATTTCAGGCCTGGTTCCTTCAGCTGACTTGTTCAGTCTTCACGCCAATCCATGACTTCTCAGACTGCGGAATAGAAACGCTCCGGTCAAAGTTACAAGTCGCTTCCATACCATTACTAAATAGGGTAGCTGCAATTGTGTGGGAATTTGAGCATCTGTTACTGACATCAATATTCCTGACGCTTCAAATTTATAAGGACACGAAAACTGGTAGTCACCACCTGCCACATGAGTCGCCGGGCGGAGATTCTGACCAATACTGTCCTAGCGTGTTAATTTTGTCATGTAACTAACATCCAAACAATCAATCAGATCAGTCAAGATATCAACCAATCTACCAACCAACAACCAACCAACCAACCAATCAAACAATCAACCAAACAGCAAACCGTTCACTCACTCAGCCATCAACCGACCAACCAAACAACCAACCAACCAACTAACTAACCATTCAACCATTAAACCAATCAACCAAAGAACCAACCTGCCTACCTGCATACCAACCAACCAATCAAACAATCAACCAACCAACCAAACAACCAACCAGTTAATCAAACAGTCAACCAACCAACTCACCAACCACTCACCCAATCAACCAAATAACCAATCAACCAAATAACCAACCAACCAGCTCACCAACCGATCAAGAGATTAAATAACCAACCCACCAACCACCCAACCAATTACAAACTACCTACCTACCTAATTTACTAACTAACTAACGAACGAACGAACTAACTAACTAATTAACTAACTAACTAACTTACTAACTAACTAACTAACTAGCTAACTAACTAACTAACTAACCAGTTAACTAACTAATTAAGTAACTAACTAAACAACTAATTAACTAACTAACTAACCTGCTACATCCATGACCAGAAAACTAATGAACCCGAATCCCATTATTTCCACAGACTCTACGCAAGTGATAGTTTCCCCACATACTTTTGACGTAGGCCTTACCAAGTCATTGGAAGTCAACTGTACCTTCTCTTACCAAAGTCCCACCAACATGTCCAACCTGATTTCCCTCATTCTATCCAAAAGTGATGACCTCAACAGCAACACGCCTGTCTTTACGGAACTGGCATCCATTAATGAATTCACTCCAGACAAGGTGAATATTATTACACCGGTCAACGCCTCCGTTTCAGGTCAGGTCAATACAGTCGGTATGTCGTTTCTCAGTGTCCAGTGGGCGTATCCCAATGCAGAAGTGGCAGGAATCTATCGCTGCAGTGCCCTGGGTGTGGATAGATTAGGTCATTCTGCCTCTACACCACCGTGTCCCCGACATGCAAGGAAAATATTTGCCAATAAAACACGTGGCCGCTTCCAACCCAGGTATGGATCAGTTGACTGAGATGGTGAAACTTCAACAAATGCAGATGGATAACATAATGAAAGTTTTGTCACAAATGAGTACCAGCCTGGTCAATGTTGATCGCAAAGTGAGTTCACTCACCAATAACTTCGGTATACTCAGCAATGAGGTCAGTACACTTAGCAGTAACTTGAGCACACTCAGCAATGATATAAACCAACTCAACAGTACGTTCGGTGATGAACTAAAGGATTTGAACAAATACAAGGACATTTTCTTGACGACACTGGCAAAATTCTACATCAAATCTACTAACTACCAAGGTAGATATTATCTCTTTTCTAAGGAGGGGCCAGGCATCGACCGTGAGGCCCAAGCTTCATGTCTTCTTCAGGGAGGCTATTTGGCTGAGATTAATGACGCCAACGAAAATAACTTTATCAAGAATTTTCTCAATTCTTCAATCCCTCATGGTTTAGCAGACATTGTGTTGGTGGGTGCTACACAGACAGAACATGGGGGTATTTGGGTATTCAGACACAGCCACCAGGTCGTGAATTACACTGCCTGGGCAACAGGAGGGCCTGATAATAATGACGAAACATGCATGTTCATAGCCAAATATTCGGATTGGCTCATGTTTAACTATGCATTTTCCACTACTAAGTACAGGAGTTTCTTGTGTGAGATTCCTACACATTGACATTCCAACATGATTCCCAAACAAAATCAAAAACATTGGATTGGTGGATCAAAACTACTGAATAAATCACAAGAGATATAAATTCAAGTGTTCGCTTCACGATTTGCTGTTGTTGTTTTTGCTGCAGTTGTGGTTTCTGTTTTATTGCAGTGATTGCTGTTTTGTTGTTGTTGGTGATAGTGGTGTTTGATTCTGTTTTGGTGTGTTGTTGTTATTGTTGTTGTTGTTGTTGTTGTCGATGTTGCTGTCACCTGTTAAACGTTACAGCACAACATTTAACTGTGAAAACACATAACAGTTCGGATACGAACCATTTCCCCGTGCATTATTCTGTGTTATTTTAAGATATGAAGTTTGATAATGTTTGTTTTTGTTGTTTTTTTTCACTTTCAATTTTCGAATAATACGAAAAAAAAAAAAATGATGGAAGTCTAAAGTTGTGATTTATGTCTGAACATTAACACGCGGGCTATGCATTTATCTTAATTTAACTGACAGTCGCTTTTTTTTTTCTTTTCACGGGCATCTAATGGTATAAAGGAACTGGCTGAGGCTTTCCCCCTCTCTCTCTCTCCCCTGTCTCCCTTTCTGTCTCCCCCCCCCCTCTGTCTGTCTGTCTGTCTCTCTCTCTGTATTTTCAATAACCTAGGCTATTCTGCAACCATAGGTGACCATACCTAGAGGAGGGAGTACATGGGCGAGGGGAAGGGATTTGTACTGGTAGCGATAGAATTTTATTTAATTTTGCCCTGGCAGCTGCTTTGCTCGCCTGGTCTTCTCGATTTCTAAATGACAAGGTATCTTTAGCGTGCGCAATGTGCACAAGGGTCCTCCGACCGAGTTTTTCGTATTTACCTGAGAAGACTAGGTGCTCGATCCTACCTACCTTAGGATCAGGAACAGGAAAATATGAAAAAAAAACCAAAAATTCCAACACGCCTACACCGACCGGGATTCGAACTAAGTACCTCCGGCATGAGAGGCGAGCACTTTGCCTCTACACCACCGTGTCCCCGACATGCAAGGAAAATATTTGCCAATAACATGCAATGCCCATATCATCAGATAATTGTATTATATCAGCATCGTTGATACCTCATTGGTTTTGATAGAATATTGGTACATAATACGGAATGAAAATAAACAAATAATATTAAGCTGAAAACAACAACAACAAAATAACAGCAAATAACATCGACAACAACAAAATTTACAATATGAAACAATGCAAGCACAGTCGGTCAGAAACACCTTTTGCTGTATTCGTTCACAAGACACAAAATACAATCTCCTGATACGAAATATTGTAAGTCACAATGGTACATGTTTTTTGCTAAATTTGGTTACAATGCAAAAAATAAAATAATCTACATTGAACATGACGAAATATGCAGAAAATATTCACGTTTTCAAGGATAAAGAAATTGGATTTGCATAAAGTACAGAAAAAGTAAGGACTTTCTTCAAATAATTTCGCCAGAAATCTGTGTGAGATAAATGGTTAATCATGAATGATTCAAGAAAAAAAAGAGTATGGCTCTTAGTCTGTTATTGTATTTGTTTTCTTTCGAAAAAAATTCGTACGGTAATTTAATTCCTCTCTCTCTGCCTCTCTGTCTTTCTCTCTCTAAGATGCCCTCGTCTCTTTCTTTTCTGTTTCTTTCTCTCTCTCTGTTTCTCTCTCTCTCTTTCTGTTTCTTTCTCTCTCTGTCTCTCTCTCTCTCTCTTTCTGTCGATCTTACTTTCTCTCTCTCTATCTCTTTCTCTCTGTGTCTCTGTGTCGGTCTGTCTCTGTCTTTTTTTCTCCCTCCTCCATCTCTTTCTCTTTCTCTATCTCACTCACTCTCTCTCTCTCTCACTCTCTCTCTCTCTCTCTCTGGGTGTCTCTGTCATACGAGCAGTAAAACCAACACCTACACACATAAACGCGCACCCATGTCATCTTTGCACACATACCAGGATTTACTTTCACTTAAATGTGCCTTTATTGTGAGGATGAAATCAGTGAGTTATATTGGCAGTCTAACACGATTTGTCTGATTGGTGATCGATTAACCGGTTGTTAATATTATTGGTTGGCTCACTAACCGATTGTGTGCTTGATTTTGTGGACTTGGTTTGTAAGTGAATTGCTTCAGAGAGTATAAATGTGAGGAGCGATCACTTTTGACCTCTGGCACTGGTAGACGAGGGAGGCTCGGCTATTTAGGTAAGAACAGACACCTGCACCCACACATACACTTACACAAAACGTTGCATTTGTGGAGACCTTCTGGTATGAACGAACTGATAGGGAAAAAAAAGTCGTATATCCGGAGCTCGTCGGATGAGGACAGGCGCACATGAAGAAATGAAGTTGTATTTACCGAATCTTTCTAGTATGAACAGACAGATATTCAGACAGGACAAAAAAGTTGTATTTACCGAATCTTTCTAGTATGAACAGACAGATAGTCAGATAGGACAAAAAAGTTGTATTTACCGAATCTTTCTAGTATGAACAGACAGATATTCAGATAGGACAAAAAAGTTGTATTTACCGAATCTTTCCAGTATGAACAGACAGATATTCAGATAGGACAAGAAAGTTGTATTTACCGAATCTTTCTAGTATGAACAGGCAGATATTCAGATAGGACAAAAAAGTTGTATTTACCGAATCTTTCTAGTATGAACAGACAGATATTCAGATAGGACAAAAAAGTTGTATTTACCGAGTCCTTCTAGTATGAACAGACAGATATTCAGATAGGACAAAAAAGTTGTATTTACCGAGCCCTTCTAGTATGAACAGACAGATATTCAGATAGGACAAAAAAGTTGTATTTACCGAGTCCTTCTAGTATGAACAGACAGATATTCAGATAGGACAAAAAAGTTGTATTTACCGAGTCCTTCTAGTACGTACATGCAGCTGGGAACAAAAGTTGTATTTCCAGAGCCCCTCGGATGTGAACAGACACACGGGAAGAAATAAAGGTGCAATTACGGAGTCCTTCTAGTATGAACAGACAGATATTCAGATAGGAGGACAAAAAAAGTTGTATTTGCGGATACAGTCGAGTGTCTACAGACATGAGAAAGCTATGTTCTGTTCACACCCTCAGGGCTCTGCCAATATCAACTACGGTACTTTTTTGGGGTCTATGACAACTACTGGCGTCTTACAGTCAGCCCGGTGTAGTTCTCTCGCGACACGCCACTTATTTTGTCTTCCTCTTTGATCCCATTTGAGAAATTTTGCCTTAGTGCCATTGCAGCCCAGTTTAGAATTGGAGCAGACACGTCGTTGCCACAGTGCAGCGCAGGTCGGTGGTTTTTGTTTATGCGTTTTTTGTAGGTTTTTTGGGGTGGGGGGGTGGGGGGGGGGATGGTAGGGAATGGTTCTTCTTTAATTTTGCCCGGGCAGCGGCCTTGTTCATGCTCTTCTCGGCTTCCAATTGCCAAGGTATCTTTAACTAGGGCAACGTGCACACCGACACGGGCCCTCCGAGTTTTTCGTCCTTATCCGAGGAGACTAGGTACTCGAACCTATTTAACAAAGGGCCAGGGACAGCAAAACATGAGAAAGATCCCAAAATTCCAACGTGCCTGCACCGACAGGGAATCGAGCCCGGTACCTTCAGCATGAGAGGTGAACATCTCGCCTCCAGACCAACGCGCTCCACTGTTCATAATTATCACTCAAGGCGCAAACAGTGTAAGGGCAATTATTGGTTCTCTGCACAGACTAATAAATTAACCAGACTGGAAACACGAGCTTCGGGCTGTGTCGTTTTTTACGGAATTTCCCGAGCGCCGACCTTATAACCAACATGGCCGCCGCTCGGGAAATTCCGATTCTAGTTCTATCTGCAGTAGAAATTTCTTTTTATTTGTCAAGATTGGTTGCACATGTATTAATTTCTTGGTGCGGAACCAAACTTCCGCGTTCAGTAGGCGCGTCAAAATGGTATCATTCAAAATTGTAGCTATGCGTCGGTCGCTACCTTAAACCTATAATGGCGGATGGTTCATGACCTTTCGCTGTTTTGTGACGTCACACAATGGGATCATCCAATCTGGGTATTTTATTAGTCTGTGGTTCTCTGCTAGAAATGAAGCACGGTAAGTACAGGACAATCATAAAAGCTAAGGCAATCCCAAAATAGCATGAAAATTTATTAAGGCTTGCATACAATTCTGTGTACGTCATAAACAAGAGTTAAACCGAAATCAGAAATAAATAGACAGATGAAAGAAATACGTTGACAATCCGGAAGGAATGATTGACACAGAGGGTGAAGAATGAAATGGACAAAGAGAAGAAGAGAGAGAGGAGAGAAAAAGAATAGAAGAGAGAGAGAGAATTAGGGTGGGTATAGGGGAGGAAGAAAGAGAATAGAGGAGGGCAAGAACGAGAGTGAGAACAGAGGAGAGAAAGAGAATAGACAAGAGAGAGAACGAGAAGGAGAAACAACAGAAGAGGGAATAGAAGAATGAAAGTGGAGGAGAAAGAGAGAGAGAGAATGAGAGATAGAATAGAGCAGACATAATAGAGGAGAGTGAAAATGAGGGAGAGAAGAGAGAGCCAGGAGAGAGAGAGAGAGAGGAGAGAGAGGGAGGCGCAGAGAAGAGGAGAAGGGAGAGAGGAAATAATTATGATTATATGAAATGTTTTCCAAAGCAACCGAGATTGGCTGTTTTAGTATATATTTACACATCAATTGTTTAACACAGCAAATGGTCAGAGCAAAACAAGCACAGGTTGCTTAGTACAATATACAGTTACACGTGACACGTTTTATTTTCTGCTACAGCACTTTACTTTCCTACATGTTTAAACCTACCTTAATCGCCCTAAACTTACAGGTGGCCCTAAACTTTTAGTGAGTATTATATTTGTTGTAGCAAAATTCTAAGCCATTATATCGAAAGATTAATCTTATTTCATTCTACGATAGTTCAAACGTGAATCTAGTTGTTTTTTTATGTAAAGCTGTGCTTTTATGTGTAGGGAAAGAGAAACGGCAACGGAAGCGTCAAAAGTCCATAAAGTGGTAAAAAAAGCGAGTTGTTTCCATGTACACAAACGACATTTAAGTACATATGAAAATATTTCTTCTATTTCATTGCTTGAAGGTTTTTTGGCGTTTCTGTTGCCGTTTCTGTTTCCGTACACAAGAAAACCCAGCTAAAGGCGGCAACATTGTCATGTATTCTGCTTGAAGGAATATTGAAATTTTGAAATTTTACAATTTTGCACCAAAGAGAGAGATGGATGAGGGAGGTATCATACTATGCCGGGTCAGACACAACCAGTTGCTGCCAGCAAAATGTACGCCAAAGAAATAATGGCAGAAACTGACTGAGTCTGACCGGGCTTAGTATGTTAGGGTTTTCTTGGATTTACCAAGAAAATATAGGAAATTATGGTGTGCAGATCTTGTCTCCCTGGAGCTGACTGTGTCTGACATGTTTTAGTATGACAGGGTCTTCCAGAATTTGCTAAGAAAATAATGGGAATTATGGTGTGCACTTCTTGTCTGCCAGCAGCTGACTGTGTCTGACCGGGGTTAGTACAATCAAATATGCTAGAAACAATACGATGAGACACTGTCTTCTTTGCACTACTAACAAAAAAAACGTGCACACAATTTGCCCGCTGATAGGGGTCCAAGGCGCATAGTCTGAAAAGAATGCTTGATATGATGATAAATCTATGATGCAAAACTGTGACAGTGCTACAGCAAAAAAAACAAAAACATAGCCAGACTTTTCCCGCAGCGATTGAGGTTATAATTCCACAGTAAGTGACGTCACTCAAGGCCTATAGCAATAGCTGAACAGTGAACAAAATTCAATATTTTCCCTATTTGGCTTTGTGAAATCCGGCACTTTTCATGACTTCCGCGGGTTTGCCGCTAGATGGCGGTGCAAAGTCTGTGCATGCTGAAAGCATTAGCTGTTTGATCTTATAATTCTAGTATCTTTGGTATGATATCTGCCTGTAGGTGACAGGAGTTAATGCCTTTACAAGTTGGTGCTGTATACTTTCTCTACAGCTATGGTGGTTTCAGCGGCTTCTTGGCTGTCTTGGGGAGCTGATGCTTCGTATTTTGGCGTGTCAGCATTACAGGGATCTGTAGACGGTACCTCATCTGTGTCTGCGGTCTTGCTAGGCTCGACGTTCAGTTGTTTGACACTGTGGATATTTAGAAATATTATAAATTCAGAAAATAACCCCGGAGGACCTGCAATAATATCAGCTATCATTTATATATCGTAGACTTGCATTACTCCACAGGGAAGGGGGCGGGGGGGGGTGTCATGCTAAGACCGGAACGTCACAGCCAGTTCATGACCTTAGTTCTCGTTTGTTCTTTCTCTATTCTCTGAAAAAAAAACAACTGGAGATCTTTTAGTATGTAGAAGAGGTATAACAAATGCACACTTGAACACTTGTTTAAAATGTGTTGGGTACTTACCAAGCTGTTTCACAATTCCGATTTATTCTAAGTCCTTATCGCAATACTAAAGCCACAAACATTAATTTTATCGTCGAATTTCTCAGTTATACAAAACTGTGGCTGGTACAAACAAGAATTAAGGCCGCGAGATGATGCCAGTAAACAATTATGTACACCCAAGAAATAATGGCAGAAGCTGACTGTGTCTGAACGGGCTTGATACGATAGGGTCTTCCCGGGTTCACTAAGAAAATATAGGAAAGTATGGTGTGCACTTCTTGTCTGCCAGCAGCTGATTATGCCGTTCTGGGCTTAGTATGATACTAGTGACAATTGCAGCCCAGTTACAACTGAGGCAGACACGTCGTCGCCACAGTACAGCGCCGGTTGGCGATTTATTTTTTTTGGTGGGGGAGGGAGGGCCATTTAATATTGCCCGTGCATCGGCCTTGTTAGGCCTGCTCTTCTCGACTTCCAATTGCTACTGTTGCTATATGAACGGTTGCATCATGCCTGGCTTAAATGATCCTTAACAAGATGAATATTCCCGTGGTCCACAAACCTTGTCCAAAATTGAATTGTCATTGACAATTTTTTCATTTTACCAAGAAACGTTGGCCTTAGAGTGAGTCAGGTCTGTTTTGCATCGGTGTTGAGTCTGATTCTGACTTCCCTTGAATCTATTAGCGCAGTGGTTCTCAAAATTTTTTCATACCATCACCCTCTTACACTCCAACTGTTCTATCATCGCCCCTTCTTCTCATCCCCCCCCCCCCCGAAAAAAAAAATCCGTACCAAAACCTCTGGGCCATGGGACCAAAGTTGTAGCTTATCATTGCGTGATGTAACTCCCCCCCCCCCCCCCCCCGGGGTAATTTTTTTTTTGGCATGCAAATTCTAATACAGATTTTAATCACAAACATTACCCATGTTGTCATTTCAAATATTGAACATTTTTGTG
This sequence comes from Onchidella celtica, assembly GCA_963931925.1. Classification (NCBI taxonomy): domain Eukaryota; kingdom Metazoa; phylum Mollusca; class Gastropoda; order Systellommatophora; family Onchidiidae; genus Onchidella; species Onchidella celtica. Next base: position 51,869,456 of record OZ007571.1, read on the forward strand.
TTAATTGTGGCCTAATTTTGTGATGGTAAATGGTACGAGGGACTTGATATTTATTTGATTCCTTCACAGCATGACAAACATGGATTTTGGCATGGATACAAAATATAACCAGTAATAATTTTTTTTTTTTTTTAAATGAAGAAATAAAAGTATAATTCATAGGAGAACACGGTATGAAAGTGCTTCATATAACAAATTATACCCCCCCCCCCCCCAGCAAAAAAAAAAAAAAAGAAGGTATTTTACTAAAAATGTGCACATCCAAGAACGACAACATTTCATTACTATTTTTTTTTAGATTTCTAGATATTTAGATTTGCCTAATGGGGTGCGTAACGGATGTAAATGAACTACAGTTTTCGCCCCGCTGCCTATTCTCGAGGAAGAGACTTGAAACTATACCTTTGGACACTCAGAGAATTCAGTTCTTCTAAAAGCATTTCTGCAACATGATCTTCATCCACATCTTTTGTTCCATTTTCTTCATTCATCACATTGTCGTTTTTGTGGATTTCTTGTATCATCGAATCGTCACCTTGCCTGTGGAGCTGAGCAGATCCTGGACATGCCGGTTTGGAGTTTTCTTGATCCAGATCAAGGTTCATTTGTGAACGGTTTGAATCGTGATCTTTGATTAAACCCACCCCATCTTCGTTGCTCAATTTGGGACTGTGCGGGGAAAGTGCAGTTGTGGGTTCATCATCACTGGTAGTTAATTGTTCTTTGTGTATTTCAATTTCCTTGTCACAGACATTAGGGGAGAGGTTAACTGTACTTTTGTAGGGTGTTGGCGAATTGTGCACATTTACGTTGCTGGTAGTCACAGATATCCTGACTTCATCTTTATGACTCGCTATGCTAAACTCCACATCGGTTTCCTCTATGGTTTGGCGTGTTGGTGCAGGAATGACATCATCAGCTTCGCTACAGCCACTTCCTTCTTCTTTGGTAGGAGATTCTGCAGAGCCTAGCTCAACGCCAGAGTCTTCACAGCATCCGTTTCCATTTTCATCTTTTTCTTTGGAACTTTTTCGAGATGACCCTCCAGATTTTACTTGATCCACCCGTTTGCTTGTCTCTCCCGCTCTATCCCGACGATGACCGTCTGTGTCACGGGAGATAATGTCGCTCACAGTCATTCCTTTGTTTCTCTCCCTTTTACTACCAGCATGGCCACTTGCTTTAGATTTGGATGCAAACATGCGTTTACGAGTTTCGCCTTCAGTTTCCGACAGCTGCTCCTCCCTTATGTCAGGACTCTTTGAAGGGTGGGCAGATTTTTTTGAATTTGAGGAATGTTTGTATTTATGTGGCATGCCCTTTGACGTTCCGTGATCTAAAATATCGCTCCCACGCTGACCATTGCTGGTAGACGGGGTGTAAAGATCACTGGGGTCCTCTTTCACCACCTCTTTGTTATCAAGAATTTCCTCGCCGGCATCATTCACTTGCTTCGGGTTGTCCTCAGAATCTGGGTCATCGTCCACAAACAGAGGATTTCGGCAACCCTGAATACCATGAACTCCGTCAGCGCCAACCTGACTACTGGTCAAATGTTCTTGGTCACAAAGTCCCTGATCAGTGTGAGAAATTAGAGCGCTCTCTGTAGAAATGAAAATAAATGATAGTATAAATACTGTCTTTCATGTACAAAGTCTTTCATGTCTCACGGTGACCAAAACAGTTCCATTGATAATAAACCTAGTCTTTTCTGTAATGAGATGGAGAAAGAGAAAGAGAGAGAGAGAGGGGGAGAGAGAGAGAGAGAGAGAGAGAGAGAGAGAGAGAGAGAGAGAGAGAGAGAGAGGGAGGGGAGGACGGAAGGGGGGGGGAAATAAAATGGGGGAAATCTAAGATATTGAATTGATACGAAGCACCTTTCAGTTTTAGCCAAGTGATTTAGTGTTTTCTCATATCAGTGATGCGCTTTCTGTGATAGCTTTGCCACATTGCATCTCAGCAGAAATTAAAAGAATCCTATTAAATGGAAACAGAAAATTTCACTTACTTAATGTCAAATTTTAACTAGATATTAGTAAGATTTGATAGTTTTATGGGTACACGATAGAAATACCTCTTGACAAAACTGTCTCCTTGCATAATTTGCAAATTTAATAAGAATTATTTGTTGACAAGGAATTTTGAACCTGAAAATATGCCCAAATGTAAACAGAACACAACTGAGAAATTCGACGTTAAGCGATTGCGGCTTTAGCCTAACGATAGGGGGTTAGAAAAAATGGGAACTGCAAAACAGTTTAATAAGTTGTACAAAGTAGTTTAAACAAGTGTGGAAGTGCTCATTTGTTATACTTTTCTACATATAAAAGATTTCCAGTTTTTCAGAAAATGAAGATAGAACAAACAAGAACTAAGGTCCCGAGAAATCATACTCAGATGCAAACAGCATGCATTTTCAGGAGAAGCGAAGATGAAAATAGACACGTGAAAGGGGCTCTAAATAGTAAAGATGACTGTAATTGCTCATGCAGTCAGAAATCAGTCAATGAGATAGGCTTGTTGACAAATGCCAGCATTTGACAGAAGAACAAGATAATTATGGTATCCTGTCAACAGATGTTAATAGTTGGGTATGGCCCTATGGTATCCCCGCTTCATCAACTTGTAAGCCATCTATTAGACAAGAGTCTAACGTATCTTCAGTCCAGACTCGTATTGTAGCACCCAAAGATCGGATACAAAATTGTGGACACTGGACAAACGAAGATTACGCTATTCCGATGCTCAGGTCAGTTCAATCTTCACTTGTCATAGCAACCGTAGAATGTCCCTTTTAATGGCAAGCTGCCTGTTAACTCTGACCTGCATGCGGCCGTCCCAATACGTTTCATTGGTCAACATCATCCCACCGGCAAATATACATATCTAACTGGGTGCAAAGTAGCACGTATTGGCGAATGACTTGTTGGTTCCTGCCAACCATTGTGAAGCACGATAATCAAATTTAAAATAGAAAACAAACTGCTATTGCCCACATTTTTTAATCTTCGAAGTTACAAAAATCAGTGATCTATTTTCTATTCAGGAGGGATCAAATTAAGTCTGTGTAAAAAAAAAAAAGTTACAAAAATTAAAGAGTTTTCCTCATTAAAATCTAGGACGGTGGGTGGCCGGGGAAAGGGGAGGGAGGGTTGTGCAGCCTTGGTCGTTACAAGTTTGGTTTTTGAGATCTTTTGAGGATCTCTGCCCTTGGCATTTCCAACTCTCTTTTTCAGAGTTTATATTTTTTATCGTTAAAGGTTATTTATATGAACTACAAATATTACATCTTGTTTTTGTTGGGTTTACTATCATGATTATGGAAGTTCTGTAATATTGTCCGCAGATTTGCTTCAAATTGTTTTCGTCCTTCTGTGAGATCGCGACGTTGTAAGTGCTTTCAACATGAACCTGGTGGCCGATGTTTCATTTCAAACATCCACTGGCTGGTATCACGCTCATCTGTAGCCACATTTTAAGGGCTTGAATGTGGACCCGGTGGCCGCTGTTTCTTTGCGAACACACATTTTTTGGTGTCATTCCCTGGCATAAAAGCTGTAGTTATCACTGGATGGTAGTGTGTGACCCAGGGTTTTGAATCCTCTCCCTCTCTATTTCTCAGACCTAGTTATACCAGCGAGATGGCCGCAGCATGGTTAATGCAGGCCATTTATACTTCACTTCTCAGTGGAAGTCACTTGAACGGCGTCTCAGACATCAGTGCTGGTAGGGCTGGACAGTCGTCCGTCTTGGCCCAGACAGCGTATGGTACCGTCAGAGGTGTGGCAGATTTCAACGGACAGCCAGGCATTGTTCGTTATCTGGGCATTCCATTCGCCAAACCACCAGTCGGTAGGTACAGAAATGCAACAGATGAAGTGAATTAAACTTAAATGATATATATTTAAAACATCTGTAGTAAAGTTGTGAGGTTATAGCGTGATTATTGCACATAAGATGCCGAGCGCGTAAGGAATTCCATAAAAAAAAACTTCGCCTGAATTCAATATGAGGCACTATGGATTACATATTATCGTGTGTTTAAGGGTCGCCGGGAAGAAATCGTATGTTGCTAAGAACACTGTTTAGCCCAAAATAGATTATTTCGTAAAATACACTCTGTGCGTTTGTTTGCATGGACTCTTAGTGAAATCTGGAGTCAAATACCATTTTCTCATTTTACAGGACCACTCAGATTTAAAAAACCGGAACCTCCAACTTCATGGTCCGGAGTGAGAGATGCTAGTAACTACGGAGCTTCATGTGTTCAAAAACAACTTCCCGGATATCCAGTTTCACCCATCAGTGAAGACTGTTTGTTTCTCAATGTATTTACCCCAACTAGAGATCGCGACAACGGTCCGCTGCCTGTCATGGTATGGATACACGGGGGTGGCTTCTCCCTTGGTTCTGCTACAGAGTACAACGGTTCCTGGTTGGCCAAGAAAGGTGTGGTCGTGGTCACCATACACTACAGACTAGACATATTTGGGTTTATGAGTACTGAGGATGACGTTATCCCAGGTAATTATGGAATGCTGGATCAAATCCAAGCTTTGAAATGGGTGCAACAGAACATTGCTAACTTTGGAGGGGATCCAAACCAAGTGACCATATTTGGTGAGAGTGCGGGGTCAGCCAGTGTTTCTCTTCTGATGTTATCACCATTGGCTAAAGGTCTCTTTCATGGAGCAATCATGGAAAGTGGCGTCTCACTGTCCGCTTTTGCCATATCTCACCCCACTACTCGAATGACACCACGCTTTCTTGCTACACTCATTGGTGCTTCTGTACAATGTACTCAACAGGATATCAATTTGTTTCTAGCATGTATGCAAGGCGTTGATGCTCAGACATTAATCAATATCACTCAGGCAGTACAAGGAGCACTGGGACTTCCTTGGATCTTTCGACCTCGTGTGGAAACCACTTTTAGATTCCTTCCCGATCTTCCTATCAGACTTTTAGCTAAAGGACAAGTTAACCTGGTAGACACGATTACAGGATATAACAGTGATGAATCTCCTCCACTCAAAGAAAATCTGAATGAAGGCGCATCACGAGAAGAATTCAAGGAGGCTACCACAGACATGTTGAAAGAGTTGGCTATTCCTGATAGAGAAATCATCCTGACTGAATTTGAGGAGATCTACTTAGGTAATTTAACAACTCCCTTGAGTATCATCCAGCAGATTTCTGCAGCACAGAGTGACTTTTTATTCCCAGGTCCCACTATCAACGAAATGAGATATTTGGCGAAAATGAGCACACAGAAAAAACACTTTCTTTACCAATATGACTATAGAAAAAGTGTTAGTGAGTTAGTGAGCTTGTGGGTGAAGCCTGATTGCATGGGAATTTGTTCTTAGGGGGGCATACTTAAGGGGTTTTTCATGATCATTTAGTTGATTTATTGTTTATACTGTAGAAAACACTAAATGTAACTTACTTTTTTCACTTCGTCACTTCGAGCTTCCATGCATTTGGCAGACGGACGTGTTTTGGTGCTGCTAACGAAGCAAGAACTCGCAGATAAGTAACATATCCTGTTTCACTTCGATTCTATACATTTCTTGTTGAAATCTTTTATTGTTCGTTGTTGTTTTTTCTTTTTTTGGTGTTTTTTTTTCACTTGAAAAAGGCGAAAGCCGAAAATTTTCTGTATTTTCTGTCTTCTCTTTAATTTGCTTTGTATCGTTTGGGTTTTATTTCTCACGCAGGGTTTCGCTACATACAACTTTTCCTTTTGCCCAATTTTGACATTACTTTTCTCACACTGAGTCCTTGTGGGAACTGCATCTGAGTGTTAAATGTCTGTGTATCACTGGTGACACATTACGATGCTTAGAGGGCTGACAACATCCTTTGACCATGTTCACATGAGTACACCCTCTGCTGCTGTCGTGACGACCTCACTTAGGCATCTGGTAGTGTCCATGCTATTTAATGACTTTTACTCCCTTTTACTCTTGCCATAAATTTCGTCCTGAACACCAGGGTCGGATTAAGATTTTGTAGGCCCTCCTGGCCAAAGATATTGTGAGATCCCCAATAATAATGAATTTTAAAACATGGTGAATAAAATATACAACTTAATTTATAAATATGAAACCCAATTTTTTTTTTACTATGCCAATAACTGCCCGATTCTTCGAATGGTTGAAAACAACAACAAAGGACAACACTTCAGATCGAAAGGAATCAGCATAAAAACATTGATGCCGAGATGCGCAGGTCACCCACAAAACTCAGCGATTGATAGATAGGACAGTAGACAGGGTGCAATGGTGCGCACCAAGAATTTTTCAGGAAGTGATGATATCATGGGCTCATTATGTTCGTGAAAATGAAGGATTGGAGGCCAGTTAGTTAGCGACACAGAGCAAACTAAAAAAAAAATACTTCCCCACCATTTCAAGTCTCCAAACCTCAAAACCAACCTTCTCAAGGTCGAAAGAAATGCGCCTGTAAAATTTCAGGCAAATCCGAGTTGTGTGAGCTGCGCTAGGTCTTGCTAAAAATCTGGTGGTTTTTTTTTTTTTTGGGCATGTAAGATAATTATAATACCTACCAATATTTTCGTAAAAATCTCAAACCTTATTTTCTTATTATTATATATCCATGTAAAACCTACCAATATTTTCATACAAATAATATTATTTGTTTAAAGGAGAACGATCTACAATAAAAACTAATATAATGTTTTGATGTTTATCATTTCGCTTAATCTCTGGGGGCTCTCAGCTGGCGGAGGCCGCTGAGCTGCAGCCCATAAAGCCCATGCTTTAATCCGGCACTGGTAAACATTGTCGTCAACGTTATCCTCTGTATTTTCAACTGCCGACATCATGAACTCTGACAGTAAACTATTTATGATATCTTTTGTGACCACTAAAATTCCCGACATCAATGACTCACCATTTAAAGCTTCGGGAACGGCCGTGAATGACGTCATCTTCATGCCCGGGTCCTCTGCGGAACCAATTTTTCCAGATTCAAGGTCATCACAGGCAGTGGATGAAGGGGCTCCGGTGTAGGTGGAAGATCGATTTCTGGACAAAGTAAAAGTCACGATAAAACAGTACAAAAAGTTAACACTTTTCTTTTATATGGTACTAGATCATAACTATAGAAACAGAATTTGTGGCCTACAGATCACTAATATTAAATCTTTTTTTATTTTTTTATTTTAACAGTATACTGTAAAGGAAAATGGGTGCGGAGAATATTAGTGCTGTGTCTTAGTCGATATTGATCACGGTACTTTCCATAGTGGCTCTTAGTGCGTAGGCACTGTTAGGCTGGGTTTTCATGCGCACGGAAACTGCAACGGAAACGTCAAAAACCCATCAAGTAGCGAAATAGAGAGAATATCCTCTTGTGCACGGAACTGCCGTTTCCGTACACATGGAAACACTCTTTCTTTTCATTACTTGGTGGATTTTTGACATTTCTGTGTCCGTTTCCGTGCGCATGAAAAAACGGCTTCAGAATTTTATTCCTACTGAATGATTGAAGGATCCCGCAAGCGCTCTTGTGTTCTAGGTTTTTATTTTGCTTGTTGTTGTTTCAGTTCGTTTTGTGGTGGGGATTACTTTTTTTTTAGAATTTTGGCCGGGCAGCTGCCTTGCTCGGCCTGCTCTTCTCGTCTTTCAACTGCCAAGATATCTTTAACGTGCGTAAAGTGCACAAGGGCCCTCCGAGTTTTTCGTCCTTGTCCGAGAAGACTAGGTGCTCAATCGTGCCCACCATAGGATCAGGGATGGGAATTTTTCTCCCCCAAATATTGCAATATGCCTGCACCGACCTGGAATCGAACCCGATACCTTCGACATGAGAAGTTGCCTCTAGAACAATGTGTCCCCCCCTCCCCCTCCCCTCCTGGCAGGCGCTCATGAGGCTATCTCAGCTTGGATAAACTAGTCAATCCTTGTTCCTTTCTCTTAGTCTACTATTTAGATTTGAATCAAAGAAAGAAAAAAATCGAACGTACTTTTCTTAAAAACTATGAAAGTGGAGTTTAGGCCACTTTTGTTTCATGGGTTTGGATGGGAAAGCAGGGGGGGGGGGGGTTAACACCGTTTTCCTTTGTTATTTAGTGGCGCAAAAGGCAGTGCGTTTTTTTTTTTTTGCTACTTTACGCTAATGGTGTAAGTCGGTTTTGTCACTTTTGAGAAATTAAGGAAACAAATTGATTGTTATCCTGTCATTTGGCGGCTTATGCCATTATGATTCTATTGGATTGTTACCTTTTCCTATTGGCGCATTTTTTTTGTCTATAATATTATCTGATAGCATTTATGCCCAGGAATGCAATGAACCATCAGTTGCCCTTCGGCATAAGTCTGACAAATACCATTATCGTAGAGCAGCGAAGACTTGTAATATAATAAGATGTAGTAGGATAGAGTATCATTTTAACGATCTGTCGAGAAAGGGGGAAAGGGGGGGGGGTGGATATTGGTAGCTCAACACGATTAAATTTCAAAGAGAATTAAGAAATGATGCTTTATCATACTGATTAATTGTAAATCAAAATAAACAGTTTGAGACATCAAAGTGGAAAATGAAAAGAGAAAAAGAGAGTGAAACTGAAAGTAGGGGCAGAAAGGGGGAGAGAGACATAGAGGGAGATAGAGAGAATGAGAGAGAGAGGGGGAGGGCGGACAGAGGGGGGAGTGAGAGTGAGAGCTAAATAGAGAGAAACACACACAGAGAAAGAGAGCAAGAGAAAGGCAAAGACTGAGAGAGAGAGAGGAAGGGAGGGAGAGAGAGAGAGAGTGAGGGAGGGAGGGAGACAGAAAGACAGAGAGAGAGAGAAAGAAATAAAGAGGGAGAGAGAGAGAGATAGAGAGTATGTGTGAGAGAAGCAAATGATACAAAATGATAATGCTGAGGAACGTAAGAATGCATGACAGACATGATAAAGAAGTCACCCTCGAGAGAAGAAAGCACTATATCAAGGCGACTCCCAGGACATTTCATCCAGGGACTTACTTTTGCCTGTTTTTGATGAGCGAGGTGATGATCATGACGAAGAAAGCGACGATAAGCATGATGATAACAACGATGACACCGACAAGCCATTCAGGCAAATGATCGCCTATGACGTCATCCTGGTTGGTTTCCTCATGCTGTAAAAGAAAGAGTTACCGTGAAGTTCACTCTATGTCTTAAGCTGAGTTTTCATGTGTACGGAAACGGAAACGGCAGTGGAAAGATAAAAAAATACACCAAATAGTGAAATAGAACGTTCTCTTGTGTACGGTAACGGCGTACACATGGCAACACTCTTTCTTTTTACCACTTGATGGATTTTTAAAGTTTCCGTTTCGTACACATGAAAACACAGCTTTAGCTGAGTTTCCGGAAACGGAAAAGGCAAAAGAAATGTCAAAACCCTTCAAGTAGTGAAAAGGAAAGAAATGTTTTCATGTGTACAGAAACGCCTTTTCCCTACACATGGAAACACTTTTTTCTTTCTACTACTTGATGAATTTTTGCATTTTTCGTTACCGGTTTCGTTTCCGTAGTCATGAAAACCCAACTTAAGCAGGAGAACAAAGTAACGCACTGTTACGTATGCTATAGCATTATTTTTTCTTGTTATAGATGACATGCACAATATACGTGATCTAACGCACTCGTCGATTTTGATAGGCCGGCTACTTTGGATGATGACGCCACGAAGCTGAGTTTCAACAGAGAGTCTGTATGTGTAGAGGTTTCACTATTGGTCGAGTTGCACTGCGAGACACGGGAGGCGCCGCGAAACCACTGTTAGCATGGAGCGGAAAGTAGGTCGCTGCGGTAAACAAAACCCGTTTGTGCATTTCCACCGGACTTAAGAGCTTACAAACGGCGCTAAAATAATAGCTTCAATCAGCCCAAAAATTATGACCAAACCACATTAATGCACGCTACCTTTGGTGAAGGCGATCTCTTTCAGTTCTTGTTTACTGCAGTGACCTAGTTTCGCGATTTGGCGGAAGTGAGATCTCTCTATAAATACATACTCTCTGGTTTCAATGAGATCCAACTAGTTTGGCTGGTGCTCGAGGTCTCACTGACACCCTAAGCTAATTGTACATATTTTGGTCATTATCACTATTGTTAAAAAAAAAAAAAAAAACGCCGATCGGCGCTGCACTGTGGCGGCGACGTGTCTACAATGACACTAAGGCAAATTTCCCAAATGGGATTAAAGAAGTATACAAAAAAAAAAAATTACAAAATTACTAGCTGACATTCCGAACATTGCACGGAATAAACCTGTGCTCTCTTTCTCTCTCTATCTTCCTCTCTCTTTCTTTCTCTCTCTCCCTTCCTCTCTCTCTCTCCCCGTCTCTCTCTCTCTCTCTCTCTCTTTCTTTCTCTCTCTCTCTCTCTCGCTTTATCTCGCTCTTTAATATATAAAAAAAAAGTAATAATCTACAGTCTTGCTTCAGGACTCATGCACGCCAAGACACTACGCACCAAACTGAACGCTTGATATGGTTCGTTTTTATGAAATTTACAATACTGTACCAGAATGGCGCCAAGATGGAGAATGAAAATTAAAACTGTTGACAGCACGTTTATGAATTCAAAAACAAAACCAATCAAAAATTTCAAACTTCGGTACACCCTGCACGGCATTTGAAAAATACATGCAAAATTTGGTTATTGTAGCCTGCCAAGCAAAAAAAGCCCTTTGCGTTCAAAGTCAAAATTGGGCAAAAAGAAAAGGTTTTTGCCCAATTTTGACTTTGCTTACAGCCCTGCTGCGACCCCACAGTTTTTCTGTGGTTTTTATGATATTTGCGTTCAAAGGTGGAGAGTTTGTGAATTACCTTATACATAATATTTATACATTATTACGACTATTGTACATATCAAGGGCAGTGTAGTAAACTGTCGTAACTCGGTTTCGCAAACTTTTCAGGAGAAGCAAAAGGCTGAATAACTTTCTTTATCAGACTTCATTGTTACGATATTTAAAACAATATTTTTCAACCCTATGTTTTCATATATTTATTATTTATCCCCTAACTTATAACATAACCTGCTAGTTATTCAGGGCTTTAAGCATGCCAAATATCTCAATTTAAAAGAAGTCGAGTTACGATAATTTACAATGCGACCCTCGATATGTTCTTCAGCCTCTCCTACTTTCTCCTGTGAAACTGATGAAGCTTAAAAGCTTCATGGTCCTTTATCCCGGAAGGGCCCTGAAGACACTTTTTCTAATGAGTGAATTTTGGATGTTGCAGTGTTGTTGCTGGTTGCCAAAGGGCTCCAGAATAGTTCTAGCTTCAGGGCCCCAAAAATGTAGGGCCGCCACTAACGTAACTGGACGTTTTTGTTGTTGTTTTTTTCTTCAAAAGTTGAGATATTCGGCATGTTTTGTAGCCTTTATAATTTGGGAGTTAAACTCTGGACACTAAGGGTTAAGTAAGTTGTATATTTAAATATTGTAACTATCAAATCTGATTTAAAAAAGTTATTGCATTTTGGTCTTCCTGAAAAAAAAAAATGTGTAAAAACATGGTTGCAACAGTTTACCATCGGCCCTCGATTTGCAAACATGGGTCAAGCAGAGTGCTCTGACTTTCCAGCATTGGGAAATCCTGTTTATTTCTGTTGCTGCTCCGTTTTTTAAAAGCAAACCTCTTACACAGTAAATGATTCTAAAAAAAAAGCATGTCCTATTAAACGAAGAAAAATATTTATACATGTAGTCAAGAAGCACAAAATTGTGTAGAAAACTGTTCAAAAACGAGTAATAAGGAGCTAAAACAACAACAACAACAACACAACAATTATAACATCCACAATAATGAAGTTACCTAAACAGGAATGGCTAAACAGCTAAGACAGAATAAAAAAGGTCTTACACAGATGGCCTAGAAGCAATTCTTGTCCACAATAAATGTCAAAATTTGGAAGTCATATACACAGAAAAACAAATGCAGATAAACTGTCAAAAATCAAGTCTTTTACAGAAGGTGGTCATCTTTGCATTTGTATATATTTCAGTAGTCATCGAACAGAACTTTAAGCTGGGTTTTCATGTAAATGGAAACGGAAACTGCAACAGAAATGTGAAAAAACTGTTCAAGTAGTGAAATAGAAGGAACGTTTTCGTCTGTACGGAAACGCCGTTGCCGTCTGCATGGAAGCACAGTTACTACCTGATGGTTTCTTCACGTTTCCGGTGCCGTTTTCCGTTTCCGCGCCCTTGAAAACACGGCATTAGTTCGGTGAATGATTACAATCCTATTTCATCTCTTTCATGAACTTTCAAATATTCCTTTTTTCCTGACCCGAAAGCACTCGCAAATCCAGGGTTTCCGTACGCAAGGTGTTGACAGACTTCAGTAGGAGAGCCAGTGAAGAAGCTGGTTGAGTCTAAGTGTGTTTGCTTCAATTTGCCTCATTCATGCCACCCAACTCGGGGCCATCCATAAAGTACATTATTATGCTCAGTTTTGGCTTTTCATTCGCTTGGTTTCGGCAAAGATACTAGATACAATAAGATGATACAGCTAGTGCGTTTAGGGTGTGCATATTTCGCACTGCCAACTGGTGGCGAATGCGTGGAAGTCATGAACAATGCCGTATTTTATCAGCCCAGTATAATAATAATAATAATGAAGATCATTTATATAGCGCCTAATCCAAAGGAGTTTGCTCCAGGCGCTTTACAGAAAGTCTTGTTCTCTCGATTTGCATCTCTCTCACTCTCTCTTTCTGTCTCTCACTCTCTTTCTCTCACTCTCTCTATCTCTCTCCATCTCAGAGCAAATTGTAACGCAGCCTGTTAGGCGCAGTTCACAACTCACAACAGTTCACAACTCACAACTTGTATTCTAAAGTATTATATTATTTGAATATATATTATATAATATTTATTTAACAATAAATTATAAACTTTCGTTGGTGATATGGGGGGTGATAGGGGTGGATTTTAATCTATTAATTTTAATTTCAATTTTGCCAGGGCAGCGGCCTGTTTGGCCTGCTCTTTACGATTTCCAACTGCCAAGGTATCTTTTACGTGCGCAACGTGCACACCTCTGTAGACTTTGATCAAAGTGACTTAGTTTGTAATTACAACTTCAGTAGCACTATAACAAATCTGCTTAATTCATTTACCATTACATCAAGCATTCTCATCATGCAGTGCGCCATGGGCCCCTCCCCCGATCAGTGCGCAAACTGCGTGCACGATGTTTCAAAGAGGTGCGAAGTAGGAAGTGTCTCATCTTATTGTATCTAGAATCTTTGGTTCTAGTAACCCCCCCCCCCCACCCCCCATCCCCATATCATATGTACCAGCAACGGCCATTAGAATGGTGAATGTTCATGACAGACTTCCAAGTTCTAAAATTTTAAGTGATATTTTGCATAGACCGATCGATCGTTTCATGAGATACATAGCCCTCGTTCGATTTCATGTAATCCTTCAACTCATTTTCTAACTATTTTGTGTACATTGCAAAAATGCACTGACAGACTGTTAACATCTGGAGCGGATTCAATATGACCTTGTTTAACACTGACCAACTTATCCCTGAGGGTGAGCTAATTCCTCGTTCGGGTACTTTTTTAATTGTTGTTTTTTTAACCAAAAAAAAAAAGCCTAACACAAATTGACTTTTTTTTTTTTTAACTTGCCTTTTCCGCCCCCCCCCCCCTCCCCAACCGATGGAACTGCTCCATTTCTGTGGTTGTCAAAGACAATTGCCTGTTGGTAAAAAGTGGTAATTCATGCACAGATAACATGACATATAATAGGAGAACTTAAAGACTTCAGTATGGCTATCCATTCAGGCAATGTTGGTTTCGTCAATCCTGAAGTCAGTGACACACATTTATTTTGCTGCGAAAAACTGCTCAAAAGTGGCAGATGGAAATGCTCAGTGATGGACGTAAACTTGCCAAAAAGCCCCCGCTCTGGCGGAAAAAGTAAGATGACACCAAAAAGCCGTATTGTGGAAATACATCTTTCTAAACTGTTTCACGCTCCTCCGTCTACGAAGCTCGTTGTAGTTCGATAGTGAAAATCACTGTGACGCTAAGGTTTCCCATAATTGCGGTATCCTAAAAGATCTAGAAGTATCAGCAGTTGTCGTGTGTCCTTCATAGGCTACAAATAATGCTAAATTCAACATTTTGTTTTTTGCATTCATAGGTTTATATGATGCTGGAAGAAAAACACTGGTGCAGGTAGGCGAATAGATCACTTCCAGAGAGTGGACGAGATGGGCTCTTCTGGAAGGGTCCCCTCCTGTCCTATCGTTTTGTTTTATTCTGTTTATTGTCTTACTTTTGCCCTGGCACAGTATAAGCGTTATTGTGTAGATACTGCGCCTTCTCCAAACTAAAAACAAAAACCAAAACTCAAACCAAAACTCAAACACTCTTCTAAATAATAATAAGAATAATAATAAGAAGAAGAAGATCATTTATATAGCGCCCAATCCAAACAATTTGCTTTAGGCGCTTTACAGAAAGTCTTGTTCTCTCCATCTGCAACTCACTCTCTCTCTCATTCTCTCTCTCTCTCTCTCTCTCTCTCTCTCTCTCTCTCTCTCTTTTTCTCTCTCTCAAGCCCTCTCATTCTGCTAGACACACATTGTATACATAGACACACACACATAACATACTAAAATGGAGAAATTAAACAATAAAACAGCAAAATTAAAGTCAGTTGAGAAAATAAATGGATTGGGAATGTCGGGACTTCACAACTGGAAGTGCTTTTTTAAAAAGGGGGGTTTTTAGACCAGTTTTGAATTTTGTCTCGGTAGATGCTTCTCCCAATGATTTTGGCAGCGAGTTCCAAGTGTGCGGGGCAGACTGTGTAAATGCTCTGCCTCCTAGTTTTTCACTTGCAGTAAAAAATCTTAAAAAGGCCCTGATATGGTTTAAGACATGTCTGTATAGTTTGAATTTGAATTTACACGTCAACCCGATAACGATGACATTGTGCTAGGAAAAAAACAAGACGAGCGTCAGAATATAACTGAATGATAGGACAGTCTTGACTGTATGGATAGCAACAAGACGAGCGTCAGAATATAACTGAATGATAGGACAGTCTTGACTGTATGGATAGCAACAAGGATAACACTGACAAACACAATAATTCATATCCTGCCACCATGCAACATGAATACCATCCCATAATGCGACTTTAGTTCTTGCTTGTTCCAACTCCACTTTTTTGCACAACTGAGAAATTCGACATGAAACGTTTGCAGCTTTAGTATTATGATTGTCACAAATCCCAGACGGGGAGATGTAATAATTATGACAGGACAACAATCACGAACGAACAAGTATAACACTTAACAGAACAACCAAACAGACTCACACATTTATTATATATAAAAATAAGATAGCTATGCAATTAAATACATTACATCAACTCAATTCAAATACCATTCAATGGTCAGTATTCCCAACATTCATTCTTCTCCGGGTCCACAACCGATAGTTACTTTCTAACTATGCTCTGGCCTCAGCCTCACATCCATATAGATATTACTTGCTGGCCTCTCTCATTGGCTCCTGCTCAACCTAATCTCCGTATCTCAATCTCCCCTGGATGTCTTAATAGCACATTAATATTTCAATAGCACATTAGTATCTCAATAGCACATTAACATATTAATAGCAACAAGGACAATAACCACGGCCCTGTCTGTGGCCAGACTGCCACGACTCATGTGCTCCCGCTGTCCTGCGCGACAGCTTCACTCAGGTAGGCCTGTGGGTAGCCTTCTGCCCAACCCCGGCACAAGTCCGCTCACCGCGGGTGGCTTCTCTGCCCGACCCCGGCACCTATAAGAATAACATTACATTTCTATAACACCATACAATTACTATCCACTTCACCACTCATTACGAACTATCGAGCGTACACACAATAGTCCACCTTTCACTCACCACACCTCTTACGGTAACACACCTCTACCGTACCACACAGCACTCAGACTCGCTACGAATCCATGATCCGAACTTACATCTATCGCTCATTGCGCACATCTCTATACACAGTAATCAATGACTTCCACAATCTTATTTACATCATGGTCATAGGAGAATCTAGTACATCAATCATCATAATTATCAATCATAGTTCAACCTACCAGTCATCACTGGAAAACACACAATCTCCCGACTGCTCTCTTCACGTCTGTCCCCTTGGACTTTCTTAACTTGCAGTGACTTTTCACTACACAAGATTTACCTCATCGCCTTCACTTTACTCACGTCTTGCATGCTTCCACGCTAACTAACAGAAGTCAATACAGGTGAGCAGCCTCACTATCCCGTGAGTCAATCCTGCGCTTCCATGCCCCCGTAATCCTTGAATCTCGCTCACACCACTCGTGACATCATCCCCCACCCCAAAAAAATTAATGCAATTAATTTCCAAATCGCATCAAGATAAATGTCAACGAGTGAGCGTGAGCGATATTTACGTAAAAATGACCTACTCATGCCCCTAGCACATATGATACCTAAATCAGAGGAAAACCTGGCGATCAATTTGCCCTGCACTATGCATATATATATCACATCATCAATACCTACTAAAACATAATACCTAAGATAGAATCAAAATCAATCAACCTATCAACCATTCTTCATATAATATTTATAATGTCAATGTTTTAAGATCGACGAATTGTTCCCACAGATCACTGTCAATGTTTATATGTTTCCCAATTTCTGCTGACATACGTTTTCAATTGTGCCCAATCTGCGACTCTTCGTTGTTCTGTCCGTCGAATGTTCCTGTCCTCCGATGTGTAAGCCACTGAAATCTTCACCTAGGCTCGACTAAGGTAGTCGGCGATATGATTGCTGGTTCCCGGAATCGGTTGAATGACGAACGTATACGGCTGTAAAGCCAATGCCCATCTAGATAAGCGAGGGCTGGATGAACGATTCTTAGACAAAAACGTTAGTGGCTTGTGGTCTGTCTGGATGTAGAATTCTCGTCCCATCAGAAAACGTCCTAATTTTTGGACGGACCACACAATGGCAAGACACTCCCTCTCTATTACAGAATACTTCCTTTCTCTCTGCAATAACTTTCGGCTGACATAACATACAGGATGGAAACATTCGTTCTTCTCCTGTAGAAGACAAGCGCCGATACCAGAGTCCGATGCATCTGTTCTGAGGATAAATTTAGATCGAAAATCTGGCAATATCAGAATGGGTGACGATGATAATGCTGTCACCAATTTATCAAATGCTGTCTGACAAACAGACGTCCACTGGACCCTATCGGGCTGTCCCTTCTTAGTAAGGTCAGTAAGAGGAGATGACAAGGAGGAAAAGTTAGGAATGAACTTCCTGTAATAATTTAAAATTCCCACTAAGCTTCTCACTTGTTTCTTTGTCTTAGGGATTTGCAACCCTACTAATTTCTCAATTTTTGTTATTTCAGGTCTCTGAATACCTCTACCCACGAGATGTCCTAAGAATACTATTTCTGGACATGCCAAATCCATTTTTGCGGGTTTAGCAGTTAAGCCAAAATGACGCAATCGTTTAAAAATTACTGTTAGTGTCTGAATATGTTCAGACCATGACGACGTATGACACGCTATATCGTCAAAGAATGACACGACATTAGGTATGTCCTTCAATACCAGTCTCATTAATCTTGCAAACGTAGCTGGCGCGTTTACCAACCCAAATGGCATGACCTTAAATTGAAACAATCCTATGGGCGTTTGGAAAGCCGTGTACTGTTTAGATTCCTCAGCAAGAGGAATTTCCCAATACCCTTTTGTTAAATCTATCTTCGAGAACCACGTGGAACCAGCCAATGAAGCTATCAGTTCCTCTTGGAATGGTATAGGCTCCCTATCGCCTACCGTAATAGTGTTCAATCTGCGAAAATCAATACAGAACCGCACCGATCCATCAGGTTTTTTCACGAGGACGATGGGTGATGAATATGGCGATGTTGACGGTTCTATCACGTCTAACTTCAACATGGCCTCAACTTCCTTTATAACTCTATCTCTGGAAGAAAAAGGCAACGGATAAGGTTTAAGAGATACTGGCTTATCCGAAGTCAACTTTATTTGGTGCTGGATCACCGTAGTACGACCCGGCAAATCTGTGATAACATCTGGGAATGACGCTAACAGGGTCTGAAGTTCCCTACTCTGTGAACTCGTAAGGTCAGGGCTAAATTTTTCGTCCCTGTAACCTTGTGTCGGAGTTAACTCCGGCAATTGAATTTGTACCTCTTCCTGTGCCTCAGTGTCGTCCACGTCACTGTCTGACTGGTCTACGACCCCCGTACAAGCAATAGAGAAGACACTCTCTTCTGGTTTCGTCTGAGCACACAGATACTCTGGTCTCTCATAAAATCTCTGCAGCATATTAACATGGAAAACCTTAACTGATACATCAATCTGAATAGCATAATCTACCTTCGAAACGACTCGCTCAATAGTATACGGACCTTTCCATGTCATTAATAACTTATTATGATCCGTAGGCAATAACAACAAAACCCTGTCTCCTGGCTTAAAAATTCGCAGTTTGGATCCTCTATCTTTATAGTTTTTTGCTCTTTTTGAAGCGATACTAGAAGCTTCTTCCGCAATAGTGCGCGCCGAAGATAATCTCTCTCTTAAATCAACAAGGTACTGAAACACTGAAATTTGCTCATCGTCTCCCGATGATGGCGACGTCATCATGTCCCGAAAAACATCAGTTGGACCCCTAGGACTACGACCATACAACATCTCAAACGGAGAGAATCCTGTTGACTCCTGACGTACCTCCCTATACGCAAAATAATACTGCAGGGATATATACCTATCCCAATCTTTAGGGCGATCAGCAGCTACCTTACGCAACATCGACTTTAGCGTCGAGTTTAGTCTCTCGCACATGCCATTAGTCTGTGGATGATATGGGG
This sequence comes from Onchidella celtica, assembly GCA_963931925.1. NCBI lineage: Eukaryota > Metazoa > Mollusca > Gastropoda > Systellommatophora > Onchidiidae > Onchidella > Onchidella celtica. Next base: position 51,888,402 of record OZ007571.1, read on the forward strand.
TGGTAGTGATGGGCTGTATGCTAAATAAGCGAAACAATTCCCTCATCATATCCGACGTAAATTGCGCGCCCCTATCAGACAAAATCTGTTCCGGTATTCCTACTCTAGCGAAGATTCCAAACAACGCTTCCGCGACTGCTTCTGACGTTCTGGTACGGAGAGGAACCGCCTCTGGCCATCTCGTAGCATTACAAATGACCGTTAAAAAAAACCGATTCCCCCTATCAGTAGCTGGGTGAATGGGGCCAACAAGGTCAATCGAGACCCTCTTAAAAGGCTCTGAAACCGTGGGGATATTCTGAAGAGGAGCCTGGGGTGTACGACCCTTGTGCGTCGTCTTTTGGCACGCACTGCACGTCTTACAGTACAACCGTACATCCCTGTGGATTGATGGCCAATAAAAATTCTTGAGGACTCTCTCCTTGGTTCTAGCTATTCCCATATGACCCGCTAATGGGACATCATGGGCCAACCGCAATACTGTTGCAATTAGCAACGCTGGCACAACGACCTGCTTTAGAACGGAAGCCACTGTGACATACTTTCGGAACAGAATGCCCCCCTGGATAAGAAAGGAAGACGAACCGTTCTTATATTTCCTCGTTTTCTCAGTTCGCGCTTCCCCAAAACATGGACTCAATGATGGATCCTCCTTTTGTAATTTCGCCAAGCGCTCTGGTGTGATATCTAGGTTGACCGCTGGCGTCGCCAAAGGTCTAATTTTACCCTTATCAGCTACCTGTCGACGTGTCTCGACTGCGGCACAAAAGTCAATACCTTTAGACTGTGACCATGCCTGTACATGCTCTTCAGAAGGGGAAACTACCCGAGATACATTATCAATGATGAGCTGGGCGCCTGGGAAAAGCCCAACGACTGCTTCGACTTCCCCGCTAAGAAAAGGTGTATCAATCACTATCTTTGCCATGGGTAATTTCTCAATGGCCCCTGAAAATTGAATGCATGGGACAGTCTCACCTGTAAGCTGTGACTCGTGAATGCAGTCTCTATGCACTCCTACAACGGTAGATCCTGTATCACGCAAAACCGACACCGGTTCGTCCCCAACAAACCCCGAATAAACCCTAAGACCACCCCCTGTATGACATGAATTAATAACGGGAATCTTTCTCCCACAAGGTAAAACACCGGAAGATAATAATTTTTCACAACTGGGACACTTAGAATACTGTCCGCCTCCGTAGTCCGATGTAACACACGCGGCCGCATGGTGAAACTTACTAGGGGAACATTGAGTGGAGCTACTATGATTGCCATCCACGTTCGCCGCTATCCTACCTGCAGGACAATTTACGCTAATGTGATCTGCTCTTCCGCAGTTCCAACATTTCGCGGCCCTACAATCCCGAGAGAAATGCCCTACGCGTCCGCAAGTCCAACACTCCGCTCCCTGTGCTCCGCAAGACCTGGGTCCCCGTGACCCATCGCGAGTGGAACTAAAGTCCCTCTGCCGTCGATCATCGGCAAAGGTTACGAAACGCCCTAGGCCATTACCGCGATCTCGCCCTCCTGCTCGGTCAAACTTACCGGCTCCATATGCCGGTGATTGGCAATACCCCCTACGTGGGACCTGGGCTTGCCCCTTAAAGCCACCACGCTGACGCGACCTGTCTCTACTATGTCCTGTCGGCGACCCCTCAACAACGGCGACGTAACCAGCATCCTGCACGTACGCCCTCGCCACTGGTTTGGACGGATGTGCCGTACGGTAAGCTTCCGCCAACTTTGACGCCTACTGCACCGTCGCGGGTTCGTTTTCTTTGAGAAAAGCCACTAAATCCTTATGGCACGACGCGTATAGCTGGTCACGGATCATTAGGTCCTTCAATTTAACAAAATCTGTGCCAACATGCGACAAGTCCAGCCAGTTCGCGAAATACTCCGTCAATCTGGCGACGAAAGCAGCAAAGTCCTCCCTGGTATCCGCACGTGCTCGCCTAAACTTCTCCCGGAAATATTCCTCCGTACGCGCAAATCGGCGAAGCAACAAAGACTTCAGCTTATCGTAATCATGCACGTCTTCGCGCTGTAACTCTTTAAAGTAAGTTAACGCTCGACCCTGCAATAAGGATGCCAGGTACGTGGACCATAAATTCTTATTCTCCCCCCATTGCAGTTGTGCATTTAGTTCGAACCTGTAAAGGAAGGCGTCTATATCGTCCTTCTGGTCGTCGAACGTAGGCAGCTTAATCCGAACACCACTTTTATTTTGTCCCTGCCGCTCAACTGTTTCTGTTGGCGCATTCTTCTTGATTTCCAATTCCGCGATTCTTATTCGCGCCTCTCTCTCCTGTTCCTTATCCCTAGCTTCTCTCTCATGCTCTTTATCCCTAGCCTCTATCTCCTTTAACTTTAACTCCCTTTCCTGCTGCTGGGCCTCTTTTTCTCGCTCTCTATCTTTAGCACGCTTCCATGCCCCCGTAATCCTTGAATCTCGCTCACTCCACTCGTGACAATGATAAGGAATTAGAATAAATCGGAACTGCGAAACAGCTTGATAATTGCCACAACACATTTTAAACAGGTGTCAAAGTGTGCTTTTGTTATTCCTCTTCTACATACTAAAAGATCTCCAGTTTCTCGGAAAAAGGAGAGAGAACAAACATGGACTAAGGTCACGATATGGCAAATCTCAAACTCACTCGCAGTGTCAAGACAAGATTGGGCATAGGCTGAACGTCAGCAACAACAGCACGACAATGGTGGTCTCAGCAGCGACAACAGAAAATTTAGCCATACAGTGCAAAAAGAATAGGAAAAAGCACAGCTTCATAGTGTGTGTTTTTCCCATTTTTTTATAAGAAGCGGGATAAACGTCGATTTTCTGGAAAAATGTCTGTTGGATTTAGTTCAAATTTTTGCATGGTGTCATATTTCACATTAAATCCTGTGGAATTAATTTTATATTTATTAGACTGTAGCCAGATTTTGAGTTGCTTCTTTGTACACTGTAAAAAAAATCATAAGTAGACGGAATTAAAAACAAAAAATAAAACAAACAAGCAAAAACATTTCTACAGTGCTGAACTGTGCAAATCATTAAAAGTTGTAGTCACCTCGACCACGAAAACACTATACCATACTTATGAAACAATACTCCACACACTAAAATATACGCATTTTTTAAAATACAGTTTAGAGTCTCGCTTAGTTTGGTACTGCAGAAATATTGGTGGGTTTTTTTCCCCCAATAATCCGGTCTACTTATTGTTTTCTACAAAGCGCAAAGACACAAGCTCAAAATCAGACAAGAGTCTAACAAACGGTAAATCAGTTCAGTAAGGTTGTGTGTGAAATATGAGCCCACGCAACATTTGAAATAGATCCAACGGACAATTTTCAGGAAAATCGAAATTGATTCCACTCATTCTAAAAAAAGGAGCCCTACATCAATTGATGATAATTATTATAGGACTGGGCGAACGGCTGTTGTTATAAGTACGTACTGTCCCCCAAGCGTTTGGCGCTAGGGGCGCGTACTTATACGTACTATCCCTAATCTCATCCTTATCGTCAACACTAAATCTTATCGAATCCCTAATTCTGCCCCGCTACCCCTTTCAGCCAAAAAACAGGGGGAAAACAAAAAAATAAATCTGAAAGTATAATTAACTAAGGCTGTTGTTAGGAGTATTTCGGGAGGGGCTCTCTATCTCTAAGGTCACAAAAGGATGTAAAATACTTACCGCTAGAGCAAAAAAAATTGGGGACCGTACGTACTTGTAACAACATTCTGGACGAAAACGAAGAAATACAAGAGAAAAGTATGGAACACCAACCTAACACAAACATCGGTAAAACTGTGGAACACCAAATTGACTCACCCCAAGCTCCAGATTTTGCAGGTCTGAATGAAAAAGTTGCTCCAGATCTTCATCAATATGGTAGTCTAAGTCTTTATCAGCCATTATTTTTTGTGGGCTCTAGCTAATCCAGTCACCAAACACACGTACTAAGTCTTCAAATAAACGTATGTAATGCAGCGATGACGACTCGTCCCAGTCTCTCAAACACTACTAAACCCTTGTCCTTTTCACCATTGATCGCTACACTTCTCTGACAGTCATGATAAAAGTTGCAGCTGCATCTCCACGGAAGAAACCTAAAAACAATGTAGGTCAAAAATCTTTCAAATTTTTATTCATAACAATATTGTCTAATTATGAAACTTGTGAAACGTTTTATCTTATTCTCTTAATGTGTGTGTTAGAAATCTTCAGACTAGATCACCAAACTTGTAATTAATGCCGCTTTCCGTTCGCATCTAACGATAACCACACTGCTTTTCTTTTTTTTTTTTTCTTTTAACACGTCAAAACAAGCAATTATGGGAACGCCTCCTCACTTCTTAAGAAAGCTCTGATCGGTTTAACCTCGACTTTATAACCAACGCGTTTCTCAGTCTGCTTCCCCACCCTCTTGCACCAAAATAAACTCCAATGAATATACCTAAATTATCATTTCAGAAAGCATAATTACATGTACTATGATTACTACACTTTCCCTTGCACATCATTGAAGCCTCACGAGTACTCGTCTATGTTGCAACAGCTGTGCGCGAGAGCCCTCCACCTCCATCTGGGAAAGAACATTCCCTTTCTCAAGTAGCCCGACGAGCTTGCTGAACAGCCGTCTTAATTAAAATGCGATTTACGATTTACTATTTGCTTGTTAAGATTTGAAGCAAGATGTCAAGTCTTGCTCCTCGTATATAGGACTTCATTCGCATGCCATGACACTTTCTTTTATTCTAAATCTTAAAAAAAAAAAACCCCAGAAAATCGGTGGGGTCGGAGAAAGGCTTGAAGCAAAGTCAAAATATGGAAAACTTGTATTTAGCAAAGCTTCGAGCAAGAAACAATATATAAGCGATACAAGAAAACGCAAAAGAAAAAGGACGACGAATCAAGCTTTGGACTGATTGATCTTTATCAGAAAAAAAAAATGTAACAAGATAGAAGACAGAATACTTAACAGAACTGAACAAATCAACAAGAGGAAATCGTAAGCTGTTTTACAAATATGGGTGCTTAGCTGCGAGTTCCTAACATGGATTTTCGGAACCCAGTCCGGCCCGTCAATGTATGGTGGCTCGATGTCAAGCTTGATTTGTCTTTCCTATTCCTTTGCGTTTTATTGTATAGTTTCTGGATTATTTCTTTCTCGAGACTTTGCTACATACATTTCTTTTCTTACTGCCGTATTTTGACTATCTTTTTTTCTATTCAAATTTATTTTTTTTAAAAACTCAACCTGTGTGAGCTTGCATTTTTTTGTTTGTTTGCCATGTTCCTGCGTCGAGTGTGTAAAAGTGATATTATGGCTTTGAACTTACAAGACAGAAACAGATTTAGCTACAACCCCCCCCCCCCCCAGTTTTACGTACATATACCGTATTTCCCAGAAAATAATATTCTAGTGAGAATTCTAATTCGAGAAAAGCCCTGATGAATTATTATTCTGATAACAGGTACTTATTCATGTGTAATTTCCGAGCTGTATTGAAAACTGATGCTGTTGTCTCTGAGTGTACAGGTACACCAAACTGTTGGAAAGCCAAATGGTTATCATTAAACAATCACCTCAGTACCGAAACAGTCCCCACTCCTAACGTAGCAAACTGCCTTACAGTAACTATGACGTAACGGATCTATTTGAATGCACGCCAGTTAGATTTTAAGCACAGTAAAATACACGGGCATGATTTTGTAAAATATACGAATTATTGTTATAAGTGGAATTCTGAGTCCCAAATCGAAGTTTAATAATAACAACAACAATCACATTATAAAGGAATAAAGGTCTCCAATGCAATCATGAAAGGATTTTTAACTGTTGAGCTTTAAGGTCTACAAGATGTCATATTATTATTACTCACAGAAAGATGTAAAGATGTACAACGGCATATTTTGAAAGGTCTTGAAGTTCTCCATATTAATACTTTCGTTGATTTTGAGCTCCAACTGAGTGGGCAGGAAATAAAAAGACATATTTTCTTCGAGTAGAATTTAAAAATATGACTGGAAATTTCGTTCTGAGCTTCAATTTACATATTGGTGATCGAAACTCAATTTTAACAATCACATCTGTTTTCCCCGAGTCAGAGAGCGAACTAGTGAAAATAATGATAATAATATTCATTGATATGTGGAGCTTAATTTCATTAACAGTTCATATCATTTACATTGACAATATCATTTTCTCAATCATAATTTGAATCACCAGTATTAGGAAGACAGAATACTGAAATAGGTGTGTAATCTCTGTTGATTTTATAAATTGCAATAAATTGTACAGATTTTTTTATTCTAAGTTTGCCTTTGAAGATGGGTTTGTGTGAACATTTAAAATATGCTTTCACATAACACGAAGGTCTGTTTTAATATTGATTGTAGGCGAAATTGTTAGTCGTTGGTTTTAATGCTACATACTGAGAGTTTCTCAACGTCATAGCAAATCTCATTAATTTTCAAAGTGAAGAGTAATATCGGATCAAAGTAAATACATTGAATTTTTCTAAAAAAATGAATGTTCTTTTTCGCCGCAAAGAAGACGTTTATTATCACAATTAGCAAAAAGTAACAATTGCATTTCAAAATTAATCTTATGACAGATAATCTTGTTCAGATTTTATCTCACGAACAAAGTCAGGATGGCTCACATGTGGCACTTACTTTGATATCAAAATGTATTCATTTGTTTATTTTAATCATTTTTGTTTCGTCTACCTTGAAATCAGAAAATAATGACTACATTCAGTAATGACAACTCCTTTCTGATGAAATGTTTCGTTCAATAATGACTATTCCTTTCGGATGAAATGTTACGTTCCGTAGCTGAACATCAGCCAACACATCACATGCACATCTTCGAATGATCAAATCCCAATAGGTGGACGACCCGTGCCAATCACCGAAACTGAGCAAGTAAATGTTCCTATCCCGATGTCTTGTGTCTCACCGTGCTCCTCACACTCTCGGTGGAGATTGTGCAAGTGTCGTAGGTCGTATTTGAAGAAAGATAAGTATTTTCTCCTCCTTAAATCTGACCACTCCTGGGCCTAACGTCAGGGACTGAAGCAAATTGCTTCCCTTGGCAATGGGTTGTCTCCTCTTGTCAGCAGCTGCGTCGTGGCGTTGCTCCACATTGCAGGGAAAATCTCAAAGGCCCAAAAAAAAAAAAAATACTTTGACTAGACACAACTTTTCGATAATCCATGCCTAATAGAACAGGTGCAATGAGATGATGTGCATGTGATAGAACGTGATAAATTTAATTATTTTCTGAGTTTATTTACTCATGTATTTTTTATTTGGCTGTTGATAGGGGCGAATGGTATTTTACATTATGCGCCATTGCTGAACAGTGAACACGACCCAGTACTTTCTCTATTGGCTATTGTTATAAGTACGTACTGTCTCCGAGCATTTTGCGCTAGGGGTGCGCACGTATAAGTACCTAACCCTAACCCTGTCCTCCTTATTCTCAACCCTAAATCTTATCGAATCCCTAACCCTGCCCCCTACCCTTTCAACCAAAAAACAGGAGGAAAACAAAAAATTGTTCTCTTTATTTCTGATTCAGTGTAACGTTTCTTTGTAGTTTCTTATGCGGAACTTTGTAACATACATTTAGGGGGGGGGGGGGGTATATTTCAACAACAAGAACACGAAACTGTCTGTATCGCTGGCTTCCCCTTTGAGACAGCCCCCAGCACAGCTCGAAAATGTTTCTGCATTTGTTTGTGTCCCCGTGTGTACATCAAACAAGGAGAAATATTTGAAAGGATTTGGAAGCCTCAGACTGCTCGCTTTTTCGCGCCCTACGCGGATGATCCGCTCCGAGGGCAAACTCCAGGTCTGCCCATGGCGTCTTGCTCGATCACTACCTCTACGCATGCGCGTGTTGAATCACAATTTAACGGTATTAACGTAGAAGGCCGCAAGGTATGGGAAGCTTAGAGTTCCTAGGCCTCTAACAGTCCGGGTCAGCTTGATCAGCTGAGGGATGCGTCATTTCTCTCGTGTTTCCGCTGCGTTCTATTTGAAATTGAGACGTAAAGCATTTGCGCAGTTTACTGTCTATAATGAAGCTGCCAAAATGATGATTATAGTTTGGAATTTGTACATTTTCACTTGATTTTCTTAATTTCAAATTAATTCCAAATCAACTCCACCTGTGATTTTACATCTACACGATTGTGTTTTTTCCTTTTCGTTTTTTTTTATGTCTGCTTGTGTGTGTGTGTGTGTGTGTGTGTGTGTGTGTGTGTGTGTGTGTGTGTGTGTGTGAGAGAGAGAGAGAGAGAGAGAGAGAGACCTTTCCAGCAAAATTCATTCACTAGGAAACACTTTCTTAAGAAAAAAAACAATTACAAATAAAACTGTTTTAAAAAGGCCTTTTTCCGGTTAGTTTTTATTCGTGAAATTTTCTGAAGATCAAGCTACAGCAAGGTATGAAAAAACAATTTAAAAGAAAAAAGGCCCAATGTGGCCGTTACAGTGCCGACGCTCCATTAAACCCAAAGTCAAACTCAAACTTGTCACTTTCTTCAGTTTGTTTCAACAAGTACATGGGCATTCAAGCGATTTAGTTATGCACTTGAGTAAAATGTATGCGCATCAGAGCATTGGATTTAAAAAAAAGGAATAAAAAATGACACTTTTGCACCAGGTTTCACTGTAATCTTTCATATTATGCATCATGGCAGCTTTACGGACAGGGAATGTTCTCGTACCACCGAATGCCCAGGCCACATTTGTGACCACCTTCGATCAAAGCCATGGGGATATCACCCACTGTCTCAAACACCTAGATCTGTTTAAACTTTGAGCCTCTTCCAGCAGCGGCTCACCACTGCACATTTTTGTCAACCGAACGGGAGGCACTTCCTTTGCAGGTAGACGACAGCCAGAGCGCAGTTCGAAGTATTTAACTTTCGCCACGCGTTGCTTTCTTAAACCGACTTAAAAATGCACTGATCGTGTCCCCCTTCCCCTTTCCTCCTCACCTTCATTTACTGACCACGCAAAGGAAAGACCCATTTAGAAATGTTCAACGTGGTTTGAACCGCTCCTATCCAGAGGCGGACATACATTTTTGGGACCTTACAGCTTGAATGTTATGGGACCTCCTTCTTAACCAGCAACAACAAGGCAACTTCTAAAATTCACTCATTAAAAAAAGGTTTTTCACGGCCTCTCCGGGATTATTGACCCTGAAGCTTTAAGCTTCATTAGTCTCATAGCAGATCCGCCACTTCCCCCATCCAGCGCGAATTTGCAGTTTCTGTCGCATCCTGAGCCCGAAAAGTAGATCCTAAAACATCGTCGTCTCTGTAGATTTACACAGCAATACATTTATTTAGGTGACCATGTTGAGGGCCTGGTGGTTTTTTACTATCGTAAATGGGTTGTCACAAAATACTTCAGGCGAAGCAAAAAAAAAAAACAACTGAAGACCTTTCTTTATCAGAATTAATAGTAAAGATACTTAAAAGAAACTTTAGTTAACCCCTGGCTTTGTGTTTAGGACTTTATTCTAGAAGGTCCGTTGCCCTTGGCATTTACACCTCATTTTTTTCTTGTAGTGGTAGGGATTGCTCTTTTTTTTAGAATTTTGCTTGGGATGCGGCCTGTTCGGCCTTCTCTTTTCGATTTCCAACTGCCAAGGTATCTTTAACGTGTGCAACGTGCACACGGGCCATCCGAATTTTTCGTCCTTATCCGAGAAGACAAAATGCTCGATCCTACCTACCATAGGATCAGGGACAGGAAAATATGAAAAATATCCCAAAATTCCAACATGCCTGCACCGACCGGGATTTGAACCCGGTACCCTCGGCATGAGAGGCGAGAACCTTGCCTCTAGACCACCGTGTCCCATGGAGAAACTCCCTGGCTTTTAGTTTTAACCCCCAATTTCTAACCCGGGACACAGAATACCGAGACGAACCATTCCTTCTTCCACTATAATTATGCCCACAATCTGCGCTCGTATAAATACGAAGAATACTACTATCCTTCGTTCAATTATGAAGGGGTATGGTGTGAATTGTTGCACTGTTGACATCGATGATACGCCCGCAAGTCGACGGACGGAATATGACGAATTGACCTGTCTCGGTGTCCCGTGCCTCGGCTTTAACACAACTTGCGACCTGTCAAGGCCTGAAATCATGCCAAACATGTTTCTTTTTTTAACAAGTGGAATTTCTATAGTTTACCATGCTGCCCTCGATTTATGCATTCACCTCAATTCAATCTCTCTGTGCAATTATTTTACATTTTCACTGCACTGAATGTTGGGCACTGTTGTCTACCCTTTGTGTCCGACGCTTCACTTCGATTTTCAAAAAATGAAAAAAAAAAAAAACGCGCACCCTAACATGATCGGACAAAGTTAGTACACAGTATCTAATTATATATTTCAGAAATTCTCCACCTTTCAACGCAAAATGCTTTTTTATTAGGCCATCTACAGTAACCAACTTCTGCATGCCCATTTCAATTACCGTGGAGGGTGCACGGAAGTTTTTATTATAATGATTGGTTTTGTTTTTGAATTTATAGAAAATGCATTGTGTGTCATCGTGCTGTCAACAGTTCTAATTTTCATTCTCCATCTTGGCTCCATTCTGTTATAGTACCGTGCATGTCATAAAAAGTAACCATATTTATCGAGTGTTCAGTTTGGTGAGAGAGAGAGAGAGAGAGAGAGAGAGAGAGAGAGAGAGAGAGAGGGAGAGACAGACAGACAGACAGACAGACAGACAGAGAGAGAGAGACAGGGGGAGAGAGACAGAGAGAAAGAGAGAGAGAGAAAGAAAGAGAGCAGATGTTTATTCCGGGCAATGGCCGGTACATGATCTAGCGTACATAAAGATTAGAAAAATATCTATATTTTTATTCAGTATGTATACATTCATTTTTCCTGAATCTGTCTGGCAACAAAATTCAGGAAAAATGCATGGAACAAAATAAAGCGCTGTATATCACATTTGTTGACCTCACAAAAGCATTTGACACAGTGTGTCGTGAAGGCCTCTGGAAAACCTTGGCGAAGTTTGGGTGTCCACCCGAATTCATCACAATAGTGCGCCAGTTTCATGATGGCATGCAAGCTGCAGTCAAAAGCAACGGCAGTGTTTCAGAGCCCTTTGCTGTCACAAATGGGGTAAAACAGGGTTGCGTCTTAGCCCCGACTCTGTTCAGCATCATGTTCTCTGCAATGCTACAAGAAGCCTTTAGCTCTCCTCCTCAAGGGGTAAGCATCAAGTACCGAACTGATGGCAGTCTATTCAACCTCAGGAGACTTCAGGCAAAAACCAAAACCAAAAGTATTCAAGTCTGTGACCTACTATCTGCTGATGATTGTGCACTTCTGGCACACGATGAGGATAGCATGCAAAACTGTGTTGATAAGTTCTCTAGTGCCTGTGACAACTTTGGCCTCACAATAAGCACAAAGAAGACGGAAGTGCTCCATCAGCCTACTCCAGACGACAAGTATCCTGTGACCCCAAATATCAAAGTCCATGACAGTCTTCTGAAGGTGTCGGAGAACTTCACCTATCTTGGCAGTACACTGTCTTCCGCGGCTCGTGTTGATACTGAAATTCTCTCAAGAATCAGCAAAGCCAGCTCTGCATTTGGCAGGCTTCGAAAGAGAGTATGGGATGTCGCCGGCATTCGCACAGACACTAAGCTGAAAGTGTACAATGCTGTGGTCCTTCCCACCCTACTCTATGGGGCTGAAACCTGGACAGTGTACCAATCGCATGCCAGAAAGCTAAATCACTTTCATCTGGCCTGCCTTAGAAAGATCCTAAGGATCAAATGGCAGGATAAATTTCCAGACACTGAGGTCCTCAATCGTGCCAAGGAATTGAGCATCTTCTGCCACCTGAAAAAAATTCAGCTACGTTGGGCAGGACATGTTGTCAGAATGCCCGACTCCAGACTCCCTAAGCAAATCTTCTTCTCTGAGCTCTCCAATGGAACGAGGAATGTTGGGGCCCCGAAGAGACGTTACAAAGACACTCTCAAGCAATCACTGAAGGCCTTTGCCATTGATGTGAGTGAGTGGGAAAAGCTCTCGCTTGATCGTGCAAATTGGAGGGCGGCCCTTACCAGAGGCAGCAAAGCATGGGAAGCTGACAGAGTCCAGCAGGCTATCAAAAAAAGAGAACGGCGCAAGAGAAGGCCCAGTGGTACTGAACCAACGGAGCACTCTTGTCATTTATGCGGAAGGGTCTGCAGGGCAAAAATAGGACTTATCAGTCACATGAGAAGCCATAAGTCATGAAAGAACAGTCTTTCCATTCTGTCCTCTGTGTCCTTTAGTTCTCTTTATTGTCCATGTGTTGAAATTCTCAACAATTTCTGTTCTTTATTCCTCTGGTGTTGTTAAGGTCATCATCATACCTGATGGACGAACTATTATTATTATTATTATTATACATTCAAAAGAAGTTTAATCAAAACTTTATTCCAAGTCTTATTCACATTCAACAGTTTATCTATACAGTTAAGTTAAAATAAACCATGAAATTAAGATTTCAATGAAAAATCTATTTCTGAATTCCCAAGCCCAACCAAAACATTGCCACACCTCACCGGTAGGACGAGCGGCCCCGCCATGAGAAACAGTAGTGTGGTCTACACCACCTTGAGAAACACTGGTCTACATTATTATAATTAATGTCGTCTCCCTTGCCCCCTTTTTTTTTTCTTTACCTGCCTCGTACTTTCGTCCATATCCTAATCAGTCTATCCAATACCCTACTACTCTACCATTCCTAGTCCTCTTACTTCCTATTTACATCCACCTAAAAGCTCTCACTATCCTTTCTACCTTGCCTCGGTTCCCTATTGTTCCGTACACTGGTGAACCCAACTTATCGATCGGTGTGTTAATATGAACAGGTAATCGCTTGCAGAATTAGTTACTCGAATCGGAGACAAAAATCTATACTTTTCCACAACCCTAATATGTGTAGGGAGATCATACTGAACTCTAACCTCCAAGTGTATACCCCTTTAACACCGGAAATGAGTGTTAGCAAGAAGACGCTGTAAACAAGGCACTGCTGCCCATGGCAACAGGCGGGAACACTGCCGAGGACATGGTCGTTTAATCTCAGCACTCGTTTCTGCGTTATCTTGGTGTATTTTACTGTCTGCGTGCTGACCCTTGGCTGTTTTGAACACATCCAGCAGATAATACAAAATAAAACCACCATGCATGTGTACGGAATATAATATACTATACTACAATATAATATAATATAATATAATATAATATAATATAATATAATATAATATAATATAATATAATATAATATAATATAATATAATATAATATAATATAATATAATATAATAATAAAATAAAATATAATATAATATATAATTCTTTTGTTGTTTGTTAAGAGTTTTCTGGGCTTTTTTTTTCAATTTCAAACTGAAAATGCAAATCCCAATGTCATAAATCCAGTTTGAGGGCATAAGTACATTATTTGTTTGTACTTAAATATACTTAATATGTAATGTATATTATTTATATAATTTTTTAAGAGGATGTATTTTCAAAGTCGTTCATAATTACATTTGCATAAGGGGATCACACAATTGTATTGCATTGCAGGGAACCTCAGAGTTTTATGTCTGACATTTGGGAGAACTATACTCTCTCTCTCCCTCTGTCTCTCTGTGTCTGTCTCTGTCGCCTGTCTCTCAATTTATGTCTGGTCTCTGTCTGTCTGTCTGTCTATCTGTCTGTCTGTCTGTCTGTCTGTCTGTCTGTCTCTCTCTCTCTCTCTCTCTCTCTCTCTCTCTCTCTCTCTCTCTCTCTCTCCCTCTCTCTCTCTCCCTAGACAACCAATATAAGATTTTGATGGCTTTATCAAGTTGAACCAATGCTGATAATCCTTGACAGTATTATATTGGTAATCGCTCCTGCTGAAAAATATTTGCTTTAAATGACGGTTTAATAATGACACCATAATTGAATGCGATAAACTCTTCATAGTATTAATAATTACATCTGTGCAGACACCATAATTGAATGCGCTAACTTCTTCATAGTACTAAAATTACATCTGTGCAGCAGTCAATAGCATTGGATTTCCGTATCGATCAGAATATCACCGTCTCTGCAATGTGTTCGGCGCTGAACTGATCGGGTGCCGGTGCAATGAATGGTAGCAATTGTATAGTGCCTACCTTAGGTTGACATTCGGTGTTCAATATTAAAGAAAGAAAATATTAAATGGATAGATAAAAAGTTCTGCTGATCCTTCTAACGTGTGAATGTGAATAAAGCTGTGTTATCCTACACCCCTCGATTCTTCACCCGAAACAGACTGGCCTTTTGTTGTGTGGTAGGAAAGTGTTGCAAACAGTTTTTACAATGGAATCAAATGTGTACACAACAGTGGTCCAATACAAGAAGATCTGGGGCTGAGATTTGCAAAGCTGCCGTTGAAACAAGGTAATACCTGCTTTCTCAAAATAGGCATTGTGCCTTAAGAACTTTTAACACTCCGGTCTGCAACTGTTTTACTAAATCAAAGGAATAGGTTTAGATCCCCGGAAACATATAGATCTAGTTCTTAACTGCTTGAAGCAAAACTGTTCGTACGGTATTGGCATGTGTGATTGTCTGATTTAGAATGTTGTCTTGAATATGGCAGCATAAAAGAGTAGTAGTAGTGACGTACTGGTTCAAGTCAGTTTTGTCGTCAGTTTTGACCCAGACTTCAACTTAATAGTAATGAACAGACTTCTGTCAGTCTCACAAGTGCGCCAGGTCCAGTTTGCACAAAACCGAGACAAGACAGAATTGCTTCCTTGCGCCATGGGCCTTAGTAGAAACACAAATGTTCAGATATCATCTCCCTAGGTGACTGGGCAATGTTTACCAAAATATACTAGGCATACACAATATTAACAAAGTTTCAAATGTGGCAGTTATGCTGCACACTCTGTAGTAGTAGGAACTTTGACTGTAAACATATGTTCATTTATTGCTGTTCTTGCTCGTTTCCAAAGAATCATTCATGTATACAGAAAAGAAGATATATTTCCATTACTGTTTCTCCCTTTCTTATTAAATGGAAAATCATATAATAATTAAATTTCCACCGCACATTTATCAAACCAGCGTTACTTGTTTAAACTCAAAGTAGGTGAAAACACATTAAATAATAGAGATTTTATCTATCTATCTATCTATCTATCTATCTATCTATCTATCTATCTATCTATCTATCTATCTATCTATCTATCTATCTATCTATCTATCTGTGTGCCTGTCTGTCTGTCTGTCTATCTATCTATCAGTCAGTCTGTCTATCTGTCGGTCTATTTATCTATCCGTGCATGTGTGTCTGTGGTTGTCCGTCTGTCTGTCTGTCTGCCCGCCCCGTCCTTCCACCCAGTCAACCCATCTATACATCCATTCTGGGATCCGTTCTACCCACCTGCATTTCAACTCGTTGAATATCTATCCGTGCTAAACTACTCACCGACTCTACTCAAAGCAGTTTTTATTTAGACCGCGCTCTTATGACTATCAATACAGGAGAAACCGTTCATTTTCTTTTTCTCCTACAAAATACGACTTTTATCTGTTATGAATACCAGTAGGCCTGATGACTCGGCTTATACACAGATGTGATCTTTAAAGTTGATTTTCAACACTAATGTGTAAATTGAGACGCAAAACGAAATAATTTGCTGTCATATTTTTCATTTTACTGAAAAAAAATGTGTCTTTCCCCCCTCCCCCCCCCCCCCCCGGCTCAAATAGCGAACTGCTAGATGATGAAAACACGCCCACGTACACCTTCATGTCCTTCTATGCGTAACGTGATATTTTGTAGAATTTAATTTTAAGGCTTAGTGCAGTGCCAAAAAATAAAAAAAGCCTTTCATGACTTTCATTGGAAGCCTTAGTTCCTTTATAATATGATTTGAATCTTCCTTACTATTAGGGCATGATTGAGCTGTGTTTTCATGTGTTTGGAAACGGCAACTGCAACGGAAACGGCAAAAATCCAACAGGTAGTAAAAATAAAAGAGTGTTTCCATGTGTACGGAATGGCTTTCAGTACACATGAAGACATTTTTTCTATTTCATTACTTGTTGGGTTTTTGACATTTCCGCTTTCCGCTGCCGCTTCCGTTTCCGTACACATGAAAACACAGCGTGATACGATTTTAATCAGATTCGCCCTTATACCAGTCTGGGTAACATGCACTGGAAATTAATTTGCCGTTAAAAATATCTATTATCTCAATGGGAACGATATCATTAAATCCACCAAATCGTAGTGCGGAATCGAGACAATCTCTGAGCTGATCTTCCTGTCTAAACACTGTGAAATGTTAAACTGGTTCGTTTTCGGCCCCAGAGGGAGGGTGGGGGGACTTTCTGCACGTCTGTCAATGTTGATTTAGGCATGACATTGTCTGGGGTCTGGCAGAGCCAACGGTAAAATCGCCCGGAAGGACGGGGAGGGGGGGGGGTGCGGAAACACACTGTACACAAGATTTTTTGTAATGGCTGTTAACGGTGTGATTTCTTTATACTTGTTTGATTGTGCGAGTGTGCGAGTAGGTGCATGCTCGCCTTGTGTGTGTATTATCATGCCCTGTGTGTGTTGTGTACTTGATCTTGATCTTTCTGCGTACATTGGTTTGTTTGTTTTTCTTTTAAATGTTTGGATAAATTACATTCTATAGACCAACATTATCTGGAGATGGAGGAAGAAAGACAGAGAGAGAGAGAGAGCTGTGAAAGAGACCCAGTAGTTAAAGTGCTTGCTCTGAGTATGAGGGTCCTGAGTTACTCATTTCTGACGGTGTTGTTAATGCACTCATAATAATAATTATGTCAACAGTCTCACCACGGGCAGGAGCGTGTTCAGTAATGTAGTCCTAGTCTCAGTGTGATGAAAAGATCTGAAAAGTAATAGAAAACGAGGCGAGGGAGAGAAAGAAAGACAGACGGACAGAGACGGGAAGGAGAGAGAGTCAGAGGGGGAGAGACAGACAGAGAGAGAGGGAGAGTGGAGAGAGAGAGGGAGGGTTAGCGAGAAAGTCAGCTCGGCAGAGAGAGAGAGAGAGAGAGCGACAACAGAGAGAAAGTGAGGGAGGGGGGGCAGAGAGAGAGAGAGGGTGGAGAGAAAGAGAGGAGGAGAGTTCGAGAGAAAGTCAGACAGGCAGAGACAGACGACAGAGAGAAAGAGAGAGGGGGGGGAGAAAGAGATGGGGGGGGGAGAAAGAGATGGGGGGGGGGGAGGGGGGGGGCTAAAGCGAGGATGGAGGTGAGAAACAGAGAGTAGACTGACAGTCACACAGGTTAGTAAACAAACTGGCGAACTGTCGAGGTTAGGGATTGAGGGAGGAGAGCTGTGCTGAATTTATGTGAACAGGGCAGGCGAAAGAGGGAGAGAGTGAATACTTTGTAGTTCTGATCTCTATTTTGCGGGATTCACTGCTGTCGCATTTATACCTCATTTATCGTCTCTTTATAGTTTCTGTCCTTGTTCCTCTTCGTGCCACGTAGCTGGTCTTGTCTTTCTCCTCTTCTGCTGGAGCTCCCTGAAAAGAGCTGTCTTTTTTCGTTGGGTGGATTTCCCCGCCCCCTGCCCCCCCCCCTACATTTGAGGGTGGTGGTGGGGAGTTGAAGTAAACATCATGATTGTTTCTAGTTCTTTATTTTAGCAGGTTCCGCTGCTCTTGGCATTTACACCTCATTTTCCTTGTTTTTATCTTTCTTGTTCTTGTTTCTGTATGTTTTGTGGTAGGGATTAGTTTGTGGTTTTTTTTTTAGAAGTTTGCCCCTGCAGCGGTCTTGTTCGGCCTGCTCTTCTCGACTTTCAACCGCCAAGGTATCAGTAAGGTGCGGAACGTGCACAACGAGCCCTCCAAGTGTTTCGTCCTTATCCAAAAAGACTAGGTGCTCGATCCTATTTACCGTAGGGATCAGGGACAGCAATTCCCCACCCTCCTAAAAAAAATAAAAACCCAAAAACTCCAATATGCCGGACCGAACCCGGTACCTTCGGCGTGAGAGGCGAGCACTCTGCATCTAGACCAGCATCATGCTCAAAAGGAGTATGAGGTAAGGCGTTCACCTTGTCTCAGGGAAGTCAGGTTTGTATGTGAAGGGGAGGGGGTCGGTCTTTTCCCCATGCTAACGTATAAGCGTTAAATCTTCATTAAAATGCATGAGGTAGAGGGTGTGGGAACTGGGTTGTGTGCACTTGTAAAAACGTGAAAGAACAACAAATGGGCTGATTGCAAGACAAAAACAGAGAGAATTACAAAGTTAAGTGCCTTTTGCCCCTCTTTTCATTGCCAGTTCTTTAAACCTTGATTTCGGTTCGTCCAAGAGGATACACGGTTACACTTATTGACAGCATACTACATATCTATCTATCTATCTATCTATCTATCTATCTATCTATCTATCTATCTATCTATCTATCTGTCTATCTGTCTATCTGTCTGTCTGTCTGTCTGTCTGTCTGTCCGTCTGTCCGTCTGCCCGTCTGTCTGTCTGTCTGTCTGTCCGCCCGCCCGCCCATCCATCCATCCATCCATCCATCCATCCATCCATCCATCCCCCCCCCTCTCTCTCTCTCTCTCTCTCTCTCTCTATCTATCTATCTATCTATCTATCTATCTATTCATACATCAATATGTGAGATGTCTTCCCCTAGACTCTACTTTGCGATACCATCCAAAGGCACCCTATTTTCACACGCACACGGATTGATTTGAAGTGTGAGGACCATCTTATTTGGTCAACCGCTTTGGAACTTGGTACTTTTTATAGTGTCAGATAAAATCAGACATGCCAGTAATACAGGAGAATAAACACTGACGGTTTTGATGAGGGACAGGTTGTTCTAGAGACAAGGTGCTGGCCTCTCATGCCGAAGGTACCGGATTCAATTCCCAGTTGGTGCAGGCATGTTGGAAATTTGGGGGCTTTTCCTGTCCCTGATGCTATGGTAGGTAGGATCGCGCACCTAGTGTTCTCGGATATGGGCGGGAAAGGCGGATGGCCCTTGTGTTATGTTGCGCATGTTAAAGATACCTTGGCAGTTGGAGGTCGAAAAGAGCAGGCCTAACAAGGCCACTGGCGGGGCAAAATTAAAAAAAACAAACAAACTAATCCCTACCACCCTGTCCCGCCCGTACACCATGTGATCAAAAAGAACAAGAAATATATTTTTTTTAAAAACAAAGGAGAAGTGCAAGTGCCAAGGGCAGAGATCCATGAAGGATTGATGAAAATATTTTTTGTCCAATGATCAGCGTCACTTCAAAATAGATTATTTGAATGTGAGATAAATTTCTTGGTTGTCCAGTCTTTCCTCAACTCCGACGTAACCCCCTGCTCTCATCTTGCCCCCAACCCTTCCTCGGAAACACGTCCCTTTGGCGAACTGTCCATCAGCAGCACGTAATTAGCCTGGGTGTCTACGGGCCGTATAGCTAAGATTTGGCTCATTGTTGAAATAACTCAGGGCGAAGGCCTGGCATCGCTGAAACGGCTCAGAGCGAAGACCTGATTTCCAGAAAATATCTCAGCACGAAAACCTGGCATCCATGAAATATCTCAGCACGAAGACCTGGCATCCATGAAATATCTCAGCACGAAGACCTGGCATCCATGAAATATCTCAGCACGAAGACCTGGCATCCATGAAATATCTCAGCACGAAGACCTGGCATCCATGAAATATCTCAGCACGAAGATCTATTGTCTGTGAAATATCTCAGCACTGAGACGAGGTGTCCATGGAATATCGCAGAACTGAGGCCTGATGTCTATGAAATACCTCAACGCTGAGACCTGTTGTCCATTGAAATCTCAGCATTGAGACCTGGCGTTCTTGAAATGTCTCAGCACTGAGACCTGGTGTTCTTGAAATATCTCAGCACTGAGACCTGATGTCCATGAAATATCTCAACGCCGAGACCTGCTGTCCGTGGAAATCCCAGCACTGAGACCTCTGTCCTTGAAATGTCTCAGCACTGAGACCTGATGTCCATGCAATATCTCAGGACTAAGACCCGACATCCATGAAATATCTCCACACTGAGACCTGATATCCATGAAATGTTTCAGCATTGGGACCTGATGTCCATGAAATATCCCACAGTAGGGACCTGATGTTCTTGAAATATCACAGCACTGAGACCTGATATCCATGAAATATATCAACACTGAGACCTGATATCGATGAAATATCTCAGCACTGAGACCTGATATCCATGAAATATATCAACACTGAGACCTGATATCGATGAAATATCTCAGCACTGAGACCTGGTGTTCTGAAATAAAATGAAAAGCAACAAAGAACTATGGAAATCGGGCTAAAACAAATACTCGGCATAGTTTTTGTTTCCAGTTTTCCTTTTGTTCTTTCAACTTCAGCCGTTGAACAAACTGCTATAGTGGCGACTGATTACGAAATGCTAGATGACACGCGCGGGTTGAGCACAGTGAGACCAGAAATCTCTGATATTGATCTCAGTGGTTTTAGATGTTTCGTCACGGTGGGCCAATCAGTCCAATGGCTTTTCTCGATTACTCTTTATCTCACCCGAGAAGTCATTGATTTCGCTAATCAGCACGAGCAGAGTCCGACACCCACGGTCTCTAGATGTACAAAATTCGAACAGGTAATATCTTCAATGTTCGAGCTTTGAGTTTTATTCTGATACTTTCACTTCATTCATTCGATGTTTCTTTCGTGATTGCCTATAACGTTCTGTCATATCATCGTCATCATCATCAGTTGCCCTGTCTGGAACAGACATTGGCGATCATGGCTCTCCACTCGGATCTGCCATCAGCCAACCCCATGAAGGGGTTGTTGTTGTGACCTTTAGTTCATATATTTAGATGAAATATACAAACCACAGAAAATCTATGGGGTTACAGCAAGGCTTTGAAGCAAAGACAAAATTTGGCAAAAAGAAAAAGTTGTATGTAGCAAAGCCTCGCGTAAGAAATAAATTAAATAATACAGGGACGATACAATAAAATGCAGAGGAAAAGGAACACAAATCAAGCTTGAGGTATACTTTGCCTTTGGGTCTTCCCTTTTACTACTAAAAAAGTTATAAAAACATGTTAAATACAATGTTCTTTTTTGGTGATCCCTTTGACAAGCCCTTGGCACATGAAGATTGTATTTAACACGTGTTCAGTTTGGCCCATAGTGCCCTGGCATGCATGAGTTCTGAAGCAAGACTGCAGATTGTGAGAGATAGAAAAGGGTGGGAGCACAGAGTGAATCCCGAGTAATGCCGGGTACTTCTTCTAAGAGACACAATTATTATATACATGTACATTTGTGTAGACATAAGGAACACAGTGAACAAACCACTCTTGGTTATACGTAAGTAGGACTTGAACCTGCGACATCCCCGTTCGTCACACTTGTCCATGTCAACTCCACCTATTTGACCCCTAGTGGGAAAATCCGCACAAAAACTTAAAGCCACCACGCATTTTTCAGTTGTTCAGCATTTTGACGTGAAATTTCTCAACCATTACTTTTTACACTTGCACGACATTTTCTTGCACCTAAAAAACATCTACACCTGTTAATTAGTGAAAACGCGAGCAATGTTTCGTATTTGGAAAGTATGCTAATATTCCTTTCAACTGAGACTGACAACTGCATGTGAGATAAGTCGCTGCTGTCTTAGGACGCTAAGTAAAAGCAGTACAAACAACAATGGTTGACTAGCGACCTCGGTTGACATTTGCACTTTGGGTTAGACCTGACTTTGGAAAGTCCATCGATTGTAGCCAAAGGCGGCTGTCTGGTGTTGATGGAAGGGGGGAAGGTTAATCGGGGGAAGGGGGGGGGGTGAGAGATGAGAAACAAAGAAAATGCACACGCGTGGACAAGGATTGACCTATATATATTTTTTTAAAAGGCAGGCTGGAAGAGGTCGGGATGGCATAGACAGTCCTTACAAAGTGGTTAACGAAGGCCTTTGATTTGTTTACCAGAACTGACTAAGCATAGCCCATCAGAAATAATGTAAAATAATAGAAAGTGCCGTTTAGATGACTGAGGTGGGAGAAAGTGCATGATCCCATTCTGATCTTCTCTAGAGAAATGTGTTAGCCTGTTCACTTTTCGCGCAGATCTGAACCCTCTTCCTTTAGGTCGAGAAACGCCGTCGGTCACTGAAATTTCGAACATCTCCCCATTTTCTCTCGTATGGAAGCTAATAAAACAGAATACAAGTATGAATATTTCGTTATAAAATTAGTAGATCTGACATGTAGATCCATTTATATTATCTTACTGAATGCCATCGCCCTGATTATGCCTTGAATGAAAGTCTTTGAATTGGAAAGAAACAGAATTTTGCATGGCCAAAGTTCCGAATCCGTCGCGTATCCCATGACCTAATAGAAAGCTAGGCCGAACGAGGGCTTGAAGATTCAGAACTTTCTCGTTGCTTCTTATTCAACAGTTTACATAGTTTTTCCGTATATTCTCTTTCTACTTTTTGTATTGTTTGTTATATCTATCATATCAAATTACACTGCTTTTAGCCTGACACAGACACCCATAGATAGACAAACAGTCAGGCAGCAAAGTTGTTCTATATTTCAGATTTCTATTTTTTATCAATTAATAGATTAACAAACAGGAAAATTTAGACCCTTCAAAATGTAATTTGGTCGCCGCCCCTGGTGGGTCAGCAATGTTATCACATGGATTATGCCCGCATGTCAACTCAAGTTTGTTTGCCCTGTCTACGGACACAGCGTGCTAATGAGACTAGGTCGAAGGCTATCGGGTTTTGGCGGGGCCCAATCACTGCTTCCTGATCCAACAAAGGAAGTAACTTGCCCTGATAAATCTGCATGGAATGAAGAATTTATTAAATCCATTTCTGAGAAATCGGTTCTTCTTTTGTGGCTTTCAGTGAGAAACTGCTTTAAAGTAAATAAATAAATAAAAAGCGATACGAGTTTAAACGTGTTTAGTTTTCAATTTTGTGTACCTCATTACTTCAGTGCTCTTGTTTAAGAGTCCCTGGTCGCCTGTGGGAAATGAAGTAAAGTTACTTAGTAATTTTCCCCTAAAGTTTCACAGGAAGTGCCCACGGTCCGGGTAGTATGGTATTGTCTGGATAACTTGAGTATTGCTGCTTGGAGATCGAACACTGATGTTGTTGGGCGTTACAGAACGTAATATTGAGAACAGGGTCTTAGTAAGAATACATGGCAAAGTTTAGTGTTACTTTAGCACGTGAGCGGCGAGTAAGTTTCAGTTATGACATAGAAAGCATTCGTTTTTTAATCACCAAATCAGAGGAACGAAGACACAGCGGGCGGAAATCCATTTATTGTCTCAGTAACGTCGAAATCCTTTGTCATTGGAAAAGATTATCAGCGACAAAACCAGTTATGGAGAAAAGTCACTGATTTGACTTGTGCTATTCTTGGAGATCAGATATGCTTATTTTCTACTGACCCATTACGACAGGTTTAACTCATGGTGAATCAGGATGCACACTCACACATAGAGGTCGCTATGTCACTGAGCTTTCTATCATTAGCTAATTTATCAACTATCATCTACAGCCAGTTCAGAGATAGCGTTTTGGCTTGTGGAATTATGTGCACAACGTAGATCTATCATACCTGTCGTTTAATTCTGCTTTTCTCTTTAATAAAAAATCTGGTTTATCAATGTTGGGATTAAGACCGTAATGTGTGTGGATATAGTGAGCTCTGGCTTAATGCACAACGGGGATTAATGATCCCTGCAGTTTAACTCTAGCTTTCTCTTATATCCGAAAATATGGTTTAGTAACCTTGACCTTAGTTCTTGTTTGTTCTATCTCCACTTTCCGAAAAACTGAAAATCTTTTAGTATGTTGAAGAGGTATAACAACTTCCTCTTTGACACTTGTTTGAAATGCGTTGTGGCTCTTATCAAACTATTTTGCAGTTCCGATTTATTCTAACTCTTTATCATAATGCTAAAGCCGCAAACGTTCAACGTTGAATTTCTCAGTTGTGCAAAAAGTGGAGTTTGAACAAACAGGAGCTAAGGTCGCGTAAGTTGGGATTAAGACCGCAATAGGCATGGGTTTCCTTCATAATTATAGTGAGATAGACACAGCTTAAAGGCATCTTTGGTTTAATTCTCATCAATTTTATAACTGGCTTGCTCCCGGGTATATTATTTTGGCCATACAACAGATGGTTTTGCCATTATACATATTACATGATTATTTTCAAACTTTAAGGAGTATGACTGGCAAAACATAACAAAACTGTGAGGAAAAACAGTTTTTTTCTACCATTGTTATAAGTTATAAAAAGAATTTGAGAGCATTGTAATCGAGTTTTACTTCAAAGGAAAATGGAATCGCCCACCATCATTGAGTTAAGGCACCAATTCAGCAACTTCTTTTTTTTTTTAATTCAGACTGAAAGGAATATCGATCTCGATTAGTTTATCGGTGCCAGTTAAATGGAAGTACATGGCACAGTGTGAATAACCATACGTGTTTCTTTTGACAGCGACTGGGGACAATGTATCGCTGTATAGTTATGAGATGAGATCGATAGGAAACTACACGGTGAGGTAACGGTAAACATCCAATACTATACTGAATCCAGAGTGTTACGCATAAAATCAATACATATCTGGCTTTAGGAGTAATTCAGGACCTTCGATACTGTCTTTGAAAGCTAAGCTCGGATCGAATACAGCAGATAATTTTGGTGTGTCGCTCTGAAAGTGACGGTGTTCTTCTCCGGTAAAAGACCGTACGATGAAAGTCACAATTTTCGGTCTTCGGTATATATTATTTCTCTCCCTTTTTTTTTTTTAACTTTTCAGAATGAACGATGCCTTAAATTTATTTCAATATATACAAAACATAAATATGATTCGGAACGCTAAAATATTGTCACATTATTCAGCCAGTGAATGTACTGCTGTAGAACCCAGACAGCACTGTTAGTTCTTACGATGACATAAAACTACTGTAAGACCTAGACAGAACTGTTAGTTCTTACGATGACATAAAACTACTGTAAGACCCAGACAGCACTGTTAGTTCTTATGATGACATAAAACTACTGTAAGACCTAGACAGAACTGTTAGTTCTTACGATGACATAAAACTACTGTAAGACCTAGACAGCACTGTTAGTTCTTACGATGATATAAAACTACTGTAAGACCTAGATAGCACTGTTAGTTCTTACGATGACATAAAACTACTGTAAGACCTAGACAGCACTGTTAGTTCTTACGATGACATAAAACTAATGTAAGACCCAGACAGCACTGTTAGTTCTTACGATGACATAAAACTAATGTAAGACCCAGACAGCACTGTTAGTTCTTACGATGACATAAAACTAATGTAAGACCCAGACAGCACTGTTAGTTCTTACGATGACATAAAACTAATGTAAGACACAGACAGCACTGTTAGTTCTTACGATGACATAAAACTAATGTAAGACACAGACAGCACTGTTAGTTCTTACGATGACATAAAACTAAAACAAGACACAGGCAGCACCGTTAGTTCTTACGATGGTATCAAACTGCTGTAAGACACAGACATCACTTACTATTAGTTCTTACGATGACATAAAACTACTGTAGGACCCAGATAGCACCGTTAGTTCCTACGATGACATAAACTTTAACCTCTTTAATGACGTGATCAGTGTGTCGTAATAATGCTGATTCTTGGAGTATAAACACAGCACCCGTAGAGCTGTCTCAACGCATGGGCACACTGGGCAGTTGTCCGGGGGCCCCATGCTTACAAATTTCTGAGTGGTTATATAGGGGGCGGGCCACCTATTGCTTTGCCCATCATCCCTAATGATGTGAAGACAGCCCTGTGCGCCAATAGCATATGTCATGGTGCCAAATTTTGGCGTTGTCATTTTATTTAGAAGAATTTGTGTGAGAGTTCAGCCCGAATTTTATAGAACAGCCTTCAAAGGGATGCCTTTTGAGCGTGTTTTATTTTACCAAGCGCGCCATCAAGCTACGTCTCTGAGCAGCACACACGATGAACTGTCCCGGCTGGAAGTGACAAACTGTTTTGTCTTGGTTTCAGTGTTAGATGTGAACTTGGAGATAAACCGGGTCATCGCGCACTAGCGAGACTAAAACAAGAGTGTCTGTTTGTTTAGGTCTTTAGTTTAGGAGGTTCGCTGCCCATGGCATTTACACCTCACTTTTTCTTGTTTTATTTTTGTTGTTGTGGTAGGGATTAGTTTTTTTTTAGAATTTTGCCCGGGCAGCGGCCTTGTACGGCCTGCGCTTCACGATTTCCAAGTACCAAGGTATCTTTAAAGTGCGCAATGTGCACACGGACCCTCCGAATGTTTTCATCCTTATGCGAGAAGACTAGGTACTCGATCCTACCTACCACAGGATCAGGGACCGGAAAATATGAGAAAAATCCCAAACTTCCAACATTCGAACCCGGTACCTTCGGCATGAGAGGCGAGCACCTTGCCACTAGACCACCGTGTCCCCCAAACAAGAATGTCTCACCAGCTCGGGCTTGTCAAACCAGACCTAAGTTAATTGGCGGGAAGGGAGACCTCTCGAACTGAGACAAACCAGAAGCAAAACAGTCTGGATTCAGCGCCCCATCAGCCTAATGACTCTGTGTATTCTATGTGTGTAGTTCGCTAGTGTTCGGGCATTTTTGTTTTATGTATAAGAATTTATCGTCGGGTATTTGCCATATTGTTGTATGGGCATTTTTGCCTTTACGAAAAAATGAAGATTGAACTTTGGTCGGCAAAAAGGTTAAAGCGCACAAAACATCACTTCACAAAGACGTATCTCGAAAAGTTTTTAACCGGTTGGAGTGACACTTATACATAATAAAATTAGGAGTGAAGGAAACCACTTTCATGAATAAACCCCAAATCGGCAAAATGTCGCTTGCAACAAAATAGCAACACCCCAGGATGTATTATCTGTGTTCTCTATGCAGGAGCTGGCTAGGTGTGCGTGAGAAGCTTGTACCAACTCACCATGGGAGAGACACTGACACCGAGGAGTATGAATCTCTTGTCGGGGAAGTTGTCGCGTGACGATATCCCATCTGTCAAGGCTCACGTGATCAGGGTTTATTTCTGCTCTGCTGGAACAGGTGAGTGGGAGAAATTTAGGAAATGAAGGAACGATATCTGTTGTTGCTGTTGTTGTTGTTTGTATTTTGTAAACTTCCTTGATCCGATTTGGGAAATTTGCCTTGGTGTCATTGCAGCCCAGTTACAACTGGAGCAGACACGCCGTCGCCACAGTGCAGCGCCGGTCGGCGGCTTTTTTGGGGGGGGGGGGGGGGGAGGGGATGTGTGGTAGGGATTGGTTTTTCTTTAATTTTGTCCAAGGCAGCGGGGCTTTGTTAGGCCTGCTCTTCTCGACTTCCTACTTTAATGTGCGCATGGGCCCTCCGAGTTTTCTGCCTTTATCCGAGAAGACTAGGTGCTCGATCCTCCCTTTCATAGGATCAGGGACAGGAATTTCCCCCAAAAATTCCAACATGCCTGCACCGACCGGGAATCGAACCCGGTGCCTTCGTCACGAGAGGCGGGCTTCGTGCCTCTAGACCATAGTGTCCCCGAAGGAACGATATTCAGACAAGACGAGAAAGTTTGGGAAGGAAAAAAGAAGGCCAAAAACAAGCCAAAAATTTATTTTAAATGGGGCGATCAGAACATGCTTGTTGCTGTCAGACACGCCGCCCGTGCAAAGCTGGTAATAGCGCCAGGCCAAAATGGGAAATGAAGGAACCAATTTCAAATTGCTCATTAAGTATATTTTGTTTCAAACCTTTATGAATCTTATTTAAAATAGTAACATTTTGTGCTAACGGATCCTTGTCCATTGTCTTTACAATATCGATATTTTTTTTACCAAAGCCCTCCACCCCCAGCCACCCACCCCCATCCCCCCAATCCCCCCCCCTTTTTTTGCCTTCTCCGGGACAGTACCCTTCCCCTACCCCCCCACCCCCACCCCTAAATGGAGGCCTGTCCCAACTGGTTTCCCTCCCTCCCTCCCTCCCACCCTACCCCACCCCCTCCTCTGGTCTGGCCTGCTGTCAGGAATGCAAAACAGATCGATTGTATTATCAAAAGGCTGCTGTCTTTTTTATTTTTTTTTATGTCCTCACTCTGGCACTTGGTGTGTTAAATCAGCGTCCCACAATGTTGTAGGCTCAACGAGACTATAAACTTCGCTGCTTTCAATAGAGGTATTAGTTTGCCACCTTGAAAAGAAGATTTCTGCGTGCCGGTTGATTGGTTCTGAACAACGAAAGCCGTACTGGACCTGTTTATGGTGACCGCCGGGCTCTTTGACAAGTGGTGTTAACTATAGTATTATATTTAGGCCATGTGGTCAGTTTAGTACAAACTCGTAATGTTTTACATAAGACCTTGTTGTTACGAGTGTTGTTTTTGTAATTGTTGCCTTTTCTGGCTCGAATAGGGTCGCGTTATTACTGATGTTTTTGTCCCTGTGTCGAAATCTACCACGCAGAATAAGCAGATAAGCTAACAACATCCAAGGTCGTACACTAAACTATCATAACTCTACTTTTCAATTTTTAATTTTGTTTTAAATACTGCAAACTAAATGTGACCTTTTTTTTTTTTTTTAAGATCATAACAGTTAAGTCTGATAAAGAAAGCTGATTAATTTTTGTGCTTCTGCTATGAAACATTTGAAGAGGTTAAAGCCTTGTTAATGCGCATGTTGATTATTCATTATAAACAGAAAGCACTCTCCATCAAATACACTAACAAAAGAAGTCTTTTCTATTCATAAAACACACCTAGATAGGCGTGCTGTGGCTACCCTGTTACTGGCTACCCTGTATTTGCCCCCAAATCGCCCCCCCCCCCTCATCGTTTTCGCTCTCTTGTCGCCCATTTCTTTGTTTTAGCCTCCCTTGGAAATCAATATCTCCCCACGGGGGTCGATATCGCCCACGTTTAGAACGACTACCTGAGTAATCATTGTCTTGACAACCATACTTTTCTTTATGAGAGATTTAGCCAGCAAAAGTAAATAAAGAAGCTTAAATAAATAAGTAAATAAATAGATAATCTCGACAATTAAAACGGACGAGGAACTCTCTCATAGTAACGTTTCATGCGACAATTCACAATACTTAAGTGTAAAGACTATATCAGTTATGAAATACCGTACGCACAGTGCAACTGATGAGAATACAATAAGATTCTCAGTAGAGAACTGGATGGCAGTGTGATCGATTGACTGATTGACACGTGTGCCTTAAGACTTACACGCCTTTCAAGATTCAAAGATAAATCCTTTTACAAAATTTTCCTCATTAAGGCTTGTGGAACAGTTAAATATTATTTTACGAGTATATATACACCAGATTTTAAGAGATCTAACAAACGAAAAGTTTTGTTTTGTTTTTCTTGAGACAGAAAAGTTTTATTGATATAATTATTTGGGGTAAGTTCATACACGCGCCCAGTCTGTCAATGCATTGCCAAGGACTGTACCCATTATGTAGTAGAATAAAGAAGGTTTAAGATTATTGGCATTTGTTCCACGTCAATGGACGGGCGCTATTCTGGTAGCGCAGATTACGAAACAGGTGAGGCGAAACTCGCTGGTGAAGAAAATAATAAGCAGAGAGTAAGCTCCCCGATGCATACCGGCTGATTCTGATCGGCGGACGCATTGGCGGACCTATATTTTTTGGACCCTGAAGCTTGAGCTGTTATGGGGCTCCTTCGCAGCCAGCAACAATAGGCAACATCCAAAATTCACACATTAAAAAAAGTTTCTTCAGGGCCCCGAAGCTTAAGCTTCATTAGTTTTATAGAAGATCCGCCACTGGGCCAACCAGGTTATATTTTTTAATATCCTAACTATTTTGTCTAATATCCTAACTATTTAGTCTAATATCCTAACTATTTAGTCTAATATCCTAACTATTTTGTCTAATATCCTAACTATTATGTCTGACAAAAAGAAACATGTTAAACCCGAGATACGATTGTGTTTAGATCTTTGTATTTAAGACGTTCGCTGCCATTAGCATTTACACCTCGCTTTTTCTGGTTTATATTTCTCTCTTGTTCTTGTTTCTGTGTGTGTTTTTGTGGTTGGGATTAGTTTTTTGGAATTTTGCTCGGTCAGCCGGCCTTGTTCGGCCTGTTCTTCTCGACTTTCAACTGTCAATGTATCTTTAACGTGCGCAACGTGCACGCGGGCCCTCCGAGTTTTTCGTCCTGATCCGGGATCCTACCTACCATAGGATCAGGGACATGACCCCCCCCCCCCCCCCGCCCCCCGAAAAAAAAAATTCCAGCATGCGTGCAACGGCCGGGACTCGAACCTGGTATCTACGGCATGAGAGGCGAGGAGCACCTTGCCTCTAGACCACCATGTCCCCGAGTTTACGATAGTCCACTACGAGGCCTAAGGAATGTTATCCATAATTATTTCGGAAATGCACGAAACGGAAAAAATGCCGGTATTGTTAATCTTAGGCCGACTTTGAAGAGAGAGAGAGAGAGAGAGAGAGTGAGAGTACAGGTCGAGGTACTTCCTTCTTTTTTTTTTATATTGTGTGGACAGTCGAGAACGTTGTACATTCCAAGCATTTGGCTGGAGGTTGCGTCTCTTATTTGTCTGTAATGTTGACAAATTGCCTCACTGACAGGCAAACCGGTGACCCTCGAACTCAGTTTGAGGTGAGCTTCGAGCACTGTGGGTCGTGAACCAGCCTGCAAGTTTGACTGTAAATTAGAGATTACAGGCAAATGACCCGCGGATAAGGCCTTTACGTGAGATGGTGCAAGCAGGCTGGACTATTATTATTACATATTAAACCACAGAAAATCTGTGGAGTCGCATCAAGGCTTGAAGCAAAGCCAAAATATTGCAAAAAGAAAAAGTTGTATATGTAGCTAAGCGTTGTATTATACAGAAACGATACAATAAAATCCAAAGCAAAAGGGAAATGATTTTACATTTTACAATATTTGTATTTGTTCAATTTTCCACCCTGTTACATTTTTTTCCCTGAAAAGTAACGATTTGTCTTCCTTTTTCTTTCGGGTTTTATTGTATCGTTTCTGTATTATTTCTTATGTAAGGCTTTGCTACGTAGGCTACATTTTTTTTTCTTTTTGCCACATTCTGTCTTTGAATAGACAATCGCACGTTTTGTAATGTAAATACTGTAATACGTCTTTGCTTTGTTAACAAAGAAATACGCTTTTAAGGGTTGGAAGAAAGCGTGTATGTGCACGGTGATGCCATTTATACCTCCCCACCATCGGCTTTTACTTAATGGTTGTCCCTCGTCAATGCCTGTTATTTTCCGGGTTCGAAAGAAGCCGATTGTACATCGACTGACTACATTTCCATAAGGTCTAGCTAGGAAATAATCCGATCACCTGTTGAATTGTCCTATGCTGAGAAAACTAGGCTCCATGTTATCTTCTTGTGGGAGTCGTGGTTGAGCAAATATGAGGAATTGTGGACATGTAATCTTTAGTACTGCCTACTCATTATAAGTGGTGGCCAAGCCGCGGTTCGTCAGCCACATGTGGCTCTTTGGCTTTCAATATGCACCTCGCGAACTTATTTTTGGCAGTCTAATTTTGTTACTGAATTGCAAATTCGCACGTTTTTCTTAGATGTTTCCGTTGTGCATTACCGTATTTAATACGTTCAGTAAAGTTAAAATGATCATTAGTCAAGATTTTTCAAAACATTTGGTATCATATATGTTCACTTTGTGATTACTGAAACTAATACAAATTAACAGTTTAAACAACTGCATACATGAGTAAATATTATTGCTTAGACCTACATGTATTTCTTAATATTTATATAATATTTGTATAACAAACTGTGAATGTAAAAATAAAAACGTAATTAATGTTGTTTGTATCTTGTGGTTTGCGAACATCTGAAGTTTGTCGCAGGTGGCTCTTGCATTAAGCAAGTTTGGCCACCCCTGTTAGTAGACTAAACATAAATCACATTGAACAATGTCAGATTCTGACTGCAGCGATGTCATTTCTTGTTTTACATGTTTTTAAATAAATTTTCAGATTCTATGACAGAAAGAGATATCTTTGTGGAGAACGTCTACCCCAGACTGAGAGCTTACTGCAAAGACAGATACGGCTTGGAATTCCAGGTACGATACTTTGGACTGGAATGCGTCTTCTTTTACATCACGTCAGGAAACTGATTTGCTATCTAGAGCGTACATTTACTCCTGACATATCAAAGACATCATTTAGTCCTGTGTCACGAATAACTGACCTGGGATTTATCTCAGAATGCTTTAATCAATGCAATTAGTCTACATGCGTTCAAGATCATTTATTATTAACTTTTCTGTGGATGTGAAAATTGATGAACAGAACACTTTAGGTGATAAAACAGTTACATTTCAAATGATCAAAAGGTGGAATGCTGCTAGTATCATATGGCACTTTTCTGTACATAATCTAACTTAATTCTGTACAAAAAAAAAAAAGTCATATCGGGTTAGCTTCGTGGTTCATAAAAGAGAAAACTTGTCCATGTTGTTTTTTAGAAGTAAGAAGTATTCGGATGAAACTCTGCATTTAGAATTCGCGGAAGAGCACGTTCATATTATTTTTATTTGTAAGAGACGTTTACTGAGATGACAAATGTAACGTGAGGTATTTGCCATATTGTTGTATGCGACATTCTGCGGATTTTAAGGTTTTGTCATGAAAATGGTTCTCTCACTCCTAATTTCATCATGTATAAGTGTCATTCCAATAGGTTAAAAACTTTTCGAGGTATGTGTTTGTGACGTAATGTTTTCCTGTGGTTTTACACAACTCATCAAAGTTTCGATCCTCATTTTCTCGAAAAGAGAAAAATGCACATAGAACAATATGGAAAATACCCGACGATATATTATTTTTTCAAAACGTGGGATTGACCCTTTCACTGACACTAGTAAGTAATACTACAGGACGAAACAAAAAAAAAAAAAGGCATTTTGTGGCCGATACCAGGAATGTTTCAAAATCTTGTCTGTTCATGGGAATATCGTTGTGAAAGTTAGCAAGGAGATTCTTTAAAACATTACTTTTTTCTATCATTATTTTCATAATTGCTTTCAAATTTGCTGACCCAGAAATCTTCGGGGCAAGGCAGTCACGGAGTTAAATTTATACGAATATCGCAAGTCGTTAAACCGTTAAACCATCATGACTTTATCAGGAACTGCTACAGGAGAGAGAGAGCTGCATTGCGGACAATGTCAGAATGAGCTTGCTGTGTCTATGATTGCATTTGTCATGTTTGAGAAAGGCAACTTTATTAGCTAGCAAAATGTTGACAGATCTCTCTATTTGCCCATCCCTGGTCGCCTCAAACCTCAGCCTCTCCCTCGCCTTTGAAGACTGACGGGTTCTCACGCAACTGTAGCGTTTGAAACTCAGTCAGCAGTGTGTTTAAGCTTTCCTGGTTAACCGATCTAGAGGATAAGACTGAGGGGTGTATAAAATAATGTTAATTTTTAACTGCATAATAGGCACAGCAAAACGGCGAAAGCATTCTGTCTAGAATAGTCGGCGGTTGGGGGGGGGGGGGGGGGGAGAAGTCAGCAGCTGTTGGTAATGGAATTCCGTCTGAAGATTTTATGGAATTTTTCTGTATTTGTCTGTCTCTTCGGTCACTTCATACATCTTTCTCCTTGACATTTCCGCATTATTGTATTCTCTACCATTTTTGTTCCGTTCAATCCAGTCAGTATTATCATTATTACTGTCATCGTTGTGATCACAACTACAGTCTGTTATTGCACAGGATGCGTCACATTTCAACACTTCCTTTCAAATAGTATTTTACTATGATTTTACCCAGGTGGTGGACCTAAATTGGGGCCTGTCCTCTGATGCTATTGACAACCAGACAGATATAACGCCGCTCAGAATCAGAGAAATACAGAGATCCCATGCTCTGTCTGCAAGCCTCAACTTTATCGTAAGTCTGTATAAATCTCGTTAACTTGAAAACTTCATGTAGTTTGCCCTTATTGTATTAACCCATATATACCATATTTGCAACCCTTAACATAATCTTTTTTTTTTTAAAGGGGGGGGGGGGGTGAGAGAAGAAACACTATTTCTGATTTATCAGTAACGATGTTTTTGCGATTTTTTTTATATTTTCACATTCCATTTGACAGGTTCAAAATAGATTTGCCTGCATCTTAAGTTTACGATGAGGCTTTCAATGTCCGGGCGCTAGAGGGTTAATGAAATATCTACTTTTGGATCACAAGTTTGTATAAATCTCGACAATTTGTGAACACTGTCTGATTTGACCTTACTGTGTTAATGATAGATCTGATTATGTATCGTAAATCTGTACAAATCTCGTTAACTTGTGAATTTCGCGTGATTTGGCCTTGTATTAACTAAACCGACCCGAGCAAGGAACGAGAAATCTCTCGTTCTTTGTACCAAGCCCTACCGTATGTAGCTAGATCTAGGTCACATTAATTACGGCACTTGGAGTCCATGCAAAGACTAATAGAACTAGAGTATTGTTACGCCACAATTCCTTGCATAATACACATTATGTGGTAAAGTTCGTTTTCGACCAGCAACGTGTAAGGAGAGATCAAGAATGATTATTTCCGATCCCACCTTTTGATTTTATTCAATGACAAAATGCTTCTTTGTTGTTGTTTGTTGTTGTTTTTTTGCTCTATAAAGTAGTATAAATCTACCTATGGTATTGTTACGCTTTTGTCTGATAATAATTTATTATTACATGTAACCTCCTCTCTGTTTACACATGGTAACTACTGCGCTTGGTTCCAAGAATATAGGGACATCACTTTTCTTCCTCATTTGGACAAAAAAAAAAAAAGGAAATAAAAAGTAATATAGACTTAATTTTGTCTAACATGGATGTGTCCACGTGATTCATCGTCAAAAATTGGGGCAGTACACAAAATTTCATAATATTTGGTCAGGTAGTCCCGAAGGTTAGGTGTTTACATGTTCATGTCTAGCTCCATCATAGTATGCTGATGATAGATTTAGTTTTATGTATTGGGGGTCTCGTTAACTCGTGAACTCCTAGTGATCGTCACGAAATGAAATACAGTCACCAAAATAAGTAACACAAATCGAATAGCCTTGTTCTTTTTTACCATAACGAGGGTCATGCATGGATACATTCAGAGCCGTCTTAATGCATGGGCAGTTGCACGGGGCCCCCAAATGTTTAGGAGGCCCCATGCATGCAAATTTACAATGGTTTTTGAAACCGGGGGAACAAAGCCAATTGCTTTGCACAGGGGCCCATGTGATGTTAAGACGGCCTTGTATACATTCTTAAGAAAGTACCCATACACAACACAAATATATAATACTAGCTGAGTTCCCGGCACTGCCCGGGATAAATCGATTCAATAATTTCAGTTCTGGGTGATTATTATGGACCTGCTTCATTTTGCCTGTTCCTTTAGCTTTATTTTATTTTTGTTTGTTTGTTTGTTTTTAGATACGTTTTACTGCTCTCCCTTTGCGCGTTGACGTCCTGCGCGTCCCGCCAGCATCCGTCAAATGGCTATGATTTGGGCACGGGTTAGTTTGTTTGCACATGGCAGAAAGTGGTATAACGTCATGCGTTAATGGAATGGAAAAGAAATATTATTTTCCTAGGTAGTAGTATGCTTAGTAATGCTTATTGAAAACACAAACCTGTACTTTTGGCCCTGCAGCGTCAATCTCCCAATTCCAGACCCGATCTTTTTCCTAGTCTAGGCACATTGAGAACACACAAAGTTTCATGCTCGATAGTCTTAGAACTCAATCTCATCATTCAAACCAGCCATAACCGGAAGTTGTTTTGTGAGTGTGATACAGACTATACCGGAACCAATCTTAGTTACATTAATTTGCCAAAAAAAAAAAAAAAAAGACCGAACGCCAATGTGTCGCAACCTAGCAACTAATACAAACGTTCTGCGAGTTATTAATTATTTTTTTATTTTCTGTGCCGGGGACACGACGACAGTCTATACTAAGCGCTGTATAAAATCTGAGGGTCACCGAATCAGCTTTAACAGAGGAGTAGCGAAAGGCGCGCTGCAATTGTCGTAAGGTTTCACTTTTATAGATAGTATATAGTGGAGATGCCGTGGTTATGGATATCAATAGTTTGTTTTGATAAACTTGAGTCACGCCAAATTTTTATGATACCGGTATTTACCCACACAGAAAGAAAGACCAATAAAGTGCCAAATCTGTAATTATCTTGCCAAAAAATGTTCGATTTCTCGTTAATTTCTGTATTGTCAGTCGGGAAATATTTCTTTCCCCTCATAGGCTTTTCTCGGGCAGAGGTATGGACAACGATCTCTACCTGACGTCATCTTATCAGAGGAGTATGACGCAATCCAGCTGGCTCTGCGTGCCCACAAGGGCAGAGACACACGAAATGCCCCTCTGCTTGACCAGTGTTACATCATCGACGACAACAACATCCCGCCGGCCTACGTCCTCAAGGACAAAACTGTTTTAGTTCCTGATCTTAATGATGTAAGTTGCTGAGGGCAGTGGTAAATATGGCAGTTGTGTAACGTGAATTTGTTGGCACTGCATCAATGTTTGAGAAGATGTTAGTAACAGTTGGTAAGAAAATACATAACCGAGTTTTTCATGGTGCCATGACGGCAACAATAGGGATGGATTCCAATATTACATTGCATTTCTTCTCTCTCTCTGACTCTCTCTCTGTCTCTCTCTGTCTCTCTCTCTCTCTCTCTCTCTCTCTCTCTCTCTCTCTCTCTCTCTCTCTCTCTCTCTCTCTCTTTCTCTTCTCTCCCCTTTTTTCTCTGTATCCCTTTCTCTCTCTGTGCTTTCTGCTTCATTCTTTTGCTCTCTTTTTTTTTATTCCAATTTAATTTTATATCGCCTTCTTTCTTTCTTTCTTCCTTTCCTTCTTTCTTTCTTCTCCCTTTCTTTCCAACAACTCTTCCTCCTTCTTTCTTTCATTTCTTCTCTCTTTCTTTCATGCTTATTTATCTTTCCTTATAGGTAAAAAGGACTATGGAGAGACACATCAACTTACTACACTGCTGTAGTTTTAATGATAACGGTACATGTACTTGTAAAAGTGCAATAGCTTCCTAATGGATGATCCTTATACTGTGTTATGGGCCTTTATACAAAGGGATAACTGTTTTTGTTTGCTGACTTATCTTTCTTTCCTACAGAACAATGAAGACAATCGCCGTCTTGCTCAAACAAAATGGGAGGAGCTACAGACAGACCTCAGAAATCTTTTACAAAAAGGGGCGGAGCTTGCTTATCTGGATGGTTCCATGGACAGCGAATCAAAAGAACGGTTCTTTGTATCAGGTGAGCGTCTAGCAGTTATAAAATTCATTTGCAGAAACTGTTCTCTGTAACTCTGGATTTATACAAAAATAGGACTGGAAAATCCTTCACAGCCATTAACCAAAATGTTATGGTGTACAACCGCTCTGTTCGTGGCTCACTGGGAAACTGAATTGCCCTGCCCTCTAATTTAATCCCTGCTATGTATAGTGAATGACAATAAACACACTGTTGTTTCATGAATAAGAAATATGAATCACGGTAGCTTGGATTTGTTTTTCAGGATATTTTGCCAATTTTTTTAGTATCTCTACTCACTGCTAGGGAGCAATGTTGCCCAGAGATCGAATCGCTCCTCTCCCTGATATTAAAAAACGTGGACAGTGTGTGTGACATCTGTTATCACATCATGCTATTACAGCGTCTTTCACTCGAAAAAACTAGCTGAGCTGCAAAGAAACAAACTTGGAGTTACACTACCTTTTTGAAGTGTTTCATCTGATCTCCAATGATCTTTATCCAGAAGACTTTTCTAATTTAACAACAAGTAATGTTTCATGCTACATAATGTATAAATTTACTTTCATTTGACCAATTTAACTCTGTAGGCCCTTTGTATCACCAGCGAAACACAGAAATATATCACTCGGCTGCAGTTCCACAAGAACCCGAAGCAAGAAAGGTTTTTTTCAGTGATTTCTGCAATTTACACAAAATCAACCACATGATCACCAAAACCCTTAATTATGCAACTAGAAACAAATTCTCACAAAATCAGAATTTTCCCACACGCAAAATGTGGGCAGGGCCTCGAGGGTTAAATCAGTTTTTCAAGTTTCAGAATTTTTGGATACAAGATTATATATCTGAGTACTAGAACATTAATAACAGTGGAAAAAACAGCTTCTCATTTCTCAGTATATGCAAATACAAACAAGTGAATGTAATATTGTTATGAAAACAAGTGAAATGATTTTTTAAAAAATAATAGTCACATGAACTCCCATGCATGCAAGGCCAGGATACACACAGAGAAACACAATTCATGCTTCTTGCATTTCCATGCACTATCAGAGGCGGATCTACTATGAAACTTATGAAGCTTGAAGTTCACCTTCAGGGATCCTAATCCAGGAGGGGCCCTGAAGAAACTTTTTTGATGAGTGAATTTTGTATTTCACCCTATACTTGCAGGTTCCGAAGGGGACCCATAATATTTCAAGCTTCAAGGTCCAAAAAATTTTGGGTCGGCCACTGTGTACGATAATATTTGTCTTAACTTCACATTACAGAACTGGAAAACCAAATGTCCCTGGGTGTTGAAACAAGTGACTGCCCTAGGAAGAAGTGTGTCCTCATCACAAGAAATATCGATGATCTGAAAAACTACACACAAGATCCGCGCACGCCCAGATTTGCTGAGATCAAGTACAACGAGAGAGAAGAGAAATATGAACTGGATGGAGACTCAGCCAGTCTGTTGGTGCGACTTAAAAACAGAATGATCGGCCTTGTTTCCCAGGACAACCACTTGCACTATGATGTATTATGGCGATATGATGACGTCATTCATCCACAACTCCATAAAAGTTATCTGCATTCACTAAGTGAGGAGTTTTATCACACATGTATCAGGCTGATAGATGAGGGAGCTCCTTTACCCGAAGATGGTACTTTGTTTTGTTAATATACTTTTAGTTGTCGTTCTTGCTGTGTACTTTTTGTTGTGTACTTATTTGTTGTTGTGCTTGCTGTGAACTTTTTGTTGTTGCTTTTGCTGTGTACTTTTTGTTTTTGTGTGTACTTTTTGTGGTTGTTCTTTCTGTAGACTTTTTGTTGTTGTTTTTGCTGTGTACTTTTTGTTGGTGTTGTATACTTCTTGCTGTTGTTCTTGTTGCTTCTAATGATTTGATAGTCACTGTTGTTGTTACTGTATGTTAGAAATCAGTGGACTGGTTACAGATATTAATTTAAATTTTTGGACAAATTTTGAAGAGAATTTAACTATTTAATATTGTTGTAGTCTTGATCTTATTGACAATGCTGATGCCATTGTTGTAA
This sequence comes from Onchidella celtica, assembly GCA_963931925.1. Classification (NCBI taxonomy): domain Eukaryota; kingdom Metazoa; phylum Mollusca; class Gastropoda; order Systellommatophora; family Onchidiidae; genus Onchidella; species Onchidella celtica. The sequence goes on from OZ007571.1 coordinate 51,927,959, forward strand.
TTGAGAGTTGATCTCGTTGTGTTCGAAATTCTCCAAAGTCAGTTTTTACTGAGGAACTGCACATTTAGGAACATTTATTTAGTGCTGGAGTAGAGATAGGTGTGATGCAGGTACCAACCCATAACTTGATTCTGCACGGGAAAATTATTTACTGCTGGAGTATGTGTGTGTGTGTGTGTGGGGGGGGGGGGGATGGATGCAATGCAGTTATCGATCCACAAAATCATCGGATATTTTCCATATAGGTGTAAGTGCATTTTTGTCTTTTCCAGAAAATAAGAATCGAAACTTTGAAGATTTGTGTGAAATCAGAGGACAACATTACATCATAAACACATACTTCAAAAAGTTTTGTATATACCACTACATAATGAAATTAGGATGAGGGGAGCTCTTTCATGACAAAACCTCAAAATCCGCAAAATGTCACATACAACAATATGGCAAATATCACATGATATGTGGTTCTCCACCGATCCAGCTCACAATTCCAGGCTTAGCACAGCTTACTTACCAGAGGAAATGGACCACATGATTTTTTTTTATTACTCTGTTCAGATGCACCCAGTGCCTGTGAGGAAACCATGCATCACTGGTCACAGTGTCGGTATATGGCATCCCATTTCTACAACCAAGAAGCGGCCTTGGAGAAACTGAAAGAGTACGTCACTGGTTACTCGACTACGTCCTTGGTGGTGCATGGAGCTACAGGCTGTGGCAAGTCCAAGATTGTCTCCAAGTTGGCCTTTGACGTAAGTCCTTGACCATGTGGTCACTGGAAGAACTGATAGAGTAGTAGTATGTCTGATGACTGAAGCTATGTTTTCATACGCTGTTTCCATATACATGAGAACATTCTTCCTATTTCACTACTTGAAAGGTTTTTGACGCTTCCGATGCCGTTTCCGTATGCATGAAAGCCTAGCCTTAACCTGTCTATTCAATACTTACCTTATTTGTAAATTTGTTATTAATTTCGTTCGCCTAACTTTCATCCCGAATCTCCAGATATTCTTTATATTTTATCAGAAATTGAATACTCTTGCAGGTCTGAAAAGGGCAAGGCTTAGCAACAGATAAAAGGTGTCTCCAAGAAAAAAAATGTACATTACAAATGAACTGCTTAACATTGTTTGCAACTCTATTGAACTGTGTTATTATCAGTGTCTGGCCTAGAATGACCATCAGTTTGAACTCATGCGATAACTAACCTGAATAATTACATATCCCTCCTCTTTAATTTGAATGGTAAATGTTGGATGTCCCTTAATTGATATTATACAATATTCAAAATGTGTGGACATTTTTTGAGAGAGCATGTATATAGGCAGAGCAGGGCCAGATTAAGTCCTTTAGAGGCGTTAAACACCTAAAAGGTTTTGGTGCCCCCATATACTGTATGTGTAATTCAAAATAGAAATAGAAATAAAGCATAAAATGAAATTTTATCTCTCGAAATGAAACATAACTTAGTGTAAGATGGAAAACCACGTTTACTTTTGTATGCTTCCACTGTATTTTTATTTGAATAGTTTCCTCCTATGTTTAATTGCAAAGTCTTTGATCAGATTCCCAGTAATAATCTTACATAACACATCTGCTTCTATACTATAGTGGTGGTCACCTGTCACCTGTCGGCTTCATCGTCATCGATGTTAGCTGCTACAGTGGATGTCACGACAAAATCTCCTCCACCCAATCCTGTCCTTAGCTTTCCTAGTTAGTTCACTTATTTCCAGCTGGCTGACTTTCTTGATGTTATCGTGATATGTAATGGGTGGTCTTCCTTGTTTTCTCTTTGTTTCTGTCTTTCCTTGAAGAATTGATATCATAAGGGCCGTGCTTTTGTTTCGGGCCGCGTGGCCGATGTATGCAAGTCTTCTTTTATTTATTTCAGGTGTTATTCTTCTGGTGGTGCCAAGCTGTTCTAAGATGCTTGTATTTGTTCTCCTTTCTGTCCAACTTATTCTGAGTAGCCTTCTGTAAAGCCACATTTCAGCTGCCTCCAATCTTGTTATGTCTGCCTTTTTGAGTGTCCAGGCTTCACAACCATATAGTAGGACTGGCCAGATCAAGCACTTAAGTATGTTCACTTTGAGGTCCGTTGGTATGGTGGTGGTAAGGCATGGTAAATCCGGCAATGAAAGTTTTCTGTGGTGCCCCCTTTTCCTTGATGACCTAAGTACATGCTTATTTTGCTTAATGGTTAATCCAGCGCTGGAGCACAGACAGAGACTCATGCACATACAAGTACAAAATAGACTTTTAGCCATAGTGAAAGACATTAAAAGGCATTTCCTTCAGAATCAACAAGCAATGAAATTAATTTAATCTTTCGTAATTTTTGTTTTCTATCTATATATCTGAAGATGGAAGACGTCCTGACCGGAGACTACATGGTTGTCCTGAGGTACATTAGTCTAACTACCAAGTCGCATGACCTGAGGCAGCTCTTGAGCAGCATTTGTACTCAGGTTGTCATGGCAATGGGAAAGTCAGCTGATGAGGTGCCACCAGAGATGAAAGACCTGGTTAAATACTTCTTGGAGATGGTGACTACCATACCTGCCAGTACTCGGTTAGTTATGACGGACAGACAGAAAACCAGACAGACAGGCAGAAGGGCAGACAGATGCACGAACAGATGGGCGGTTGGTTGGGCGGGTCGGTGGCTGAATGGATGGATGGACAGTTGGATAGACAGCTGGCTAGCTGGGTTGGCTGGCTTGCTGGCTGTTTGGTTGGTTGGCTGGCTGGGGCTGGCTGGTTGGATGGATGGATGGATAGATTGATGGATGGATGGACGAATGAATGGGTGGATAGATGGATGGATGAATAGATAGGCCAGGAGAAGAGGGGGCAACATAAGAGACTGTGGTAATGGAAACCTGGGTGGCTGGACAGGTGGGTGGTGCGCTGTGAGAGGGAACTACAAAAGAGGAGTAAAGTAACTTTATCCTTGGCAATTTGGAGCTGAATTAGAGCAGACAAGTGTGGATAATGGTCTACATTTTATGAACAAGTATTCCATAAACTTTTCAATCCTCTAGCCTCTTTACTGCATCTCCTCAGATTAGTGATCTTTCTGGACGGGCTGGAGCTGCTCCTGCCTGACTACGTGGCCTTTAATTTACACTGGGTGCCCACATCTCTTCCTCCTAATGTAAAACTGGTCATAACAGTTCACAGCACTACACATGGTTTACTTGATCTCCTGACTCACCAAGTGCTGCCACAGAATTCTCCAGAAAATGCCCTGGAGATTCTTCCAATCACTGTGGATGAATGCACAGAGCTGTTGTCCAAACTTCTCGCAGAGATTGATCGCTCAGTGACCCCAGTGCAAATGAATTCATTCAGGAAAGCTCTGGAGAATGAGCCACTTCCACTGTATGTTGAACTGTTGGCTAACATTGCCAAGGACATTAATTCTTTTACAGATGTGGAAAATCTCCAGTTACCCAAAAACTGTGAGGAAGGAATTACAAGTCTTTTTGAGCGGTTGGAGTCTAAACATGGTGTAACACTAGTTTCTAGAGCCTTTGCATATCTTGTGGCGTCTAGGACAGGCCTCAGTGATTGTGAAATGGAAGATATTTTATCTTTAGACGAAGAGGTCCTCAACGAAGTGCACACTGACTTCCACCCCCCGGTGAGACGGATCCCGTACATCAAGTGGCTGTCTCTGAAACAAGATGTAGAATCTTTCATGTCCTACAGAGACGCTGACGGTGTGACGGTAGCCATCTGGCAACATGATAGTTTCATTGATGCTGTCAATAAGCGATATCTGAATGACAAGGATGTCACAAACCTCATTCATACCAACATCGCAGATTATTTCCTGGGCACGTGGGCTGGACGAGCAAAGCCAGCAGCAGTTCCCAATGGCAAACGTTTAGCCGTAGCATCTTACAACTTGGATAGGAAAGTACCTACACAGCCTCATACATTCGGGGGCACATTTGGTCTCACTACGAGGTTCAACAAACGAATGTATGACCAGGTTCCACGCCATCTAGATCTATCAGGCCGCTACAGTGAACTGAATTCTTTAGTTTTCTTCAATTACGAGTGGCTTTACAGTAAAATCAAAGCTTTGTCATTACAGCACATCATGGCAGATTTTGCTCTGAATCCCAGTGAGGAGGCAAATCTAGTGGAAGAAGCATTGAGGTTATCGGAATCCACTATAGAGCGGGATATAAACAGTCTGCCAATAGAAATAAGTGGTCACTTGTTACCGTACTATGTTTCCCATACCAATATTCGGTCACTCATTCGTCAGTGCGATACAGAAGGCTTGCGACACTGTGCTCTGGTACCAAATTTTCCCTATCAACAAGTGCCAGGGAGCTCTCTACAATTTACTTTTGAATGTCCAGCAGTGATGGACCATTTCAAGCTACTCCACGAGGACAGATACCTTGTGTGCAAGAAGAGGGATGACGCTTACGTCCATAAATTTGATATGGTGACAGGAGATCTCCAAAATTCTGTCTTTGTCTCCAATGGAGAATTGTACACAACACCCAATGGGAAATATTTCACCATTGTTGATCACGTCACGGAAAAAGCTATCAAGATTCATGAGTCTGAGACGGGAGCATACTTGAAACAGATCATTCTTATGAATCACATTGACGGAAAGTCAAATCTGTACAAGAAAGGCCCGCTCTGCGTCACTGACGATCGGCTGTGTGCAATCGTTACCCTTACCAACAGTGTGCTCTGTATCTGTGATATACCTTCAGGTAAGAAGCAAATGTCTAGAGAAGCATACGTACTCGAGGTTTTGCTTTTTCTGTGTTACCTTTCATAAACATGTGTACATATACACATAAGCTTCCCAGCATAGCCAAACATAGCTGGGTGTAGTCTGTTATGACAGAATCCAAATAAACATATTTTCTGTTCAACTATTCATGTTTCAGTGGTACATTTAGAAATGAAATAAGCCCTGTTGCAGTAAGTCACAGGGCATCTGGAAAAAGCACTAAAACCATATATGGAAGTAACAACAAACAGACCACAGATGTTTAAAGATCTGTCTGTCTGTCTGTCTGTCTGTCTGTCTGTCTGTCTGTCTGTCTGTCTGTCTGTCTGTCTGTCTGTCTGTCTGTCTGTCTGTCTGTCTGTCTGTCTGTCTGTCTGTCTGTCTGTCTGTCTGTCTGTCTGTCTGTCTGTCTGTCTGTCTGTCTGTCTGTCTGTCTGTCTGTCTGTCTGTCTGTCTGTCTGTCTGTCTGTCTGTCTGTCTGTCTGTCTGTCTGTCTGTCTGTCTGTCTGTCTGTCTGTCTGTCTGTCTGTCTGTCTCTCTCTCTCTCTCTCTCTCTCTCTCTCTCTCTCTCTCTCTCTCTCTCTCTCTCTCTCTCTCTCTCTCTCTCTCTCTCTCTCTCTCTCTCTCTCTCTCTCTCTCCTGCCGTCCTACTCACACACATACACACACACTCACTATAATTCTTTGGAAACATTACTTCCACTTTCCATAATTTCCACTATCAGTATCAATGAAATCTACGATTATCTTTAAAAAATAGAATATGTATTATGTCTTGTATGCTAAATCGAGAAATGGTTTGTATTCTCCTTCAATAGTAAAATCTATTGAAAAAGTACAAAATGTTGGCACGTTGTTAAACTCCACATTGCATTGTATCCCGTTTCAGGCAATGTTCTCCACATCATCACCCTGGATGGCAAATCCAATGTATGTAACATAACACCCAATGGCAGACAGGTATTCTGCAACTCCAATGCCTTCCTACTAGCCTACGACCTGTACACCCTGGAACATCTCTTGACAGTGCCTATTGGAGCCAAGCCATCCAATATTGTTTTCACACACGATGGGCTACGGGCATTCCTTAGCAACAATAATGACGCCAAAGTGACCATCATGCACCTGAACAATGGTGTCGTTGACATGACATATCGAGCCGTGCTCAAAGAGAAAATGCCAGAAGACACCATTCAAGGGTAAGGCCTTTGATTAAGTGAGAAAAAAATATCACCGTCAAAGAAACAATTGTCTTTCGATTCAGTAACTTTGAAATAGTGTGTCAAATAATATTTACATGCCGGTGTGGGTCCCAGTTGTATAACTGTTTTCTGGTATACTCAGAGCCGTCTTGATACATGGGCACATTGGGCAGTTATCCAGGAGCCAAAAGGGTGATGCAAATTTAGATTGATTTTTGGAAAAGGGGAAGAAAATCCAGTGCATTACAAAAGAATCTGCCCATAATGGTGTTAAGACGGCCCTGGGTATACTGGCAATGATAATGTTGCAGAACTGGTAACCAGACCTAATACTAAAGCAAGTTTCCAGCAGCAAAGCCAGCCAGCGAGCGTCAGATATTCACTGTGATGTAGAAATTTGCGAGTACTGATTGGGTCTCATCTGTTTCAACTATGATGATAAATTCTAATTGAATCGCTAAGCTATTGGTTTGTCTCAAATGTCTCATCACTTAGGGATACTGTTTGCGATTTTAGGCATTACCCCGAAAAAAAAAAAACGGCATAAATCAGAACTTGTTGAAAGGAAGCGGACTGCATACACATGTCAACGTTTATTGGCGTCACAGTCAGTGGCGGGTCTACTATACAACTAATGAAGCTTACGCTTCAGGGCCCCTAATATCAGTAATGTCTAATATATGTAATAAAATCCTCTTGACAGATTAACAGTTTCACCCAATGATGCTCTGCTCTTGGTCCGAGGCAAGAAACATTTATTGGTGCATCATCGTGGTCTGGAGAAGGTCATTGCTGTTTTCAACAGACCTGACAGTGTCCCCGAGGAGTTCAAGCTCCCTCGTGCACAATACGTGCAAATAAAGTTCACCCATGCGCAATTCACTAAGGACAGCAACTTCGTGATAGGTGCAATATTCAGGTATTGGTCTCATAAATTCTTTTTCTAATTACAATTGGCACAAAGATGAGAGAGTAGCGAAAGGGCGGAGCTTAAAGACGTGCACTTCATACTGTAGCTAGTATAACTTTCACTAGTTGTTGTTGTTGTATTGTTGTTAATGATGATGATGATGATGGAGGAAATCTGGAATACGCAGTAAAAATAGCCTGTAGATTTTTTTAAAGGAGGAAGGAGAGTGCATCACTAATTTCTATATCTTCCTTGTGCTTACATGCCACAAGTATCTGTTGTTTAGAGATGGGTGATTCGAGTCAAATTGCAAAAATAAAGTTTATCTTCAATAGGTGCTGCATTCATTTAATTCCACATGCAGTATTCAAGATAGTAAACGAAAACGTCTTTCAAACTGGTTATTGTGTCTATTAAAGCTGTAAATTGATTACAGTGAATCTAAGCCTTACTGACATGTCTTTGGATTCCTACCAGGAATGTCTACGTCTGGCAAATCTCCAACAGCACGCTAATCACCAGCCTACAGGCACCTATTGGTTTAATCACCTTCATGCTTGTGTCCAGTACTAAAAGTCAGGTTATCACTCACATGGAAAACAGCAAGAAAATTGAGGTACGATACTGGATTATTCAATTCATCAGCCATTTCTAGAACTGTCCATGCATGTAATTTTAACATGTCACTCGAATAGCCATTGTCTGCGTGACCCTTTCATCTCTCTATATCTTAAAACAACAGTCAACCACTACCCCCTTCTGTCATCTGTCCTATTGTCCAAGGTATCTACTTTCATTTGACAACCCTAAACAACTTCCCATTGACCCATCAGTGCATCATTAGACCAGCATTTCATTCAAGCATCTTTTTCTAAGAATTTTTTATTTTTTGGTGTGTGTATGTGTGTGGCTGGTTTTCTAGAATTGTTAAGTGTTCATAACATTTGTGGCCCCTCCCATTTTTAACTTCCATATCACAGAGGACTTTTCATCATCATCATCATCATTGCCTTTCTCACCCTGGATCAGGGTATAGGCCACCAACAAACACTTTCCATCCCTCTCTATCATGGGCCAGCCTCTTTACATTATTCCAAGTCTTTCCGCTTCGTTGCACATCATTTTCTCTGGCTCTTCTCCATGTTCCGCGCGGCCTTCCTCTTGATCTCTTGCCCTGGGGATTCCAATCCAATACCTTCTTCGTGATGCTGTTTCCTGGCCTCCTAAGAGTGTGGCCGATCCATCTCCATCGCCTCCTACCAATTTCCTCTCTGACTGGGCTCTGTCTTGTTCTTTTCCAAACAATTTCATTGCTGACCTTGTCTGTCCATCTGATCTTAAGTAGCTTCCTCAAACATCTGTTGATGAAAACTTGGATTCTCTTTATGCAGGCCTGGGACGCATTCCAAGTCTCACATCCATACAACAGGACTGACTTCACGTTCAGAGGACTTTTGCGGGCTAAATATCCAAGTGATATGGATCTCACAAGAATCAATACACTATGGGATGAAATAAGTGTTAGTGATGTTTTTCTTGCAAACTTGGTGCCACCTTAGGGTTTGAGAAATTATATTTTTTATCTGTCTGCAGGTATGGAATATTGATGAGGCTGTCAAAAAGGTGTCCACCCCTGATAAACTGACAGACGCCATCAGTGAGTTCCAGCTGACAGCTGACAACAGCATTGCTTATGTCAGATGTCAGCTAAGTGATGAATTAGGTGTGATTGACATGCGCAGTGGCGCGATGCTGGATTTGCTCACCCATGACATGCCTATCTACGATTTTGCCATTAGCCCTAATGGTGGCTGGGTCTTGGTGTCAACGAACCCACGACTGAAAGAAACCGCCTTTAAACTGTGGAACACGGAAGAAAGAAGAGTGGTCCTGGAGACTGGTTGTGAAGTGGGATATTGCGTCGGTACTCATTCCTCTCCTTCCATCATCATGGTGGCCCAGAAGAGCAGATCATTCAAGGCACCATACTATATTTCTGTTTTCCATTTTGTCAACGATGAGTTTTACGAACACGCCTACACACAAACTCTGAGCGTCGTCAGATCGAAACCGTTTGTGACCATTGACGATCAGTATCTGGTGATCAGTTCAGCTCTTTGTTTTGACGAAAGCAACGGCAGCTTTTCTCAACCCTGCATCCATGTGTTCCACATCGAAAATGGCATGAAGATGGAAACCTATGATGGTGCCAGTTTGAAATTCCAAGAACACCTGCTGGATATTCTGGAAGTCAGGCCATGTCGTCAGCAGAACGGAAGTATTATCGCCGCCATTATCTCCTGTAACGACCACTACAGAGATGAAAGTCCAGCACTGGATGCCAACGACAGTGGATATGCCAGCAGCAGAGCCGGGTGTCCCTACGGTTTCTTCCTCCTGGACGCAGCCACTGGCTCTATGACATTGTTGTGTATTCCATTCCCCAAGCCAAGTTATGGCTTTGGTGCCAATCCCTTGGCCTTTGCTCAAGACTGCAGCATGTGTCTGGATGAAACATCAAATATCTTTCACATTCAGTCTGGAGAATTCATAGGTCAAATCCCAACCTCAGTTGTTCCACCCAGATCATTTGTATTGCGAGGCACAATCGTGCTGTATTTCCACAACACATTTCTCCAAGCTGTAAGGATCTCTGACGATGCAGTCCTTGCCAACTGTGATGTTCACGCCCCCATCTGTCTTCTCCATGTCTGTGGAGATAATCGTACCATACTGGTGGGCTGTGAGGATGGGACAGTGCTTTCCTATACAATCATTGATCCCACCAGAGAGAATTCTACTTTTGTCCTGAGCAATCTACCATCCAGGAAAATTGGAAATCCAGATATATTTGAAAGGCGACTCTCCAGGTATGGAAACTGTTTCTTTTATCTATAATAGGCATAAGTTTCTTGTCCTGTCTGGTCTGCAGGTTATAGTACAGGATGGACCGAAAGTTACTTGACCATAATATTATTGTTATACACTGTTATATTTCAAGAGTAAAAACCTACACCAATAATATTTCAACTAAAAAAAATGGAATCAAGTACATTAAAAATCAGGTTAAATTAAATGTCAGAATGACGTCATTCTTCGCCTGAATGGGGTTGACACCTCTTTGACATAAATTCCTTACAATTCATCTGGACACATTCATCGCAAGTTTAATCTGAGGATGAAATGTCTCATAATGTTCAGTAGCAATGATGCTGTTCTGGGTTTAAAAGATGTTAAGAATAGAAATTGACTAATATTTTGAGTTTTCTTCCCTTCACTCTTGATCGGGATATAACAATCAGAGATACTCATCTCTCTGATAACGCTTACCCTCCATCTCCAGCCTCCACGTTAATGATGCAAAGTGTTCTTTCGTTCTGATAGAATGAACCTCACTCACCTCGATAAATACCCATTTTTGTACATACAGTCCTTAAGGACATGCCATTTATTTTCTTCCATGGCTAATCCTCAGTTACGAATGCTGGAGTGAACAAATCGTCACTGTACCCTTAAAAGTGTAGTATTCAGTTCTGGCTACATTTCAGGAGAAGCAAAAAAAAAAACGGTTTTATTTTAGCATAACTGGTCTAGTTACGATGAATTTTTGGAAGTTTTGCTATTCGATTATTTTTCAGCTCAGGAGTCTATAACCAAGATCTTTCATGTAGCTTTGAATGCAGTGGACTATATTATATGATACTTGATTTTTGGAATTTTTGAGTTTCTACAGTCTTAGGGAATGGTGATGAATTTTAGTACATCTTTCGCGGTTGTTATATTTTTTTTTTATCTTTTATGTTTCTTCAAAATGTGTTTTGTAATCTGTTGGTTATGTCCATTGAATGCCTGAAACTTTTCTCTTATCTCTAACTTCAGGTCATGGGATACAATTGAACAGAACTTTTGTCCCAGTTATTCCCGCCCACCCTCGTCCATCAGTCCACGCCCCAAGGACAAACAGCTTCTCCGCCAGATCAAGGCTCTTCCACGTGATCGTCCCAAATCAGACACTATTGCACAGATCGCGCCTAGGTCACAGGCCTGTCTGATCATGTGAAACGTGATGTCCAGATGACATCATGCAGACTCTTTTCTCATTATACTCTCTGACAATTTGATCACTTGCAATTTACAATTAGTTCATCAGAATGATAACGAAAACATTCATTCAATTTCATTGCAAGACAGTAATGGATTAAGTTCTGTAAAGCAACGCATCAAATCATTGGATATTTTCCATATTGTATTGTTGTTGTATGTACAGTTGTGTCCTTTCAAGAAAATGAGGATTGAAACTTTGAAGAGTTATGTATAATCAGATCACAACAGTATGTGACAAACACATACCTCGAAAAGTCTTAACCAATTGGGACAACACCTATACATAATGAAATTAGGAGTGAGAGAACCATTTTCATGACAAAACCTCAAAATCCGCAAAATGTCACATACAAAATTATGGCAAATACCACAGGAAATGACACTCTCAAAGAGATTAATGGCAGAATTTATCCTATTGTCATTGTTTGATGGACATTTTCGCTCATATCAAATAATGCTCTAAAACTTTTGTTTTCCAGTAACTATTCCTTGGTCCTGTCTTTGGAGCAGCCTCTCTTCTCATATTGCCTCAGGGGCCATTCATAAAGTACATAAACGGTGAGGGGATGCAGGGGTTGCCTCTCATGTATGAAAGGAAGAAAGGCAAAAGGGCTGTGGGGGGGGGGGGGGGGGAGGGGGGGGGGGTGGAGCATTTGCATGCTTTTCAATTATGATAATGAGTTAAGTAGTTTGGTTTCACTGACTTTTTTCAGCAAATTAAGTTGTTGGATTATGGTACAAAAATCGTATTCCTATTGAAAGGTCCATGCAAAATGCCATATCAAGTTCTCAAACATCAAGGCCCTATCACGGACATTCGCCATTCAAAAGGCCAATCGCTCGTACAGTGGATGAAGGAGAGGGTGGCCAAACATATGAAAAGCATGCATTGGAGAGGAATTGTCTTAGGGAAGGAGGGAACAGCCAAGTCAAGTGTACATATACGACATGGGCAGATCCTCCTGCTTGTGATGAAAAGAGACATAAAACCCGAACTAAACTAAGCAAAATTACCCTGGTGAATAATAGTTCGAGTTGTCTCCCATGCTGATGTTTACTCTCGTTGTCATGCCACTGTAGTTTCCAACACTACAATCATCATTCGCAATATATATTTAAACTCAATTCATTAGTCTATAAATACATTGATCTATGAGCAACATTTGCAGAATTAAACATGAATGTTTAATGCTGTGTAGTTACCAAGCCATCCCTGATATAACCAGCGTCTTATTCTATTCAAAAAGCTAATTGTTTGATACTCGATGTTATTATTTTTAAATCATTAATGCACATAAGTGCCTTATAATTTTTTACTTCATAGGCCCAGTTTGTGCATTATCTAAATGAATATTGATGTTATATAATATTGAATATGAAATACCAACATATTATCACATTATACAATATATATATATAATATAATATTTATTTAAACGTCAGTTATGGTGTGGTTTTTTTTGTTGTTGTTTTTTTCTTAACTGAGACGATCTTCCATGAATAGTGAGAGAAAGTGTGAGATTATTTGTTTCTTCATAAAGCTGCATGATTTTTTGTTGTAATGCGTGCTGCCGTTTGTATACAACACTTTTTTTTCTGCAAAATTTGACATAACCAACAGCCTTGGGTGTAACAATTATTAAAGATTTCATGTTGACACATCATTGTTTTTATCACTGCAATAATATAATTTATTTAGTTGTGTGTATGAACATTCTTCTTACCACTGTCGAGTTTGTGTTTGACTTAATGTTATAATTTTCTTTATTTATTGGTCCTGTTAAATACCTCTATATAGCTGCAGCTGTGATATTTTTCGTTTTGTTTTGTAACTTTCTTTTTTTTTTTTTTTTGCTTCTGCTTTTTATGGTGACTTATAAACTTTAGCACAGTATTAGCAGAAAGTATGTATAAATACATACTCCCTGGTATTAGTCAAGTTGAATGATGTCATTTCAGTTTTTTTTCTTTATCATCATTGGCCTGTTATTGACCTTCGACTGTTATCTAAGTAGATCATATCCAATCGTTTACTGACCTAATCATCAATCTATAATACATCTGTGATACTTCAAACTACATATCGAAAGTTTATTTGTACTCGATGCAATATTCTGACCTCAGTTAGAGAAGGTTATATTGAATAATGCCAATAGTATAAAATTCTTTGTCATTTTTTTCTAAACTTCTTGCTATCCATTTACAATTTTTAAATAAATTGATGTCATCATTTTGTGTTATAGACCTTGTTTAACAAAATAATGTTTTGTTTATAGCACCGTGTGACTTACAGCTGGGAGAATTGTCGTCTGCCTCGCCAGCGCTTATCTCAAAATCAGGAATGCCTCCCTTTGAGTGCTATCCAAAGAAATCCTATCATACCTTTGCTAGGGGCAAAATTTGTCATTGGTTGTTTATTATTATTATTATTATTATTAAAATTGTCATATATGAACATTCAGTTTATCACCCCTGTCTATGTCTGCTATGGCTAAGTCTACACTGTGCTAGTTTACCGGTAGTTAGTTACTACATCTGTCATCATTTTAATACCTAAGTCTGTCATTTCAGGTACTGATTGTACTTAAACTATGGTGCCTGTCCCTTTCCGTTAAACCTCTAGGTTCCGCCCCCATATTTGCTTGTGGACGAATTCTGATTATATGAGAATTTGTTCTTAGGCCTATAATTAAGTTGTTTTTTTCATGATTGTTTAGTTGATTTCGCATCCCCTCACCGCATACTGCGGAAAACACTCAAACTGACTTGCTTTTCTCACGTTGAGTTGTGGGAACTGCAGCCGAGTGATAAATGTCTGTGTATCACAGGTGATACATTATGGTGCCTAGAGGGTTAAAGGTAATACTTCCGCCACTTGGTTAGCTCATGATTCAACATTTTAAAATGGCATCTCTCAATCTGTTGCAATAACGTTGCAATAAGTTTAAATCTCCGATAAACGAATATGGACACAAAATAAATTGTATAGCCAAAAAATTTCTATCACGTATAATTGAGTTTCGCTATTGTAAAATCCCCTCAGTAATTTCATAAATTTTAATTATTTTGTTGATTTTTGTTGTAGTTTAGTTTTTATGTGCAAAAGTAATTCATAGACCAATATTTTGGAGTGAATGTTGCAGGATGGGAAATAAAATAATTTACTACCCTCAGCTGACTTGCTTGTTTTCTGAATGTATAGATATGAACGTGTGTGTGTGCGTGCGTGCGTGCGAGCATGTGTGCGTGGGTGTGTGTGTGAGTGAGTGACAGATATAAATATTTATTTGAGTACTTGGGCGGACTTGTTGGACTTGTTTTGCAAGTGTGTGCGTGTCTCGTTAGGAGTTCGATCGTTTGTTGAATTTTGTTTGTTCTGGGGCATCAACAGGATGGTTTGTTGTTGTTGTTTTTTTTTGCTGTGATAATTGTCTTGCTAACGCAGTAGTCATATGTATAAAATGTGAAAATAGGGCAGTTACCGACCCTCGAGAGTCAAGCTTCAAGAGAAAGGACAAAAACGGTAACAAAATGACATTGGGTCAAAACTGAGTTCTAATCCCTATTGAGTTACATTTTTGCACTATTGACTGTTATGATATTCTTTTACATAAAATTTGTTTCGGTGGGTGAGCAAGTGGAAGCTGCGAGAGAGTTTGACTAACTTTGTTCTGACATTTTGAAACTACATGTATCACTGTTTCAACTGCCCATTGCGAAATAAGTTTCTCAAAACTTAAATGAATTAAAATATATCAGAGATCTACAAGGAACCAAGAAAGACTGAGTAACCTAACAATTCTGTCAACTGAGAGAGATTTCAATGTAGATTTCAATAAGTTTGCACAAATTAAAACCAGGAGATTTTTAATTTATTTGAGCATTCTAGGATTGAATGCATTTTATTCGAATTAAATTTTTCCTAAAATACAGCACATCTGCTGGGGAAAGGGGAGGGGGGTTAATACTGGACTGGTGAAAGCTTTAAGCACAAGAAAATTAGCGCCTTCAGACAAGCGCATTCTAAGAAAGCGCCTGTTGCTAACGAGGATGCACATAGATGAAGCCCGGCAAAGCAAGCGTTTCATCACACATAACTAACTCTACATCCATTTTGTTGCATCAGGGGATCGAAAAGTGCAAATAACTACATACTGCATCATACAGCAAGTCGCTTCAAAGCCTGAAAAAGACTTCATTTTCAATATTTCAAAACACTCTTGATTTTACAAGGGGCGCTCTACTCAGCAAGCTATATAATACATGCGTTTTCCATGTGGATCAAAAGGGTTTGAGTAGAATACTTCACGAAGTTGTAAAGCACTTGTCTTGAAGTGCTAGATTTCTAGCCCTTAAAGGGTTTTCTATATTCTCTCCTTGATGATAGTAAGTTGTAATTCCACTCAAGAGCACATGGTGATCTTATTCCGCTACAACTCAAAATCTACATTTTCTGCCATCTTTCATACAACCAATCCTGCAATCAACATTATGTATTTTGACACACTGTGTCAATAAACAAAACCCGGCGTTTCACATTTGAAACATTAAATTTTTATTTGCTACATTATACAGGCATAAAAAGTCCCCTAACAGAGACAATATAAACAAATACACTCTCTCGTGAACTTCAGCAGTTATTGTTGTTACTGTTATTGTGCATTGAATTCTGTTTAGAGAAATGAAAATAAGGGAATCAAAAACAAACAAAAAATAGTGGCACGGGGACTCCAGCACACACTACCCTACCTAGCACAGATGTGCCGTGTGACTATGTGGTTGCGAGAGCACTTTTCCCATGACATGGACGACCCTAAGTCTAATACCCTAAAGTACCAGTTGCCCCTTAAGATCTGAGGAAGTAGGTTCTAATCCGTATGTTTTGTCCGGCCTACCCCCGACCAAACTCCACCCCAACTCTCAGTCCCTCAGTAGCGCCTCAAGGGAGGAAATCTCGCCAGACCCTAAGCTTTACAGGCTAGTTGAGCATGACTAGCCGTGCGAGTACCTTGGTCGACCGCCGACCTCGACGCTACATGGAAGCAGGAGCCAGTGACCACCCAGGTTTCCCCAAAGTGGCTGTTCTGTACTATAAATAAATTTGGGTTTTTCTTATATGACACACAATCCATACATTGTCTTTCGTTATGGGTTTGACCTCATTATGCATAAACTCACATATTAAATCCATCCCTTTATTAAGACTGTCAAAATCATCTTGTTTTAATTCAAACGTTTATGCTTATTATTATTCCATAAGATAAATGTCTCTCGATACAGCATAGGTTCCTAATTTTGCATTCTCAAAAAGACTATGCCCCTATCACATGATTATCGCCCTTTGCCCCTGACACCTGCTTGACTTTTATCTAGTACAAACCTGAAGCAGAAGTAGGAATCGATACCATTATATATTCTCCTTAAAGTGAATGTCACAACGGATTGAATACTTTCTCTTACTTTCTAGAAACTGTGAAACTTTTCACTTGCATTTACATGAGGGTTTTTCTTCCTCTGGGTTTACAAGTTTGAATAAAAATAAAATAGGTCTAACAAAATATAAAATGATTTAATAATAGTTTTATGTCTGATATTATAAGAAAGTCTCTATTTAGGATTCCAAATTCGATACCAAATAGACACATCCATTACCAAAGAGAGACCTCACCACCCTTACCACTAAAAATCCCATAACTTCTAAATTATGATATATGTCGTCGGTGTCATGGCCAAATCGCCTATCTCATGGAAACAAAATTTTACAATAGAAGGGAAAAAACTTTTCGGGCTTGCTAGACCTCACCGCTGTTAACACTAAAAATCCTATAACCTCTAAATTATGGTATTTAACGTCGATGTCATAGTCAAACCAATCTTGTGGAAACAAAGTTTTACAAAAGACTTGACAGACTTGCCGGACTTGTGCAACGGATTTCTTAGACTTGTTGAACCTTTGCAGCGGACTTGTCGCACTTGTTGAGCCTGTGATGCGGACTATTTGGACTTGTCGGACTTGCTGAAAATGTTGGACTTTTCAGACTTGTTCAGAGCGTGGACTTGTTTGACTTGTCAGACTTGTGCCATAGGGTGGTCGGACTTGCGGGGCAAACTTGTTGGACTTGTGCAGCAGACTTGTTCAACTTGTGCGATGGACTTGTCGTACTTGTCGAACCTGTGATCTGGACTTCTTGGACTTGTTGGACTTCTGCGGCGAACTAGTCTGACTTATTTTGCAGACTTGGCAGACTTGTCGGCCTCATCAGACTTGTGCCCCTGGCTTGTCAGATTTATGCGGCAGACCTGTTGGATTAGTGCTGCGGATTTGTTGGACATCTGTGGTGGACTTATCAGATATGTTAGACTTGGCAGACTTGTTCTGCGAACTTTATTGGACTTGTGCAGCGGATTTGTCAGATTTGTCATAATTGCGCAGCTGGCATGTCAGTCATGTCAAAGTTGTGGGGTTTGTGCAGTGGACTTGTTGGACTTATCGAACCTGTGCAATGGACTTGTCAGACTTGTGTGGATGACTTGTTGGATTTGTCATACTTGTCAGATTTGTCGAACCTGTTCGACAGACTCGTCAGACTTGACAAACTTGTCATCTTGTGCCGTGGACTTGTCAGACTTGTCGGATTTGTTCAGATGACTTATCAGATTTGTCACACCAGTGTGGCTTTGTCGAATTTGTGTGACAGACTTGTTGGACTTGTTGCGACAAACTTGTTGGACTTGTCAGACTTGTGCCCCGGGCTTATCCGAGTCTTTTGGCCAGCTTGCTGGACTTGTGTGGCGGATTTGTCAGAGTTTTTCGGCCAACTTGTTGGACTTGTGCGTCTTTTTGCGGCCAACTTGTCAAATGCGTATGTCAGGCTTGTCGACTTTTTCTTGCCAATTTGTTGAACTTGTGCCTCAGGCTTGTCGGATTTTTTGCAGCCAACTTCTTGGATTTGTGCATCAGACTTGTTGGATTTTTTTGGCAAACTTCTTGGACTTGTCCATCGGATTTGTCAGATTTTTTTAATCAATTTGTTGGACTCGTGCGTCAGACTTGCCGGATTTTTCGGCCAATTTGTTGCACTTTTTGTCAAATTTGTCAAAGTTCTTCTGGCCAACTTGTTGGATTTGGAGTTGAACTAGGCAGATTTTTTTGGCCAATTTGTTGGACTTGTGCCTCGGACTTGCCAGATTTTTCATCCAACTTTTTGAACTTTTGCATCAGACTTTTCGGACTTTTCGACCAACTTACTGGATTTGTGTGTTTGACTTGTTGGAATTTTTCGACCAACTTGTTGGACTTGCCTGTCTCACTTGCCAGATTTGTTCGCCCATCTTGTTGACTTGTGCATCAGACTTGTCAAAATGTTTTGGCTAACTTGTTGGACTTGTGCACTAGACTTATCGGAATTTTTACCCAATTTGTTGGACTTGTGCGTCAGACGTATCGGATTTTGGGGGCAAACTTCTTGGACTTGTCCATCGGATTTGTCGGATTTCTTTTGGCTAAATTGTTGGACTTGTGTGTCGGACATTTTTTGGCCAACTTGTCAGACTTATGTGTTTGAAGTGCCAGACTTCTTCCGGGAAACTTGTTGGATTTGCACATCGAACTTGCCAGATTCTTTTGGCCAACTTGTTGGTCCTGTGCCTCAGACTTGCCAGATTTTGTCATCCAACTTCTTGAACTTTTGCATCGGACTTGTCGGATTTTTGGCCAACTTTCGACCAAAATGTAGGATTTGCCCATCTGACTTGTCAGATTTTTTTGGCCAATTTGTTGGACTTGTGCATCAGACTTGTCAAACTTTTTTGGCCAACTTACTGGACTTGTGTGTCAGACTTGTCAGACATTTTTGGCCAACTTGTTGGATTTGTTCGTCAGACTTGTCAAAATTTTTTGGTCAACTTGTCAGACTTGTGCGTCAAACATATCGAAATTTTTTGGCCAGTTTGTTTTACTTGTGCTTCAGATTTGTCAGATATTTTTTGCCAACTTCTTGGACTTGTGCATCAGACTTATCGGATTTTTTTGGTGAACTCGTTGGAACTTGTGCCTTGGACGTCGGATTTTTGAGCCAACTTACTAGATTTCTGCGCTGGTCTTGTTGGATTTTTGTGCTAACTTGTCAGACTTGTGCGTTCGACTGTCGGAATTTTTTCGACCAACATGTTGGACTAGTGCGTCAGACCTGTAAAAATGTTTTAGCCAACTAGTTGGACTTGTGCATCAGACTTGTCAAACTTTTTTAGGCCAACTTATTGGATTGTGTCAGACTTGTCAGACATTTTTGGCCAACTTATTGGATTTGTGCGTCAGACTTGTCAAAATTTTTTCGGCCAACTTATTGGATTTGTACGTCAGACTTGTCAAAACTTTTTGGACAACTTGTCGGACTTGTGTGTCAGACTTGTTTAAATTTTTGTGGCCAGCTGGTTGGACTTGTGCGTTGGACTTGTCAGACTTTTTCGGCCAACTTATTGGACTTGTGCGTCAGATTATTTGAAATTTTTTGGCCAACTGTTTGGACTTGTGTGTCGGATTATCAGACTTTTTCGGCCAACTTCTTGGACCTGTATGTCGAACTTATCTGAATTTTTTGGCCAACTTACTTGACTTATGCGTCAAACTTGTCAGACCTTTTTCATTCAACTTGTTCGATTTGTATGTCAGATTAGTCAAACGTTTTTGGCCAGATTGTGACTGTGGGGCTTGTGCGTCAGACTTATCGGAATTTTTGGCCAACTTGTTGGATTTATGGGTCAGACTTGTCAAAAATTTTTGGACGACTTGTCGGACTTGTGCATTAGGCTTGTCGGACTTTTTCGGCCATCTTGTTGGACTTGTGCATCAGGTTATGAAAATTTTTGGGCCAACTTTTCAGACTTGCGTGTCATACATGTCAGAATTTTCGGCCAGCTTAGTGGACTTGTGCGTCGGACTTGTCAGACTTTTTTGGCCAATTTCTTGCATTTGTGCAACGGGCTTGTCAAAATTTTGTGGCCATCTTGTTAGACTTGTGTGTCAGACTTGTCAAAATTCTTAGGCCAACTTGTTAGACTTGTGGGTCAGGCTTATGAAAATATTTTGGTTAACTTGTTGGTCTTACGTGTCAGACTTGTCAGAATTTTTGGCCAACTAGTTAGACTTGTGTGTCAGACTTGTCAAAATTTTTAGACTAACTTGTTAGACTTTGTCAGACTTGTCAAAATTTTTGGGCCAGTTTGTTAGATTTGTGCGTCAGACTTGTGAAAACTTTTTGGCCAACTTGGCAGTCTTGTACATCAGACGTGTGGAATTTCTCAGCCAACTTGTTGGACTTATGCATCTTACTTGCCAGACTTGTGTGGTAGATTTGTTGGACTTATGCTAACATTAAAACAAAAACTTGCAATTCTACAGGGTGGCAAAAGGACTTCTAAAATAACTGGCTTTATGCGTTAATTGTATTTGTGTGTATGTGTGTGTGTGTGTTTGTATTGTGATTTTAGATCTAGATCTAATTGATCCAGTGAAAAGGTCGTGAACTGATCATTTGCTTTTAGGGATCTCTGACCAGTTGCACGTAATTAATATTTATCTTAACACTAACCCTAATAAGAGCTTGCAATTCTAATGCGTGAAAAGGAGGCGTTTAAAATAGTCGGCTGTATGGGTTATTTGTGTGTGTCTGTGTGTGTGTGTATGTCGTCTGTCTGGGTGTCTCTCTTTTTCTCCGTCTCTCTGTCTCACCTCTCTCTCTGTCTCTTATTTCTCTTTCTCTCTGTCCATGCCTCTTCCTATTCTCGCTCTGTCTCTCTCTAATCTCTGTCATTGTGTCTGTATTGTCTGCCTCTTTATCCTTCTCTCCCCCCCCCCCACCCCCCACCCCCGCCCCGCTCTTTCTCCCCCCCCCCCCACCTCCTCTGTTTCCTTATCCAGTCCCCGTCTCTCCTCCTTTTTCTATTACGTCACCCTTCTGTGTGTGTATGTAAGTGTGCTTGCGTGCGTGCGTCCATGCGTACGTGCGGGCGTGTGTGTGTGTGTTTGTGTGTGTGTGAATTATTCGCGAGCTGGAAAACTGGGGATCTTGTAGTACGTAGAAGAGGTATAACAAATGCACACTTTGACGCTTATTCCAAATGCGTTGTGGCACTTGTCAAGCTGTTTCACAATTCCGATTGATTCTAACTTCTTATGATAACACTAAGGCCGCAAACGTTTAGCGACGAATTTCTCAGTTGAGCAAAAAATGGAGTTGGAACAAACAAGAACTAAGGTCGCATGTTGTCTGCTCTTGTTGCAGTTTGAAAAAACATATCCTGGTCCCCATAAAAGCGACAAAGACCATATAGGCGATAATAAACATGATATAGAAAGTAGCAAATCAGTTCAATTCAAACCCAGTGTTGATCTGTTATTTCATGTAATTACTCCACTGAAATGAGCAAATTACGTAGATGAACTGGAAATTCTATATTGCACAAGTAGGCCTATTGTACCGGTAGTTAACTTTCAGACTGGAGATGATTCTGTGAAAGTTTGTCGACCCCGCATAATTATTGTGTGCGAATATTTACAGAACATAATATTTCTCAGGTAATTTTGTTTTCCCATCTGTCTGAGATACTGATTGCAAAGATTGGGCTTATGGGTTCATTGAATACATTGCTCCGCCTTATATCTACATTGTGACCTGTCAGTCACGTGTAAAACACGTCACTGGTTATCATGTAGCGCCTCCCAAAAGACGTTACTTTAAAGTCAATTTTGGCCTGTGAGTTGGTTTAAACACTGCAAACGGAAGGCGTTGTCTCGTCACTTGGTAGAAAAGTATGTTTTATTTTTTTTTATTTTTTTTCATACATCAAGTAGTGACTCCTATTTTAATGGAAAACGTGTATATTATTTATGCCGACGGCGTCAAGACATTAAAAAGGTGTAATGAAGTGTTAAATTAAGAAGGTAATGGAACCAGAAATAGAACAGACACACCTACCAGGAAATTGAGTAATGGGTGTAAATCATTGTGACAGTGTCCTTTTCAGTTGTCTTTTTAAAAAAAAACACTTTTGCCATGCAGCCGTAGGAACAAGCAGAGTTGGGATGACGTGAAGAAAATGACAAGGATACAGCAGCCGGTTTATCACGGACAAAGCCAGGTATCTCAGATCGTAGATCAGGGGTTCTCAACTTGGGCGGGGCGATTTTGTTTGGGGGGGGGGGACGACGAAAAGGGCGACGAGGGGGCGTCAACGATGAAAGAGAGTGGTTGGAGGGGGAAGGGCGGGGGCGAAAATGAATGGAGGACAATTTGGGGCAAAACAGAGGGGGTGACTACTGACCTGTTCAACAGCATGCGAGGATAAGTTTTATGAACAGAAAAGGCCTCCTGTTTTGGGCCATTTAATAAAGAATGCTTTGTTTTATAATGAATAATCAACACGCTTTTGTCATAGACAAGGCTTTGAAAAACTTAACATCATAATTCATGTGTTGTCTGCCTTCTTGTGAATTGTATCCGTTGGGCGATGACAAAATTTTTGGAGCCTTAGGGTCGATTGCATGAAAAAGGTTGAGAACCACTGTAGTAGATAATTAACTAAATAAACAAATTAGTGATCTATTATCAAACTTGATCTTTGTGTTCAGGTCCGAAATTACATTTCGTGGACAGACACGAGTTTGGGTTTTACTGCGTGTCGATTCTTCCACTTTGCGCCTTACGCTCGATTTCTTTCTTGTGCGCCCTGTTCACGGTGGGTCTTCAGAGCTTCATCAGCTTTAAGTTCCACAAGTAGAAGTAAATAGTTTCGTTACAACATTATTACATTGGTAAAATTCTAAAAAAATGTTTTGTAAAGTTTAAAAAATATATATGTGAGTGTGCATGAGAAAACCCGGTATAAGACGGCAACATGACATTTTGAGTTCTGTACATACAATAAAAGACAAGACATTTCTGATAAATTGAAGACAATGACCCCCCTAAAACAAGATTTTGAGAAAACGGCATTTAATCGTATTAGTGGCCATAGCTAATTGACCAAGTAATATTGGAGTGATTGCTGTTAGGAGACCGTAGTCTAATAACTAAGCAGTTATAGAGATCATAGTGAGTAGTGTTCACTGCTCATCTACAGTTTACCTTGTAACATGCCACGGTCCCCTAACAACAGCCGAGTCGGAAGTTTTTGGATCTTGTTAGGAGGCCGTAGTCTAATTACAAAGCCGTTATAGAGATCATAGTGAGTGGTGTTCACTGCTCGTCTACAGTTTACCCTGTAACATGCCACGGTCCCCTAAACAACAGCCAAGTTGGAGGTTTGTGTCGGACCCATATTTTCACTTCAAAGCCGTTTTTCTCAAAATCAGCTCTGCCGACTTATACCGGGTTTTCTCATGCACACTCACATGTATTATATTATATATTTAAAAGTTTGTACATATAAAATAACAGCGCCGCTTCAGTGCATGTAGCGCTATATTGGCAAAATTCTCAAAAATTGTTTTGTGTGGATTTGAAAAGAATTTTGTAAATGTGTATAAAAGTTTGCACATCAAGTACCAACTATTGATACAAATAACGCCGCCGATTCAGTGCAAGTACATTGGTAAAATTTTCAACATTGTTTTGTATAGATTTGAAAAAAAAAATATTTGCATAAAATAAATATAAATGTTTTTACACCAGATACGAACTATTGATACAAAGTAATTCCGTCGGCTCAGTGCGAGAAATGATTGTGTCCTATTTGTGACAATGGACGTTATCATTTCTAGTACTGTACGGACGATATGACATGTCGCACTAGGACGATAACCTAGCTGGCCTACGCCTGGGCCTACAAAATTTCATCCCTTTTCATCATTTGGGACATTGAACTCACATGTTTATCTCACTATCTCAAGCTCTTATAGAACAGAAAACTTAAAACTTAATGCCTGGAACACTCGACCCCTTTCCTTCAGGGTGATCTCTCCACCCTCCCCCCATGCAACATCCATAATTATATGGTGTTAAGCTTCGCCTAGTATTAAGCTGAATGCGGTATTAAATATTATCACGTTGAGTTCCCCAGGCGCACGATTTAATACAACTCTTGCATGGAAAGAAAAGTTATCACGTCAACTGCCTCCCCCCTTCTTTTTCCACCCCGAAGGTGAAAACACCCCCCCCCCCCCCCGGCCCATGCAAAACAAGTAATAAGCCCATGCATGATGGGAAATGTAGACTCTCAATTCAAATGCTCATTAGGTATTTTTGTAATTAGTGCTAAAATATAGATCTACATATATTTTTTTATGTGCATTATAATCTTTTATAAATCTTCAATAAAATGTGAATATCGCGTGCTTGACTCTCTTTACAATATCGATTTTCTTTAACCAAAGCCCCCCCCCCCCTTTCCCCTTTTTGTCTTTACCAGGAGGTGTAGGTCCCCTCAAAACCACATGCCCGTGCCCACTGTCAGAGCCGTCTTAAATCATGGGCCCCTAGGTTAAGCAATAGGCTGCAGATCGCACCATTTATTAACGACTCAGAAATGTGTGTGCATTGGAGCCAGCTAAACCCTCTGGGCCCCCTAAACCCTTGGGTCCCCTGGGAAACTGCCCAGTGTGTCCATGCGCTAAGACGGCTCTGCCAACTGGCCTACCTCTCCCCTCCCCCCTCCTGTGTCCTGACCTGGATCCCTCCACCATGTGAATCTATTAGCTGACCCCAAACAACATTATTATTTACCACTTTTAATCATACCAAAGATGATCTAGTTTGGACAGTTTACACATACACGGACAGGCGTCCGCATATTTTGTCAAGTATCTAGTCTTCCTCGGCTGTTTAACCTTTGAGTGTTATTTTAGCTCTTGAAATTTCACATAAACAGAAAAAATATTGCATAAAAACCCTGCGATCATGCACTAGCTGTGATTTACTGTTCGAAATATTTTCACCTTTGTCATCGTGTCACCATGACATGGGATAAAATAATTGACATGATTTTTTTTTTTTTCCTGGTCACGAAAATACAGGATGCGACTGATCGAACTTGTGAAATGTTACACAGTCATCCTTTGCTCATCACGGTATACGGCTATCATCAAATGTTGTTGTTGTTGTTCCAATAAAGCCGTATCAAAAATGGTAGAAATGGTCATGCAGCTGACTGAAAATATTTTTTGGTTTAAAAAATCGTGACTGCACTGAACTTTTAAAGGTTTCAGGTGAATTTAAAAAAAAAAAAGTTCATAGAGTATGCAATCACACAACTTATAACAGGACCGTTATTCAGAGGAAGCAATATGTACCGTAGGCCTACTAGAGAGTGTCAGACCAGTTCGGACAGTAGCATGGGCGGCACGATTTTTGACAGGTTTGAATCGCCATGAACGTTTTAACACCAATCGTTATTTTTTTTTAACTGGTTATATAAAAAATTCACATTTCCAGGGTGACCCATGGCAAAAACAAAATACAAAAAGTAAGTTGTCTTCCAGTATGAAGATCGAGTTCTTATAGTGTTATTATGTTAGAATAAAAACAGCGACGTCCTTTTAGTAGTGATATAAAAAAAAAAAAAACTGTCATTGACTACAAATTTGCGCCGCAAGATTTTTGACTGCCTGAAACTGTGACTCGAAGCGAAGGCCACGCTCGAAGACGACATGTACTGTAGAAGAGGTGGTCAAGGTATCGAATAGATCTACGTCACCTGTGGCAGGTGGGGTTGAGGTCTTAAATTTGGGAGTCGACACGTGAAATGTATAATATTGTGGCACACATCATTACGCGAGAAAGACGTGAACTGAATTAATATTTGTAGAGTGATTCATAGTTTTCTGTACAGGCCGACACCCCTCTTTCGTGGTATCGTTTCATTAATAAAATCGATCGATATGATCGAATACTGTGCCCCACAAACGGCTTTACTGACATAACGTTTCTTCTTATGTAAAGGTCGTCTACACTAGGCGTATGAGACGCACGGTTGTTGACATGTGAATAACCGTCCAGACCCCAGTCAGGCTTTCATACACGGTGAAGAAGTGCCGTGAAAGGAGGTTCCGCCTGGTGCAACAAACACAGTAGAAAAGGTAGCCTACTGTACGAAGTTTCAGTTTCTTCTTGAATCTTGTTTTCTTTTTCTTCTTATAGATCTATATCTACATAAATCAAGATCTAGATCTAGATTTCTATCTAGAAAATCTAGCCTACCTTAGATTTGGTGTTGTGAACAAACACATCAGATTATTATACTTTTTTTTTTGTTGCTGTTGTTGTTATTGTTCAAGAGAAAAACACTTTGGTATTGTCAGCTAGAATCGAAAATGTGTTAGAAATCTAGATCTATTCTAACAAGATTTGTCAATCAGAAATTCAACAACAGAGTAAGTAACATAGATCTATAGACTGACTAGATCTAAGCATTCATTTTAATTTTAAACCTGCCCTAGGCACAGTTTTGAAGTTTATTGATGTCATGGAGGTGGGGTGGGGGGATACCAATTAAGAGAGTTACAAGGAATCAGTCAGCTCAGAAAGTTACATTTAATAGGTCTACACTTTTGTCAGCAAGGGGTGGGGAGTCAGAAATTACTGACAAAAATACTTAAAAGTCCATCAGGGTTATTTTATTAGAGCCAAACCCACATGGCCACAAGGTACAATCTAGATCTGATCTAGATTCTACTTCTAGATCTAGATCTAGATTATATTCTTAGTGAAAATATTGTTTTGTTTTAGTTGTCCTTCTGAGTTACCCTATTAAAGTATTAAATGAAGGGAGGAGTACCTTACTCGAGCGCCACTTTGTCAGATTGATAAGTAACGACGTGAGGGTCTAGTCAGTTTGTATCATCGAGGCCGTAGGCCGATGTTCGTCTGGGCCGTAGTCAGATTGACATATCAGGGAAAGCCCCCGGGGTAGCTATGTATCATCTCTTTTAGTTAGTTTCTGGTCTTTGGCGCTCGAATACGGAACTCCTTCCTTAATGAACTTTAAAGATTGGACAGCTGTTTTATGTAAAGTGAAGAACAAGGCAGATTATGTTTTGTGAAAAAAGAAGCAGAGTTGTTTAAATTAAAATTTTGCTCGAGGACAATGTATCCTCTTAATTAAAATTTCTGCACATTGAAGGTCTGATTTTTTGTTTTGAAGAAGAAGACTGTAAAAGGGAGTGTTTACAAAAATAAATGCCTGTGGAGGAGATATTATAGTCTAATTCAGTTCTGTCACTTTTTTTTCTTTTCAGTCAGGCATGAACATTGGCACAGAAATGTTCCACAATTTTTTATCGAAGACTTCTGAGGATAAAAAGACAATGGCAGTATTCCACAAAGACAAGAAGCATGATTTTGACCTAGAAACAGTGCTACATGCATTTCATAGGTGTCTTAAGAATGATAAAGGGTTAGTTGTCAAGGAGTACTTGGCAGCATATCATGAACTGTGCAGGTTTTTTAGAATGACCGGACCACTTTTTGGTTTTGTGGCCAAAGACTTGGAATCCAAAATGAAAGTGGTGGAATATCATTTGCATTCCAGCCATGGCCACCATTATGAAACAGTACAATCCATGATCAGTTATGAGGTGAGCAAGAAAATTACGCATGTGAAAGGTTCCCATCCCTCTGGGTCGCGCATGTTACAAAGACTGCATTATGCTTTGGAGTTTATTCTGCAGTTCATGAGGAGAGTTCAGGAAGCAGATAATCATGAGAAAATGCCTAAAATGACATGGGAAGTGTATGCACAAACTCTATATCACCATCATCCTTGGCTGACACGGAAATTGGCAGGTGTAGCAGTCTACGCTCTGCCATCCAAACACCATTTCATTGAGGTAATGTGCAAACATGATGTCACTAAAGTAATGGACCTATTGACACAAGTGGTGAATGCAGGCCAGACTATCTATGACATCACCGAAGATGTTTTTGCTGCTCATGAACTTCAGCATATTCCTTAATGTTTTTGTCAGTGTCTCTTCTCGATGAGAAAAAATGTTACAACACGATTTTATTGATATTTTATCTAGCTTATTTCCTACGGAAGTTCTTTCCAGTTTTGGATGGGGCACTTTATGAAACAAATCAATTACATGAT
Organism: Onchidella celtica; assembly: GCA_963931925.1. Taxonomy (NCBI): domain Eukaryota; kingdom Metazoa; phylum Mollusca; class Gastropoda; order Systellommatophora; family Onchidiidae; genus Onchidella; species Onchidella celtica. Next base: position 51,956,037 of record OZ007571.1, read on the forward strand.
GTACTCGTACTTATATGATATGTACTGAACAGTATTTGGTATTGCCTCATCATGGAAACCTTCAGTATAGTTCATTAATGAATGCAGTGCAATGTGTGTTGACCCCACCTGATATTTGCTATGAATTAACCTACAAAGGTGTCTCTATGTTAATGGCACCAAGGCATTCCCTATGTACGTTAAGGGGGGGGGGGGTGGGTGGGTCCTGAAATCGAAATTAGGCTTAAAAATACCGATATATCGCGATTTTGTACTTTTTGGTTAGTTTATCCATTTAGGAACACTATTTAACTAACCAAATGTTAATTTTGAATGTTTATAACCTTGAAATATGCCTTTTAGTGAGGTGGGGGGTCAAGAAAAAGGCACAAGAATCATGCCATTGGGCTGCAAAATTAGCCCTAAATAACATCTTAGTGTCGCTATCAAAATCCCTTCTCCTCCGTACACATCTGTCATAAGCCTTTGGTGGTTTGGAAATCATTGTTGAGGCTCAGCACACCAGTAATGATGACTTTAGCCATGTGTAACACATTTCAATAACATTTTTATTGAAAAAAACTTTCAAATGCGATTTTCTCGAAATTGCACTTCGGATCAGTGATTTGTGAACTAGTTTTTTATTTATTGACCAATTGGTATAAAATTTGGCTAACAACATGTTTGAACAAATCAAAAAATTCATACAGAAGGAAATTTGTTTAACTTTTCATTTTTTTTTTTGGTTGAATTTTTTTGTGATAGAAAATAAGAAAAAATGGAATTTGGCTACATACCATTTTCAAAAATTTATAAGAAAAGATCTGTCAGAGATATCAAATTCCCTTCTGTATAAAGTTTTTAATTGGATTGAATAAGACATAAGAGAAGTTTCAAATAAATCCAGTAAAATTTGGCAAAGCCTATCTGTCAAGAACAGATTTAATTCATGGATGTTTCCACTGACTAAATTTTTGTGAGAGAGCAGTGAGTAATTTTTACAAACGTAATTATTGTGCGAGCCAGCATAACTTGGTCTCGTAAACAATTTGTTTTGAACAGTTTTTTTTTTATAATAGATAGACAGAAGGTGTGGGGAAGGATAGACGGACAGCGTAGGTGTGCATGGCTGAGCACTTTTTATATCTCGTGTTTTGAACTAGGTTTAGTAGAGAGGGAAGGGGTGAGTAGGAATTAAATGTTATTGAGACGTCTGACGTACAGAAAATCCGTGATCCAGAGTAAAAGCTCGGGGTTTTGAACATGTTAAGAATTTATTGCTATAAAATTACATTTTATTGTCTTGGGTGATTCGACCTTTGATGTCGACCCAAGGTCGTTGCGTAGGGCTGTTACTTAAAATAACTCAGTTCGGCAGCTGAGCTAGAAGTGGTTGCACCAATCACAATCCAGGAATTAGACGGTAAGCTGCAGATGCAGACCAGTATTTAAGGCCATACAGAACTTAGTTCTGGGCCACATGTAGACAATCCATTTACGAGGTGGTCGGCGATAGTCCTCAGCCAGATGAGAGACATAGAGACGCAGTTGAGCAGTCCATTGTGAAGGAGCCTGATTTAAAGCTCCAGAGCCTAAGCTACTTGGTTTGATATAAACCCACAGCGTTTACATCCAGCGCTCTCACTCCTAGTGAGGGCCGCATGGTGAGAGTCCATACTAATTTGTAATGATGAAAGTGAACCGTTCTACTTACTTTTGAAGACAGTTTCAGAGCTACCGCCAGACAACGCATGGTTGTACAAGCATTCTCCATGGCGTGTCTAGAGGAAATGTCCATATCATAACATGTCTCATTGAATTAATAGAATTTAAACTGTTATATCCGTCGCCACGTGCGCGGATTCTATTTGGCATATAACTCATATGACCTGCAAGTAGTTAGATTGAATACGTTAGTCTTTATAGAAAGCGGTAGTTTCATTAGTTAGATTCAGTTGCCTTTGAATTGATATTTATATTTATAATTATATTTGTTACATTAATTCCTGTAATTAAACTGCCCTACAGTTCTGCTAAAATTGAAAGCAATTGATTTATTTAGTTTTTAGAGTGCAAGTATTTATTTTTGTGTGTTCGTCGATTGTGGGAGCGGACCTCGAAAGAGTGTCAGTCGAAATATCCCCATGTAACCCACATCGCGACACTATCTATATTGAATTTGGTACTTTTTGGGGACTCATAATCCAAGATGGTGGCGCTTCCATGGCAACACTATGACAAACAAATTTTTTTACATTTTTTTTCTGCTAATTCAGCCATCCTGAATTCGATTATAATAGTTAAAATTGTCTGTTTCTCATAATAACAAAAATCGCCTTCAGGACCCGTGCCCGCGCGCCCCCCCCCCCCCCCCCTTAAAAGTACATAAGGATTGCAGAGTAGGGGCTTGCAGTACAGTTTTGTGTAGTAACTCGTGGAAAGAGTTGAATTTCTCAGAACTGCAGACTCAGTAATCAAAGGTATGGATTTCATTTTTACAAAAAATTTATGAGAAGTGCGGTGCAATTGGGACACTAATTGAATATGGTTTTGTTAAAGAGTTTGAGGTAAGATGTATTATTACTGTGCACCCTTTTTACAGGAAATACTTGAGACAAATTTATCATTCCTAAATGGTTTACTTGATGGGTGTTGCTGTTTTAACCAATGAAATTTTATTTAGTGTGGTGAGGAAAATCACAGAAAGAGTTGTGTGATGAAATAGATATTTTTCCAAGTGGTTTGACATATAGCAATTGTATTTGTAGGGAAATGGGTCCACCAATCGAGACCAAAAAAACCCCAAAATTTGAAAGATTTAAGAGTGAACTAATTTAATAGTGTATTATTTTGTTAGGTGTCAGACAATTCATAAGGTTGTTTATGGATTTGAAGTAAATTTTTCTTAGGCATGAGAACTCATTTCAATATACCTCAGAACACTGAAATTGTTCATCATAATCTCTGATTAGTATTTGGATCTCACTCTGCAATATCACTTGCATATCATATAAATGTCATGACTATGTTATGAATATTTTTATTTTTATATCACATATAACCTCTTCTGTGCTATATGCTTTTCTCTATTATATGCTGTAAAATGCACTTTGTCATATTTAGGATGTATGCCATATGACCATACTGCACTCGTACTGTCGATTTTAGGATGTATGGGATTTGGCCACAGCGCCTCGAAGGGGTTAAAGAAAATCTAGTACGAAATATTCAAAATATGTAATATCGTGGAAGACATGAATTGGTGCTGCAGAAAGGTGGAAATGGTTCAGATTTTCCATCCAGCAGTTTCTTTTGTTTCAGTATTACATTTCCTAATAGACAGTGTTGATCTGTTTGTGAATTTCAGTGCATTTAGGAAACTTACAATTTATTATATACATGTAAATTGGCCATATTTTTTATGATGTTTGGAGATAACTTATGGTTGAATTGCCTTCAGTGTCTCTGTAAACATTCCATATTGAGGCTCTTGTTTAATCTAATTACAGGACTAAGACAATGACTTCAACATATCTCCAGATCTTATTTAATGTGATACTATATACATATATATACATGGAGCCTTAACCTGTATGAAGAAGATTTCTAGATCATAAAAACAAATTCGTGTTGTGTAGAACTTTTTGTCATTTACAGCAATATCCAAATTGATACTGTAGTCGTAATCTGTTTATCATCATCATCATCATCATCATGGTGGTCCCTCATATTTGAGGGGGACATATCTGCATGGTCATCTGTTCATGATTAAAATCTGAGTTAGGCCTAAATACCTTTGGAGAATGTAAATACTCAAGCCAGAGAGAATGTAAATACTCAAGCCAGAGTTATTTTTATACAGTATTGGAATAAAAATTCACATTCATAGTACCAGAAATGCCCAATTTTTTTAGTTTTTTGAAACAGCGTTTATTTGTATTTACAATGACGTATTGATTATTTATGAAGTATTGATGTTTTTGCCAAAATTCGGGTACATTATTGCATATCAAAGATCAGATCATTGTCATCGAAGCAACATTTAATAAAAGCATTTTGTAAAAATAGAACATGTAGTTAAATGATACAGTTTCCTAAGTCCTCTGTAACATTGCCAGGTAATGGTCAGGTAATTGGTTTACAATAATGAGATGTATACTAATGTGCATTTTTTTATTGCCTTACCAGAGAAAAAAAAAGCTTTTAGGATTTGATGTACATAACTGAGTATATGTACTAATAACTTTTGTGACAAATCCGAGGTTGAAAAGTTTTATTTGAATGTAAAAAATTTAGAAACGTGAGGTTTCTTCACCCTATGAAGACTTTTGAGTGTCAAAATCTGTGAAATGAAAATCTTTGTATTTTTGTGTCTGAGTCATTCAAATACTAAAAATTCTCACTTGCCAAAGAGACCAATTAGGTCCCGATCTAATTCTATTTGTGCCATAAAAGAAGACCACTGGGGAAAAAACAATCGTAGACACCAAAATGTGAAATTCATAAAATCAGTGTCTAAGTTTTGGAAGCTCACAGCTTGTCTCGCAACTGAAAAGGTGATTTCAGAGATTTTGCTTTTTTTTTTTTTTTTTTTCAACCTAGGTTTTGGAGAGATAGATTGAGGCTGATGAGCCAGGCTTGTATAATTATAATAATAATAGTTCGTCCATCAGGTATGATGATGACCTTAACAACACCAGAGGAATAAAGAACAGAAATTGTTGAGAATTTCAACACATGGACAATAAAGAGAACTAAAGGACACAGAGGACAGAATGGAAAGTCTGTTCTTTCATGACTTATGGCTTCTCATGTGACTGATAAGTCCTATTTTTGCCCTGCAGACCTTTCCGCATAAATGACAAGAGTGCTCCGTTGGTTCAGTACCACTGGGCCTTTTCTTGCGCCGTTCTCTTTTTTTGATAGCCTGCTGGACTCTGTCAGCTTCCCATGCTTTGCTGCCTCTGGTAAGGGCCGCCCTCCAATTTGCACGATCAAGCGAGAGCTTTTCCCACTCACTCACATCAATGGCAAAGGCCTTCAGTGATTGCTTGAGAGTGTCTTTGTAACGTCTCTTTGGGGCCCCAACATTCCTCGTTCCATTGGAGAGCTCAGAGAAGAAGATTTGCTTAGGGAGTCTGGAGTCGGGCATTCTGACAACATGTCCTGCCCAACGTAGCTGAATTTTTTTCAGGTGGCAGAAGATGCTCAATTCCTTGGCACGATTGAGGACCTCAGTGTCTGGAATTTTATCCTGCCATTTGACCCTTAGGATCTTTCTAAGGCAGGCCAGATGAAAGTGATTTAGCTTTCTGGCATGCGATTGGTACACTGTCCAGGTTTCAGCCCCATAGAGTAGGGTGGGAAGGACCACGGCATTGTACACTTTCAGCTCAGTGTCTGTGCGAATGCCGGCAACATCCCATACTCTCTTTCGAAGCCTGCCAAATGCAGAGCTGGCTTTGCTGATTCTTGAGAGAATTTCAGTATCAACACGAGCCGCGGAAGACAGTGTACTGCCAAGATAGGTGAAGTTCTCCGACACCTTCAGAAGACTGTCATGGACTTGAATTTATATGCCAGGCTTGTATATAAGGAGGATAAAAGTGAAAATAACTTTTTTGATATTGTGATTGTATTTTTCCCCTGTGATCTTCAAAGCAGATTTGATCTTTGTACACATTGCATGGTCATAACTTAATTGCCTCAATCATGTTCTGTTTTGTTTTTTTTTAAGTTAAGAAAAAAGTGTTTACTTTGAATACAGTGGTATCTGTTGTTAGGGGAGCGTAGCATTTTTACCTAGAAAGCTATAGCCTGAACAGTGAACACAACTGAGTATTTTCTTTATTTGGCTTTGTAATTAGACTACGCTCCCCTAACATTCCTAACAATGGTCTAAATGGTGGTTTAGGTGGATGTGGGTTTTTGTTTAGAAACTCAAAAGTCAGCGAAACAAAACAATACATGTATAACTGTTTGAATGATGCAACAATAACTGTCTAATTAAATGAGCATTTCATCTCAAAATGCCATGAAAATGACTTAAGCAGTTGTGAAATGACCACGAGGATAATTATGCTTCTCAAAAGTGCATGCTAACGTTTGATAAACACAAGTGGAAGTCAGTGAAATGGATGTTTTGAGAAAGAGGATTGGTTTGATTGATTTCAAGATATAAGAATTTATTTTTGTATTTTTGTATTTTGTATTTTGTATACTTCTTTCATTCCATTTGGGAAATTTGCCTTAGTGTCATTGCAGCCCAAATTACTTGGTATTATAACTTACCAGTACACAACTTGTCTCCTTAGAATGACAAGTTTCTAAATCCCTTCCATCAGCTTTTGAAAAATCAAGGATTGAATTTTCATGTTATATCATAGCTTTTAGAGCAAAGAATTTTTTTCTTTTTGGTAATACTTACAAATTACACTCCAAATCTGTTTGATATTTGACATGTAACGGAGAAGGCCCGTAGAAGCAGTGTGTAGTGTGTAACTCAGTTCAGCCATAAAGTGGAGATAGAACCTTGTCATTCTAAGAGGAAGAACTGTGGAATTATGAAGAATTTGGATTATAAATTTTTCCAAAGCTGTGGAAATACAGTTCTACAGTTATACAGTTTTTCCAGTGGGTGAACTCTGGGAATTAATTTCAAAATTTCTTTCAACATTCCTCCTGCTGTGGCTTATGGTGTACTCCTCATTTTGTTGCTTTCTGAAGACTGGTTATGTTATTTAAAATCAGTGCTTGCTGAGGAGCTGTATTTCTAGAATGCTCTTCATTTATGCTTCCGCCCCACCCCTCCTTTTTTTTGTTCATTAAAATTCCCATCCTCCATTAGAACTGCCAGTGATAGGGCTGGGTACTGAATTGAGATGGTATCTCTACCACCAAGTGATAGGTATCATTTCAGTGTCAGCGAGCTGAGTGCAGTTTGATGCAAGATTAGATTTGCTCACATTACACAAACACTTCCAATGATTCAGGATGCATGCATATTCGGGCATCAAGTTATTAACTTGTCCCAAATATCTGATATCTTTCATGTGTAAATTAATTAATATGTTATTGACCTTTAGATCTTGCTTCAGTAGATAATACATTGTACTAATTTTGCTATTGTAGTATCTTGAGAGCTGGCGTATATTTTTTGTTTTGATTAAGTAAAGATCACAAGAGCTTTTTAAAAGGATATTCCATGTTAGTGGCAATGAATTTTTTGCACCAAAATTATGTGTGTTCTACATCATTAGCAATGGAGAACAATCTTCTTCAACAATATTGCAATATCATAGTATAGACTTGAATCTCTTTATTAAGTTTCATTTAACTTGGTATAGACTTTCTTGCTAAGAGATCACATACACTGGATATTACGTATACAATAATATACATTTACGAGGGGCAAACCAAAAGTTTTCCACCTGAATAGAGATAAAGACGTGAAACTTACTGTGGATGCACACAAACTTCCCACTAGTCTTGGGGATAGAACACTCTGAGTGAAAAGAGGTGTTGATCTTCTGCTAATTAAGCATCAAAATGGAGAAAATTTAAGGCAGTTATAAAGTAGTGCTACAAGATTGGTTTTCTGACAGAGAGGGGGGTCGTCTATTCTCAAGGTCATCCATCGGTTGCAGAAGTGTGTAGCTACATAGACAAAGACTAGGATGAGCACAAAATTTTAGTGCTCAGTCTCTATTCATTCATTTTCAGGTAGAAAACTTTTGGTTTGCCCCTCTTGTTTTGGTTTCAGATTTCAGAGATAATTCAGTGATCACAGATTTTGCTTCTGTATTGTGGTATCCAGTTTTCGAACATGGTTGAAGTGGGCACTGGATAACACCGTGGATTGAAGGTCCTTGGATTTAGCAGGTTCTTAGAAGTTGGAAAATTTTAATTTGGTCTAGTGCTGATCCCACATAAAGCTGCATGTCTGTAAGTTTATATTTCTGCTGTAATGCAACATAAATGGAACATCTGTTAGAAGGCATTTTTTCAAAACAACTCTTAAATTTGCTCCTCACTGCTATGTCTCCATTCAGCATTGTGTTTAGAGATGATCTTGGATTTTCAATTGCCTTTTTTCCCCCACAATTTTTGGGGTAAAGTCTTTCAGTTACCAGCACTGTCACATTTTGCCGTTCATATGTCATCTACATAATGATTTTTAATATCCAATTGACAATGGTTTTCCAAAGTATTGCTTCTGTGATATTTGTTGGACCAATTCCTTCATTCTGAGGTGTTTGTTGTTATTTTTTTTTTCTTATTCAAATGTCTGGATGTTTTGGAATCTATATCCAGAGCCCCGAACATACCATTTTCAGCACCCCAGGCTAAACCCTCTTCCTGCCATCATATGTTGCAGAAGACTGCCACATTTCATGAAACTACTGTTTCATGCTAAAACTGTCCCAAGGCCAATAGATCGAATGACTTTGCTCCAGCATGTTTTGCACTCCTAATGTTACTATTTCCTCATGTCTTTCTACTCGATAATCCATTATTCTGGTAGTTTAAGGGAGGGAAGGACATTTGGGCTTGGCAGCAAAAGGGTTAACAGTGATTTGTTTATCACGTCAGCCAATGACAGGCATTGGCCTGGCCTGATTCAGGTTGTCGTTCACGTACAGATGTATACTGAAGAGTGGTGAAGTGCATGCAAAATGTGTTTCTCCCTTTTCCTGTCGTGAACACTTTTTAAAATTATTTACACATTCTAAAGGTGGGTTTTCATATGATTGATGGAAATGTCAAAAACCCTTCAAGCAGTGGAATAGATGGAATGCCATACGCATGGAAACCCTCCTTCTCTTTACTACTTGATTGATTATTGACGTCTCTGTTGCCGTTTCCATACACATGAAAACACAGTTTTGCAATTGGGAAGCTCAAATTTTCTGTGGCTTTATAATCATGAACTAAATGATGTGATAATCCACTTCAAGGGTTCTTTACTCATTAAAGCATGCAGTTGTGGCTAGTGCTGCATCTGTGGCTTTGGCATTTGATCAGAAACCAACCCTGTGCATAATATTTGGGATAGAAGGAGGTTGAGGAACAGGGATTCTCTTGAATATTTTTATGAGGAATTATTCTTTTATTGTTGCATTTGATTGTTCATTCATGCTTTGCTTACTCATTATACCATGTAGATTTTATATGTCATTTGCTATATCACAGAAATGACGAAAATGCTATGCAATAATTATGAAATTTGTTGCTTCTGTAATCAATCATTTTCACAATCGAACAAAGAAAATAAACAGCAGAAAAGAATAAAGTTTTCCAATCCTTGATTGAATCGTCCAAATATGAATCTCAATTCAAGTTATTGTGTTGTTGTTGTGTTAGTTCCTTCAATGCAGGTGATACATCATGAGATAAACAAATAGAGATATTTGTTCTGATTTGTTATTGGGTGCATAATATATGAAAATAACCAATATACAAGTCTGAAGAAAGTAAGCTCTTGACACAACAGTCAGAGAAGTCTGATCTTTAGCTCATAAAACAATTGTATATCGTCAACATTCTATAACTCACTGATGCCCGTCATCACACAGGTGCGATTTTCTCACTGCGACGGCAGCTGCCCGACATCGCGTATGTGTGATTTTACTCTTAACAATGAATAGCTCATAAGGGTAATGTAATAAGGCGATGACTGTGGCACGGGTGAATTCTAGACTTATTTCCCTTTCACTGAGTACGCGGATAAGCTCTCTAGCGTGAAAACTAATGAAGTTATGATCGTTTTTGTACTGCTACCCCCCCCCCCTTGTTCAAAATCCCACGGTCGTTCCGACTTCGAGTACAAAAGTACAAAAAATGTGTAGATCTAGCTCTACACGGCCTTCTAATGATGCAGTAGCCTCTCAGGGTAGTAAACCAGACAGTATAACCGCTACATGTAGACCTAAACACCAGCCTGGACCCTCTACAGACCAATATTTTAGTTCTTCTGACTCGGAAGATGATTCACACATTCACAACTCAAAACTATGAAAGATAACTCAATTCTGTTTGTTACATTATAAATCTTATTGTAACATGTCAAATTGCAACACTGTGGCTTAAATAGGGTTTTTTTTTTTTTTTTTTTAATACCCTTGAAACGCTGGGTACCAGGGAATAGCTAGGGTAAAAATCCCGGGCATCAGTGAGATAACCTTCCCTCAATTCAGTGTCGTGCATAACTCTACATGCCAAGAACTCCCACATGTGGATGGTATCTTTAAATTCTCTCTTCAAAATATTCACATAGAATTCTGAGACCAGCTCATGCTTGACCATCTACATGATGAAAAGCAAATGAAAGGTAAGGAAATCAATAACTGTCTCAAATTAATACTACAGTACATGGAAGGCACTCTATGATATCACTAATTAATAAACATATTTTTCTTTCAACATGACAAAAACGTAACAGATTAGATGTCGATTTCTCAATTTCACTGAAACAATAAAACACTGATGTCTTCAGCAAACATAGAAGGGTATAATACTAAGACCAGAACATCACTGCCAGCAAAATGTACACCCAAGAAATAATGGTAGAAGCTGACTGTCTGACCAGGCTTAGTATGATTGGGTATTCCCAGATTTACTAAGAAAATATAGGAAATTATGGTGTGCACTTCTTGTCTGCCAGCAGCTGACTGTGACATTCCGGGCTTTGTATGACACCCACCAAAGGCATGCTGAGGGCTGGATGAAATATCACAAATTTAAATCTACATGTATATATTTTCTCTGGTGATAATTTGTAACTGCATTCTGAGTTGGCATAATTTCCAAAATTTATACACTCAAGCAATTTTGGCATGGACTAACACGACTAGGGTCAACATCTTATTCACAGCCAAATTTACAATCATTATCACATTCTCATCCTAGCATCACTAAAACCAATAACAGGCAAAGCAGGGCATAAAAACAGGTGATTTTTCATTAACGAGCATGCCGCTACAAGCTTGTGCTAATACAAAGTAATAGAAACAGTATTTACACAAAAATGAAAGATATTATAAATATCAAACAAACTGGGTCCAACTAAAAAAAGTATATATATTATATATGCTGCACGACAAAATATTATAGAACAGCACTTGTTTCCAAACAAAGAAAAAAAAAAAGGGAAGCAATATTAACCCAAAAAATACTGGTAGTTAAAATATAGGAAAAACATTTTTTTATAAAATGCCGCAGAAGCAAATTAAATTAGGTGGAATGACAATTTTCAGGCTTGAGGTATAATGCATTAAGGTGATGTGGTATTATAATGACATTAAGTAATATAACCACTAATATTAATTAAATGAACAAAGGAGACTGCATGATCCGAAAGACAACAGCCTTTATTATACATAAACTGAACACTTCTACAGTCCTTCATCTAAAGCAAATAATCCCACCGGTTGCTAATGTGAACAACTATATCTTGTTTATAACAGTTAACTGCCTGTGGCATCTAAATGAAATATGTGACAAACTGAGACTGATTCACATACAAAGGGGCCTGCAGCTTTTCAGAGAAGAACTACAGTCACGATTTTCTACAACATTCAACTTTATAGTGAGCCACAACAAGCATGTGAATCTATGTACAAGTAGTATTTTTTCACTTTAAAAAAATATTTTCTTACCACAATTTAAAAATGGACAGAGCCACAGGTGGAAGCAAGCCACTGGCTGCAGACCCCCAACATAGGGCAATACCAAAGCATAAGACTGTATCAATACAAGTAGGATTATTGAGTTCTTACATACACACACAAGCTCCAGTGTTTACCCTGATGCTATAACTTTGGCAAATTCAAATCCCTCTGAATCAGAGGCTCTGGAACATGAAGCTACAATGAGAGAAACCAACCTCCTAGAGCATTAGTTAAGCTCACAAATAATTCAAAATGCATGCATTTTTCAAACTTGCAACTACCAAACTCTTCATTATGCACGTCTTTTCTTTACTGGTGATCCATTGGTTGTAAAACTCACACACTCACTCGTGGCACCCCGCACCACCTGAGATAACGCGGCTTTTTTGCACATACTGATTTTGCTTTTTGTGTTTGCAAGCATACAATTGATATTCTTCTTCTCTAAAATAAGCTTTCCAATAATACCAACTATAAATCTAGCTTTATCAGAAGATTTTATATGAAATTCAGAAACACCCCCAAAATAGTGGGTACACAGGTAATAGCCAGTGTAAAGAAGGAACATACGGTGAGCATGCCAGAGTTGTGATCCCTGCAATGTCAAAAGGTTAACAGGACAAAAACCAAAAATATGTTTACAACAGCAGGAAGACTGGCAACTGATATTCACAAATCTGTAGATTTTATGAAACAAGCACTTTGACTGGCTTCAAGACCATGACACAACTAATCAGATCCGCTTTCATCTTTTTCACTATAATACTGTCAGGCCAATGGTCAGCCCATCGTCTTTTTCTCTTAAAATAATTGGGCTGACCATCGGCCCTATCATCTCGTAAGGATTAACAATATGAATCAAGTTCACTTGAGTATATGTATATTTTTAAACTACTCTATCCAAATAAAATTATTGTATCTCTAAACGTACAAATATGCAGTTTAAATGCCATTTAGGCAGTGTATCTGCATATGATATATGCAGTGGGTTTGTTCTTGTTTTATGTAGAAAATGCACTAAAAACAGGTAAACTAATATGCTGCAAACAGAAACAGTCAATGTTTTGCTTTTGCAGCACAATTCACTTCCATACAGTTTCACAACTTGAGTATAATTGCTGCATGATCTCGGACAATGCAATTCATTTTTTCTCATGACCAAAAGCCTCTAACCCCATAACTGCCTCTGGCCAATTAAATCCTATAAATTTTCAGTGCTGACTTGCCGAACCATTGAAATCAACCTGCCAGAGAGGTACACTTTGTTGGAGGTCCCAGCTCAATCAAAGCTCCAAATACTAAAATGTATAAAGTTACCACTCCCAGCTCAAAAATCTACGACAGGACACAGTAAGATTGCCTATGACAATGACAGGGTTAATTATGTGAAAGAACAAACATGAACAGAGGAAGCTTCAGTTACAGGTTGCTGACATTCCTCTCACTCATCACATCTGTGGTTTTCTTTGCTACAAGGCAAACTCACCAAAATCACACTTACAAATCTATCGTCCAGTTTTCAGAAATAAGCAATGAATTTCACTATACAATTCTGTTGACTTCAAGTGACCATCTACAAGGGATCAACGAAATGCAAGTTCAGTCCAATAGCAAAAGAAGTGCATTAAAGTTACAAATCTTGCCAATGCTTTCCCAACCTGTCTCGTCTCTTTGCTTTTGCACCATCAGGGATGATACTGCCAGTAATTCTAGTGTGAAAGCTGACAGTATCAAGAGGCTCTTTTATTCTTTCTCTTACTGGCCCTTGGCACCATGAATTACTGTTAACTGGTACTTTGTTTGCATGTTTGAATGCAAAAATCTGTATGATAATAACTCCAGCTCAAAGGAAAGGACACGATGTTTTATGACTGAACCAACCAAGCTGGTATTAAGTAAGTACTGGGTGTTGATTTCCAAACAAAACCAAGGACTTACAACTCTAAGGAGAGATTGGGATAACCCACATTTTGATGGTCCCCTACTGTCATACCTTGAGGCGTGTCAAAGAATTTCTGGCACCATAAGGAAATGCACCAATTTTACTCTATGACACAGGGAAGCCACTGCATTAGTAAATGATACAGCAGGACGAAATTATACAAGGCATTAATCCACTGACTACTTCAACATACATGTGCAATACTCAGCACATGACATGGTACTAACGTCATTGCAGATGCACGATCATGACACTTCTTAACTCGACTTCAATAGTAAAAGTGCGATTAGAGTACCTCATAGATGTCAGCCCAGCCACTCAGCTTTTGAGTGATACAGGAAAGAACTTGCTAGTATGACAGACCAAGTTTATATGAATTTTTTTACTGCAGACATTTGGTAAACACCTCAATCGTGTGTTTCCTTACAAATGGTGCACTGCAAAGGTAATTACCTGGCTTAATATTTTTCATTTTGTTTTTACATTCTAAAATTATTTCAATGTGTATTACTCCATACAGTTCAAAATTCAGTGAAATAGAAAAGTATGTCACCTTTCATCCCTCTCCAAAACAATTTTTTTACCTTTTTTTTTGGCTCCATTCAGACCTTACCTTCATATGCACACAAAAATGAAGGACACACATTCTTTGGTGCAAATGATAAACTCTGCATTCAATTTTGAACATACTCTAAAACTTAAGCAGTCTTCAAAATATTCTAGTTTTTCCCTGCACCCAGGGAATAATTAGAGCTGCAGCTCCTGATGGACAGTGAGTTGGACTGTTATCATACATTCTTCCATCCACACACATAAGAACTTGGATTTCTGAGCTGTTTGTTTCTTCCAGTGATCCTCGATCTTTTTTTCACAGCTAGGCAGATGAAATCATAACTGATCAATCCGGGATGGGTTCATATATATCTGTGGAGAAAGGATCAATGGACCATATTGTAAAAAAATATTGCATAGAGGATATTCAACAATCTTTCTATATTTCAATCTTTAGTTCACCACAAGAAAGCTATTTCCTGTCTACTTTGGGACTACGTGAACATCATCAAACTTATTCCACCATATTCAAAATGTGAATGGGATTTTGTGGACACCATATTTTATCTTGTCTGGATCTGATTTAAAATAATAATGTATGGTAAGACAAGGTATGGTGTGCTTTCAGCTCTTTTTTCATCTTTCTTCCAATATGATTTGAGCCTATGTACGGATAATTTACTTCATTCTTTTATTCCCACAAAAAAAAGACTGAATAACTGAACTGATCCATTTAAATGGATATCCAAATCTAAAGCTGGACTCCGGATCCAGATAATGATCCCAATTTTAGATCAGTTGAGAAAAAAACGAGTCTCAATCCTCGATCCGGTTCAAGGGGAAAAGAGGGTTATAGTATACAAGTTCATCGACTCCAGAGGCCAATTCTTCTTGATCTCATTGGGGTTTGTTGTTTTTCGGGGGGGGGGGGGGGGGGGGGGATTTCCTTTTGAGGCACATGATCAGTGTGTGTGTGGGGAAGGAGGGGTGTCATATGAATTTTTCTTTTTTTAATTGTTAAGACAAAGGCAAAGTGGAAAAACAAACTGCATCATTGCAGAATGATCCTCTGATCCAAATTTCTAAAAGCAAGACAGAAGTAGGTCACAAGCAAGTCATCCGCTTGTATCCGGATAGCTGAATTGATCCATTTTAACTGGATACCTAAATCTAAATCTGGACTCCGGCCCAGCATTACTTATCAGTTGGATTTTAATCAGACCCTCACATTTATTTTCATCCTCACCTAACTTGGTGCAGTGAACTTTCCTTGGGCCGTAGCAAATGATGCCATGCTTATCATATGAACTACACTGCATTATGCAAGCATTCTTGTAAAGCATGTCAAATACATTATACCGGACAATCACCACCCACTGTTTTGGCAGTTCTTTTATCCTATACTGCCATGCAAAGGCAGAGCGATGTAACCGACAAGAAGATAAGAGATATAGAGAGCACTTAAATCGCTCTGCCTTTCACAGCAGTACAGAACACAAATGCAAATCTCAACACATACACACAAGAAAAAATGAGAAAGAAAAAGAAAACTGGGAGTTATTGGAAACTGTAATCAAGGGAAGTAATAAAGTAACATTACCTGAGTTTCTTGTATTGGCCCTCCTTTAAGAAATTTTAAATTATGATTTTAAACCAACTACTCTTTATCCCCAACACTGCTAATACAAACTACAATTGAAATTTTCCACTTAACCAACTTCAACTGTATTTTTCCCCTCCAGATTCCGAAGAAAATATGTCCCGTTTGCACCACCCCTCACATCCTCAACAAACAACTTACCTTCATCATCTTCCATGTCATTCACTTCAGGTACTGCCTCGTTTGCAACAGGATCATACGTGGGCTGATCCTCACTAAAATGTTAGAAGTGGAGAAATCTATTACGTACAAATTTTACAGGAAAACCCTTCTGTTAAGAATAGACCTGAAAACTACTGACCAGATCTTTCTGAAATTTGGCATGAGGACATGAAACAAAGTTGCAGACCACAGATGCCATATAAGAGCATACAATAAGGCCCGAACAAGGAATAATCTGCTAAATATGAACATAATTGAACTCTTTGCTCAGGAGAGGGTTTAGGCGACATGTTGCAAATGTGACACCACAAGATGTGTGATCGCTGAACAAAATTCTCTGTGCAAACTGAATCATACCATGCAGCTCAGCTTTTCAAAATTTTTTTCAGATCTATACACAACTTCTGAGAGTTCTTCCCCACTCCTCATCCATTCTCTCCCTCTTTTTCTTTTCGCCAAACACCTCTCTCTCTCTCTTTTTCCCAGTCCTCTCCCTCCCTCCATCTCTCTTTTTCTCAAACCTCTCTCTCTTGCTCCCTCCCTCTCTCTCTACCTTCCCCCCCTCTCCCGCTCCCTCTCTCTTCCTTTCTCCCAGTCCCAGTCCCCTCTCTCTTTCTCTCCTCCTTCCCCCCCCCCCCCCCCCCCAATGTTTCATACAGATGTTAGTCACCACATCAGGACAGCTGGGTCTGTCATCACTAATATACCATTTGTTTTTAGAGGATGTAAACCACTTATCATGCTTCACTCTACACCGGGGTTAGAGTGTTCACTCTCTGATTGAATTCATGATCTTCCATCTGGCCTCAGGCAAGAAGAGTAATACAAACATCATACCAGTCATTGAAATAAAATGAGATAAAGAAAAAAACAAGTTTTTAAAAAAGTTGAATTATTAAAATATTATTTGGAAAACCATTTATGGCAAGATATGGAAAAAAAAAAAAATTCTTTCACATGTCCATACGATTGCTTCCAAAAATGTAAAATTGAGTCACTGTAATACTGAGTCATAAAATCATTCCCTTATCTTCCCTTAAAGTTGTCAATTTTTATATTCCAAAACCTGAGCCGACCACACCCCAGATCTATCATCTCCCTGAATACATGACTATTGTCTTAACAATTTTAGGCAGAGCTGCTCCAGATTAAACTCACCAAACTGATTCTGACTACAGAAATCCAACCACTCTCAGCTGATCTGATTAAAAAGAATACAACAGAACAGATACCATGAATTATCATATTCACACACACAGAAATGACACTCACTTTCTTGATGTTGATGAGGGTTTTCTTTCCTTGTTCATTGCCTGTATGGACAGCAACAAATATCATAATATATATCTGAATTCTTCTGTCAGAGATGTGCGTCAAGTCCAAACCAAAATTAATATGGGCTATAATTTATCTTGTTAAAGATTAAAACTCACCTCTCTCAAATCACTTTGTTGCTATTTATCAAACTTGCACAAAATATTGTATCTTATCATACAACACCAAGGGGTATTATCTTTCCAAAATATCAAGTTACTGATCTTAACTCTTTGTATGCCAATCACCGATATATTGGTTCTTCTGCCGGTCACATTTGTGCCAATCACCGATGTATCAGCACACAAGAATGCTAGGCTATTTTTTTTTTCTGGAGGAAAGAAAGTCGACTTTTTATTCATAGATGTTGCTGCAGTTAGACTTTATTCATCTCTCCCACTATTTACTTCCTGTATCAGCAAACCTGGAAGAATTCATGACACACAAAAAATTAAGGATAGCTTATATCACTTATCTACCTTGGAGGAATTTCTGTCACTTTAAATAATTTTAAATAAAAACTAAAGTGAAGGTTCCAAACAAGTGGAGCAAGAAATCACATCCATGTTTCAGATGTCTAAACTTTCCTTAGATCTTTGATCATAAATCACCACCATTCCCTAAAACTGTAGTAACTGGTTTTGACTACTTTTCAGGAGAACCACAAAAACTGTTTTATTTTAGCACAACTGGTCTAGTGACGAATACTTCTTTAAAATTGTGCTATTCAATTATTTTTTGGTGTAGGAATCTAGAACCAAGATCAATTGTTGCGGCTTTGAGTGTACTTTTGATTTTTCAGATTTTTGTGTTACTGTAGTCTTGATGAAATGATGTCACAAAATTAATTGATCTGGACGCCTACTGAAACATCTTAAATAAACCATATTTTTTGCAGTAAACAAATGCGAACAGGTACTAATAAAGTTCTTAATGCCTTGAATTCTTATCTGTAGATTTTGAACTATATAGGTAAGTTTCTGTATTTTTCTCCTGTAAATGTATTTACAGTAAAAACCATTCACATCAGTAAAAAAATAATAATAAATCATGTAAGTCTTCCATATCCATCAGCTTAAAGAGGCATTGTTCTCCTACAGTTTTCCTAACCCACTAACAAGGCACAGACTTTCTGAGCTTTGGCTTTAAGACTCAGTACATGAAAACAGTAATAGGTCATGAAGAAATTTTATCATTTAAATCTATCGCTGCAGCATACTGGTGAATATCAGAAACCACGTAACACTGATGGAAATTTTTACATACGTCTACATTTTCTTGGCAAATTCAACATTGTTAATTTATGTTTTTGTCTGTAGTCAGGTTAACAAACAGATGGCATCACTGACAACTTATGCCAGTAATCATATAATCTGACCTGAGCAACACCTAGCACTTCTCTTGAAGAGTTTTTTTTTAAAAATAGAGCTTTTGACAGGAGAGGAAAACATTAAACAGAACCAAAACCAGAAATATTTAAATAGCGCTTGAAATGTGTCAAATGCAAAAAGAACTTTAAAAAAAAAGAATGAGAAGGAGAAAAACATGAAACAATTTTGATCAAATTCTCTTCAAACGATTTTTCAAGAAAAATTAACAGACATGCAATAGATCCAAATAAAATGACCAAATTAAAACATTCAATAGTAAATTGTCCAAATAATTCTGAGTCAGTTTGTGCATTCATGGTAGGTCTTATTTACAAAGTTAAAAAAAAAAAAAAAGTGAGCTTATAACAAGAATTCAAATAAATATTCTGTCCTACTTTTAAAAAAAAATTAAATAAAGTAACATAACCAAGAATGACAATATCAAGGTCAATGGACTTACCAACACCTCTACAGCATGTGAATGTATTACAAAAATAAGAAATTAGAGAGGGACAGAGGTGACCTGAAGACCACGACTGTCTCCACATGACACTGACAACAGAGAATGTAAAATTCTCTTTCCATTTTAGACAGCTCTCACCTGCACAAATGGCATCAATTCAATGTTCTCATCACTGGACACCATTTAAGCCCTTTTCAAGGTTAAAATGTGAAAGAAAAAAAAAGAAAGAGAAAGTCTGTTGGTTGCTAAGCCTGCTACAACCCTTCAGCATTTCTGTAGTTTTTCCAAGTATTTATACGTACAAACAGAGGTACACTCCCCTTATGCATAAATGTCCTATGCACCCTGTCAGTCTTCAAAGCCAAGAACACCATGAAATGGCAATAATGTGTGCATGGGGCAGTTCATTTAAATAAAGAAAGGATTGAGGGGCAAAATTACCGACACAAAACAAACTAAAAAAAAATACTTCCCCGCCTCTTCCAGTCTCTAAATCTAAAAACTAAACTTCCACAAGTCAAAAAGAAGGCACCTGTAAAATTCTAGGCAAATCCCGGCTGTATGAGCAGTGGTCAGTCTTGCTAAAAGTCCAGCGAGTTTTTTTATTGCATATATATATGTGCCATTGCACTTCACATTTGCCCAGATGGCAAAATGAAATCTGACATGAAACTGTGAGTTCTGGCACAATGGAAGATGAAGAAAGACACAGCAAAAGGGATGTCTACATTTTACTACAATATACAACACTGATTTTCCACCTGGGTTTATACACATCTTCGTATACCCATCACAAATTACTGTTCATTCGTTTTGTGCTTTCTACACATTAAAGTTTCTATGCTTGTCGTCGGACATCTAATCAGATTAATCTATGTTCTTGAACCACACATGCTACAAACAAAGACTGCCATATGTAGGCCTACTTCCACCAAATTTCTACAAATGATGCAACTTAAAGGATGAACCCAGTTCACTATGCTATTTATATCCCTATCCACTAATAGATTGGGGCGGGGTGACCTAACATTTGTTGCCTGAGCTCAGGAGGCCGGGGATATGGTATAGGGAAGATAAGGCGGTCAGGGTTCACAGGATTAAAACATTCCCCTAAGCTTATTCACTGTAATTTCAGCTTATCTGCTCATTAGTTAAAAAGCTGTATTTCTTCAATGAAATAATGGAAATTTAAAAATGATGTTTTTTTCTAATTTTCTTGTCCAAATACGTAATCTGTCAATAGAAAAGCTGACAGAAAATAAGAAAAACCCTGCACCAAAATCAAAAAAAAAAAAAAAAAGTTATAAAAATTAATTATCATGAACTTTGACACTTTGACGCACCATCATTCTGCCAAAGATTCTCTGACGCAAGGGAACAGTCATGCACTGAAGGCAAACCGACAGCACTAAGATGTAAGTGAATTACATTCTCTTTTCAAATTCCGTGGAAAGCTTCATTTCTTTATCAGTGGAACGAACAATATAATGAAGAATATTGCTCATATATATGTGTATTGATCCATTTTAATCTGCACTGTTCCATACAAAACCCATATGGCCATTCTCTACACCAATAATATTTCATTTACCACATTATAACAAAGCTAGAAGGTAAACATGTAAGCAACCAATACGTTGTGACTAACCCACCAAAAATTATGAAACTTTATGTCCTGCATCCACTTTGGACAGACTTCAGTTTTTAATATTATTTATTGACTTTTTTTTTTTGTACCGCAAAAAGAGATTCGTTTTCATCGAGTAGAATGGAAAAGTGTAACTGGAAATTTTGTTGAGACACTGTGACCACCATTCTGCGAACAGCACTTTAGCTAGTATGTCTAACTGTACAAAACTAAGGTATCCAGGACTTTCATTGTTTGAACTTTTTGCAAACTCTAACATATGAATCTTATATCAATTTACTAAACTGACAACAAATGTATACTGTGACTTCACATTTGAGTGATTTTGTGAATAAACCCACTTAGTCCACTAAATCTTAATCAGCGGTGTGCAGAAAGGGGGCCCCGGGCATCCATTTCGGGGGGCATCCAATCAAAGAGTGAAATTGAAATCAAATTTTTTGAAATTTGAAATGATTACTTTTAACTTCATTGTACAGGCTGCCCTACAGTCCCACAAGCTGGTGTGAAGTGTTTTCTAACAGGAGATCTCATCTGGGATGCCAGACTTAACTGATGTGGCTGATTTATATCTAATAAAAGTATATTTTTATCTGTTTTTACACATTAAAATGTCTTTCTTTCTTACACTTCTCAGTACCTGGCCCTATTCTTGAATCTTGGGGCATACAATCAAGGAACTGGCCATGGGTGTTACCAAACTTCTGCACACCACTGACCTTAGTATACTTTCAACGATTAAAAAATGCACTAATGTGATTGAAAATCATTTCATACATAACACTGACTATAGTACTGAAACAGCATAAATTTCAAAACCCAATTAATCCACTAATAAAACATATCGCCCCCACAACCAAACAGACAAGAAAATTATTGTAGAAAAGAGTTACTTTTCTGTCTGCAAGTGCGGCCAGAGATTTCTCCAAATTGCATGTTGAGTCAATAAATGAACGCAACATGATCTTTGTTTTAAAAAAAAAAAAAAAAATCAAATAAGACAAGATGAAATGATAATATGATGCCTAATGAATCAGAACACATGTTACACGTTTTGCATTATGTCCCTAGAATCTATCACTAAGCTGTCCTCATGCGTGGCTGAGAAAAAAAAATGCTGTCAGGGAGATATAATGATGTATTTTGATTATTCTGTAAGATTTTGCTTTTGTACTACATGTATTTCATCTCAGTCAAAATATGTATGGCGCTCCAGGAAAACCCATCGGATGACGCACAGGCTGCTTTTGAGATACAGGCCTGCAAGTCTTTTTTCTTAGTTTCTCCGGTTACTACACCTGACACTTTAAACGGCCATAGTTTTTGAGATACTGACTTCAAATAAAAGCAAAATACACAGAAAATGTCTCTCTTTCATAATAATTGTATATCTCAAAATGTGAATTTGACCCATGTGAAGGGTTTTAGGGTTTTCCTAGAGCACCACACATATGGCAAAAAGTAATTTTTGTTTTTGGTCAAAATATGGCAAGAAGGACATCTTGGGAGGTGGGGGGGGGGGGGGGAGACATATTTTGACTTTACTTCCAGTCTTGTTGTGACCCCACAGATTTTCTGTGCTTTTTTAAAATAATATTTCGTCTATTCAAACTCAGATAACGGATTCATGAACTGAAGGCTACCTGAATCAGGCTTTATTTCCTCTATATCTTGAGGGAATGAAATCATTATTTATAAATATAAAAAGAAAAATCTTGTATTTTAAGCTCTTATTTGTGTCCAATTCATTCACATACAGGTACATCTTCAAGAGATCATGGTTCATTCTGTGTCACTTTTACACAAAAGTGAAGTGATATGACCTCTCACAACTCTGAAGAGCACTCATCCGTTTGGACATTGCTATATTATTCTCATAATTTTCATGAAGGATTGAAACTTCAAAACAATCGACAACAAATACACGAATGACACCACTTTTATTTAGTGGAAAGTCACTACCCACTAACTCCAAATTATCCAGGGAAGTGAAATTCCTTCATATTTCATATTATAGACTGACATTACTATATAATCATCATTGAATGTGTCTTTCTGCATGGATTTTAAGTAGTTTTCTGTTCTGAAACAAAACTTGCAGAGGCCTTCCAAAATTTTATTGTGGCACTCCATTCTTGACAAAGCTGAAAACAATCACAATTTTGTTTCAAAAATGAAATCTTGATTTTCTGCCTCCAGCTGCTCTGTAATATTCAATATGTTTATCGCAATTCCAAGAATCTCTAAGAATTTTGCGAAACTGTCTTTGAAATGAAAAGCCTATGACCAAAAAAAAACAAACACACATATTTCAGCTAATCAATAAAGCTTGGGGAGGCAGAGCACTGAAAAAATAACTGAGAGAAAGTCTGAGGCAATTACAAGTGTATCTGTATAGTTAGTGCTCAGAAAAGCAAAGCCAGGGTGAAAGGAAGAAGATCGTCCAATAACGAGCGGGTGAAAAAGGGGGGTGTCGGGGCATTACAAACATGGGTGAGCTGGTCCCAGCGAACGAATTCTCAAGTCAGTAAGAGACACCGCTTGATAGTTCAGCTGCAATTGTTTCTTTTTAATCTGAAGAAACAGGGTGGCCGGATGGTTTTGGTGTGTTGTTTTCTTCCTGGCAAGACGATTGGTACCATAGCAGAGATCGCAAATTTGATCCCCATCCTGATCATGCATCACTTCATTTTCTTCTCCCTTTCACTCCTGCATCACTTTTCTGAGCACTGACTAAGCACATACACTTCTAATTACCTCAAATTTTCTCTCATACATTTTAGCTAAGAAATTTTGAATAGTCAGGAAAGATCCGAATAATTCTCTCCCACGCACTTCACCTTTCAAATAGTTCTGTGCGTAGTTACACAAAGATCTTAAAGTCCAACACTCACCTGGCGAATGATGGCTGGTTCAACTTCTATTATGCTACTGTCAACATAGCCAACTGTGGAAAAAAACACGAAAAAATAATCACAATGTTACCATATGGCAGTCTAGTGGGTTGCGGCGGGCAGTGCCTATTGTACTGGTGTGAAGAAAAATTTATGGGTGGCCAGCCACTGGTCTGGTACCTTCAACAGCGCTGTTTCACCCCTTAGGGAGAGCCACACTGCCCCACTCTGAAAGTCAGTCATTATCCAGTACAGCTAACAAGAAGCTTAATAAAGCAAGTAAAAGGCATGTCAAATTCTTCAAAACTGAAGAAAAGAAACATAAATCTATGTATGATTTTCTAGCGTTATCTGAAGTGGGGGTTTATCTTATAAACTAGAGCATGTATTACAGAACTGCACACTCTTCTCTGCACTACAAGAAACATATTGGCCCAAACCCACCGACCTGAATGTCAAACTCTATGGTGCTCTGCCAGAACAGCAAAAAACCGTACATTTTCTTAAAAGAACAAATCTGCAGATTTAGATTTGGTGAACGAAAGAAGATCTTAACTGCTCTGGGCCACTTATGGAAGTGATTCAGTTCAGTAAGAATATAGGGTGCTGTGCTTAAACTGCAAAGAAACACATTCCTTGAGTTTTCAATATGTGAGTCTAAATAGCATTAGAGATACTTACTGCCACCCTCCGACCTGATCAGCCATTTGTTGGGTGGATTATTATCTAACCGAATAATTGTCACCATCTGTCCTTTCTTGACAGACAGGCCCCCAGAGCCCCACCCTTTCATGTCTTGTTTGATGACACCTTCACCAACATCGGTCTCATCTCCAGTAAGCTGTAACATTGAAACTTACGATAATTTTCATAGAAACATAACCATAATTTTCTTAGAAACATAGATAATTTTCACAGAAACGTAGCATAACTTTCATAGAATTATAGGATAATTTTCATAGAAATATTGGATAATTTCCAAACAAAAACAGGATCATTTTCCCAGAAATGTGGGACAATCTTCACAGAATCATAGGATAACTTTCACAGAATGACCACCGACTTAATCATCTAGTTAAGATCAAAATAGAAACCAGATAGAACGTTGTTGTTGATAAAAGTCTAACAAGATTTAACGCAGGCCCTATCATGTGACCCTACGAGTGTGAAGGGTATAATTTCACAGGAAAGGAAAGAAACTGTGTTTATTTCAAATGTATCCAGCTAAGATGCTCTGATGTTACACAACTTGGGTGTAATAATGAAATTATTACTGGGAACATTATGATTATTTGCGGTGGTTTCTCCTTCGCAAGCCAAGATGAGCATGAACTTCACACTGGGTGGGTCCATAGGTGACTAATAAGTCCGATCCAGGCTCTGAAGTGTTGTCAGCACTGCAGACAGGAGTGTAGCTGGTGCTGTCCTGGTGTAGGTGGGTTAAGTGCCTTCTCCTTTCAATGCTGGCAACTTCAGAATAGCATTGTTGATCCTCTGCTCGACGCAGGTGGAGACACAACAGCTGAACTGGCTCTGCCATGCTGGGCAATCGCAGGCTACAGCTTCCCATGTATGTGACCATTATGATAAATTATGAGTATATAACACAGACATCATCAAAATATATTTAACGATGCAAACTTTCCACTTCACCTTCACTGAATGCAACTGAACATATATGAGCACTGTCATCACAGGTGTGTAAATATTCTCATGCTTTTCAGACTGATTTTGCTCTTCTGTCAGCACTAACAACACCATGCAAATACAAGGTACACTTACATTGAACTGTTTCTTCAATTTCATTTCCTCCTTCTCTTTCTTTGCTCTCTCCTGTAACAAAACAAAACAAATTTTATAACACTAAAACGGCAACCAACTAACTAAACTTCTCTGCTCCCTTACTAGCGATGAAATTCCCTCTTTCTTCCTGAGCATATTTCTGGAGATCTCTGCCCAAAGGAGGAAAGAAAAAAAAAATTAAAATAAAAAAAAAAACAGAAAGAAAACTAACTGAACTCTAACCTTCATTGGAACAATGATGTCATTAAGATAAATAAATAAATAAATAAATAAATAGACACGGAAAAGACTTCAACTGGGTCCACTCCCCAGGATAGTCCGAACAGCTTTGTATTTATTTACTTATTTCTATATGTACTTTCTTACTTATCTGTTTCTTTATGTATTTATTCACTTTACATCCCTTTTCTTATTTATGTACAAACATCTACTTAGTTATTACATTAGTTTACTGGAGTTTTTAGTTTTGTTTTGTTTTTATTTTCTGTTCTTTTAATTATATATTTATTCAGTTACCTCTAATCACTGAGCCATGCACAGAACGAATGCATTCCAAATTATATTTCAAACTATGCCAAAAAAAAATAAAAAATAATAATAATAAATAAATATATCAGTAAATAAATTTAAGAAGACAAAAAAACTATCTATTGAAACGTGAAGAGGGGAAAGGAGGTGTGGGATGTGTGAATGTTGATCTTCAAGGAGTATGATTGCCATGAAGAAACAGACAGAAGAAAAAATGGAATGTTGGACAAAAGCAAAATAAAGGAATGAAAGAGGACTGCAGAGTGTGAAAATATGCATTTGTCCTATCTGTTGAAATTCTCATGCACCGGCTGACCTTTCTAATCTCTTGGCTACAAGCCAGGATTTTGTAAATAGACTCAATATGCCACATTGTAAGCATTGGCACATTTAAAAGTAGATGCTTACTTTTTCCTCTTTCTTGCGTTTCTTCTCTTCTTCCTTTTCTCTTTCTCGTCGTTCCTTCTCCTCTTTTTTCTTGGCTTCAGCTTCCTCTCTTAACCGTTTCTTCTTGTCTTCTTCTGACTCTCGGGGAGGAAGTACTAAACTGTCCTCTCTGATTCGGAGACAAAGATCAGAAATGTCTGACTAGATTAAAACAATTGTATTCATGGAATCCAATCCATGTACACATAAATGATTTTCTACAGCTCTCATCATGTACATTACAACCTACAGGAGCAGCCACTCAACATCTAGTACAGAACCACATGAATGTACCATTGTCTACATCAGTGTTTCTCAGGTTTGATGTGGCAGCTTTTGGTGGGGCATGCATGGGATTTCAGAATGGGGCGTATGAATTTTTAATAAAAATAATTTCATAGTGTACTTTAACTTAACTGTATCTTAAATGTAAAGATACTGTTGTTTTTTATGTCATGTTGGTAGTTTCTTTGTCCAGCTCAGATTTCTTTTGAATATATCTTCTTCCTCTTCTTCAAGTGCCAGATCTGGAACAGATATCAACGATCATGGTTCGCCACTCATTCCTCCGCTCGGGTGCCCTCAAAAAGCCCATATTGTCCTGGTTTTTTCCCCTGTCGCCTTTCTATTCAAACTCTCTAGATATGTTATTCTTTGTCTACCTCTGCTTTTTTGGCCCTCTATTTTTCCAGTTAGAGCAAGGTGTTCAAGACCTTGCGTCGATTCAGGTGTCCCATGAGCTGCAATTGTCTTCTCCTAATTGTTTTTATTAGTGATCGCTCCGTGTTGGCGGAGTTTAAATGTTTTAAAAATATTTTTATATATACTATATACTAACTTTGTCCGATAATGGTAGGTTGCATGTTTTCTTTTTTAAACTGAAGTGGGCATGGGACAAAAATGGTTGAGAAACAGTGGCCTGCATTCAATATCTTCTATTCTCCAATACTATGATTAATGAAATCATTGTCTTTCTCCATTCTTCTCCTCCATTATGATCATTAACTCACTCCAGCCTCTTCTGCTGGTTTGCATCCTCACATATTCATTCTCTCTCTCTCTCCACCTCTCAGTCTCTATCTTTCTCTCTCTCTCTATCTCCATCTCTCTCTCATCCCATTCCCTCTCTGTCTCTCTCTCCACATCGTTCTTTCCACCTCTCTCTCCCTATCTCTTCTCACTGTCTTTCTCTCCCGTTCTCTCTCACTCCCTGTCTCTCTCTCCCCACCACTCTCATAATCTTTCTCCCTATCCCTCTCTGTCATTCTCTCTCCTCCCCCCTTCCCTCTCAAAGCTGATACCACTGATAACACTGACTAAATGCTAATGCTACTCCTCCATGTCACCCCTCTACTCTCTTTTACCTTTTTCCATCAATACAAGAACGCACAAACACCCTACACTCCATTCATTCCTCCCTTTTCTCTCTTTTACATTCATAATAGTCGTATCTCCATTATTCATCTCCTACATTAAAGCACGACACTTACGGTTCATAGATGTTATCATCCTCATCTTCTTCACCCTGAAAATCAGACAGAATTAAATAATTTATCAGAAATACTTTTCAAAGTTTCCAGTTACTGTTTCATAGATATTTACAAATTATTATTAACTTTTACACTACGTCTACATTAGGGCCAGTGATCTGCCCAATTATTTTATAGTAATACAGATGATAAGGCCGAACATCAACCCAACTGTATTACAGTTAAAAAGACAAACGAATTGATTATTAACCTTTTGAGAAAGCAGTTCTTATCAGTCATGTCATGGTCTTGTAGCCAACCAGAATGCTTGTTTCATAAAATCTACGGATCTGTATATATCAATGGCGGATCTTCCTGCTGTCGCAAACACATTATTGGTTTTTGTCCTGCGAACCCCCATCTTTCTAGATGGGTAACATCCAAAATACTCCCCTCTCCAAAGGGTTGACAAAAATATTACAAAATGTAATGAAGCTTCCAGACAGTAAGTTTAAGTAAAAATTCCAAATTCAACCACTAAAACCCACATGCTAGGATTGTCAGTGGAAAATGATGCCAACCCCTGAACTTGACTGAGCATGATGTTATTAAAGTATGCATGATTGGCTTCTGTCCAATAACTTCCTCTCATTTGAGTGTACAAAACCAAACAACACCCTGTTTGACTTGACAATTCTTGCTGTTTTGCAAGTGAAGAATTATATTAAAATCCCTTTCATTGGTAACAGTTCTCTTCAAGATACAACATACTCGGCTGTAGATGGATAGCGAAGAAACTGATTTATCAACAGGGATGACCGGACCTTCCTAAATCCTGGATTTTCGCGGATCCACAGAACTCTGGCAGCCCTGACATGTATACCAAAAGTACGAATCTCTGCACAATCTCACGCATCTGACAGCTTCAGATTTTGCTTTCAATGGTTACACTTCTGTTCAAGTGTACTTGGCAATAGATGAAGAGACTGATTTTTCAACACGGATGACCAGACCTTCCTTAATCCGGGATTTTTGAGGATCCACAGAACTCTGACGGTACCAACATGCATGTCGAAAGTACAAATTAATCTCCGCACCAACTCAAACGTCCGAGAGCTTCAGATTTTGCTATCCAACATTTATGTGAGATAATCAAATACATTCCTCCTTTTACTGCTATATAAATACCAAGCACCCATACTCCCTTCTAGAAAAAAAAAAACAAGCAAGCAAATAAATCCAGCTATAGGTCTAATTTCAGTCTCTACTATTCTATGTACAAAGTCGAAATATGGCAAAAGAAAGCTTGATTTGTCTTTCCTCTTCCTTTGCATTTATTTGTGTCATTTCTGTATTATTTCTTAACTAGATGACGCACCTGGCATTGCCTGGAATAAACAATCATGTGCCCTCTTCCCCCCCCCCCCCCCCCCTTGCTCATATAATAAAAGTAATAATCTACAGACTTGCTTCAGAACTCTTCATGCCAGAACACCACGCACCAAATTGAACGCTTGATAAGGTTATTTTTAATGACATGCACGGTATTATAACAGAATGGAGCCAAGATATAGAATGAAAATTTAGAACTGTTGACAGCACGATGAAACAATGTATTTTCTATAAATTCAAAAACAAAACGAATCAAAATAATAAAAACTTCCGTGCACCCTCTACGGTATTTGAAATATACACGCAAACTTTGGTTACTGTAGGTGCCCTAATAAAAAAAAACTTTTGCGTTCAAAGGTGGAGAATTTGTGAAATATATAATGAGACTGAAGCTTTGCTTCATACAACTTTTTCTTCTGCCATATTTTGACTTTGCTTCAAGCCTTGCTGCGATCCCACAGATTTTCTGTTGTTTTTTTTTATAGTATGATGTTACATAAATTGGGTTTAACGATGAAAGCTATATAGATCTATTTCACCACAAGCTGGGCTGACCTTTCTCTCTGTCTCTGCATCAACATACACTTCATCACCTGAAAATGGCAAAAACAAGCATTACAGGTAAGGGACAACATCTATGGTTTCAGGTACAAACAGTCTGAGTCTAGAAGGGCCAAATTAATTGGAGGATGAAAAGACTGATAAACTATAGAAAGTGCAAACTGGCAGTTTAAACTGACTGCAACATATTTTTTTGTTCTCTTTATTGTGATAAAAATTTGTTGCAGAATGAGGTCCTCTCCTGCTCCCACACATACAAACAGAGAACTTCAAAATCTGGGAGTTAGGCTATTTGTACTCAAGACCACCACTGCAATGAAGAGACCAAAAAAAAACAAAACATCACTCTCAAGGGTGAAACAGACAAAGGCTGGTACAGGCGCCAGACCAGAGGCTCGACGCCCATAAATTTTGCTTCACACTAGCACAATAGGCACTGTCTGTTGCATCCTGGGTCGCAGTGTGGGCAGTGTCTATTGTGCTTGTGTGAAGCAATATTTATAGGTGGCTGGCAAGCCACCAGTCTGGTGCCTACGCCAACCGTGGTCCGTTTCACCCCTTAATTTGCTAACAGATAGGACATGGGCTAAAACAGTAGTACCTGACAATGATTAATTATACTATAAGAGAGACCAACTGGAAGTGCTGTGAGATGATGATATTAGCAAGCTCCTCTCTGAAATTGTAATTAGTATGTTTGTAAAAGAAAGGTATTTGCTAGGATGATAAAGAAAAGTGAAAGTGACTGACAATTTGTGAAAAAAAGTAACTGCTTGGATTGTAAGATACAGTACATCCTTATGTTTTACCTGCAACAGGAACTGGCGGAGGAGAGACAGGGGTGCATCCATCATCATAGATTGGTGCGTCATCCAGAACACCTTCTTCTTCTGCACTCATGTCAGGGCTGCAACAAAATATGACAAACATGACCAAAAAAAATGAAAGACAAGGATAATAAATTTTCATAATAATGGCTAAAATAATAGCCACAAGAATGGTAACAATTTCTCGTAACCAAAACTTCCAATCCAAACTGTCCCAGACACAATCTAAATCAGCAGTGGGTTGCAGTTGGATGATAGGGGGGGGGGGGGGGGATTATATTTGGGAAATCCTACCAGTGTGAACAGACACTGGAAAACCAGTCACTACATGAAGAATATGACCCTTTCTTTGGATAGCCTGATTACCAAGTGGGGTCCTGCATTACTGAATCAGTGGCCCTGGAATATGTTTTAATGTAAATTTGCTAAACACTTAATAAGCTTTTTAGCTCATTCGCTACGGTAGAATATTCGGCTCGAGTGGACACCGATTTACCAACTTCTTGAAATATTGAATCCCACACTGGTTCACTGATCTTCCTCTACTTTAATGTCTAATGTATTAAGTCTTGTGTTTATACTGAGTGAAAGAAAAAACATCTTTGAACTATGCCTAAATTTCAAACTAGATAGTGTTGAGAGTTCCCGTCCAGAACCGCAAAAGTTACCATGGGGAATGAGTTAATGCTACACAATTACAAGAACCATCACAATTCACAAAAATATGCAATTTGTACTTTGCCCTTGGAGTCATATGCAAATCTGCTTCCGTTTGTCCCTCGGTTGATAGGACTGAGCAAGCTCCAGGGAAACCTCGCAATTTAAGCACTACAAGTAGAGACCATGTCACAAACTACAATAATTATTGTGGGCTTATCAGCTAACCCTCGAGGAAGTGGTAATACAAATCTGTGGCCTTGTCATTGGCAGACAAAGGAGATGCGACCATGATATGGTGGGCTTGACCACTGGGGCCTGGGAGGAGAGGACCACAATATTGTGGTTTTTATATCAATAGTGGCCAGGGAGAAAAACCACAATGTCATGGCACAAACACTGCGAGGGTTGACAATGTAATCCACCATAGTCATTTTTCAGTTCAACGTACACAGCTAACTGGTTTCATAAGTTAGCAAAACTTATTTTATATACCCAGATAAGTTATAATGAGCATGTAAATATTCAACATGGTGTGTCCACACAAGCCTGTGAAAATCAACATTTTCATCATTATTTTTTTTTCACCAAGGTTGCGCTTAAATCTTTTAGTGCTTAGTGCTTAGAGCCATGATCATGGCAGTGTATAGAGCCATCATCTTGGCTCTAATTTGCGGTGTTTTAATATTCTATTCTATCCCACTTTTAAAGCTATCGACTGCCACATATCACAGGTGCAGTTGTTCACCATTTTTCTACCATCTTGTGGGATTTTAATTCTTATGCAACAATTCTAATACACCAAATCTTTTAGTCAGCAGACAACAGGCACAATCAATGTCCAAATCTCAAAACAACTCATTTTGAGCATGCTCTACAAGCTACTCACATAAATGATATTCGTGCTGACGTGGTTCTGATTGCTGAACGTCGTGGTAAAACTTCAGAACTAGCATCTGTGTAAATGTCATCATCATCCTCCTCTCCTGCATTCGCCTCCGCCTCTGAAACAATGAACAAGGGCCTTAGATGTGAAATTTTCTGCCTAAGTCTTTCAGGGAAATAGAAAATGAAAATCTCATGACTTTTAAACATCAGCTTTTCTGACATTAGGGGTTTCATATTCCTCTATACTCAATTTCAGGGCTGCCACTCAACTGAAAAAAACATCTGAAAATCTATGCGGAGCGTAAATTTTAAATGATTGACCATATTCTGCGCATCAATTTGATATAATGGACCACACATTACACCTACACACAGAAATACACAACAAAATACTTAAATAAAAGTAATAAATTATACACGCAACCCTGAAAATCACCGCGGAGTGCAGAAAAAAAAACAGGACATCGAAAAATCACCCGGACATCGGAAAATCACCGGGACATCGGAAAAATTACCACTGATCTCTTCCACTGCAGATTTCTGCGTTTCTGCGGAAGAGTGGCAGCCCTGAATTTATGTAGCATTTTTTTATCTTCATTGCTGCATGTTTTAATACTGGGCATTTTCAAATAACTTTTATCCAGCCCGGTTTTGCCAAAACTCAAGACATTTTAAAATTTTCTTTTTTATTTGTCAGTGGATTTATCCGTGTATCTCTGTATTGTATGATTCAGTATCCATATGACACAAATGTTATTAAGCTTGGTCATGCATAGGATGGAGTGTTACATAAGAAATGTGATATATTACTATTCAGTATTGTTAACAAATTTTTGAATACATACATGGACAGAACTGGTTCTAGAAATGTAATTACTGCCAGCATTAAAAGTGATTCAATATAGCAGATAATTATCAATTCCAGTCAGTTATATATTTGTGTCGATTTTGAATGACTCTATTACAAGCCTTCCCAGGACATACATTTCAATTTGCAGTTTGGCTTACCCAGTGTTGCTACAGTTTTATGGTACTGTTGTCGTATCAGTGACAAATCTAAATCCTTTGGCAAAGCAGGTTTGGCTGGGGCAGCACCTGCGGGTGGCAAAGCCTGCAGTTTCACCTTCTTGAATTTTTTAGAATCACTCTTCCGTTCCAGGATGACATTTGAACTCTGCCGTTTGAGCTCCTGAGAGGGGCCTTTAGCCTTCGGTACAACGGGGATTTGAGGCTGGCGATAAAGAAAAACAATCAAATGCACTGGATAAATCCAGCAGGAAAAGTGTTGGCTATATCAGACCAGCCAATTAAACGAACACTTCAACAAACCCTTCAGGGCACATCGTCATCCAAGTCATGCATTAAGTTATCAACAGTTTTTTCACTTCACAATGAGACTTAAAATTTTGGCCGCGTTTGTTATTCTCGGATGCAGCAAAATGTTTCTGCTTACAACTTCAAAAAATCAAAAATATCGATACGTCACTTGTGTGAGTATAGATTTTACCATGAGCAATGATGAAGTAGTCCTTACTCAAAATCACCAAATTCATCAATGTGCCAGTATGTGAGGGGGACGACAATATATACCAAGGTCGTATAAAGGCAGACTGAAACTGTCAGTTCATTATGATTTGCACAGAAAAGGAGAACTCAATAAAACACTGTAACACATTTCACAGACATAATGTACTGTATCATTAAATATGCATACTGCCACTACTTTCTTGCATTTTCCTGGACTGGTTTTTTGTCTTCACACTTGACAGGAATTTCTTTTTCTTGTTGTCAAAAATGTTACCTTAAGAATGGCTGCCAAACCTGGTCCTTAACAAAGCAGCTGGTTAAAAAATTCAGAACCATGCAAAGAGCAATGGAAAGAAATGATTCTCAAAATAAAGCTTAATGATAAAATCCCTCACACGAATATGATCCGGAAACAAAGCCAGGTTATAGACACTGAGAAATTTATACTACGACTAAAATGGAAATGGGCTGGCCATGTCGGAAGAATGAAAGACAACAGGTGGACAAAACATTGCACTGAATAAAAGGCACAGAGAAAAGGCAAGAGAACAAGGGGACACCCCGATAGACCATGGAGAGATGATGACAGGTGGACAGGCATGGCCATGACAGCCAAAAACAGAGAAGAATGGAGATCACTGGCGAAGGGCTACATCATGCAGTGGATACATGAGGCCTAACAAGAACAAGAAAACAAAAAAATATTTCTCACATCCTTCCCAATACCCTAGAGACAGGACAGTCCTGCAAAATAAGGATGAGTTGGCAGGTCTGTCTACATTCCTCTAAACAAGGGAGAGTTGGCAGGTCTGTCTACATTCCTTTAAATAAGGAGAGTTGGCAGGTCTGTCTACATTTCTCTAAACAAGGGAGGCTTGGCAGGTCTGTCTACATTCCTCTAAACGAGGGAGGGTTGGCAGGTCTGTCTACATTCCTCTAAATAAGGGAGAGTTGGCAGGTCTGTCTACATTCCTCTGATTAAGGGAGAGTTGGCCGGTCTGTCTACATTCCCCCAAATAGGGGAAAGTTGGCAGGTCTGTCTACATTCCTTTAAATAAGGGAGAGTTGGCAGGTCTGTCTACATTCCTCTAACTACCAATGGATTAGACTGGAAGTTTATGAACATAAAACATACAGGTAAATCAAACAGTAATGATCAATTTTGGGAAATGTATAATTTCAGGTGAATAATTTCTCACCATATCAATAAATGTGTTGCACCTTTTAAATTAAATATGACAAATAAGACTCTGCTGCTACTGAATAGGAATTCATTCTGCTAAAAATAAGACAAAGTTTAATATTATAGTCATTTGTTTCCCATTCTTAAAAGTGCACAATCCTTTCTGACGAAGCAAAAAAATAAAACAAACTCGCCTTTCATATCTTTCCCCTGTGACCAATGCCTTTTAAACAGTTCTTCAACTAATCCTCAAACTCCCAGGTTTTTTAAGTTTTTTTATATTGCCAAAGAAAATGTCATATGTTTCACGTTGGAAGACTGGGTAAAAACTTAATCTTTATGAAGGTACATTGCAAAAGAGATTTTAAAAAATAACAAATTAATGCAATAATGAAATCTGACCTGTATATATGTGAAAGAAGTGGAAATCTTAACTCAAATTCCCACATTCATATGCCAATTGAAAATTAATACTTTATTGAACAAGTTGAAGTTTCATTAAAGTAGCACCCAAAACACACAAAGCAGTGAATGATAAAGAAATTGGGAAACTGTAAGCAGTGTCAAAGACCAGACAATGATATATCACATCGAAAAACATTCACCTATGCTGAAATATGAAAGAAGATGACAATACAATGTCTGAAATGACGCCCCTAAAAATATCAAAACCCTCATGAGTCAAAAACACAGTTTGGCTAGATAACTGATATCTGATGGCTTTCAACCATAGTCAAATTTAACGGAGACATGAACAAATTTGAAAGTAAGGCACAAATTCTTTTAAGTCCAATTTTTCATTACAATCCAGTCATTATTTAAG
The DNA here is from genome assembly GCA_963931925.1 of Onchidella celtica. Taxonomy (NCBI): domain Eukaryota; kingdom Metazoa; phylum Mollusca; class Gastropoda; order Systellommatophora; family Onchidiidae; genus Onchidella; species Onchidella celtica. The sequence continues at coordinate 51,991,774 of OZ007571.1, forward strand.
CAAAGAAAAAGATATATAAATTACAGCTTTTATTATTGAGAACAAGATTAATTGTAAAATATGGCACAAATTTCCATGGAGATCAATTAATAGTCAGTGAAAACTGAATGCAATTTTTTTTTTTAAGTATAGGGAGATCTCTGCTGTACTTACAACTTACCGTAGTTTTCGAGCTTGCCGATGGAGACGTGACCGAATGTTTGTTATTTGGGCCATTGCTTCCATTCTGAGTAGCCACTGGTAATACTGCTTTCAGTGGTGTCACATTATTTCCGATGGAGTTTCTTGTAGATCGCAAATGTTTACGGAAATCAATTACACCTGGTTCATTTGAGGGAGACTGGGGTGGTTGTGATGACGCCGATGAGGAGGAGTGTGATGAAGACGTGGAAGTTGTAGAGTCTGAACCGCTGACCGGTTGTTTATCCATCTGTGGTAGTTTCACTTTCCCAGCAGAAAACGCTGTTGAATTTGTCCCTGGTTTTATGGCACTTTGTGGATTGTTGGAAATTGGACTTACTGGTGAGTTTTGATTTATGCCTATTGGTTTTGTTTCCCCCGCTGGTTTAGGTCGTGTTGTGGGTGGAAGAGTGCTGCTTGGCTTGACCACTGATGAATTTGTTGAGGGTTTGGCTGGTGGTTTTGGAGCATTACTGGATTTCTCTTCCTCCTGGAATACCTTGGGTACACTGACTCGCCGGCTTTCGGCTGCTCTCGGAGCAGAAGTTTTGCTCCGTTCAGAAACGTTATTTGATGCGGAAGCAATCGCAATTGGTTTTTTATTCTCATTTCCTTCTTTGATACTACCAGATGGTTTCTTACTCAGTTCTACTGGTGACATTTTGGCACCAGAAACGGATGGAGCAGGCTTTTCAAAGCTTTTTGTCTCTTCCTTACCCTCTAGAGCTGCATTCTGCTTTTCCATAAACTTTTGCAATGCAGGTGATACATTTTTTGAAAAGGTCGGCTTCAAAGCCACCTGGGGTCTAGCACTGGCCATGTTCCCTTTCTCAGAGTCTGCTTCAAAAAGCTTCAGGCGAGACTTGACATCCTATACAGAAATCAAAAAGTTAAAAAATAAGTTAACTTAAGAGGAATTCACATTGGAACACAGCAAGCATAATGTCACAAGTAAAACTGTACCTCAATTACCCATATACATTACACCATCCATATCCTTTCATATGATGTTGGATGCTGTGTATAACCTTTCACAAGACCCAGTTTCATTTGGTCTAAATTTTTTCTTTTCACCTTTGAATTTTTTTTAATTTTTTTTTAATCTTCTGGTATCATCAGATTTTGCACTCCCAAAAATGTGAAGGTGAAACAAAACCAGTAATGATATGGTGGGCAAAAGAGGAACTTTTAACTGAGCTCCATTTTTCACGCTCAGATCCGGTTCTAATCCAGGGTCATCTCATTCGGACACATTCCCTTGCCTTTTCTGCTGTGCAGTTTGTTGGCGGAGTTTAGTTTCACCCTGATACATAGGTGACAAGGTAACGAATCTCCTGCTCTCACAACACACATACAAATTACACACACATAGATAAAATATATGCCCCTCCCCTGACAGGTAAGGTTAAATGTCCCCCTTCTATTAGAATTAATCCACTGAAGTTGGAATTTCCCAAGCTAAAAATAGAAGTAACGCCACTCGACCGGAAGTAGGTACATCTACAGTAAACAAACCAGTCTTAAGTAGCGTGCTCCGCATTGATCTGTTCGTAATTTGTGAAATTGGAGCGATTTTTGTGCAGTATCGAGATATCTGCGATTGATTTATTAATTGAAGCATTTCTGTGTGGTTCCGCATGGAGTTCAACATAAAGAACGTGTCAGAACTACAGCAGTATTTACGCTCCAGAGGGGTTGCAATATGTGGTTCAAGGAAAGGAGAACTCGTGTATTTGTGCCAGGAGGCTCACAGGCTCAGCATAGATCTTGATCCAGATGGTCTTCTGGAGTGCAGATCTGATATCATATTGTCTAAATTACGTGTTACAACGGACAGCGGTGTTAATGTGACTTTGCCACTGCCATCTCTCTTGGAGGCTACCAACGATCTTTCCAACGTTCCGGCGATAACGTCCTTCGATCTGCTGAGCTACCTGTCACAGTCAAGAGAGTATACTTACAGTTCTCTGAGGCAGTACAGCAAACTGGAAGGGTATGCCATGTTTAAGGACGGATATGTGCTGGATCTGAAGTCTGGAACATTCATAGATGCACCCTCGTTCCAGCACATCAGTTTCCAAGTTAAACCGAGGACCAATGCGAAGGATCCTACAACTGGTCTCCCATACTATGTTGGGTGGATCATTCTTTCATCAAGAGAGAATAGCAACCCGATTACTGGTGCCTACTGTTGTTGTCGTGGAGGGTAAGTCTTTTTCCAGTTGCTTTATTTGGTAAAAAAATGTTCTGCTATACAACATTCTGGAAGACTTCTAATGCGACTCATGCTCGAACCAATTAATTTAATTACTGTACATAATTATACCTATAGTTGCAACAGTGGCAAACAGGTACCACCACAGAAGTGCCAATGCGAAGATTTTTCATCTCATCATTTATTCCCAATTGCAGGCCTATTACCCATTGCATTAGAAAAAGATAATACCATAATGAACACATCAAATTTATGGTTTTTAAAAAATGTTCAATAGGCCAATTTATAATTACTGTAAGTTGACATAAGTTGCATTTGGAAGTGCTCCCTTACTTTTCAACTCTTTGGCATGTGTTGTAGATTTGTGACCTAGAAGTACCTAGCTTAAATAGGGACTTGTTACTTGAGGTAGGTGTCCTGAGACTTGTGAGAGCTTACTTGTGACTTGCTTTTAACGGCTTATCAACATTGACTGCAACTTAGACGTAGAAATGCTAAAATTAAAATAAGGATTTGCAGCTTGAACTAAGACCTGGGCTCTTTGACCTGGAAACCAACTTGGCATAAAATTAAACATCTTTAGCAGGTAATACTAATAGATGCCTATTAACAGAGTGTTACACAGGTTTGTAATCTTTGGAAATAAACTCGTAACATGCCATATAATCAAGAAATGACAGAATTTTACTTATCAACAGGATTGATGGATACTGTCGGCATGTGACAGCTGCACTTTTCGAATGGGACGGTTGGGTCAATGGACAGGATGGGGAAGCTTGCACATCAAAACCCTGTGCTTGGTCAAAGCCAAAGAGAAATCCTGAAAACACTGCAACTGCTGTAGAAGTGGGTGATCTAAATTTGTCATTGTCAGGTGCACAAGATAAGAAAAGGTGAGTGATGCTAACTGTGGTACAAGAATAATAATGCACAAGTACTGAAATTGAAATGTAACATACAAAAATTTATTGTTCAAAGTGTAATACATAAACTGACAGATCATGATTGCATACAGATTTCAATCTTCTTGCCTATAAATGGTAATTATTAACTGTTATATGCAAGCTTTTGAAAGGATTTCAGTAGAAATGTTGACTCAGTACTTACAAATAAATAACATAATGGCAAAGAGTTATTAATTCATAAAAAGCACTTTAACAAAGGTTGTACTTAATGTGTCAATCATACTACCTGCCAATGGTAACTTGCAAAAATGGGTCAATAATTTCAAGAGGAACAACTAGCAACAGTCATCTTATCAAGACATCGATCCGAGAACATACACTTGCTACATTGGTCTAACTCATGTGAAACCCCAGCCACAGAAAATGATGAACAATGTGATGTACATAGATCTTTGTATGTTTAAACATCTTTATCTAACCTTTGCTAATACAGCTTATAACTATCTTGGAATCCATGTCAACTCCAAACTCGACTGTCACGTTCATACCACCTCAGTTTATGCAAAGGCAAACAAATATATGTTTCTTGACGAAACACTCATTCAGATGTTTTATAAATCAACTGTCCAGGGTATCATTTTATTTGTATTACATCCTGGGGGAGGAAATGCAAAGGAGCACGACGAGAACAAAATTAAGAACTCTTTTATCAAGAAAGCTTGCCATCTGACTCACAGTCAATACGTGCGTTTCTTCATCTAGTTAAAGCATTTTGTGTGTGTTTACATGTGGTTAGTGATTGCCAGGAAAAAAAATCATATTACATTATAATACATTACTGTTACAGGCCCGCACCCTCAGCATATGCTGTCCCATGGCCATCCGTTGCAGATCTTGATAACATTGTGAGGAGAGATCTACCAGATGCAGTAGCTTTGGATACTATTCAGCCTCGCCCACCGAAAAAGAAGAAGACATCTCAACTGCATGTGCCAACACCAAAGGACAAGTTGAGAGCTTTTATCTCTGATCATACCTGCCCTTCAGCCTCGTGTGTGTGCTCTGAGATTTTTGTTAAAGACTATCTCCCATACTGTAATGAGGATTTACAAATCTTAGAGAGCGCAACGAGAGGCCAGAGTTGTAATGAGAACTGGAATTTAATTCGCAAATATTTACTGACTTCTTCGAATTTCAAAAAAATTTGCCACAGCACTGACTTTAATAAAACTTCTAAAAGTTTATTAAAAGATTCGAACATAAACGGAAACAATCCACCACCAGCTATCAAATATGGCAGAAAAAATGAAGGTGTAGCCAGGAGGCTGTACATGCAGGGTCTGAAAGTACAGCACAAAGGGTGCAAACAGTGCAAAGTGGCTACAACAGGGATCATAATTAGTCAGGAGTTACCTTTTATAGCCTGTTCTCCTGATGGTATTGTTTCATGCAAATGTGAGACCTTTTTAATTGAAATCAAGTGTGTTTTCTCTTATAGAAGCTTTTCTCCACGTGTTGCAGGAAAGATGGCAGGGTTCATTGAAGAAAAGAGTGATGGGTCATATGGCATTGTCAGAAGCCATCAATATAATTATCAGATTCAGGGGCAAATGGCAGTAACCAAGATAAACAAGGCAATATTAATTATTTTTACTGACAAAGGAATTTTCCCAGTTAGCATTCCCTTTGATGCAGAGTTTTGGAAGGAGTGCCAAAAGAAACTTTCTCTGTTTTACACAACATTTTATCAAGAAATGGTTACGAGTCTGTTGGCAATGTAAAGATTTTATGTCAGTCTTGTGTGTTGGGATTTGCAGTCCAACTTTCATTGTCTTCTCAACCACACAATCGTCCCTGGAAGTTACAAAGCACAGCTATTATTCTCGTTACTGCGTTCAGAGAAAATCTGAGCTTTAAAGATATGGGGCCACGAAGGATTCTGAAAGTTTTCATCCTTAGAATTGCCCGCTCAACATGTATCCTCACTGATGCTATTTTTCTTGATCTTTGAACAGCTTTTACACCTAAATTTTGACCTCTGGAAAATGCAGGAATGTTCAATGTTGCACCCTTTTTCAGTAGCATGTGTCTGATATTAAAACCCCTGTCAGCCATTACATCATCATCTTTTTCAATTTTGTCCAGGAAGTTTGAACAATTAACAATGGCCTGATCTGAGATGCTACCTGCATACAATTTGGATACAAATGTTATGGCACCAGTTGGTGAAATTGCTATAAGTTGCTTTAGTGTGTTTCTCTGTTTGTAGTTTGAGTAAGTTAATTTTTGTGCATGAGGCATAAATGGCCTCTCAATGTAATATTCTGTACAATCTATGATTGCCCTTGTTCGAGGAAAACTTTCAAAATCAGGTGGAAGATTGGATTGGCATGTTTCTTTAGATGGCCATCTTATACACTGGCTGAAACAATGGTCTAAGAACTTCACCCAAAGATGAAATATCCTCGAAACTGAGGAGCTAGAAATTCCAAACAGGAATGCTAGATGCCTATTGTCAAAACCTCTCCTTATTTTGACCAGCGTGAGGATGAACTGGCCTTTATAATGTACAGTCCAACGTTTTGAGCTGTCCCTATTTGCAGCAAGTTGTAGGTTGTCTATGGATTTAGAAACCCACCCGAACAAACTGTACAAAAATTCAACAGTAGGAATTCCAGTGAAAAAAAAGCAATCACTGTCTGTAGAAAGAACCTTGTTAAGAAATCTGGTTCTAATAAGAGCTCTTGATTCTTTGTCATCAATTTCCATAGTTATGTTACAGTTTTTACAATAAATTTCATACTTTAATGGATTGTGAACTTTCTTTGGAGACTTATAACAAAGTTCTTCAAGTACTGGTATGGGTAGCCTTTCAGGAGTTGTCTTTGGCACATTGTTTTCTATTTCCTGGCCCACAAAGATGGGTGGCTCATTGACAGGCTGCACAGTTGTAGCTTCAGTTGTTTTGGTGGGGCTATCAAACAGACAGGAAAAATTTGGTAGATCTGTTCTGCTGCAGTCAAAGCTGGATAGTCCTAAGGCAGGAGAGACCGCATCAGAGCATGCTGCAGACGCTGCAGATGGCATAACTGTGTAAGCTGTTTCTGTAGACCCATTCATAACCACAGAAGATGTAGAACTGTCTTCAGATCCTACAAATGGAAATACAAAATATTAAATCAATTACCAAGTCAGAGATGTATGCTCTGCTTTTAATGCACATTCTGTGAGTGTTCGTATTGTCTATCAATCGCTTTTAATGCATGTAATGTTTTAACTCCCTCAATACCACTGCCGCACCTGTTTCGGGTGAAAATGCCGACAGTCTCTATCATGAGAAATTGATGGAAGAACTTTATAGTGAAACTGTCTATTATGATGTTTTTTTGTTGTTTTTTTTTCACCAGGGTCCGGCTGCTCATTTTCGCAATTTTTCTCCCAATTTTTTAAAACACCTGTTAAAATCTGTAGTTCTTTAAACTACATTCCAAATTCCATGTATCTATGAGTAACTGCAAATGCAGTGACCTTTTTAAAGTGAAATGGCTGGTACACAGGGAATAGCAGTGCCATAAGTAATCGGTACTGAGTAGGTTCAAGAATGACTGCTCTGTATTTTAATGTAAAAGTATCTTTGTTTTGTAAAGCACCCAAGGTCCACACTTTGGATTGCACGTGCTATTGCATTTTATTATTGTTATATTATTATTAGCTAAAAGCTCCCAAAGCAATATCATTAAAGTAAGTCATTAAAATACCACTGAAACACTAAAACTGCCTGTGTTTTATCGAGCAACTTCAGTGATTGTTTGTAAATAGAAACTCATGCTTTTAAAAGCATTGTCAAATGGTAATACCGGTATGATAACAAATGCTCATAAATTACATATGTGAGATAGGTCTATGTGATGTGCGAAAAAGAAAAGAATTTATTATGTATTGAGCTTTCAGTCTTTTCAGAGAATCAGGTATATCATGGCATGGCTCGGTAGTGTGCATGAGTCGTGTTTGTTTGTGTGTGAGAGAGAAAGATAAGAGAGGCACATTATCTTCATAATATATGACTAATATTCAATAAAATAATTTTGTTATAAATAATATGATGCTGTTGTATTTGCTTTTGGACTTCTTCATGTTGCTCATTGTAGTACAAAATGTCTTGCCTTTAGCATTCCTGGTTTTTTTCGGGGGAGGAGCTGTGCGCAGAGCTGGTGCTTTTCTTCTCTTAAGTGGAGCTGCTTGACCTGCAGGATCAGGATCCTGTCTGCCGCCAGAAAAATGCTGATGAAGAAAATCAAAATTCACTTAATGACATCGTCACAAAAATGTGCATTTGGACAAAGAATTAATATGATCTATCTTCCATGATTTATTCAAATCCTGTGAGCGTTAAAAAAAACTGCCTTCTGCGCGAATACATGCTGGTTCTACCCATGACTTATGAATTTGAAACAATCCAAACACAAAATAAGAACAATAAATTACCTCTTTCGTCTCTGAAAGTCAAACTCCTCAAACAAATATAGTTCTGAATGCGTTCCCCAGTTTCTTGCCCTAATCCTAGCCGCAGCCCTTCATTTGTCCCTGAGGCCCTAAACAAAACTTTCCCTTACACAGACTATTGGGATTTTATGGGGAAATTAGGTGAACGATCTAGATATAGACTGATGTGCTTTTCAATCCGTCATGTGTGTATTATAACATCTACTGGAGTGGATATAGAATCTAGACTAGATCTAGCTATCTTCTAGCCACTAGGAGTGTGGTGAAAGCATTCGGAACTTTTCCGTGACACGTATTAGTACACACCATCAATTTCATCTAGATCTAAAGATCAAGATCTAAGACATGATCCATCATTTAAATAAAAACTAATTCAATGTGCACTTTACTAACCTTGGAACATACGAAGTGGTGCGACCTTATGTTATTGAAGTTCAGCTGCTCGTGGGGCCGGTTGCATAGCGTAATCCACTCCTTGCATCGCCCAGGGTTTGTTTTGGGCTTGGGGAAGGGAATAAATGTCACACCATCCATGTGTGGCTGATCTGCATATTTGTTGTCGCTATTGCAGGTTCCCCAGGCACATCTTTTACGCATTTTATTTACTTTTCTGCACAGCTTCAGCAACAAATAACACTCTTCTAGAGCCCCGCGCCTGTCTCATGTACCTATTTCCGGTGGACCTATAAATAGATTGGGTTTTTCCCCTTACGCGGATCAGTTCTAATGGACTGGTGGCCTGTGGATGAAGTCCGTGCATCAACGTCATGCACGAACGGTCACACGGTAGTGCGTCAAACAGCATTCTTGAAAAGCATTGAGAGAATCAGCCAAGTTTTAACCTGCTGTTTATCTATCACAGTATACAAGGGTAAGCTAGATGATGAGAAAATGGCCCAAATGCAGAGATTTATTCAGACCAGGGGCTGGACTAGCAACTAAAGATCTCATGATACATGTAACATCTATCTCCATGCAATAACTGCAAGAGAAGCAGTGCTAATTTCATTATAAAGAAACGCTCTCATTTCGTGCAACCTTCTTTGTTCTCAGATCTGAAACCAGAACACTGATTCTTGTTTTTTTTTTTTTTCAAATATAGCATTGATATAGAGTGCAGAACCATCATTAGTCTCGGATCAAACGGGATGCATCGGATACCTTTAATGAAACAAGAACTCAGATATTGATCTCTTTTTAAAAGTGGCACTGATACGGTGTATAGAACCACCGTTATTATCTGAACTAACAGGATACTTGGGAAACGTTCAAAGAATTCTCATTAAAATGTAGCTTTGAAATACTGTGCGGGACTACTATTCTCAGATCTACCTATCAAACCCAAAGTTGGCTCCCAATACTGCCTGAACCATCTAATGGTCATACGCAGATAGCTTTATCCAAACACCTTTGAAACTTCCGCGAACTGATATCTGAATGGTGATAAATGCAAAAATATAAAGGAAGATCATCCAGAAAAATAATTTCCTTAGAAAGTGTTCCAAAAATGAAATTTAAATGTGCCCCCCCCCCCCCCCCATGCTGCTGCAATGCCTCGTTAAGAAACACAGTCAATTAAAAAAAAAAAAAACAACGATACTATAAATTCTAAAAGAATCTGAAATGGGAAGACAAAAACAACTAAGAACAAACTTTCGGATCCTAGAACCTTCTCCAGGCAAAAACTGAAAGTGAACAAGTAAATAAATATACAGCGACTAAAACAATGCATGGGGGCACCGGATGGCATGTATCAAATACAAGCACTGGAGAGTGAACTTGCCCAGTTACCACTATAGCGTTGTTGACGACTGTCTTCGTATGCCTGGGAGGGAAAAAGCACAAGTAGGACACTAGGACTTGACAACACGCAAAGCTAATTTACACTTTACACTTAAGTGGCAAAGTTTGTTCTGTTGAAAGTTCCCCTGACAAAACGCTTTAAGAAACAAGCATAGAAAGTTTAAAGTCGGAGACACAGAAACAATATGAGATGGTCCCATAAAATGCAGGGCATGTCCTTCAGCATTGCCCCATATACGAGCAAGGAAGGGAAAACTCCTGGCCTGGAGGCAGGGCACTGCAGTCGAAGCTCTATGGGACTGGGAGGGGAACTAGAACTCACGGCATCTTTCACACAGGTCACTGCCCTCGTGATCGAAATACTATAGACAGAACCCACAGATGTGGGGTCGCAGCAAGGTCTGAAGCAAAGTCAAAATATGGCAAAACGCGCAAATTTGTATGTAGCAAAGCCTCGCGTAATAAATAATACAGAAACAATACAATGAAACACAAAGGAACAGGGAAGACAAAGCAAACTTTCGGTATATTAACTTTTCATCAGGAAAAAAAATGTAACGGGATGGATCACTGACACGAAGATCGCAGAAAGAGTAGAAGTCACCCAAATCTGTGTCCCCCCCCCCCCCCCCCACCTTGTATTTACTAACTTGACAATACAATTTGTAAATAACGCTTTGAAGAATGGGTTATTTTAGTTTTGGTTTTTTAAAAATTATTTATACTATGATTTTTATTTTTTTTTATTCCCGAGCGCTCCTTTTCGATGGCGCCACGAGGTTGATTAGTACTTTGCTGTTATCTGACAATCCTTATAGTAATTAAGTATTGTTTAAATGACCATATCTTTCCGTATCAGGGTTATCTTTTGGTTGTGGTAAATGAATTAGTTTTTCATAACCTTCTTGATGGGAGCTCGTCTGAAACTGGGTAGACAGAGAATGGTAGGAGGAGGGTGAGGAGAGAAAGGTAGATGTTAAATCCACGCGTGCACAAGGCTAATTAATGGTTAATATTAGTATCCTATGCTATGTCACCTGCCCATACAGGTCACGGGGCGGAGCAACCCACAAGCCCGCACCAGAGTGGTGCCATCACTATCAAATATTTTCTCGGCACCATCCTTTAACCCTAGCCCAAAAAAAACCAACGAATACTGTAAGAGGGCCTTTACTACGGTGACTTTATTACTGTTACACTTTACCCTTTGTTACTTGTATGTATTAGGATAGGAATTAGGAGTGGTGCTAGCGTTTGGCTTTCTTGCGCTCCTACTGTCCTTCCCGAGTAATAGATGGTTCTCTGTCCGGGATCTCCCCCAACGGTCTGACCTCGTTCAACTGGGCTGCCCAAGGACCCCCCCCCCCCCTCCCAACCAGGTCTCCCGCGACACTCCCTGGAACAAACGCTCTTCCCTCTCCAGGCCAGGTGACGACCCCAAAAGGCAGTGGCCTGCCCCGAAGGATTTGGGTGCCTATGATGAAACTCACCATATTCACAGATGCGTGCCCTGTCATAAACGTACACTGCAAGGTAATTTCATGAGAACTTCAAAGAAGAGTCGAATGGAGACAGGACTTGTCATTCCCACTGGTAAGCAAGGGTGAGTTTGTTTCACTGACCGCATTTGACACTTAAAGGGGTTTGTAAAAGGTTTACTTAATGGTCGCATTTGGTGCCAGCCGATGTTAAACGTCTATTATGCAGCAGCCATTTTAAAAAAAACAACAACAACTGGTGTGACTAATAACATAAGATCTATGTCAGTTGATGAACAAATGCAAAACAAAACAAAACAAAACAAAAAAAAGCAAAACTGTAGGGATGGATCTATTGCCAAGGTATTTACCAAATATCAGCTAAGTAGCCCATTCTTATCCATTTCCATTGTATTTTGGCAGGTTCTTTCTGAAAATGTTCCAAGTCTTTCTCTCTCTCTCTCTCTCTCTCTCTGTGTGTGTATGTGTGTGTGCGCGCGCACGCATGCGTGTGTGTGTGTGTGTGCTTTTTTTCAGTGGGCTGAAAGTCCCAATCAACATAAAACTTGCGAAGTACATTTTATTTTCATTTCCTTCAATGACCATGGTGACCTGAATTTTTACACTGGCTTCTCCAAAACAGGAGAAAGTATTGGTTGAAAAACAGTTTAACTGACTTTATTTATTTAAATTTCTTTTTAAAAAGAAGGAAAAAAAAAATATCTACCCAACACACACCAAAATACTCCGGCCAGGCAGTGGCAGTGTGCTGAACGGCAACTTTCCATGATACAAAAGCAAAGGAGGTATCGCCGTCTGGGCATTCATTCTTTTCCACTGTAAATAAAGTGTCATCACCTTTTGAACATTTTGGACTCTTCTGAAGGGGGGTGACAGATAGTGGGACTGACCTCTGAATGGTCCATACAGCGTTTTGTCGTTGGATTTCTGATGCTTAACCAGTCCACAGGACGAGCTACAGGGCGCAAAATCAGACAGAGACGAGCAGGGAGTTGAACATTAATTTTTCCTCTTACCGCCGCGAACACACTATGACTGTACACAGCACACACACACACACAGGGTGACACTGCTAACTAGGGCGTGCTGCTTACTTCCTGGTACACTTCCCACCTATCGTTACTTACAGGATGCTCTATGTCGCTAAAAAATGTGCATGGCGCACGTCATGATATCTAATCTGCACCTGCGTTTAGGTCTTAGGAGGTTTCGCTGCCCTTGGCATTTCCACCTCACTTTTCTTGTTTTTATTTTTCTTGTTCTTGTTTCTGAGTGTTTTTGTAGTAGGGATCATGATTTTATTTTTCTTGTTCTTGTTTCTGAGTGTTTTTGTAGTAGGGATCATGTTTTTATTTTTCTTGTTCTTGTTTCTGAGTGTTTTTGTAGTAGGGATCATGATTTTATTTTTCTTGTTCTTGTTTCTGAGTGTTTTTGTAGTAGGGATCATGATTTTATTTTTCTTGTTCTTGTTTCTGAGTGTTTTTGTAGTAGGGATCATGATTTTATTTTTTCTTGTTCTTGTTTCTGAGTGTTTTTGTAGTAGGGATCATGATTTTATTTTTCTTGTTCTTGTTTCTGAGTGTTTTTGTAGTAGGGATCATGATTTTATTTTTCTTGTTCTTGTTTCTGAGTGTTTTTGTAGTAGGGATCATGATTTTATTTTTCTTGTTCTTGTTTCTGAGTGTTTTTGTAGTAGGGATCATGATTTTATTTTTCTTGTTCTTGTTTCTGAGTGTTTTTGTAGTAGGGATCATGTTTTTATTTTTCTTGTTCTTGTTTCTGAGTGTTTTTGTAGTAGGGATCATGATTTTATTTTTCTTGTTCTTGTTTCTGAGTGTTTTTGTAGTAGGGATCATGATTTTATTTTTCTTGTTCTTGTTTCTGAGTGTTTTTGTAGTAGGGATCATGATTTTATTTTTCTTGTTCTTGTTTCTGAGTGTTTTTGTAGTAGGGATCATGTTTTTATTTTTCTTGTTCTTGTTTCTGAGTGTTTTTGTAGTAGGGATCATGATTTTATTTTTAGAATTTTGCCTGTTCGGCCTGCTAACCTCGATTTCCAACTGCCGCGGTAACTTTAACGTGCGCAACGTGCACACGGGCCCTCCGAGATTATCGTCCTTATCCGAGAAGACTAGGTGCTCGTTCCCACCTGCCATAGCATCAGGGACAGGAAAATATAATAAAAATCCCAACATGCCTGCACCGACCGGGAATCGAACCCGGTACCTTCGGCGTGAGAAGCCAGCACCTTGCCTCTCTCTAATCGACACCATACTCCTAAATAACAATTTATTAGGATACACCTCTCTAAATGTATGGTGTCTATCAGACTTCAGAGCATAGCAGTAGGGATATGACAATTAAATCCTCTTGAGGAGAGTGGTGTATCTGAGGCCCCAGGACGTTCGACTAAGGCTATGACACCAAAATCCTACGATTAAATCCTCTTTGAAAGTATGGTGTTTGTCAGATCCCAGAACGTACGAGCAGGGATATAACAGTAAAATCAAAGAATGTAGTAAAATCCTCTTTAGGGGCGTGGTGTATCTGAGACCCCAGGACGTGCGACTAAGGCTATGACACTAAAATCCTACGATCAAATCCTATTTAACAGTATGATGTCTGTCAGATCCCAGAACGTACGAGTAGGGACATAACAGTAAAATCAAAGAATGTAGTTCATGTAAAATCCTCTTTAGGGGCGTGGTGTATCTGAGACCCCAGGCCCTGCCACTAGCGCAATAAAATCCTACAATTAACTCTTCTTTAAAAGTATGATGTCTGTGAGACCCCAGGATATACCGGTAGGAATAGTAAAAAATACATAAGCGTTGGCAAGCACGCAAGTGGATGTTTTAAAACTGTGGGAAGATGGGCAACGACGTCAATGAGGAATACCTGGAATTTCAAGACAAAAATCCGGGAAATTAGATAATTACAAATGTTTATAGATGCTTCTGGGCCCATTAGGCCCACGGACTACGGCGAAGGTTTAGTATTTCAGACACAGTCAGGACTATGATTGCTATGACTACCCCACATAATGTAAACAGACGCCATATGTTTATCTACATGTATGTTTGTCAGTATGTCTTTTTTTTTTTTATTAGTCCATAGTTGAACCACTGGCAATTTACTTGGCAAGGAGGTGACACATGGGGAAGGTGTCGCGTTTCAATAGTCTTTCCACCCAAGATTCCTCCGCTGATCTGTGAAAGTTCCGAAACGTATTAACCTGTTTTACACTCTGGGGTCTGACAGACCCCAGACACTCACCCTTTTCACGTGTTGTTAGGGGAGCGTCGTATAATTACAAAGCCAAATAGAGAAAACACTGAGCTGTGTCCACTATTCAACAATGAGTTATCATGTAAACTACCTCGCTCCCCTTACAACAGCCTCTTCATCACAACATTCTCCCAACCGAATGTAAAATAGAGTTAATCTTCTTAATGAATTACCTTGGCTGCAGGAAAGAATTTGACAACCCCCCCCCCCCCCCAAATCCCCTTTCCAACCTTACCATCTTCATTTTTTTCCCTCAATAAAACATTTTTTTTTTTTTGGTCCCTGACGGCGGGTTCCTATCTAACAAACAAAATGTAGACTTACGACTGTCACCTTCTTAGCCTAGCCCTGGGTAATACTGCGTTTGTCAATACATCAAAGAACTACACAGATGTGAACTAGTGAAATGCTTGACTGCTCTTATAGTGCTTTCAAATACACGCCACGCAATATGCGTCATCAAGTGTTAATGTGTGAATATGCTAAGTTTATCCGTTAGAGATCACCCCAAATCCTTGTCAATGTTGACAGTTTATTATTTTAAAAAAACTTTCGTAAAACGAAAGAGAGAGAAGGGAGGGGGAAGGCGGGCAAATGTCGTCCCCTTGAAATGGCAAGGTTCTAGGTCCACTTTTTGGCTGAACTGAGTTGCACACTGCACACTGCTTATACAGGCCCTCTCCACTGTGTGTCAAATTATCAACCGGATTCGATGTGTAATTTGTAAGTATTACTAAAAAGAAAAAAAAAGTCTTATCATCAAAAGCTATGAGCACATGAAATTTCAGTTTCTCAAACGTTGATGGAAAGGGAGTTAGAACCTTGTCATTCTGAAGGCACGACGTGTAGGCTGCATTTGAATGAAGTTTCTGCCTTCACTAGAAAATACGCAACTACAGAATATGTACTTGACACATTAACAAAAGCCAGACCGCGATATCCGTCTAAGGTCTGAATGATAACAACTGCAATAAGACATATCACTGAGTCTGTGGCCCTGAAAAATAGTTATTCTTTACCTGCTTGTACTGTCAAAATAGGACCTAATAACACTAATCTCCTCTTATCTCTCTCTAGATTGCCACCCCTCGCCCACTCAACAGGGTGCATGAATTTTCAAACATAACATAAACATTATATACATAAAATTACATGGGCACGTCCATTCTGGATAAAAGTTAAAAGCTATCTGGACATGTCGACTTTGGACTAAAGTATACAATTATATGTGGACACGTCCATTTTGGACAAAAGAATAAAATTAAAATTATATGTACACGTCCATTTTGAACTATATAAAATTATGTGAACACGCCCTTCTTAGACAAAGGTATAAAATTACGCGGACACGCCCATTTTTGGACAAAATCCAGTTTTTAATACTATTTATTGACATATTTTGCCGCTAAAAATAATAGAGACGCATTAAGTTCTAAGTGCTTACACGTTAACCCTCTAGCGCCATAATAGGTGTAGTATGACAAACCAGGTAGGCTATTTACAGCGGCGGAATTTCTCCTCTTTTCAATCATTGCTCTTCCAGCATAAGATATTAAAATGACTGAAATTCATAAAAAGTGGCATAACCATGGTCAGTAACAATCGCTGAACTTACGGTCAGAAGTTTCCCAGGTCCGTCATGCCAAACACACACGTCATAGCATGCTCATAAGAAAGACATAACAGCACTAGCAGTCAGTATGTCTACCACACTGTTCTATCCTTCTGCCTAAACCATACGAAGGTTTACACAGCTTTGTGGCTCGATACAAGGATCTGTACTGTGACACGAACCTCAAATAAAAAGCCCTGCTGCGGAATATTTATCTGCCGCTAACAGCCAGCGATTTTACTTCCGCAATTGAGGCAAACTTTTTGGTGTTACTTTTTTTTTTTTTCGCGAGCGCGGCGTGTCGCGCGGCAGGCAATGGGTCATAGCAAGCCTGACACTGTTAAGAAGCCCCGCGTCACATGGTTATGCGGTATATTTTAATATATTCAGGCTCGGCAAATTTATTTCCTACCTGATTGTATACTTTTTGAATACGCTATTATGCATTTCGGGATATTATTATGCGCACTGCCCCCTTTGTCCTAAGAACAGCTTCACAATGAGAGAGTGCGAGAGTGAACGCAGAGTGGGTGAAAGAGCAGAGGTGAAGAAAAGAATGGATTTAAGGAATGTGGAAAACGAATGCAGCAGAAAATACAGTGCGAGGGCGTCAGGAAATGAAATAGGAAGAAAGGTCAGATAGACAGAAGAGCAAACAAACGGGCAGACAGACATACAGATAGATAGATAGATAGATAGATAGATAGATAGATAGATAGATAGATAGATAGATAGATAGATAGATAGATAGATAGATAGATAGATAGATAGATAGATAGATAGATAGATAGATAGATAGATAGATAGATAGACAGACAGACATAGGCAGAAGAGCAAACAAACAGGCAGAAAGACAGACAGATTGACAGGTAGATAGATTCTGATAGACAGATAGATCGATCGACAGATAGACAGACAAATAGATACTGTAGATAGATGGAGAGATAGACAGATAGACAGACAGACAGATAGATAGATCGACAGATAGATAGACATATATATAAATAGACAGAAAGGTAGATAGATAGATTTTCTGACAGACAGATGGGCGGGCAGGCAGGCAGGCAGATAGATAGATAGATAGATAGATAGATAGATAGATAGATAGATAGATAGATAGATAGATAGATAGATAGATAGATAGATAGATAGATAGATAGATAGATAGATAGATAGATAAAGTAACTATGATGTGAAAATTGCCTTTCTCAGCCTCGGAAGAATGTAAGCTAGCCCTGTAATAATAACGGGTAAATGGGAAGGACAGACAGACAAACAGACAGACAGACAGACAGACAGATAGATAGGTAGATAGATAAAACAACAATGATGCGAAAATCGTCTTTCCCATTTCCTAGCCTCGGAAGAATAATAAGCCATCCTTGTAATAGTAACGGGTAAATGGGAAAGTTGAACAACATCACAAACCTCCGCTCTTCATTGTTATGATCTGAAAGGAAAAAAAAAAAAAAAACTGCCTTACCTCCCCCCCCCCCCCCCCCCCCCCCGCTTTACCAAGTAAATTGCCAATCAACCAATCAATGGCTCCTGAGATGGACTAGGGTTTCAGAACACTTCATACTGTCACACCAAGGGGGAAGGAAAATGTTATATACGTAGGTTGGGGAACAGTCCTGTGGTCGACCTATTTCATTATAACAGACTGCCCTATTGAGAGCAAGCCTTGTAGTTCCCGGCTCCAACATGAGTTTTGAAGTTTAAACGCACTGCACATTAGCCCATAAAACCGAGGGTACTTAAGCTGAAATAATATTAATAATAACGATAAAAATTATAATAAAACATTTTTAACCTTCCTGGGAAATTCACTTCCGTTTTGAATCTCTCTCTCCTTCTCTCAAAACTACATTCAAATGTAATAAACACATTTTGTCCACACTTCTATAAGTCAGTCAGTCAGTCAGTAATTCAGTCTGCCTGTCTGTCTGTCTGTCTATATCTCTCGCTGTGTGTGTGTGTGTGTGTGTGTTTCTCTCTCTCTTTCTCGCCGGAAACTACATTCAAATGAAATAAACACATTTGCGAACCCCCGCTCTCCCCCCCCCCCCTCTCTCTCTCAAAGCAGAAACTACATTCAAATGAAATAAACACATTTGCGAACCCCCGCTCTCTCTCCCCACCCCCCCCCCTCTCTCTCTCTCTCTCAAAGCAGAAACTACATTCAAATGAAATAAACACATTTGCGAACCCCCGCTCTCTCTCCCCACCCCCCCCCCTCTCTCTCTCTCTCTCAAAGCAGAAACTACATTCAAATGAAATAAACACATTTGCGAACCCCCGCTCTCTCTCCCCACCCCCCCCCTCTCTCTCTCAAAGCAGAAACTACATTCAAATGAAATAAACACATTTGCGAACCCCCGCTCTCTCTCCCCACCCCCCCCCCTCTCTCTCTCAAAGCAGAAACTACATTCAAATGAAATAAACACATTTGCGAACCCCCGCTCTCTCTCCCCACCCCCCCCCCCTCTCTCTCTCTCTCAAAGCAGAAACTACATTCAAATGAAATAAACACATTTGCGAACCCCCGCTCTCTCTCCCCACCCCCCCCCTCTCTCTCTCTCTCTCAAAGCAGAAACTACATTCAAATGAAATAAACACATTTGCGAACCCCCGCTCTCTCTCCCCACCCCCCCCCCCTCTCTCTCTCTCTCTCAAAGCAGAAACTACATTCAAATGTAACAAACACAGTCTGTCTATCTGTCTGTCAGTTTGCCAGTCTGTCTGTCTTTCTGTCTCTCTCTCTCTCTCATCCTTGCATAGATACTCATGATTTGCCTTACTATCAAGAATACAATGGACAACGATTTCCTTCTCTATGGTGGTCGATCCGACAAATATCACACGCCCCACCCTCGCCTCTTGTGTGTGTGTGGGGGGGGGTGGAGGGGGGGGTCTCTTAACAAGCTTAAGGACAGCAGCTCACACGTAACTTTTCCACCGTGAATCCAAGACAAATTTATGAGTTTGATTAAAGACTGAAAACGGGGGTATTATGGTGCATTATGTACGGCTTGGGTAGATCCATGAGCCCTTGGAGGATAACGTAATTAGGTCGTCTTCACTAGAAATAATTACTGCCACAATGACAGAGAGAGCCGGTGAATGAAACAGCGAGGGAAAGGCAGTGAGTGTCGGGAGGGGGTGGGAAAGAGGGGGAGAGGAAGTGAGAGATAGACTGGAAGAGAAAGAAGAAAGGAAGGGGGGAAGAGAAGGAAGATAGTTAGCGAGAGACTGGGAGAAAAAAAGTGAGTAGGGGGGGGGGAGGGGGGAGGAAGAGAGAGAGAAAGGAATGGCAGAAGAGGAAGATAAATGGCTAGTAGGAGAGACTATGAGAACGATAGAGAGAGAGAGGTAAGACAGAACAGGCAGTGAGAAAGACAGAGGGAGAGAGAGAGGAGCGGGGAGAGAGAATGGTTCTGAGAAGTACCAGGCTCCACCCCAACGCCCCACGTCCCCCTACGTCATCCCCACGAGCAGTACCTTGAAGCTGACCGACAACAAGAATTCACAGGACCTCTCATCCTTTGACTGTTTTCAGTAAATCTCGTCAACATACGCGACTCCGCCTTCATCGCATCGCAGTGGTACATCTACTATAAAACTAATGAAGCTTTAAGCTCCAGGGCCCCTGTGGGACCAAGGCCCGCGAGAAGCCAAAGAACTCAACCTTCAGTGCCCCTAATACCGGGTGGCCGGGGGGGGGGGTGAAGAAACTTTTTTTAATGAGTAAATTTTGGATGTTGCCTTATTGTCGCTGGTTGCGAAGGGGCCCTATACAAGTTAACGCTTCAAAAGTGTAAGTCCGCCACTGCCGCATCGCCTACACTCGACACATCCATTCATCACAAATTCACACGCTCCAAGTAGATGTTTTGCTCTACTGGTGGCCTATGTCAGAGTCCCCTCTTCCCCAATACCCTGGCGGCATCCTGGTCATGTCACAGATTCTGCCGGGGAGTATTTATGTAACCGTTCGTTCTCCACAATACTTTCTAGGGCCATGTTCGGGGCCACCCGTCTCGGAGAGGGGGGGGGGGGCGTGCCCCCAAGGTACGAAAAGCGTACGTAGGGGAGGCGGCGTCTGGAGGGCGTACGTACGCTATTCATTTACGGTATTGAATTAAACGATTGTTTATGTGTGTGTGGAGTTTTGTTTTGTTTTTTGTACAGAAAATGAAGCTTTTGATTACAATAAAAAAAAACAACCGCTATTTCTAACGAAACAGTCAACCATGCAAAATACCGCTCACAGTTTTCGAATTTCGAAATATCATCGACATTCAGCATTCTGATGGCAGTTGGCTTGTACACGGGGGAGGGGGTGGAGGGCAAGTGTATGAAAACCGCACATGAAGGGAGTACCGGGGGGGGGGGGGGTAAAAATCCACCAAAATAAAATAAAATTATTTAAAAAAAACTTTATGGTTGACCGTTGGTCAGACCTCCAGGTTTCCTTCTTCAAAGCTCGCGTTTCCCATCTATTCCCCGAACTTCTATTTCAATCCAGGTCCATCGTACTTGAGGGTCCTTTTTATCATTGCAAGGTTTCAGCAGGTAATTTTAATCATTTCTGTCCTTATCGGCGCACTAAATCACAGCTACAGGACATTATTGTCAAGAGGCCATGGAATATAAATCATCCCCCCTCGTTCTTTTCTACCAAACGAGGCAGGGGATGAAAGAGGAGATGTGTTGGATGGCAGTGGGAGACAGATAGGGAGAGGTGACCTTTGCGCAAAAGGGTAACGTTAAAAGAGCATAACAACCAGTATAGTGCAGTAACTGGGTCCAGGCGGGACACGTTCATCTCGAGGCAAAGTGCTCGCCTCTCACGCCGAAGGTGCCAGGTTCGACTGGAAATTTGTGTGAATTTCCTGTCCCTGATCCTATTGCAGGTAGGCTCGAGCACCTAACCTTCTCGGATATGGATGAAAAACTAGGATGGCCCTTGTCCGCGTTACTTGGCAGTTGGATATCGTGAGAAGAGCAGTCCTCATAAGGGCGCTGCCTGGGCAAAAATTAAAAAACTAACCTCTCTCAGCCCCCATCTCCAAATGGGATCAAACAGGTATACAAAATACAAATACAACAACAATAAAACCAAGAAAATAAGCAAAAAGCAACAAAAAGGGAGGCGCAAATGCCAAGGGCAGAGATCCTCGGACAAAAAAGACACTGTAAGGGCTCCACTCATTGTTCTTCCTCCACGACAAAGCGAATGTGATATGCAATGGGTTATAGCTGGAGTGGCATTTCAATCTATAGAGGACGGCATGGAGAAGAAAAGTTTTCCAACTGCCAGTCCTTCCTAAAACATCTTGTTCAAACTGCCATCTCATGGCAGATTCGTTTCAGTGTTGTTTTGAGGGGTTATAGAATTGATGCTCCGCAGAAACCAAAAGCTTATAGGACGCTATGTAATCACAACATTTCATAAGCGCCTTGGGACGATAGCTGTTGCAAACTGGACCCTGTGGTGGCTCTCAAGTGTCTTTTCCCTCCCAGCTATTTTTTCCCCTTTGACCAGGCTGTTATATTAACGAGCTTTTGGTGTTGTTACATCACGTCTTGGGTTTGTTACTGTACTGTCGCTGTAATCGTGGAGTAGACCCTTAACAACCCAGGTCGGCCTGTTTATCAGACGGTACTGAATCAGCTAGTTCTACATCTCTGATCCATTCCACCCCCAAACACACTGCCTCATATATCGCCCCACATTCGAAACAAAGAGTGACAATACCCTGACATTCAGATCGTGAGTAGCCCTTGGTCCTGAAGATGCCAAGGACAGTGTTACAGATCTATTAAGTGATTCTTATGTGGACTTTTAATGCCTGTGAACATCCTGGCCTGCGACAAAAATCTCTATAAGAGACACATTTTTCATGTTATTAATAGACAAGCTTAAAAGCCGTGCTCCATCCAACCACTGCCCCGCCCGTCACCTTCCACCTTCTCTACATCTGTCTCGGCAAACCAAAATAATGCCCAAAACAAGCAGCAGCGTCTTCATGTGCTCTAATTTTAGCCGTGAGCACGTCGAGTAGTTTCAAAGATCCGGCACGAAGTGCTGATGCCACGGGTCATGTGCTCGTGAAAGAAGGGGACCGGAGGCGAGCGGTCAGCGACACAAGGCAAACTCAAACTGAAAAACATTTTTTTTTTAAATGCAAATTTCGGTGCACCCTCCATGGTATTTGAAACCTACATGCAAACTTTGGTAAGTGTAGGTGACCTTATAAAAAAGCCTTTTGCGTTCAAAGATGGAGAATTTTTGTGAATTATTTTCCAAACAGATGTGCTGTTCTTAGCCGAATGGCCATAATAAAAATATATTGAAAGACAGCTTGGGTGAGATTTTTGTCCCATTCAACTAACAGAGAAAAGGCCCTCAAATCTAAGTGTTTATTCTCTGTCATCACAACAACCACAATGCCCCCGCTTTAACTGATTTGTTTTAAAACAACTTCTACATTAAAGATGAAGAACACCTGTGTGCCTAACTAAACCATTGTAACTATGACTAAGGCTGAAAACGTGACCAGCCAATTTCGTCTTTGTGCACAGCTTGATTGATTTTCGTTTTCTTTTTCCTTTTCTCTTTACACGACACACACGACTATATCGACTAGTATTTGCCACTTTGCTGCATGCGACATTTTGTCGATTTTGAGGTTTTGTCATGAAAGTGGTTCTCTCACTCTTAATTCTATTTTTATAAGTGTCATATGGGTGTATTTTTCGTGGGTATTTTTATGCATTTTGATTTTGAAACATACTGAACAAAACCCTGATTTTGTACAACTCTTCAAAACTTTCAATCTTTATTTCTCGAAAATTACAACCCGGCGATATCCAAAACTGTAGAGACAGTTATTAGGTGTACAATAAATCAATGAGTATGCATAGTGAAACGGGCTGGAGATGAGGGTAGGGGTTCTTTAATGGCGCAAATAGTTTGAAAACCGCATCTCTGTGCAGGGAAAAAGATTTTGTATGGGTCTATATGTGCAAACACGACGTAAGTGGCTACATACGCACAAACGCTAGCGTATCTCATCATTTCCCACCCCCTTCCCAAATTCCCACCCCACTCCCCGAATTTGGAACAATTCAGCACTTATGCCAGTAATCCCCGCCCAACACACTATCCAAGGCTGGGAGGCAAGCAAACACAAAGACAGATTGCAGACATTCCAAGGTACAAAGGTACAGGGCGGCAAGACGGAAGACTTTGCTTGTGTGACTGACTATGAAACTTCTCAATCATCTGTAGTCACAAAACAACGAATGAGATTATAAATAATGCAAAAGCAAAAATATTTAAGAAATCAGGAGCTGCAAATCGTACACGTTATCTTCTGGAACAGGATATAACTGGACGAATTATTTTCCACTGGTACCAAAGAAACCGAATTTTTATAAGAGGCAAATTCACCATAGCAATACCTGCATCATTTCTGTCTTTGTTGTAAATGGGTAACTTTATTTGCTTCAGTTATGTGTCTTCTCTTTCAATCCATACATGAAATTCGCACGGGTAATAAATAGGCGCTAGGCTATATCGTCAGTTTTTGCGCAATTTTTTTTTTTCTGCACTCATGAGAGAGTACATGAGTGCCTTTAAACTTCCCCTTTCCATTGTGCCCTGATAACGAATCAATTAGACATGAAGCATCACCCTGCATCATTATATTATAAACTTAATAAGTTATCGGGTCCGTCAGTCAGTTAATCAGTCAGTCAGCCAGCCGGTCAGTCAATCGGTTGGCCGGTCGGTCGGTCAGTCAGTCAGCCAGCCAACCAGCCAGCCAATTTAGTCAATCAGTCAGTCAGCTAGCTCGTTAGTGTGTTTTAACTGTGTTTAGAGCTAACCTTTTTAACAACTCTGTTGTTGTTGTTTTTTCTTTATTTAAACTGAATTCAAAAACTGAGGACCGTTTTCATCTTTTGTAAGACTGGAATGAATATCATTCAAATGAAAATAATGACGATAACCTTGCTATTACTTCCACATTTTCCCTTCAACAGCGGAACAAAACAAACAAAACAAAAAAAATCCCGAAATAGTTCGTCCTCAACCACAACAATACAACCGCCCTTTGTGGGTAACCGGGTTTTGAAAGTCAAGAGTTGCCAGCGATAAACTTTCTTCGGTCTGGTCTCATCCAATGTTCACACAGGACAAACACTGGTCTCTGTGGTTATCTTTCCAACAATGAGGAAGTATGTTGAAACAGTCAATGCAGACATTCTGCATGCGGGGCGGCTGCGAAACGGCGCTCTTGCATCGGAGAACGACATTACTAGATAGTTTACTTCCGCTGGTTTTTCCGGGACTGTCACGATTACGAAAAAGGACACTAGACGCGCGCGGTGGCACTTGTGAACATTTCCACATCAATGATATTTACTGCATCTTGTTCATCTTTTTTTTGTTTTTTAAATGACAAGCATTGTTTCACATTAATGATCGTATGTTAAAGCCATAAAACATTTTTTTTTTTTGCTTTTTAAATCATTGCTGCCTGAGAAAAATGTGGATGGATCTGGAGCTAAGTCAACATTGGTAACCTTCTTAGTTAGCCTGCAAGTGCGACCGAAAGAATTTATTTTAAAAAAAACCCTGTTGCAATAAGATAGGCAGAGACATGCTACTAGTAAATATCGTCCCCGGTTCCCTGTCACTGTTGTAGTAACTCAAAAATCCGAAAAAAAATCAATTTAATAATACATATTCTGATACATTCAAAACCGCATCGAATGATCTTGGTTAGTCTCCTCAGCCGAAAAATAACCGAAAAACAAACTTTCAAAACGTGATCGTAGCTTGACCTGTTGTGTTAAAATACAACCGTGTTTTGCTTCACTGATGATACCTAACAAAGACGTAAAACAAAAACAAAGAAGAATGAAAAGACACCACAAAAGCAGGGAACAAAATACTAGCCCACAGGATGGTGACGCCGAGGAGGAAGTAGGAAAGTATGAGCTCAGGAAATACGTACTAGATTCTATATAAATATGCGCAATTTTTCCCAATACAACTTGCCACCATTCGCGTGAAAGCGGATCTGTCGACCACAGGACATCCAAGTTCACTAATTTCTGTCTTCCGTTCAACAATCGCATGCTCGTGCCATTAATTTTGACCCACTGATGTTGCCTTTCCATAGGCGTTTCCACGGAGAGGAGAATAGTGCCTCCTTTCCCCTTCCCTCAGACAAATTTCCCAAAGTTACGTAGCTTTTTCAACAAAAGAATAGGAAAATGCAGTTAATGCACAGTTGCAGATAATTTGGCGGTAGTCCCGCCTCCACTCACTCCCACCCCTCTTTTAATAATGATTCATGTCAATAAGGTTTCAAAAGGCCATAATAAATGTCCCTCAATCGTGAAGCTCAATGGTTCTCTACCTTTTTCAGGCAATCGCCCTGTTAGGCTCTCATACTCTGTCATTGCACCCCCCCCCCCCCAAACCCAACAGATACATTTCACAAGATGTTTCTCAAAGCCTTATTAATGACAATCAGCAGCGTGTTGATTATTCATTACAAAACAGAAAGCATTCTTTATCAAATGCACTGAACAATCTGGGCCTTTTCTGTTCATAAAACCCATCTACGCTTGCTCTTGAACAAGTCAGTGGCTGCCCTATATTGCCCCCCCCCCCAATCGTCCTCCATTCATGTTTTCGCCCCCTTGTCACCCTTTTGATAGTTTTGCCCTCCCCCCTCCCCCCCCCCCCGGAAATAAAAATCGCCCAGCGAACGTTACACAGTTACAGAACTCTGTAACACGCCATAACAAATATAGTAGGCTGCGGATATAGCTCGCCACCAGATAATAAGTAAGCATTGAAGATAAGGACATCTTCGCACACAACCTCGCCCATCTGCATTTCAAAATAAGCACAATTTGAAAGCAAACGCGATACATGTATACCTGAAACGCGCAACAGCCGAACATGATTCATATATAGTGGGGAAAAGATCAATTCTGGGCCGAGACGGTGCAGTTTGTGTACAATCTGAAAGTGCCAGGGGCTCTACAAGTATTTTGAAGTTATTCAATCTGGCAACAACACAGCGTATTTGATTACAAAGTCTCCCCAAGGCTGGCTCTAGCACTGTATAAGATTTGAAAAGAATGAATGAAACGGCTCAGTCAATTATCACAAAGCATGGTCTCTCTTGGAATTTTCTATGACAAGTTACTGGAAAAACACCGCCGTGCAGCTATACACCCTAATGCTTGTTTAAATCGATTGTTCTCAATCTTTTTCAGGCAATCACCCCCTTAGGCTCCAAATTGTCAACCCAACAGATACGTTTCACAAGTAGACAGACTATACACAAATTATAATGTTAAGTTTTTCAAAACCTTGTTACTGACAGTGTCAATAGGCGTGTTGATTACTCGTTATTTAACAAAAAAAACATTCTTTATTAAATGCACTTTAAAAAAAATAGTAATTATGCCTTTCCTGCTTATGACATCCATCTGAGCGTGCTATTGAACAAGTCAGTGGTTGCCCTGTGTTTGCCTCCATATCGCCCTCCATTTCATCATTTTGTGCTCCTTTGTTGCCCTTTCCTTTCATCGAAGTGTCTAGGCACACGACATATCGTGGAAAAAGCGTGGAGAGATTTTTTCACGACACGTTTTTCATCCAATCAGAGCTTACCGTTTTCTGACTCAAAATGGCGGCCCCCACTGAGCGGGAGGTCGGAACCTGGGGGGCGTGAGGGTCTAGTCAGTTTGTATCAGTGGGCGGTAGTCAGATTGACTAATCAGGCGAAAAGGGGCTGGGGTAGCTGTATTAAGTCGTGAAACGTCGTGAAAAACTTCACCAAGGCCA
Source organism: Onchidella celtica (assembly GCA_963931925.1). Lineage (NCBI taxonomy): Eukaryota > Metazoa > Mollusca > Gastropoda > Systellommatophora > Onchidiidae > Onchidella > Onchidella celtica. Next base: position 52,018,661 of record OZ007571.1, read on the forward strand.
TTTCCACGACGTATCGTGAAAAACTTCACGGAGGCGATTTCCACGACATGTCGTGAAAATAGCCACTTCCTTCCTTCATTTTCGCCACCCTGGAAATCAAAACCGCCTCGCAGGGGGCGATATCGCCCACAATGAGAACTGCTGGTCTAAAATGTTCTGCACACAGTGCTGGGATGTAGCTCTTCATCTACTAAAATACTCATGATGTTTATCTGTTTTTCACTGGTCTTGTCCACAGCATCTGCGCCGCTGTTTTTCCGAAAAATGATGTATGAAAAAGTCTCTTTGCCTCTATAGCGCTGAGCAACGGATGCTGTAGACAAGTATACAGGGGCAAAGAGTATTATGCTTTTTCATACGTCATTTTCCGTAAAAATAGCGGATCGGAGCGGATCAAGGAGCTTACACTGGAGCGGATGCTGTGGACTATACCACAACCCTCCAATACATTAACATCTATGTACCAATACTAGCCACACTTTTTGTGCGGGTTCCTTTCAGACTGATGTGGTGCCTTTTGAACAAATTAATGGTAGAAGCGCGCCGGCCTCCTATACACAGTCAGTTTCAAACTGAACATGGAAAAGTTCAACAGTTTCGTTGACATAAAACAGAGGCAACACGTGACTTTTTAAAACAGAATGGCAATGACCACAATTTGAAAACCATGACCTCTACATTCACCGCTGACAGAGCACTTCAGCAATAATGCATTTCTACATGGCAAATCATTCTCCAGTGTATCACTCAACAAAACCAGGATGAGTATGGGTTAACCTGACAAAACCAGGCTAAAGGTGAATTTTTTTTATCTCTTCAAAAAATCAAAATGAAATATTTCTAAGATGATTTCAAGCAAAATATCTCAAATGAATGTAGAAACACGGCTAATCTTTTATATTACAAGCAGATCTCAATTTCTGTCGGACAAAATGTTCCCCCTTTGGAGGGGTTTTCTCAATAATTTGGTCTTTCACCTTAAGACCAATTTTGTCTGATCCCCTCACACCTCATTTTGAGCACTCCACTCAATAAGGTGTCTCTTGACTGTCAAATAAGAGCAGTTCTTCAAACCATGAACTGCAACACATTATCTGACATGTAGCTTTGCCCCTGCCCACAAAGCAACTGGCGTATCTTTGAAATTGTCAAGGGAATCAGATACATTATTGAAAGTATTACTACGACTAGTCTACAATCTGCTGTGGTTCCAGCCATTAACCATTTCATATGGCCTCTCCAAATATCAGAAATGATCTGCCTCTATCACCAAATCTTTCTGTTTCAGCTGTCACAATTATCTGCTTCTGCCATCAGAACATTCTCTCACTGCCACTACAACCGCTGCCAGGACTTTCCACCATTATTACCAAAATCACCTATTTCTACAACTACAGCTCCAGCAAAGCACAACTGCTACAGCTGCCTCTACTTACAATGTACCAAATTTTCCCTTAATACCACTGCCACAACAAGCACTTGTACACAGATACTCATCATCACTACACCACTCACTATGGTAATTCTTTACCATTACAAACAAAGCTGTTTCATTATGTTAGTACAGTTAACACTAACTACTACACCTCCTATCACTACTACTAGTTACCTACCACTGCAACCGCAGCTACTACGACGGTGCCACTACATACACAGCTACTTACCACAACCACATACAGCGACAACAACTACCCATCACAAATTTTTATCCACTACCATAACCCCAACTGACATGCCCATCAAGCACATTTTGTATTATATGCTTGGAGCCCTATCACAAATATACACGTCTCTTATTGTAACAGTACCTCTATTCCCATTATAAAGAACCACACAGGGTGACAAGTGAAAGGGAAGGAATAAGCTGAGATATCATTCAGGAAAGAAAAGAAAAAAAAACGATGAATTTTACTCTGTATCCACCGCAGACTACAAGAAATTTCCACTTGGCATGAATTTCTTAAATGATTCTGTAACTTCGCCCTGGCATATTTAATGACATCATGGGGTTAAGGAATGACTGTGTAGCTGCTATTCATAAACTGCCAGACAACTGATTTTGTTTGCAATTTTATTACACATACTGGCAGTATATTAAATTTTACATTAGTTAAGTTTAAGTTGAACTTTAACAGTGTACAATTCTCCTCAGGACATTCATTCTATTGAATTTTATGCACTGCCATTTTATATTACTTATGAATACTGTGTTACAGTTTCATCCTTGTTGAATATACTTACCGCCATGGTGCACTGTTGTCTGTGATGGCCTTCACAAAATTACTTCATTCTCTAACAGAGCAATCACAAGCCCTCCCTGCCTGTCAAGCTCTCCAGTCCTCACTGTGAAAACGAAGAGACCACACATTTCACAGTTTAATATCTTAGCTCTGAATCTAATGCACAGTGCACTGTGCTCATTACTGAAGTGTCAAATACAAATTCAAGTGGCCTATGGTTTCCTCTGCACCTTCTAAGTACTGTGAGCCTGACAAAGTTGAGAATAGCCTTCTTCCCAATTTGAAAAAAAAAAATCCAACCTATTGTATTAGTTTTATTTCAATCTTTCAATTGGTCTGAAAAGAAGAGTGTCACATGAGCTCTCCCAGCTAAACTGTTTGTAGCTTATTATCTGAAAATGAAAATTCTATACAAAGATATGAAGCAATCAAGAGTGAAAGTTGGGTTGTTTTTTTTCCCCTGATTCTGGGGAGCTGTTCCTTTTTATCAAACAGTTGTATGAGAAATGACTAATTATTGTGTTAACAATCAGTCAATTTTTTGGGATGAGAATTTTCAAACCAAAGTATACTGTTTGAAGTATCTTTAATCCAAAGTGACTTGGAGGAAAAAATGCATGAGTAAGTTACAGCAAATAGCCCCATATATTTAGTTATGATGTAAAATCATCATGACAGTTTAAAATTAGTACTGCAATGGCTGCACTGACAAAAAAAAACAAAAAAAACAGTCACTATAAATCTAGCTAAAAAGCTTGAAAACAAGAATGAAAAACTATAGGAGGACAACACAGTGAATCACAGAAAGAGATTTCAATAGTAACTAGTAGTAAATAGTAAATATTCTTGTTCCATAAAGGAAAATAAAGTCCTGTCTTGGTCTTGATCCCAACATCCTCTAGTGCTGTTTTTGGCTATTATTTTCTCCTTTGTTGAATGGATACTTCTTTTCAAATGTTTGAATTGATAAAGAAATGCGATACTGCAAGGTGTGACAAAAAAATGAAAATAAAATTAAGAACACCAGGTAACTAAGAAGACTGTTCATTTCAGTTTGAAACTTTCGAAGAGGCCAATATGTGGGGCTATTTACACATGCATTTTTTTTTTTTTTGATACTTTCTAAGTCACTTTGGATTAGAGATACTTGAAAGTTGAACAGTGAATATATATATACGAATAGTGGAGGAGCTTATTACTTCGATCATGCACTTTTTGATACCAACAAGCCACTGTAATGTCATGTTCCTGGGGTCATACTATACTGACCATGCATTTGGCGGACGGACGTGCTTTGGTGCTGCCAACGAAGCAAGAACTCGCAGCTAAGTAAACTGTTTCACTTCGTTCCTGTTGAAGTCTTTTATTGTTCTTTTTTTTTTTCACTTGAAAAAGGCGAAAGCCGAAAATTTTGTGTATTTTCTGTCTTCTCTTTAGTTTGCTTTGTATTGTTTGGGTTTTATTTCTCATGCGGGGTTTTGCAACATACAACCTTTTCTTTTTGCCCAATTTTGTCTTTGCTTATAGCCCTGCTGCGACCCCACAGTTTTTCTGTGGTTTTTATGATATTTCGTGAAAATAAGGTGGGCCCCCTTTGTCAGAGGTCTGGTGCGGCTGGTAGGTGACCTTAATGACCCTTCTTTGTTTCAATAAAATATGGGTTTTCAGCTCGCTAGCATCCTCTTAATTTTATACCGCTTAGGTTAGTTACCTTGCTTTTCAAAGAGGGCATGGAGAGACCTTTTCGTTGACATGCAACACTTTATATCTGTGATGATCACGCAAAGCACTACGGCCTATTGAATTTTCGTCATTAAGGTTCATTTTGTTATTCAATTCAACTGAATGCCGCTTAACTTAATGATACTGTTTTGTAAACAGCCAATAACATAATCTTCCCATTTACATGCAACACTACATACGTAAGATTACTAGGAGAGGAACAGTGACATGCTGAAATTAATTGTCAACTGAAGCATTATGGTGTCGCCTCTTACACCAACAAAATAAAGACTTCTACAAAATAGGGTACATTGTTTATAGCCCTGTTGAAATCATGACAGCACAAACTGTAGGATTACTCACGAACCTGTGCTGAGATGTCCCCCAGATGGTCTCCATGATTGAAGATGTAGGTAAACATTATGATAAATAGAAACTGGAAATTACAAAGGTCTCCCTTCAGCTACTCTCAGTGGCTGAATAATGTAGGTAAACATGACATAAAAGCTGAAAATAGCTAAGTTGTCCCTCAACTGGTTTCCGTGACTGAAGATATAGATGAACACTAGATGGCCAAGAACTGAAAAGGACCTGGTTCTTCAGATGGTCTTCGTGATTTAAGATGAAGGTAAAAATTGTGGCATATGTCTGGGATTTCTTTTTGGAGCATATTACTAAAATTAATTATTACAATCTTCTGGCATCTCAGTCTCCAGGACACTGAGCTCACACTACAATAGCTGCGTGCACTTCAGGACAGTTCTAACACATGAACATCTTTTGCCGCAATTTGTTTTGCAGAACATTTGAGCCAATATTTTAGCGCTTCTCCAATCACTGGTAAAGTTGTCCAAAGAGGAAGAAATCCTGAATCCGTCGGACTCATTTCTGATGGAGGTAATAGATTCTGCTCTTTCACCAGTGACTGTTTCCAAACAGAGCCTGCCTGAAAGACTGCGTGCTTCATATGGAGAAACAATGCATCAGATGTAGGGGGTAGCTTTTCCATAGGAATGTTTCTTTTGGTGTAAAGATTGTACCTATATTCATCCACTGTTGTCTGCAACAGTAGTTTTGTCGTAACCAACTGCCACAAATTTCTGAATGACTTCAAAGTCCTTGTCCAAACACTAGCAGTCAGCCTGTTTCTTAGAGCTTGAAAGGTTGGTGTCGCTTCTCCAAAACTGTTCCATGCTGACCACGCCGATTTTTTCCCATGACCAAAGAAAGCGCAGTCTGTTCCACAACTTGTCAGCGCATGGAAGGACGGCAGTGCAAGGCATTTGGGATATCCAAGAGCATGTGCCATTTTCTGAATGTTCAGGTAAAAGTCAATCCAAATGTGCTCTATTCCTAACTCAAGGTAGAAGGAAACAGCAAGTACAGTGACATCAGTGTCGACATGAATTTTCTAGGATCAGACAGTTTAAAGACTGGTGCTTCTGATTCAGACAGCAATTTGAGTTCAACGTGTTTCACTGTAATTTCTAAGGCCTTTTCATATTCCCTATCGTCTCCAGTTTTGGATGATGAAGAAGCGGTGGACTGTGTGCGTCCTTTATCTTAAATCATTGATAGATTTGGCAATGGTAAGAACGTTTTCGCATAGTTTCAGTGTTCTTGCCTCCACAAGTTGCTCTTCTGTTCTTCACAGAAGAAACATCCCTTAAGGTATCCCACAGACTGAAATTTGGATCTAGTGGCCTTCTGGTACTCTTCTAGACTCTGAAAATCCGCCTTATTTCTTTTCTTTCATTTTACTGAGTTCAGATGACGAAAATCTCTCCCGACAAGATTTGGGATATAAAACATTTGTTCTCCGTCAGCAGCTCATCCAGAGCCAAGACCTCACAGGACATATCAATGACTGGAGATGGGAACGCGCCAGTTTCATGGAGAAGTTTTAAGTCAGTAGCCAGTTTTCTATAAATTTGTCCCTTTTCATTTTGTCTGTCGTTTTCTGAGGGCACACTAACTTTTCTGGAATATTCGATTGACAGAATATACATTTACTCTAAAAAAAAAAAAAAAATCACACTTAGCCTCTTGCTTTCTTCTCTTGATTCCTTGAGCAACCATATTTTTTCCCTTTTCGGCATAGTGATAATCTGCATAAGAAAGAGGATATTTTGATAAATTCTAGTCAACCTTCAAATTTATCCTAATGAAGCACGAGGAATCTCGGACATGAAAAGGAAGAAATTCCAAAACAACACCGTAAATTCCCCAGCGAGGTTGCTAATACTATGGTATTGAGGCAAGTATGCCTTTTCCCAATTAATTCGATACCAAGTACTTTCTATTGAAAGCAAATTAATTTGCAAATGGCATTCCATTACACTGTAAAACTCTCAATGCATAGCATGCATATTTTGAGACTAAACTTGATAATGAATTTTTGAAAAGGGAGGAAAAACTAAGAGTGGCTTATTGACGTGCCATTGGGAATTAGTAATCGACTGGCAGAAGTGGATATCGCCCACAGTTTAAAAAAAAAAAAAAAGCATCTAATTATAGACATTACCGCCGCGCCGATACAAAACCTAGTAACTCTCACAGCGCTAATTTTGAGATAATGACGAGCAAAAGTTCGACAGATTTACAGCGCCTTGCCTCAGATTTTCTAAAAACCGGTTGAACGTTCCCTGGATTACAAGAAAAGAACTTATAGTTTCGCCAAACAAAACAACACATTGTCACAGTCCTGTTAACTAGATCTAGGTCATTAGTAACCAAGCACGGTGTCACTGATACACTATTATTCCCTGTTATCTTTATGAGTATGTACTATGTTTAATGTCTGGGAGACATTGATTCTCATCTTAGGTATTTGACAAACCTAGATTAGGCATTTCATGACATTTGGGAATAGATTTGAAGCGACTAGCGGAATTTGGAAGTGCTGATTTTATGTTTTATCAACTTTATCTGGACACGCGCCCTTCCAAACTGTTCTGGCGTGATGCGTTCTCCAAATTTTTTGTCTTTCAAAATAGGAGCTTCTTGTTTGTGACTGGAAAACACTGCCAAACGCTGTAACAAACATTTGTTCGTTATTGTCAAAAGATTGACATCAAAGTATTTGTTTCTCATTTTAAAGTAAATAAGGTTATAAATGGTAAACGTCCGCGTTTTTACCAATTTTCCAATTTTAGGTGGTTCCAGTGATCATACGATGGCGGCCCACCTCGTTTTATGATCAAGAAATAAAGTAGATTTTACCATGTAAAGGACATACTGGTATCATAAAGTGCACGATTTGCACGCACTTCTTCCATAAGCTCCCCCACTAGTATATACTTTGGTTTGAAAATTCTCATCCCATTGGAACATACATTTTTTTAAAATGATAGCAAATCCAAAGAAGACATTATTATAAATGTAAATAAAATCTAAGTTAAATATCTCAATTATGGATCTAGTCAGAGAAGCTTAAGAAATATTCAGATGGCATGGTCACCCTACAACTTTCCTTGTTCATTTAAAATGTGTGACAGCAGCAGTTTTTTGTTCTATAAGATGAAGATTATTTCCTAGTTATAACTGAATGTGGGAAAAATTCTGTGCACCAATACTTAGTAATTGTGGTGCGTTATTGTGACATGTAAACTGTTTTATTCTCTGATAATGCTTTACTCGCCCTGGAATGGATTGTCATCAGGGCTGCCACCATCCGGTTGTTGATGTTGCAAGGATTCATCGGTTGGTGATGGGATGCGGCTGTGAGGTGTGGTTGGCAACGGTGTTGTTAGTCTAACCTCTGGTGCTGAGAAAGGTTCGGACATTTGGGGTGGTGCTACTGGATGCACTGATGGTCTGGCTGTTTGGGTTGTGGTAGCTGGTGAGGGTAGAGCTGCCAGTGGTGATCTGGGTATGACTGGCAAATATTTCGTCAAGAACTTCCTGTTGCGTAGGATCATCCTGCCTGAACCGTTTACTCTGACTACATATTGGTCAAATTGGCGAACCTCGATGACGATGCCTGTTTTATCCCATTTCGTTGGATATGGACCAGTTTGATTCTGTATGCGCACACAGTCACCCACTTATAGTGCTGGGAGGATTCTTGTATGAGCTGACAATCTCTCTGCATCACGCATGTGTCTATTTCGTAATGCATCCTCTCGCAAGGCCAATGTCTCCTGCCATGCCTGGTGGGGTAGGTATTTCCCAGGAAATATTGGAATGAAATCCCGCACAGGCCGACCGAATATGCATTGGGCTGGCGAGATACGGCTATCCCTGTCAGGTGTGTTGCGGTATTGGAGGATGGCTCTCTGAAAGGCATTAGTGTTAATGTCACCATTCTGACCACTATTGTCAACAATTAAGCGTTTGATCGTTTTGACACCTATCTCTGCCCTACTGTTGCTATGAGGAAAAGCCACGGATGATATGCGGTGGCGCACTCCCCAGTTGCGTAAAAATGTCATGGTAGCAATGCAGGTAAATTCAGGTCCCCCATCTGAGGATAGCTCGTCACTTATTCCGAATGTGGCAAATGTACGTCTGAGGCTTGATATGAGGCCTTTGGAGCCGTCACTTGCTCTCTCCACAATGGGCCAGTTACCATATCTGTCCACTATTACTAGGTAATTGTGTCCTGCATAGTGGAAATAGTCTGCACATATGGACTGGAAAGGGTATTGTGGCAAAATAGGTGGTGTAGGTGGAGCACTGGGTTGTGACGGTGTCATTCTGTTGCAGGGCGAGCAGCGCAGACGCATTTCGGTGATGGCTGTGGCCATGCCTAGCCAAAAGAATGAGGCATCTGTGCGTGCATGCATCTGGGAGACTCCTGGTGCGCGGAGTGCAGCGAGTACAAGACAGCCTCCCGGAGGCTGGGTGGCATGACGATACGGTCATTGTATAGGACCACACCATCAAAGCTGGTGAGCTTATCTATCTTTGTATTGGTAAAAGGCCCTCAACTTTTTCGGTAGATCATCTTTGGACTGTGGGAATCCGTTTTCTACATAATCAATCAGCTCTGAGTATTCACTGCTTGTAGCTACACGAACATTTTCCCATGTGAGTGAACTGGCACCCAACATCTCGTCTTCACTTGAGCTAATAGTTGTGGTGTCCGATTTAGCTCTTATTGCCATGAGGAAATCATGATGTCCCGTCGGGATATTGTGATCCACCTCCATCACAGCAGTAATGTTGTCAGGCAGGAATATTTGGGTGGGTGGCCCGACTGGGTGGCGTGACATAGCATCAGCAGCAGCATTGCGAATCCCTGGGATGTGAACGATTTGGAACCTGAATCTGAGGGTCTTTTCTTTCAAGTTCCGTTGGCGTGGGTTAGGAATGGCATCTAGGCTCCTGTCACCAAACACTTTGAGGAGTGGCTTGTGATCAACAACTATTGTCAAGTTAGGGCATCCAAGTACAAAATGGCGTTTCTTCTCGAGGGCGTCTACCACTGCCAGTGCCTCTCCTTCTATAGGCACATATCTGGACTCAGCAGATGAGGTAAAGCGACTGCCAACCAATGTCATCTTCCATCCTGTACGACAGCAGAATGGTTTTGTAGATATGCACGCACAATGTTTCTGGAAAAGCCAGAAGCCAATACCTTCTTTGCTGTAACCTGTTGCAAGGCATGTTGGTTTGGCTTTGCTGAATATCTCCACACCATGTTTGATTTCCTCGATAATGATGTGCTTTGTCTCTTCAAGTAGATCATCCATAGTGTTTGTCCAAGTGAATGGCGTATTTGGCTTTAGGAAGGAGCGGAATGGTTGCATTCTCTCAGCAGAGGCAAATGCGTATGCAACTTGGTTCGCTAACCCAAACCAGCTCCTGATGTCTGTCACGTTGCGAGGTTTGGGGAAATTCTTAATTGCCTCAAGTACTTGTGGGCATGGTCGAACGGAAGTGGGGGTGATATCAAACCCTGCAAATGTAACAGTGTTCTTAGCAAATGTGAATTTGCTTGGGTTAAGGGTGATACCGTTTCGGCCACAGATGCTCAACCATTCAGCAGCCTGAAAGAAGCTATCCTCTATGGTAGAGGACCACATTATGGTGTCGTCAACAACTTTTGTTTTGTTTTTAACGTCACTAACAAGTTCATCAAATCTTCTTGTGTAAGCGTCTCCTGAGGCTATATATCCTTGAGGGCAGACACAATACCTATACTGACCCCATGGTGTGATAAAAGTGGTCAAGCGCCTGTCCTTCTGGTCAAGGGGAATGCTGTGGTAGCCATTCCAAGCGTCGAATGTTGTTTTCCGGGTGTTAGGTGGAACTATGCGAGCCTGGTGGAATGGTGATTGGGTGTGGTGTGTCTCTCTGGTGGCGTGGCGGTTCAGAGCCTGAAAGTCGACCGTGCACCGTGGCTTGCCAGACTTCTTAGCGCATATGACCATGCGATGACACCATGTTACCGGTGTGCCCACAGGGACCGGTTCGATTACCCCGAGTTGTACGTCTTGATCCAAACCAGCTTTTACTTCATCTTGCCAGTGAACTGGTACTGGGATGGGACTATGGTATGCCACAGGCTTGGCATCTGGGTCAATCATGAGTTTCATTGGAGGGCCTGACATCATGGGTAGGGGCTGATGTTCACACACATTAAATGTGCTGCTTTTGTAATGTTTCAACAGCCACTGTTCTAGTTTTTCCCTGTTTTCCTCTGTAGCGGGGAAGGGAAGGGATTTCGGAACAGCTGGAGGAGCTTGTCGTAGAGGGCATCTGCATTGATCAGTGGTGCCAGGGTTGTCTTGATTTTCATTCTCCAAACTGGAGGTTGAGCCAATTGTAGGGAAGTTGGTAGACAGTAGACCTAGCGCAATGCACGCTTCCATGGATAAGAATATTTTTTCTGTTGACTCTGTAATGTACACTATTTGGCGGGTTGTGCATGGTTCTTTCCTTCTTTTGTAGCCGGTTATGCGGAGGACAAGCGCGCCTATGATGCCGATGGGCTCTGTATTTGCTGCCTTCATCCTCATAGTAGTGGGAAGTAGATGGCTCTTGGTCAGACCAAGTTGGTGAAGCAACGTGGTCCCGGCGAGGCAGGATTGGCATCCTGTGTCTGCCACAGCAGGTGACCTGACTGTTTTTGATGCAAGCTCAAAGGTGGGTTTGATTCCCAAGTCCACTGCATCTTCTGGGAGTGCCTGAACATTGATCATGATGGTGGGTTGAGGATCAGGCGGCCGTCTTTTCCACAAGTCTTGTATAGAGTCATAGATGTGATGATCAAGGGAGATGGAGTCGGCCATGTGCTCTGAGGGTGTCTCGTCGTAGATTGTGCAAAGGGACTCGAATACCGCAGTCGCTGAATTGTTTTGTGGTTTCTTGGATTTCCTGCATACACTTTCAAAGTGGTGGAGTAAACCACATTTGGTATGTGGTTGTAGGCCGGGCAGTGAGCCATTCGTTCTTGTTGTCTTCGGCCATGGCCAGTTTTGCCGCAATGGCCACATGGAGGAGTGTTAGGTTTCTTATCCGGTGGGCGGGTTTGAAACTTTCTCTTTTCATACTGTCTGTATGTGCTGGTGGCATCAACTGCTAATGGGGCTGGAGACGGTCTGATGCGTCCAGCCGAGCGCTTCCCGCCCACTTTCTTTTGCTTCCACACATCGAATGGTCTCCTCAACCGTCTTGTCCTGGTTAGCCTGTCCTAACACATCCAGGCGAATGTCATCATCTGCCAGGCCGACAATGATTGTGTCCCTAACCATTTGGTCGCTGTAGCTGATCTGGGCACCACACCCGCAACCGACCGAGTATTGACAAATGCTGGCCTGTCCTTTTAATCGAGCCGAGAAAGCCCTTATTGGTTCATCCCTGTCTTGTTTCATCTGCTGCAGTTCAAGCCGTGCCACCATGACATTCTCCTGGCGCACTGCCAGGGACTTGATGAGCTGGAGGAGTGTGGGCTCGTCGTTTGATGTGAGGGATTTGAAGCTTCGTGTGAGGTCTCTCCTGAGAACATTGTCACAGCACTCGAGCAGTTGGAATATGATGTCCGGGCCAGAGAGTTTAGTGGCCTGTTTGTAGTCGGTCCATCGTTGAACGAAGTAAGCCCACTGTTCGCTGGTACCCCAAGCAGATATTGACGGCCATCTTATTTTTTCTGTCTTTATCCCTGTGGCATGGGGTGTGTGTGCAGTAACCGGATGAGCTGTACGCTCGTGAAGGTCCAACAACCGCACCAGGACCTCTGCAGCTAGGGACGATGGCCATGACTCTGTGCAACTGGGGGCAGGGCATTTGATCTCTGTAGACTGATGTGCGTTCTCAGGGTTTGACATTCCGTTCTGTTTATTTCATAAATGACTACAGAGTCTTTGCTCTTTAAATTGAAATGATTCGTTTATTAACAGCAATGAAATAAACAGTCTTCAAAGGATTATGAACTTGCAGTCTGTAACTGCCATTATTTTGTGTACTACGTCACTGATCAAGGAATCTTTGAATGGTGCGTTACAGTGCAAAGCTGAAATAATAGATACAAGAACATACATAATAAATGGTAATCCTCTACTGTTGACGTTTCTTCACAAAATTTGTGCAAGGCGGCGTTAGAAGCCTCAAAAGAGGGATGGGGAAACGTACTTCCGAGCTGGGAGTTCGCCATTTTGCTCAAACGATAATGACCTGGATGTCATCCCGGATGTCATGTGCGATATGTCTGGCTAGCCGAATATCGTTTGTGATATTGTGCCAGCCGTCCGAATAGTCACTTCGTTCGGGAAAAATCGGTCCAACAGTTGAGAGAAATTCTGGGCTGAATGAGTTAAAACAACCTTCAATAGCTCTAACTAGTCTGACAAAGCAACATCATGCCATGGCAGCTTTTATCTATTTAATTTAAATTTCAGGGTGGAGATTTTCTGGGAAGAGTTCCATAATCCTGATCAACCAGTCAGATAGATGGACCCTAAGTAGGCCTAAACCTGTCTCTAATCCTATTATTATTGTCAAGGCTGTGGCTATACTCCGGTCCCGGACTGACGAGCAAGCAGTAAAAGATCTAGACTTAGATCTGGAGATCTAGATCTAGTCTAGATAGTCTAGATCCGAGATCGATCTCCTAATATAGATCTAGAATCTAGATCTAGATGCTTTGAGCATAAATCAGTCATGCATTTCATTTTTATTCCCTCTCTCTCCAGCTATGCAATAAGTGTCTGTCATAGATTTAAATATACAGTGAAGATCACGTAATACTCACATTTTCAGCGAGCCCGTTGCGGTCCGAAATTGCCAAATCCATTTTCTCAGAAAATTTTCTGGCCATCGATGTTCGCGGATGTTGATGATCGAAGGCTACTCTTCCACTTTTCTAAGGAAGAGCTCCTTGGTTGATCTAATGACCAATATCACCTGGAAATTTTAGCATAGAATGTACCTTACGATTTTAGAGAACTATCAGAACATCTAGATCTAGGTGACAAAAAAAAAGAAACATCTCTTAAAGTCATTTTCATTTTTATTGCACAATAGTATTTTATGCCAGAATATGTCGATGAAATAACCATAAACTCATTGAAAAACGAATATATTTGATTTCAATATTTGGAATGCAGCCACCAAATAAGGCAGACTTATTTACAAATGGGCATCACTGAATCGTATGAAAGCACTCATCCAAAGAACGAAAGTTAGTTACAACGATGTTGCATTTGGGAGAAGGCCTAATTTGCTGTGCTGTTATGGAAAATACCGGTTGTAATAACAACAACTGATATTTTTCTTTCTGTTTAGGTTAAGGGACAGGTGAATTTTTGTGTAATATAATCCTTTTATCTCTTGGTTTAAATGAGTTCCAAAATGGCGTAAGCTGAAGTGATTTGCATACTGTGAGATTTTAGAAGTGAAAGTGTATAACTTTCTATAACTAGTCTAGTATTTCTATCAGCTTACTCAAAACTTAGTAAGTTATTAAATGTTTTTGTTGGATCAGAGCTAATGTGAAATTGTTATAGTAGGACAAAGCTTTAAAGTTGATAACGGTCACAGAGTTTTCTGTAGGCCCACTATTGAAAGGAGTAGATTAGATAAGAACAGTCGTGCACACCTCCAACATTCTAACAGTAACAGTGTACACAATTTAGAATTCTGTCGATGCGTAAATGTAGACATCTATTTTTTAATTCAAGACCATATCAGGGTTATATTTTTGTCCTGTTCAGAATTTGTTCAGCCCATGCAGTTCAATAGACTGTAGACTGCCTTTCTTTTCACCACAGAGTTGACATCACAACTCGTTACTTACAGTTACAGCAATGCTAAATAGGCTTCATTTGAATGAAAACTTTTGATAGAACTGATTCGAACTGCTAGATGGAACATCCAAATTTTGTTCAGAATTAAAGAGTGCGAAACATGTTCATCATTGTCACTGTAAGATGTTTACTCAACTATGCACTCTGTAGTACTTTTCTGTCAATATTATGCCACCATTTTAGTATTGAATGAATACCTCTGTGAAAAAGTTTATGTTGGAGGGCAAATGATGATTGCAATTCACAATACTCCACTTCAGATTTAGGAAGGTCTTCCGCCCGTCCACGCTAGTCAAGAAAACACAACTACCCCAGCCCCTTTTCGCTTAATTAGTCAATCTGACTACCACCCATTGATACAAACTGACTAGACCCTCACACCCCCAGGTCCATCTGACCATTCCATGTGTTATGAGTTTAAATTGATAACAGTGACAGTGTGTAACCGTAAGCTTTACTTAATAGCGGTAAAAATTATGGCGCGGACGGGCGGAAGACCTCCCCAGATTTAATGGTGGGTATCTACCAGTTTCACCTTCATTTGCTTTTTTGTTAATCTAATAAAAATTTTATGTTGATGTACTTTTAGTTTTGTAACAAGGAAAATTCATATTAGCACCTCAACTTGCAGCAGACACCTGACATGCATTTTGTATCTGAAGACTTTCAGATGTAAAAACCTGTCCTTGTTTTATAAAATCCTTTGATATTCCTTTTTTTTAAATGTATTTCTTTATTTCAACAGGGATCTCCTGTAGTCTGGCAGTAACCAAGCATTGATCAGTCACATCAAAAGCTAAAATTTGCACCCATTAAATAAATATATTCATCACACTCCACATTTTTTTTTTTGTAATGGTTTTATGTGACTTGACAAGGTGGGAGTGTAGGTAACACTGGGTGCATCTAGTTCATCAGAAGGTACCACCATGAGGGAGGAGGAGGTTGAGGTGGCAATCAAAGTGGTTGTAGTCGGCAATGGTGCTGTCGGCAAATCAAGCATGATTCAGCGCTACTGCAAAGGCATTTTCACCAGGGATTATAAGAAGACTATTGGTGTTGATTTCCTGGAGCGACAGATCGAGTAAGAAAAAGTTCAGTCAACTCTGCCTTCTAAGTAATCTAATCTGCATCTAGTGAATGTCACTTCTTAAGTTCATGCTTTTCAAATTAACTGTTACTGGTAATTTTGCTTGTTATTTGAATGCATTATATTAACTGTAGTCTTGGGCTTTACAAAAAATCTGGTTTTCAAAGTGGCATCATTAGAGAATATCTTTCTTCATAGAATTCAATTCAAACCGTTTTTCTTTGAACTTTATTTTATTGTATGTTATTTCTCATATTTTTATCAGCAGGATTTTATCATTCTTTTCATTTATTTTAACATTTGATACACCGTGTTGTTCTCTTGTGTCTTACACAGAGTAAATGGGGAGGATGTACGTCTCATGTTGTGGGACACTGCAGGACAAGAGGAATTTGATGCTATAACCAAAGCTTATTACCGAGGTATTTTTCAGTTATTAAATTTATTTATTATGCATTTTACTGTTTCAGGGATCCAATGTAAAAATGACTCCGTATGACCAACCACTTCAGATTTTATCACTGAATTGATGATATGGATTACAGATGTATCCATCTTCATCATTGTTGAATTTGTTGCAACCATTACATTCTCACTTGAATTATTCGGAAAGAGGGAATAATGGTACTCTTGTTCATTCTTCCAAGCTGTGGAGTGACCTGAGCAACATCAAGGAATGATGGCTGCGAAATAATATATGGGAAATACAAATATATAAGAAGAGTAGAATGTGAAGTGTGTGAAAAAAAAAGACATTTCAAAGCAATGAAGAAAAAAAAATTTTCTTTACAAATCTTTGATTTATCTTTACAACCCTCATGTATGTCTCGGCCATTTCAGTATTGAGTAGACTTTGGAGACTTTCATTTTATCATTCCCATGACATAATAATATTCATATTATTTCCTGTAATTCTGTGAAAAATATATACATTCTATCATTGCACTTTGCTGTTGTTGATATATTTTTCAGGAGCTCAGGCCTGTGTACTTGCATTTTCTACCATTGATCGTGAGTCTTTCGAAGCAATTGAATTGTGGAAGAAAAAGGTTAGCTTAAATTTGTCTTCTCCTTTAGGAGTAATTAAAATTATAATAAGCTCAAGTGACATTTTAGTGACCAATCACAACATTTGTAAAGAAGTGCTGTGAACTTTGTTTCTGTACGGTTAATGTGAGAGATAATCTCAAATGCAACATTTCTCCTCATGCTTTCTTTCTTTCTTTCTTCCTTGTTTGCTTTTCCTCTTTGTCTTTACTGATGGTTGTTTATGCTCTTTTTTCAGAGCGTTTGCTGTTTTTGTCCCTGTTTTATGACTGTTAGTTAAAACAGTATGAGTATGCAGATTGCTGGTTGGTGCTGAAACAGTTTTTTTCCAAAACTGTAATTGCATTTAGTGGAAGATGGCTGTATTATTTCTTTAACTATTCTCAAACAGGTGGAGGATGAAGTTGGAGAGATAGCAATGGTGATTGTACAGAACAAGATAGATCTGATAGATGATGCACTTGTACAAACGTAAGCCAGTTAATTATGTTCTCTTTTTATTTGGTTCCATAATTTATATTATCATTGGCTTTCTGGCAGTCACAGATCTTCAATTTTTACTCAATTTAATTATTAAGATTTTCAAATTGCTTCAAAAAAAAGCAATAATAAAATGTCAGGCAGAATTACAGTTTATTCATTAGTGCAACCCCTGCTAGTTTTGAATTCTTCAAGCAGATTCTGTACATTGCTATGTTGGTGATTGGGTGAACTCAGCCAACTTTTTTTCTTCCTTCACTCTGAGATTAGAGTTGCTGCCTCGATTTTCTATGACAGTAGTCCACAATAGTTATTTGTAAATCACAAATGTGAGGTTTAATCAGTTTTATTGTTTGTGGGTTTTTTTTTCCTGTGCTTATTTTCATCGCCTGTGGTATTTCAGTGGAGAGGAAAGGAAAGAGAAGGAGAAAAACCATGGGGTACTATGAGGAGTAATCCTTATTAGTGTTATCATGCACAGTATACTCGATGACACTAGTCTTCTTTGTCTTTCAGATCTGAAGCAGAGGATCTTGCCAAAAAACTTCGCTTGCGGTTTTATCCAACATCAGTAAAAGAAAATTTAAATGTTGAAGAAGGTGAGTTTGTTGCACATTTTGCCTATAAAATGCACTTTTGAAAGGGCTGAAGATTCTTATATTTAGCATCATACCAGTTGTTGCAGTGAATGTCATCCATTGTGTTAAGTTTTCTTTAGTTGTTCAAAGGACATGTGAGATGACAGAAGATTGTGTTATACATGTTGATAGCTCATTTTTTTCATTTGATTTATGTTTTGATTGAATCACATACAGGTAGTGCTGTAATCTAAGTGTTGACTTGGTTTGTAGTGGTTTTTTTTTTCTGTTCTTTGACAGGAAGTGTCGTATTCATTTTAGAAAACTTTATAGTAGAATGCAGAAACAATAGATATTCTTCATATTCTTCACATATACTCAAGACGACCATATTGCTATAGTTCAATCTCCAGCATGGTTGTGTTGTTGTCTCTAGTTTTCAGATATCTTGCAGAGAAATACCTGGAACGCTTGAACACAGTCATTGATACTGACATCAGTACGCAGAAGATTGGTAAGCACTTTCTTCAGTGGTCTTTGATACAGATCGTCACCATCCCCTAAGTCTGCAGTAACTCAGAATTTCAAAAAATCTATTTTTTATATTTCAACTATATTCAAAGCCGCTTTGAATGATCTTTATTCCAGACTCTTAAGCCCAAAAACAATTGAAAAGCAAACTTTCGAAAGGCTATTGTCACGACACCAATTGTGCTGCAATAAAACACAGTTTTTTGCTTCTCCTGAAAAATAGTTTTAGGGAACGATGATGAGATGTTTTTGGTTTTTTGTTTTTTTTCTCATATCATTATCCATCTCACGCACTGGTGCATCAACAATTTTCTTATTTTACAGGAGAGCGCTTCAAAGTTTTGGTCACTTATTTTATTCTTGGATGTGGCAAAAATGTTTCTGCTTATAATTTCAAAACTGTCAAAGATATAGATATGTCGCTTCATCAGAATATAGATCTCACCACAAGCAATGATAAGTTTTTTATAATTCAAGACAATTCATCAGTATGCAAGACGTAACATGGACAACGAACTACAGTCATTTTGAGTTGGCGGGGATTTCCAAACATTCTTTTTTGAAAGAATGTGACAATTTCTTATTTGACAGAGAAGAATTGTTTTCCATTGAGCCTTTATGTGTTGTCTATCATTTGGAAAATATTCAAATATCATTGCCTTGAGGAAATCATTTTACATTTACTAAACCATTCAAGGAGCAGGGAGATATTAACCCTCACCCTGGGAGGGGCGGCAATTGTCGGTATTGACTCGCAAGCGCTCACGCCGCACGGGCGGCAAAAGTCGGGTAGGTCAAGCTGACAGCGCCACGCGCAAGCCGTATTTTCACGCATCAGGTCACTGACCTTTTTGAGACGTAACCACTGTGTTATTGTTCACTGTATCTCTTCTAAATCAAACGCATTGTGACATGGACATGTTAACCAGTGAACCACTGGTTGGAATCACAAAGACTTAAGCTTTCAAAGGCTCTCCCCACTTTCAAAAGATGTAACATCGACATGCGAACTGTTGCTCAACAAATTTGCAATATTATCTCTTTTTCTCACAAGCTGACCACCATCTGGAGTTGTCTGTATCTAAGAACCAATCAGAAACAATCTCTGAAATAATCTTTGCCCCAAATGCCCACATTGGTTTATTAGTACTAGTCAATGTACCCGTTCTTCGAACGGTGAGTGGCAAACTGAGCACATGTCTTGTTTACTTTCAAGCAGGCCACGCTCAAAGAAGATGGCATATTCGATACTGTGTATCGGTTTTGCTATCGCCCAGCAAAGAGGTTGCGGAATCGCCATCCATAACAATCATATAAACATACATCACGGCATTCATGCAGCTCGACAGGATAAAAAACAGTAGGCCCAGGCCTAGATATACCAAAATATTGTGAGTGTCTCGCTTTAAAGGCCATGAAATGCTTAGACGCAAAATGACAGCCTTCGATACTGAGTATCGATTGCTACACGCATATGCAATACTCTAACAATCATAAAAACTACACCAGGAATTTAGTCCGGGTTTAGACGCTAAGGCGTTTTACAGTTTTCAAAAAAATATAAGACGTGGTCAAACGCAAAGACTAAGCCAGCCATGCAAATCGGCAGTATCAAAAACGGTAGTATGCAAACTTTCAAGTGTCTAGCTTGAATGACCATGAAATGCATAGGCGTGACAGACAGTTTACCCCCTGCTCTCATTATTATAAATGTGTCAATCAGGATGAAACCATTTGTGTAGGGCTTGGGAGGGCGTGGCTAGTTATCATGCTTCGTTCTCACGAAAACTACAGCTGTCAGTTTGGAATCATAAGTCAGATCATTGGTCAGAGACTGACAGACTAAGGTTTTTGCTGGTTAATTCATTATCAAGCGTGATAAGGCATAGCAGCGAATGTTTTCATACCGATCAATAAAAAACGAACCACGTGGACAGCGTATGTGGTCATCGTCTAGCGGCACGGGTCAGTGACCCCAGATAAGATTCTCCCTGAGTAAGGTCACTGACCGGGCAGCGGGCTTTGCGGGTAGCGCGCAGGGTGAGCGTTAAGACAAATTCAAAAGTTCCCATTAATCTTTCATATATGGAACTATGCATACTATGACACCCATTGAGAAAGAGTTTTACAGTTGCATGTAATACGTTATATTTAATTTGGCAGATATAATTGTTTGTCAGCATAAAGATAACAGCACACTGAACTATAGCTGTATTTGGCCATTTGAGATATCTGTATCTATTATATATTTCAGTAACTTGCAACCTTTGGTATGACTAACTGACCAAACTATACACTCTTCAGGCCTTAAATTTGGCAGGAAGGTGGCAATTGAGATAAGGAAGATGATGGCTATAATTAAAAGTTGTTTACTTCAAGAATGTATTTTTTTAAAAATAACAATGTTTATTGCTATGTAACATCTGTATTTTTACATGTTTGTTTCGTAATATATAGTATCGTGCATGTCATAAAAAGTGACCGTATCAAGCGTTCAGTTTGATGTGTAGTGTTCTTGTGCTGTAATGTTCCATTAATGTTATATCAGGCCTCTAGCAAGTAGAAATGACAATGGGAAATTACGTGCATGTGAGAGGACAAAACCGTTTCAAGCTTTTCATGAAGTTTGATACATCACAAATTTTGTATCACAAATGATCTTAACTTTAAATCTGACTCATAAAGATGTAATCATGGGGTCCCAAGAAATGGATTTAAAATTTGAGTGTCAGGCGTAGATTGATACTTTAAGTGCTTCAAAATCATCCATTCTAGCGAGATACAATAATTATTTATTTGCTGCAGAGGTGGATGATATTGGTCATGTGCAACTCCCTAATCCAGTGTTTCTCAACCTTTTTTGTCCCACACCCCACATCAGTTTTCCAAGAAAACGTGCGCCCCACCATTATCGGGCAAAGTTAGTACACAGTATATATAGACATTTTTTAAAAATCTCTATACCCCACTCTGAAGTCCCATACCCCATGTGCCCACATTGAGAGACACTGCTCTAATCCATTCGTTTCATCTTAAAACTTGCAATTTCCTGAACATTTCACTTTTGTGTATCATATATTTCAATATCAGAGTGTCTGTTTCCTGCTAGTCCAGGTTTTAGTGATATCTCTATTGTCTCCTCAGGTTCAATGCATAATGATTCTCCAAACCACAGTTCAGACAGAAACAACCGACAGACGATCACCTTACAACCAAGCAAGAGGAGGACTCAAGGCAAAAAATCAATGATCACAAACAGATGCCAGTTATTATAGGGAACTTTAGAATTTGTTGAGCCGTAATATAAAAGACAGAAATGATAACAAATTTACATGGCACTTAACTGGTTTAAGGAATATGCATTGTTCGGCATAGATTTTGCCTTTCTTGCTCACTTTATTCTAAAAGGTTCAGATCTGTTATCATGTACTGGCTTTCAAATCTCCCACATCTCCTGTCT
Source organism: Onchidella celtica (assembly GCA_963931925.1). NCBI lineage: Eukaryota > Metazoa > Mollusca > Gastropoda > Systellommatophora > Onchidiidae > Onchidella > Onchidella celtica. Next base: position 52,040,059 of record OZ007571.1, read on the forward strand.
CAGATAAAAGAAGGTATGTGTTTACTATCAGAAGTTTGTTGGACGTTGCAAGAAGTTTAGGATTTTATTATTTTGAAATAGAAGTAGAAATTTGCTTCACTGCTTTGAAGTGTTATTACCTGCTTGATATTGATGTATTTTCAAGCCACCTACGAATTTTATTATGAAGACATGGCTTGTGAAATTTACTTGTCTTCTGTCTCTGGTATTTTTTCTGTACATTTGATCATGTTGGGCCAAAAGTTTAGAGATTGTTGCTGCGTATTTATGCAAAACAAAGAGATATTATAATAATATATATTCCAGTAACAGAAGCAATATTAATGCTTTGAAACGGTAAATTCACAAAAGTAAGCCATGACGTATTAATACCTAAGGATTATGACAACTTTTCAGTTGAGCACAAGATCATTTTACTCTGTTATGTAATTTTATCTTTTATGCTGTAGAGATAGCTAACATTCATACTGCCTTTAAGCTAGTTAATAAGTAATATGATTCAGAATTGGGTGAATTTGCTATCTTATCATTTCTTTGCCAGTTGGTGATCTTATTGGATGGGTGTTAACCGTTGTTGATGAGTATTTGACATTTGTGTGGCACTCCAGGAAAACCCGTCAGATGACGCACAGGCTGCTTTTGAGAGACAGGCCCACAGAGTCACTTTTCTCAGTTTCTCCTCTTACTACACCTGACATGTTAAATGGCCATATATCTCAAAAACTATTTGAGATCTTGACTTCAAATGGAAAGCAAAATACACAGAAAATATCACTCTTTCATAATAGTTGTATATCTCAAAATGTGAAATTTGACCCATGTGAAGGGTTTTCCTAGAGCACCACACATTTTATGATGGATAAAGAATTTTTAAAGATTTACTTCCCATGATAGGTTTAATTATATATCATTCTACTGAATTTAAAAAGCAAGGAGCAGCTTTATATACTTTCATTCCAGTAAAATTGTATACACTGCTGAATGTTTTATGCAACGTTTTTAAGTTATGAGAAGATTTTGTTCTTTTTATTTCTGCTGTGAAAGTTTCTAGATCTACTTTTTTGAAAACTGTGAGGTTTTCAGCCAATTTATGTAAACGAACCTTCAACACTAGTGTTATAGACATTCCATTGTTGTGTATCCTGTCAGCAAGCCATCAAAGATGTCCTGTGATTTTGAAGTTTTAGGGATGATCATTAATTTGTCTATGGGGATTTTCAACCTGTAATTTGAACCCCATTTCTGCTGTTTTTCCTTTGTAAAATGCTGAACAGCACACTCTTACGAAAGTATTTAGCGTACGTCCACGGCACACTCGCACTATCGAATTTAAGATGTATGGTGTACATCCAAAAGTGTTAATTGCCGCTCATTCAAATGTTACAGAGCATTAACATTCAAGTAATGAGTCAGTTTTGTCTATGTTTAGTTTTATTTAGTGGTAGCCCACCAAATAAGAATAGTTCTATGTAGTTCCGTCGTATTCAGTTATTTGTTTGTAGCCAGTTTGTTGCAGATCACGATATAAATGACAGCTTGTAATCATCCTTTTTATTGTGATGTATTATATTTATTATGATTTTTGTGACAGAATCTCCCACCTGGTTATAGAGATGGTTGAAACACATTTGATGGATAAAATCAGTGAAAGAGCATTATTGACTTTCTCTATGGACCAAATGAAGGATTTATGGACTGACATCATGTGAAATGAAAGAAAAAGATTTATAGTGAGATTTCTTTGGGATTCTTTCCAGACAAGGGCAAGGAACAACAGGAGTACCAGCATGCTGTTAATGTGATGAGTATATATTCACATATAATCCTCTTTTCTATATAATTTAAGATCTGATTTTAATTGAGATTATACAGTGATGCACAAACACTAAATTTTAATTGAGATAAAGCATTAATATGTAAGAGTTGGATTTGAAATAAAATCCTTTCCATATTTTTGTAGATAGCTAGTTTGCATGTTACATTGACAAAGCAGTATTGTTTATTTTCTCAACAAAACAAAGTTCAAGTTTCTGTCATACTGTGGGAATCTTTTCATTTTGTTGATTTATACCGCAGTGTAATCATCCCATAAATCAGTCTTTGAATAAGTACTCATTAATTACATTATGCCTATATTTCACACATTGATGCTTTCTTTGTGCATCATTGCACCATGGTCACCATGAAGCTGCAGAATTAGGTAAAAATAATTTGTTGGGAAATCAGGCTATAGGGAAAACCAGCATATCATCAATCATCACCAGTTGGAGCCTCATTAAAACCAGCCTTTGTTGCTTTTGTTAGCTGACTGTAGCATTTTACATAGAAAGCTATAGCTGAGCGGTGAATATAGCTCAGTATTTTTTCTATCTGGCTTTTTGTAATTAGACCACACTCTCTCAACACCAGCCTCGAATACTAGTTTCAATGAGGTTCCAGGAGCCGACTAGCGATAAATGTACTTAGAAAATATCTCAAGGATAGGGCTAGTCAGAAGGTGAATATTATGTGACACAACGTTTCATATTGGGTTGGTTTGCAAAATGTGAACAAAATATTTTTTCTTTTTGTCTCCTTTTAGCGCAGGCCCATTTTAGTTGCATGAGTATCGTTGGCGTCAACACTCAAACATCAATATTCTTTTTTCGTTTTAATTTTTCTTTTTTCTTTTTTTGCCACTGTTACCAAATTGAAGAATTTATGTTTGGATAATATTTAAATATGTAATTTATATGTGACGAATTGGCCTCTGTCATCAGGAACATTTTGTAATGAGAGCATTTATGATCTCATGATCTGTTGTTCATTTCTTTGGATTTTTTGTTTTGTACATATTAACTCTTTGTAAACCACAATTGCTTTTGACCAATTCAAAAAAATAAATAGGGTCTCATCTTTTAACAGATCATTATTAATGCCATAATGTTCAAAAGCATATTAAATGACACATCAAATGAAAGCAAAATGAAAGCCTATATAGGAAGCGATATAACGCTAGGACTTTCATAGAAACGGGTCAAATTAAGGAGCGCCGATGCATCGGCGGATGGTAATATTGGCTAGGGAAATTAATGACATAGGTTCTTTCAAACGCCATCTGAAGACCCATTTCTTTCAGACAAACTAGGCTAGGTGTTTTTCGGCAGCAACAATAGTAAATATTTTTGAATTTCTTTTGTGTATGCATGTGTATGTGTGTGTGTAAGAGTTTGTTAAAGCGCCCAGAGCTTGTCATCGACGGGGTTGGGCGCTATATAAATGCAATATATTATTATTATTATTATTATTATTATTACTTTCAGCATGTGGTATACAAAGAGTTAACAAAATATATTTAAGACTGACAAGTTCACAGAAACTTCAATACTGTCATCATAGATGACAAGTTCAGTGATTTTTTTTTTTAGAAAAAAATACGTTGAAATGGGTGATCCCTGGGAGATGATTCTAGAAAAAATGACCGATAGACAGTGAATTAAAGAATTAATTACCACTTGTGAAAAGTGTCATAAATGAAAGTGCCAGTATAAAGTTTATGTCTAGTGCCTGGTTTTTACAGATATTGCTCTCACATTCTAGCAGTATATTTATTTACATGCAATTGCACAACGACAAAAGCTTAACTAGTCATTTTGGAAATGAAATGTTTTCCAGGTTGTACAAGACTATATGTAGAATTTTTTTTTGTAATATGTAAAGTGTTGAATATAAGATAGTCGTGGAAAAATTGGTGCCATAGGCATAGTTGTTTTTTTCATCTAGTGAAAAGTAACAGATATAGTGTGGACCATTCAAGCAGCCTTACTGTGTGGAAAATGCAGGACCAACTGAACATCATTATAGGCCCCTGGGCAAACCAATAGGCTGCAGCCTGCCCCAGTTTCAAAAAAGCAATGGAAATTTGCATGCTTGGGGCCCCTGAGCAACTGCCCTGTGTGCCCATGCGTTAAGATGGCTCTGTGAAAATGTATGTGTAGATTTCTATATGTTCTGCTGTGAAGATGCTTAAAATTGAGGGACCATTCTAAAGCACAAGAGATTAGAAATAGTATTTTCATCATTCTTTGCTTGGGAGGTTGTGATGTATAGTAACAAGATGTAAACAATACAACCAGTGATATAGTTATATAGAGATTGACGTAAACAATACAACCAGTGATATAGTTATATAGAGATTTCTCTTTGGGTCCTATAGATTTCAGATTTTACAAATTCTTATTCAGTACAGATGATAAAGAGCTTGGACTTTGGGCCATAGAGAAAATTTCAGACTTTACAAAACAATTCTCCTCTTGGGCCATAGAAAAAATTTTTAGATTTTACAGAGCACTTTCCTCCTCTGAAGCCTTTACAAGCTTTGCCTTTGGGCCATAGAGAGTATCAGATTTTACAAAACATCCTCCTCTAAAGCTTTTACAGAGCTTTGCCTTTGGGCCATAGAGAAAGTTTCAAATTTTAAAAAACATTTTCCTCCCCTGAAGCTTTTACAGAGCTTTGCCTTTGCCATAGACAAAATGTCAGATTTTACAAAGCATTTTCCTACATTAGTGACGATACACAGCTTTCTCTTTGCGCTGCACAGGGAAAATTTCAGATTTTACAAAACACCCTTCCTCCTCTAGAGACAGCCAGCTTAAGTCTGAGACTGGGGATGAATTAACATAGTGTAGCCATCAGTTTTTTTCAGTGCTAATCACGATTTATTCTAACTTTATCTTCTTTTAGTGTCATTTTGTGCATGGATAGAGCTGAGCCCAAAAACTTGCCTGTCACTCTGGAAATTAAGAAGACAAGAATTGTTTATCTTCTCTGAAATTTATAGGACCTCATAAATGTGGGACATTCTTTCTGCCAAGGCCAAACATCTAAAATTTAGGAAACTTCATTTTTGTACAGAAGTAGTTTGTAGATATGCCAATCTAGCCATGTGGAATGCCATTAACCAGGGATTCTTGTTACATATTTAAAGCTACTTCATTGTATTTGTCTCAATTCGTGTGCGAATCTCAGTGAATGATGAGTGGTGCCCGTGGATAAAAGAGTGATCTAACTCCATAACTGTTAACTTTTTATGAGGGGCTGTTGTTACTTGTGCGTACGTCCCCCAAGCATTTTGCGCAAGGGGCGCCTACATACACGTACCAATCCCAAACCCCATCCTTATCCTCAACCCTGAATCTTGTAGAACCCTTAACTCTGTCCTTTACCCTACCAACCAAAAAACTGGAGGAGTTCAATGGAATAAAGGCCTTAGTCTCCCAATGTGAAATAAACATGGTTCCTGCGCAGCCCCAGAAAAGCCCTGGAATTTAATGAATTTGAGAAAAGACCCTGGAAAAGCCTTGGAAATAGTGGATTAGCCCTGGAATTCTCCTGGTTTGGAAATCATCACAAAAGTGAGGGAAATCTGAACAAAAACAAATACAGTGGAAATAAATTAATTTTTCTCATTTTCTTGCACTTTATATAGCTCTGGAATTTTACATTTTAGTCATGGAAAAGCTGTGAAAAAACATATTGATAAAGATATGGAAACCCTCAAAAACTTAATTATTTCATGTTTTCTCTTAGCCTTTCATTTAACCCAAAGAAACAAAAATTTTAACTGGGGTTTTTTTTTTTTTTAAATTTAAAAAAAAAAAAAAAGAAAAATGGAGTGAGACCACTCTATTAGTCATGTGCACAGATATTTGTTTTAGCTATGCAAAAGCAGATTAACTGCACCATATGAGACCAGGTTTTGCAACTGACATTTATTTGGTTATTTATACATAAGGTTGTGGAATAATGTGGTTGTGGATTTATTTTGTCATTAATTATTCAGCTGAGTTATGTTGGGTTTGTTTTTTTGTAAGTCACAATTCAAATGAATTTACACAGTTTCTTACTACTACATACCATGATACCGTACTTATCGGGTTTTGTTTTTATGGTGTTTGTATGTTTTTTGACAAGTGAAGTGTCATCAATTTACTAATTGAATTGCCTGCTGATGTACTTACATTCCATATTTAGATGTGATTATTTAAATCTGAAATATCTTCCTTTATACAACCTGAGTCCATGCATTTGTGTACTTACATCACCGATTCTACGAAAAGAGTGGGAACAAACTTGTGTGCTCTACTGATATTTCTCTGTCTCATGAACTTACTTTATAATGCGACCAGTCTGTGACTTTTTTACTTGTTTGCAGAGAAGAAAATTTTACTAAATTAAACAAAATACTTGTGACTCTATATCATGGTGTTGGTCTTTGATCTGTTTTGTTTCTTGTATGTTCTCTTGACAGGACAGACTGAACACAATCAGTCAGCGTTCAGTCGGTGTCAGACTGAAAACAAAGGAAGCAAATTAGAAAACTATAATTGCGTTCAGTGCCATGCTGGGAAAAAACAGAAAGCAAACTAGAAAACCATAATGACCACATTCAGTGCCGTATAGAAAAATAAAAAAAGGAAACAGGAGAAAACTATAATTGACCACATTCAGTGTCATATAGGTAATATTAGAAGAAAAAAAAAGGAAGCAAATTAGAAAACCGTTATTGGCCACATTCAGTGGCCTGTATTGGGGGGGGGGGGGGTGGGGAGCAAACTAGAAAACTATGATTGACCACATTCAGTGCCATGTAGGAAAAAACAGAAGTAAATTATGAAAGTATATTTGACCACATTCAGTGCCAGATAGTTAGCAGGATGCAGATTAAAAAACCATTTATTGACCACATTCAATACCAGAATTTAAAAAAGAAGGAAGCAAATTTAAAAAAACAAAACATAATTTACAAATTCAGTAACACAAATTCCAGCAATACATATAATACACATAATATAAGTCATTTCTTTGTGTCGAAGAATGAAAGAGCAGTAACTCCTGTTCGATTGCTGTTGAGGAAATTTAATTCAAAATTCAATAGATTATTTATTATTGTTATTACATATGCACACACACAAGCTATCTATCATCTTATCACTTGTATCTCATTCTCTCCTCTACTCTCTATTTATCTCTTTCTTTCTCCCTCTCTCTGTATTTGCCTCTTTTCTTCTCTCTCTTCTCTCTCTCTCCCTCTCTATTTACCTCTCTTTCTCTCTCCCCCTTTCTCTCTCTCTCTAAGTGAGCTCTCTCTCTCTCTCTCTCTCCTCTCAAACAGGCCATGACTGCGGAGACCGAGGAGTCTCGTTTTCATTTTATCTTCCAGCGATTTAATTATCCCTCTGTCTCTGTGATGGTGAGGAGCAAAAGAGCCAGGGGACTGAGCAAAAGGTCAGATTCAGTCGCTCCGTATTCTTTTTCCTTTGCGCTGATCAGTTGATAATAGGAGTAGCTGTTCCTCTGAGACACCGTGGTGAAATTTGCTCGTAGATTGTTCCTTTGATGGGTCGATTTTACATTACCTCTGGTGAATTGCTTCAAAATTAACTTGTGCTGGCCTCATTTCACTCAGGTCAGCAAACTGACAGTGAAACCGAAGATAAATTTCGAAAAAAAAGGGTCAGTGGTACGATTGGGGCATTGGACACAGGTATCGTGTCCGATTATAATTCGAATAGCGACCTTGGTTAAATTTTTAATATTCGCTCGAATGGGTTTGAAATTATTTGACACTCAGGCAGTGGCGTTTGTTTTGTTTTTTTTTAAATATATAAGCAGTTGCTGTGGGGAGGGGGAGTTTCAAGATTTAATAGAATCGTCTCAGATTAAACCAATTAATTTGAAGATCATCGAATAGTGTGAATTACTGAAGGGGAGGAAGCAAGAAATTCAATACTTCTACTGGTAGTAGTTTTGGGATGGATTTGCATTTCATTTCAGGCATGGAAATATTCAGTTATTCGAAACAGCGTCGAATTTTCGAACAATGATTAACAAATATTCGACTTTCGTTCGAATAATACAAAGCAGTATTCGACCCAACACTTATATAAGAATCGGTGGTTTCATACCCTTCAGTCAACCCAGATTACAGATTCAGTCAAGTTCCAGAACTCTATTACAAAACTAAACGTAGTTCTCTCCCCTTTGATATAGATCTATCTTGTTAAGTCAGTGGTTCTCAACCGCACCCCCCCCCCCCTCCTTCCCGTCCCAACTCAGACCAAACAGATAGATTTCACAAGAAGACAGACTAGCACAAATTATGACGTAAAGTTTTTCAATGTCTTGTTTATGACACCTGCATGCTCAGTTGCCTTATAGGCCTACAACAGAAACCGCATGCTTTATCAAAATGCACTTTTAATACATAGTCCTTTTCTGTTCATATATTTACCTATCTACGTGTGCAGTCGAACAAGTCAACGGTTTCCTCCCAAATCATTTTCCATTCACCTTATCGCCCCCCCCCCTCCATTGTTTTCGCCACCTTGTCACCCTTTTCTTCGTTTTCGCCTCCCCCCCCCCCTCCCCGAAATCAAATTCAACCGGGGGGATATCGCCCACGTTGAGAACCACTGGCCTGGCTATCGCGTGCCTATCGTTTTATCGCAAAAGCTCCCGATAAGCTGCGTGTGGTGTTGTCGATATTGGGCGCAAATCTTCGCAAATCACTGGTTTCAAAACTGTTCTTATCGCAATGCCCTATGCCCGTTAAAACATTAGGATCAGAGGTGATTCTTGTCAAAACTCCTCTTGTCTTTCACCCAGTTTGTGGCTTTTGTTCGCTGCGACTCGGTTTTACCGACGCTGACGCCAGCTCATGATTACGAGTGCCAGACGAAACTGACGAAAACCTTGCCAAACAAAAACAAGAATTATATTTACTCTCACTCCTCCTGCCTTTTCCAGGACCTTTAAGAAAAAGGGTGCTGTCAAAAGCCATGGTATTAACTATTTCTAAGTCCGTTAGCCCAGGAGTGCACCAGCTGATTTACATAAGCCGATTAATTGGATGGTGTCGCCACGTCATTGAGTTTCAATGATATCAGAAAGTATGTATTTATGGAGAGATCTCACTTCCGCCAAATCGCGAAACTAGGTCGCTGCAGTAACAAGAATTGAAAGAGATCGTCTTCACCAGAGATAGTACGCATAATCTGTTAACTGTGGCCTGTTCATATTGTAGGGGCGATTGAAACTATTTAAAGCCGTTTGTAGGCCCTTCCGCACCGTGGAAATGCACAAACTAGTTTTGTTTACCGCAGCGACCTACTTTCCGCTCCATGCTAACAGTAGTTTCGCGGAGACTCCCGTGTTTCGCGCCCTTAGCTGAAATTGTACAGAGTACAGCCATAGAAAACCAAATTTTCAAAAGAATGGAGGCACCATGTATATCTGCACAAAATAGTGTAGTCAACAAGGCGTGTAGAGTCCCAACTTCAAGAAAACAGTACCTGATTAAGGCGTGGGTTTTAATATGGGCTGTAGCCCAGGGGCTTACAAATTCATAATCCGGACCAGCTACAAAATAGAGATACCACCAAAAGCAACACAAGGCAGGAACACGTCATCAATTTTGTCAACCCTGCGCCATATTGGATGAGATCGATTGTTCGTAACGAGGCATGCGCGCAACGATGTTTAATGTAATGTCAGAGAGTATGTACATGTATTCAGAGAGAGAGATCTCACTTCCACCAAATCGCGAAACTGAGTCACGGCGGTAACGAGATTGAGTGTGTGCATCTGTTGATAGTGGTTTGTTCATATGTTTGGGTTGATTGAATCTCTTTGGAGCCGTTTGTAAGCTCTCTTAACTCCCCGTGGAAATGTACAAACGGGTATTGTTTACCGCCGATCAAGTCAAGTGAATTGTCCAAAATGGCGGTACGCATACTTTCTGCAGTCACGGAAAGTAGGCTTCTTTCGCTGCTGGTAGTTTCCTATTCTTCGGGTCCAGCGGAAAAAAAATTCAGATATTGAAAAGAATAGAAATGTGTTTATTTGCTTAGATTCGGCGTTCCTTCCTGATTACTTCTTTTATTTGTCTGTTTTGTTTTGTTTTAAGCGATTGACATCATAATTACAGAGAGATAAAGCACGACAGTCCCGGGACTGACAATCTCTGCAAACAAAATTAGTCCAGCCTGTTTTTATGCTGCCATTCACGAAACTATCAGCAGGAATTCACCGCTGTTTCAGTGTTTGGTTCACAGAGGGGTTTCCATTGCTGCGATATGAATGCTTGGAATTTCTGGGCTTATTGGATATGACAGCCGATCGATAAAAACTGGCAGTTCTCATTGATTCTAACAAAACATTCATTTCTTGTCATTTCATCCAGCGCGAGAGAAAGGGGGAAGGGGGAGGGGGGGGGAGAAACAATAAGAAAATCTCAGCTTCAGCACAGAAAAAATGAACATAGCCGGAATTCTCCCCAGACCACTGCACAAGAGATAATTGAGTCATGTAACCAGTGAGTCTCACGGGTGTGCCGCTAATAACATAATCCGTTTAAATGACGAGTTGAATAACGCCGATGTTGCATGCGGTTATTGGAAACTCGGAGTAACTTCCCGAGGGCCCCATAAAACCATTGTTGCTTTCAATCATATTGGATATTGCCCTCGGTTTTGAGTCATGTGTTAAAAAATTCATGTGGCGTGAAAGCATATTATTGCTTTCAGGATAAAAACAAGGGTTTCATATTTCAAATCCTCACGTCTCTATTAAAACTTCTTATTTTACATCAGAACGTCGCGTCGTTTGGCTGGAGACTGGAAAAAAATCAGCAAATATTGAAGCATTCGTGATGAAAATGAGTGGTAATAACATTATTTCACAGTAACCACCTCGGAAAAGAGTGTGCTGAACATCTCGGAAAAAGTGAGTGCTGACTTTGACTAGAACACCCTGGAAAAGAGTGTGCTGAACATCTCGGAAAAAAGTGAGTGCTGACTTTGACTAGAACACCCTGGAAAAGAGTGTGCTGAACATCCAGAAAAAGTGTGTGCTGACTTTGGAGACCGGTCTAGAAGATCCCGGAAAAAGTGTGAGCAGACCAGGCCAGAACATCCCGGAGAAGTATGTGCTGACCAGGCCGGCACAGAAGGAGGGGGGGGGCAGGTGGGCCAGCGGGCATGGGCCTAGGATTTTGGGAAGGCCTGGAGGTGGAGGCAAAAGGGAAGAAGAGCTTTGGATAAGAACCTTGACGGTGGCACTGTGTCGAGAGTCAAGGGGAACCCTTCCACACAAATACTACTAGTACTATTTTAAAAAAGGTTCATGAATGATTCGGACAGAAACCCTTAACAAGCAGTTTGAAAGAGGGGCTGTATTTCCCATCACTAACCTGGGCCTATTGCCAGCTTTGCGCAGACCTGGCACTGAAGTCATCTCACTTAATCTGACTACTTAAATGTTGATTGTACCGTTTTGACGGTGCAGGGGCCATTCCTGATTGTATTTTGGCCGGCTCTATTCAGGCCGCTACCTAGAGGCCCGAATAGATAGTCAAAACACCGCACCGTTACTCTATTCAGGCCGCTAGGTGCCTCCATGTATCGGCCTGAATAGACACTCCTTTGTATTTTTGTGCCTGTACTTTTCTGTCTGCCATACTGAGCCAGTCCCAGAGCACCGGACTTGGACATGAGGTAAGTAAGCCACAGGTTAACCCTCTCCGTGTCACAGCCCTGGGACACAATGGCAAATTATATTATTTCCCGACAGTCACCCCTGAAACTCATGGAAAAAGAAATTATAACGCCCTCGTTCGTATTCACATAACACACATATACTTTATCATAGATCCAACGCCCTTGATCGACCGCTATAGAGGTCTCGGCGCACATATAAAATGCTGGCGACGGCTTTGGATGTCTGTGACACTGACAGGATTATGCTGGGTTTTCATGCATAAGGAAAATTAAAAGTATTGAAATAGAAAGAATGTTTTCATGTGTGCTGAAACGGAAACACTCTCTCGTTTTATTACTTGACGGATTTTCGTCGCTGCCTTTTCCGTTTCCGCACACATGAAAACACAGCTTTAGGTACCCACAATCTGCATGGACCTCACAAAACTACATTTTTTAATTTTTTGTTTGATATTTTGCTTTTGAAATTTTATTAATTCTCTATAATGTATAATGTATTTTAAGCCTATGATTTTGAAAACAATTGGTATTTCTCACTTTAAATACCATGGCTTTTAAATAGTTAAAAAACACACTCGTATTATGTTCTCGGTTGTTTATGGGGTGACCTAGAAAGGTCTTGCTCTGGCAGTGGTAAGTTCTGTGTGACTCTCTGGTGTAACTTTTTAACATGGGATCGCCAAGTTTAATACAGGTTAGGGTCTCGGTAAGTCTGCATGCACAGTGCGTCTTGACCATTCCAAAAGAGGCTAAGATCTACAACTTGATTTAAGATTTTTTGTATTTTTTTCATGTCTATACAAAACAACCAGTGAGAATTTTACCAATGTAACAGAATTTATACGGAACTATTTAATTCTATTTGTGAATTTTGAATTGACGAGACTCCGAGTGCCAAACAGTACCGGTACCGGTACACAAATAATGTCATAGCCCTGCTGCGACCCCACAGTTTTTCCGTGGTTTTTATAATATTTCGGTACCCAAATAGACCGTGAAAGGCGCAAAATGGCCGTTATCGTGCCGGCACGCCGTAAAACCCAAACTCAAGCTCAGATTCCAACTCCGGTCGTGCATCCCCAATCCCTACTCCTGCACATCATAGAGCAAATTTTCCCAGGTAATGCTATTCAGAGTGACAAAGTGCAAATCTTTCCCCGAAAGACTTTTCTCGTAGTTGTAAACCTGGTTTACAAAGTTCCTTGCCCGCATTTCCCTGCGAAGCTTGCGAAACACGTTCATTAAATCACTCAGAAATTCAGTTAAGTCCCCTGTTTGGTGACTGCCGGAAGTTGCTCAGGTCCGCCTTCCCCGCCCGCTGAGCTTCGGGTCCATTATGTATTATTTTGTTTCCTCTTCCCACACGCGTGTATTGGACGACGCAGCTCACGTGGGTACGAATTGAACACGAGAGCCATCACGTCCCCTGTTCAGCTTCTTCGTCATTAAGGCGGTGCCCCTAATCTTTTTTTTTTTTTTTCATTTTGTTCTACTTTTCTGTTTTTTTTTCTCTTGTTGAAATTATCATCTTCTCCCTTTTTATGTAGACTATGTGGTATCATTTCATTTATTTTTTGGGATCGTGCAGTCACCCTTCCACTGTGAAAAGAAGGAAAATGAAATGGTTTGGTCATGTGTCAAGATCAACAGGACTTGCCAAAACCATTCTGCAAGGAAGAGTGGGGGGGAGGCAGAAGGAGAGGAAGACAGAGAAAGAGATGGGAGGACAACATCAGTGAATGGACTGGCCTCACACTCAGTAACTGCCTAAGAGTGTCTGAGAACCAGGATAATGGATCGGAGCTGGTTTCCAAGTCTTCTGTGACGCCCCAACGGTCTTCTAAGACACTGGGATAGAGAGAGAGTCACCCTTGTTACTATTTACCGTGTCCGTACAATAGTACCCCGTCTATCCCACATATAAGCGTATCGATAATTTTGTTGGTTTTGAGAGTTAAGACTATCTTATCGTTGCTCTTGATGACGGTTATACAGGAAGTGACGTACGTATATCTCTAATGGTTTTGAAGTTACAAGCAGAAACGCTTTTGCCACGTCCAAGAATAACAAAAGTGATCAAAACTTTGAAACTCTCTCCTGTAAAAAAAAATTAAAAAATTATGTTGCTGCCGTTGTTTAATTTTTTATCTTGTTACATTGTTTTTTCCTGACGAAGGTTAACATACTGAAAGTTTGATTTGTCTTTCCTTTTCCTCTGCGTTTATTTGAATCTTTTCTGTATCATTTCTTACGCCAGGTTTTGCTACACACAATTTTTTTCTTTTTGCCACATTTTGCCTTTGCTTCAAGCCTTGCTGAGGCCCCACAGATTGTCTGGGGTTGTTTATAATTATCCTGTGAAATGAAAAAATTCTTGATACGCCAGCAGATTAGATGGACGCCGGTGTGAAATGTAGGACTAGGGAGGGGACAGTCTAGTAGATCAATCTGATGTTTCTTGACTTCCGTGGTTCCACATAAAGCATTGTCTCTTCCATTCAGTATCCATTCTTTCTTTTGTTCTTTCCTTCATAAAAATCTTGGTTCGCTCCTTTGTTTATTTATTTGATGCAGGATCTGGGCAACTTCATCATGAAACTGACCTTGCTGAGCATTCTCTTCTGTGTTGCAGTCGTACTCCATTGTCTGTTCCATGTCAATAACTATTCCTTTTTTCCCCTTTCGTTGCAACCCAGGTCCGCTTCTGTGTTTATTTATTTGTTTTACTATGATACGGTGACTTATTGTGAATCTGTGTGAATTTGCGTCTCTCCGAACACCTCTATAGATATTCTACCAATATATACGATACCATAATCTTTTTTTTAAGCTAGTCTAATTTCACTCTTTGGTAAATCTGTGTACTCCACTTTGGGCCTTCCAAACTGTCTTGTCTTAACTCAAAAGTATTTTCTCATTCAAATTGCAATAATGGGCAAGAAAATCGTTTCATAGCTGACTTACAACCGTAAGTCGCTCTGAGCGATTCCTACGGAAAACACTCACTTCCAATAGTACATGAAAATCACACTGAAAAATATTTTTTCTTAAATTTCCAATAATTTGGCATTTTACTCAATTTTTTTAACTCCTCCAAACAGCTGTATTTCTGTTCCCCGTCTTTCAAAAAAAAAAAAAAGGCAGTATGAGAACTCCTGTACTCTGAAAGAAACTAGCTGGAAGTGAATCAGTTAATATATTGAAATCGCTAACAATTGACTTGGGTGAATACTAGGAGTCTTACAAAGCTAGGACGATGCGATTTACACACAGAAAAGAAATATGAAAATCAATAAACAAGGTTCATATAACAGGCGGACAACAGAGTTTAATGTTACAGCAACGTCACAATTCATCGATCTGCAGACAAACAGTCAAGGAAAATGCATCAAGATTACTCACAAACTGAATGTTTCACCAATAAAACAACAACATCACATCAAAATGAAGCATTTCAAGTTTTATCCACATATACCAAAGAAAAACAGACCCTCTGACCTGTGACCCTTGTGTTACACATGCTACTTGGTGGTGCCAGTGGCATAACTAGGATGGGAGAAAGTGGGGCTCATATAGTCATACCCTGGGTGCCAAATTTTTGGCCTCGGGGGGGCGCCACTCAAATGTTCAAGAATATTAGTTACTGTCCCCTTCTACACGCGGTTTAAGACTAAAGACACGAGTTCGGAGAGACACACCGTCTTCAAGGAGCATCAGTTTTATTTTATTTTTTTTAGATTACCCTCCGGGCGCCATCAACCGTAGACACGCCTCTGTGTGACGTTCAGGATCTGCACAACTTTAGAATGAAAATGACCTTGTTGAGCATTTTCTTCTGTATCAGTATTTACAATCGTAATCAGCTTCTCGCTAACTCTGTTGCAGATTGTCAGAACTGATCTATTAATTGAATTATTTTCGCCAGCTGAGTTGATACTGGAATGAACCGCATAACAAAAATACATATTTTCAGTTAATTATTAGGTTTCCTCAAGCTTGCGATTTTGTTAAACTTAAGAAACTCGATCTAGTTATAGATCTACAAAGAGCCACAATAATATAGAAAGCGTTGCTAAACCTAGCAGGCTGCGTTTTATATATCATTAGCAGATTGATAGGCTACATAACGTTGTTGATATGGCCCCAGTCAAGCAGACTGAAAGCTATAACTTTTTCCCCTTCATTTTCTCAGTGAGGATGTTGCTTTTTGCCCATTGGTGTTATTTTTGCCTTTACATTTGAAGATGTTCTTAAAGGATTTCACAGGAACATCAATTGTGGCGTGACGGGCAGGAATTAACTGTCCTCGACTTCCCCACAATGTCTGTCACGTCGGAAAACAAATTGGCCAGAGGCCAGTGGATAAGCCAGCAGGCCGGTGGCTGGTCGATCGATAAAGAAACCGAGTTGCCAGGCTGTACCGAACATGATATCATTTTTTCATTATCCAATCCAATAAATGAATTATTTCACATCGTTCCTAATAATTGTACTCCCAGAACCCATTCTCTCAAACTCATAATCAGATGAAAAACAAAAATATTTTTTTTATAATTAGACAATAATAATTTTTCGGAAAGCCAAAATGTTCACACGGTAATAATATAACAAAGTAATACATGCAAATGGGCTGTAAGACTCCAAATGGAGTTTAGCAGGAAAGTGTGGGAAAGAGAAAGAAACAGACAACGGAAAAGAAAAAAAATTCGCTATCATGAAGTCTACACGAAATGGTCTCAGAACAGATCAGTTAGTGAGGTAATGTACTGTTGGATTACAGCAAATCTTTCCTTTCTCTCTCGCAGTGTATGTATGGGGATTAAAATTTTATACCTCACTGAGCCTCAGCTCTCTCTCTCTCTCTCTCTCTCTCTCTCTCTCTCTCTCTCTCTCTCTCTCTCTCTCTCTCTTCCCCTCACCCCCCCTCTCATTACTTGGCTCCTGCCCTTCCTTTGTCCCTCTGCGCTGCCTGACATTAATCACCCTTGACGCCTCCCTTTCACTTCCTGACTCCGTCGTTCTCTTCATCATGACTCAATTCATCTATTTCCATTTGCTCACCCTAAACACATACAAATGAATTAAACCACCCTATGCTTTGCACCAACGTGATATCATGCCGCAACCCCTGTCTAGATAACTGAACACTTTCTTCTCCTTGATATAATCAAAGATGCTAGAAATCTAGTGTATCTTTGGTATAATTAACACCTGAATCGTAAATATTCTCACACAATTATATTTGAATGTCAGGCTCATTTTTTATAAGGCTGGAATCTGATCTATAATGGATAGTGATGACTGTGATAATTACATGGGGAAACTGTACTTAAACTAAATTGAATGACTTACCTAGAGTATAATAAAAGATAATTATTGTGGTATTTAAATAAGGAAAATGTACTTGAAATTCTGTTGAATGACTTACGTAAAGCAAGTTAACTGACGATGGATGTGATATTTAAAACGGGAAAGTGTAATCGAATTTGAAGACCCAGATGGAAGAACGACCACAGCCTAATCTGGTTATTTTAAAAATTAGCATAATGCCTATTTTGCCCCAAAGCTCAGGTTTTTCTACTTTAGTAAAGCCTCTCTCTGATGGAACAGGTTGTTTTTCTTTATCTCCACAAACAATGCACTTCGGGACTTTCAAACTTACAAAATCCATTGTTTTTTCAGTTTCATGGGCTATTGGGACTGTAGTCGTTTTTCCGTCCGGGTCTTTATTTATGTTGTACAAAGAGATTGCAACTAATTACAAAGCATTTTACAATCACATTTCATTTTGGTTATGGTTTCATCTTCTTATTTCAATGCTGGACACCTCTACGCTTCCGCTTCTTCATCTGGAATGCTCTCAAGCATGGGCGATTTCTCCCGTGGGTGCAGGATTCTGGAGCCGTACGTCCCGCTGGAACCCGCACCCATGCCGCCCTTGAAACCTTCCCCACCACCACCACCACCACCACCACCACCACCACTCTCCCCCGCTCCCTGCGTGTCTCCGTTCTCACCTAACAGGCTGTCCGTCACTTCATCTGGACTTAGTGGTACACGCCCCAATAATGTCCCTGCCGCCGCTGCAGCAAACGCTGCTGTCGCCAGCGCTGGCGGTGGTGGCTGTGACTGCCGTGTCACGATGTTGGTAGCCGTTTGGCAAGTCTGTTTCACCTCGGAGTTCCTCTGGAGGTACTCGTCGTAATAATCCACTTCCGTCCCTTCCCGGCGCTGTCTTTTGATTTGCGTGATGATTAACGTCATCAGGGCTGTGGCGTAGAACACGATGACAATGATGACGTAGAGGAGCTCATTCAACTGGCTGTCCCTGTACGGTTCGTGGAGACGAACTTCGATCAGCGTGTTGTTGAAAAGCAGCAATTGTTGTGTGTCTCTCCCAGGGTAGTCCACAACAGTGGCATTCATGATCAGGACCTGGGAGCCCCTGAGCGAACTTTTCGCCATCTCGATGGAATTGCTGAAATAAGAGAAATAGCACAACTCAATTAGACTTAACAAGGAGATATATCAAGGCCTTAAAATGTTGCTAAAACTGCCTGGGCCTTGTGCAAAAGGCACTGCTAAGTCTAGCAGTCTTGTCTGTTTTATGTATAACCAGAGAGAATAGATTTATAGAAAGCTCTCACATCCGCCAAATCGCGAAACTAGGTCGCTGCGGTAAATATGAAACTGAAGAATTGAAAGACGCCGTCCTCATTTCAGATAGTTTGCATATCTGATTATTGTTATTTGTTCATATTTTTGGGCTGATTGAAACTATTCAGAGTCGTCTGCAAGCTCTTACGCCCCGTGGAAATGCACAAACGGATATTGCTTACCGCAGCGACCTACTTTCCACTCCATGCTAACAATGGTTTCGCGGAGCCTCACGTGTCTCGCAGTGCAAATCGGCCAATAGTGAAACCTCTCTATACAACATATTCGCTGGTCTAAATAAGTAGATATATCAAGGCTTTAAAGTGTTGCTAAAACTGCCTGGACTTTATGCAAAAGGCGTTGCTAAGTCTAACAATCTTGTCTGCTTTACGTATAACGGGGCCCAGGAGCTACTATGCTTAACAACGCACTTAATAAGGCCCTCAATCTATATCGTTGAACTTGCCATCCCTTTGGCGAAGGCTCATTTAATAGGAGCTGGCATTACAACAAACAATGAATACATTTCTTGAGTGAAAGAAAACAATTCCAAGATTATACACTTGTGTGTATGTTGTCTTAGCTGTCTGTAAAAAAATATATATATTATATAATATATATATATCATCGGTGCAGAGGCAGTGACAGCAAAATAATTTTCAGGGAAAAAAATATATGAAGTGTCTCGGAACGGAATGGTTTACACATCGATAAATAATTTAGCGCCCAGGCACAAGAAGATTCTGAAGTTTCAAGTCTAACGTATTACGACGAGATGGAAAACCTAAAAGGGAGAATAGTTTAAATTTTTTCAGAATTGCTTTTTTTTAGTTTTTTTTGTTATTGTTTTTTTTTTTACGAGTACAGTTCTTCAATTTAGATATAAAGCGCACGGTTAACTCCGAATGTTTCGAGATCCTTGTCACGGACTTTCTCGAATGATGGAAAAGGATATCACGTTGACATACCAAAGCTTTATTAAAAAATAGCATTTTTACCGTAATTTCGTCGTTCAGGAAAGGTCGAAAGATACAAAACAATTACAATATTATCAGTGACAATTCCAGCACGTTACTCGGAATACCAGCGACAGTATACGTTGAAAATGTCGTTTCGTTGCAAATATTTTGTTTTTAAGTCGAATGCAAGCAGGCTTCTTGCATCTTGCATGGTAAATTGGGCGGATACGTACCGAAACTTGTGACACAGAAAACATGTAATAATACAACATAATAATTCCAATCATCGCAGAGGGCTTTCCCTTCTGACATTAATTTTCTATGAGGCCATCGGGATTGAAGTATACTGTAGTGTTCAATGTTGATGCCTGCTGAACAAAATCCAGACCTCTGGCCCAGGTTTGTGTGAGGTCAGTAATAATGGTGAGCGCGCCCGGCTGCATGTCTTCTTTCTGAGCGGTGGATCTGTTTGCCAGATTTTAAGCCGTGGTGTTGGCTCGTGCGTCTTCGCTACTTTGAACTGTGATCTTTTTTTTCTTTTTCTTTCCCATCCTTAAATTGCTGGAATGCCTTTCACCAGAAACAAACGGCCACGCAAACATGTGTTTGCAAAATATAAAGAGACATCACAGTATCGGACCATTGGAATAGCGTGACAAGGGCCGCATTAAGACCTATGGAGGCCCTAAGCACTTAAATGGTTTTGGTGCCCTCATATACTGTATATGTTATTCAAAATATAAACAAAAATAAACTATAAAATGAAATTGTATTTCGTATTTTCCATATACTATAATTTTTTCATTTATAATGGGGAATCCATCTTGTGGACCCCGGTTCAGCTGTATTTTGCAGTTTTGCACCATATTATCCATGGTAAATCCGGCACTGAAAAATTTCTGTGGTGCCCCCCCCCCCCTTTCTCTCGATGTCCTAAGCACGTGCTTATTTTGCTTAATGATTAATCCAGCCCTGATTGTGGCTCACAGTCACACACGCATAATGTATTTCTGCTGGTGCGCACCACTCGTGAGTAATACAAACATTATTATCAGCTCTTATCAACTAACTGAAGCCACGCAGGACTTGGCTGTATACCGACTGTATACATGCGCTCGGAGGGGGGGGGGGAGACAGTAATTGTGAAGTTGGTTAAAGTTTCAATTGATGAGGTTAGAATTAGAAGGCATCTAAGTGCCATTGATACTTAGATCTTGTTGTAATCTGAACCCCCTCAATTTATGTAAGGGGGTTAGAATTTCAAGGAATCTAAGTGCAAATGGCACTTAGACCCCTCCTAACTCTAACCACTTCAATTTGCCCCCATATTATGGTGGGTGCAGGACATGCTTAAAAGTAAGTACAGAGCTAGGCTGAAGCCTACGCATGTGAGCCCTACGCCGCAGAGCAGTCGCAGTCAATATGCTTTCATTTGGTAATATGGTCCAACGGCCTACTGACAGATTGAGAGAATGAGAGAGAGAGGGGGGGAGAGAGCCAGACAGAGATGGAGAGTCAGAAACAGTGAGGAGATAAATAGCTTGACCACCGCCAAAACAGTTCAGAGATTTGCATGACACTAAACTGGAATTTGTGGGATTTGATAAGTTTGTTTTGTTATTCAGCGCTATCTCGTTAGACCAAATAAACAATGGTAGACAGTTATCATTCTGTTGATTGTTGGTGTTAACACTCACTCACCCATCCATTCATTGACACTATATTAACATTTAACATGTCCCTGGATATGTCTATCTATATGTCTTACTGTTTGCCTATCTATCTATCTATCTATCTATCTATCTATCTATCTATCTATCTATCTATCTATCTATTTATCTATCTATCTATCTATCTATCTATCCATCTATCTATCTATCTATCTATCTATCTATCTATCTATCTATCTATCTACCTATCTGTCGGTCTGTCTATCTGTCTGTCTGTCTATCTATCTATCTATCTATCTATCTATCTATCTATCTATCTATCTATCTATCTATCTATCTGTCTGTCTGTCTGTCTGTCTGTCTGTCTGTCTGTCTGTTTGTCTATCTATCTATCTATTTATTAATCTATCTGCCAGTCTGTCTGTCTGTCAATCTATCTATCTATACATCATGTATGCCCATTTATCTATCTATCTATCTATCTATCTATCTATCTATCTATCTATCTATCTATCTATCTATCTATCTATTGACCAATATTCCCCGGCGTTCTAATTAACCGATAGATTTGCTTATCAGCATGTCTGCCCGCCTGTTCCTAACTTTGATGACCCGTCTCCCAGCGATCATGAAACGTCCATTTCAAGATGCCAGACCAGGTCTTCATGTGGAGCATGACACATGACAAGAAAAATCAATTTAACACAAACAAGCAAGGCAAAAAGGGGCAGGGGCGGAGCGGGAAGAAAAACAGAGGCACAGACGGACGAGGAATGTGTTGCTGACAGAAGTGGCCACGAGTGAGAAAATACAGCCATGTTATCGTTGGCAAGAATTCCAGGAGCTCAATGATATCACCATAGACCGCAGAGCCCTCTTTGCCCTCCCTGCAATGTTGGACGCTGACGCAATCGAATCTTTATTTTTTTTTTTAATGGGTAACAGACGGGTGGTTCTTAATTCTATCTGCAGGTGCTTCATTAACACACTTATAAGAAGGGACTGTTATTACCACTGACATCACCATAGATCCCGGAATCCCCTACCCTCCCTACAATGCTGGGTGCTAACGCAGCTTTTTTTGTGTGTGTGTGTGTTGTTTTTTTTTACAAAAATGGGTAAGAGACGAACGGTTCTTACCTCTTAACACTTAAACATTTATAAAAAGGGATTATTTTTACCACTGACATCACAGTAGACGCCGGAGCCCCTTGCTGTCCACACAATGTTGGATGCTGGCGCAGCCTGGGTTTTTTTTCCTACAAAAATGGGTAACAGACGGGTGGTTCCTACTTCTACCCGTGGGTGCTTCATTAACACTTCCACACCTATAAAAAGGGATTATTATTACCACTGACATCACCTTTGACCCTGCAGTCCCTTGCCCTCCCCACATAGCAGTATGCTGGCGCAACCTAGGTTTTTACTTACAAAAATGGGTAATAGACGGGTGGTTCTCACTTCTACCTGTGGGCACTTCATTAACAATTATACACTTATACAAAGGGATTATTAATACCGCCGGCCGGGTAAATTTTCGGAACAAATCCGATTTCTTGCAGTTGGTAAAGTGGTCATCATTTCTTTCCTAAATGGCGAGAAGTACCCGCCCGGAAGCTTGTTGGGTTTTTTTATTATTATTATTTTAATGTTGGAGCCACGTCTAGCTAATCCTAACCCGAATGAACCCTAAAACTTTCAACAAAACAAAAGCAAAAGAACTTTGCAAGCAAAACTTAATTTAAGTGGCGCAGTCACACCCCCCCCCCCACAAAAAGGAGGAGGGGGAGTGAGACCCCGCTGGACATGATGACATGACTGTGATTCTCGCCCTACAGTCATTTGCTAATGGGATCTGCCGCTTCTTCATGCAGGCGGAGAATCTGAAAGATCAACCAGAGGAGGAAGGGCCTTGAGGGGGAGAGGGGTGTGGCAGAGGGGTTGAAGGCTGAAGTGAATTAGAGTGGGTATTGGATATTCGGGGTGTAAGGATGCGATTGGGGCGGGGGGGGGGGGGTTGAGAACGCAAATAATTCTTTTTAAAACTTTTAAACTATTTTTTTTATCGACCTAGGCAGCGGTGAAACTCACGCGGAAAGAAGTCCGTCGGATAGCCTAGGCCTCTCCGAATTCAAAACAACCGGCAAGAAGTGATGACGTCGTGGCCTGATAAGTGGGGGGGAAATGGCACATTAAAAAGAAGTTTTAATTAAAACTTAATTTCAAGCTTTATTCACTTGTCTTTCCTTGTTCTACAGGATTAATCAGAGTTAAACCAGGAAACCATCAACACGACATAAACTAACAACAGGTTATCTATACAGTCATTTTAAGACTCTATGAAAAATCCCTCCGCCCCATTCCGAAGTCCCAGGCCGTACCAAAATATTGCCACGCCTCCCCCCCCCCCCCACCGCACACACACACACTGGATTCTACTCACTGACCTATACTACTGATCCACCCACCCACCTTCCAATCATCCCAGAACCTGCGGCTATCAGTCTTATCTCTTCACTAACTTCCCCATAAAATAAATTAGTCCAAGTCCATGGTCCCATTTAATAAATCAGTCCAAATCCCATCTGTCCATCCACCCGTATGTCTCATTCGCTCAGCTTTTCTCTCTCCCCGCCGGTTATGCCCTCGGGCCACTGAAGCCCCCTGCTTTCAAATGTGTGTCGTACTTCAATGCACTACTTCATTCGGTATCCGTCTGTGGAATCACTAGCCTGTCGATGCAGATTTGAGCTGGGCGATACGACGTGAGTGTAAAAATGCTCATATTTCACAAAGGTGTGTTCAGATCTCGGTAAACGTCTGACATGCCTTGGTTCCATTAAGTTCCCAGCAAACTTACACGGTTGTTATACTTATGCTGTGTTTTCATGTGTACGGAAACTGAACCGGCAACGGAAACTTCAAAATCCATCAGGTAGCAAAAAGAAAGAGTTTTTCGTGTTTATGGAAAATGACGTTTCCCTACAAATGAACAATCTTTCTATTTCACTACATGAACGGTTTTTGACTCTTCCGTTGCCGTTTCTGTTTCTGTACACATGAAAACACAGTTTTTTCTGTGATGAGTGCAATTCTTAGATCTTGTGTGTTCTTACTATAGGTAGAATGCGCATGACATCACAGAATGTTTTTGTTTTGATCATAGATATACACTACGGTTTTGATCTACCTACACTAAAGATGGCCGGTGGATCAGCCGATTAGTGTAACTTCGGGATACGTCTAAGCGGTTGCCTGCTGGTTGCACTGTAGTTGATTGTTATGAAAGGGGTGGAAAGGATGGATCCAAGCTGGTCAGATTCCCTACCATTCGTGTAAACAAGGGAACGGAAGTGAAAGAATTGACCAAACGTCTACCATTGGACATGTACACACGTGCCATTGTTTACTGTAGCGAACTACTTTTAGCTCGCCACCGGTTGGTTCGCGACGCTCCCGTGCTCGCAGTGCAAATCAGCTAAGAATCAAAATCAAGGCCACAATCACCATGGTGATGCGTGGGTCCTTACACTAAAGATGGCAGATATGCCTATAGAACAGGTTTCTAAAGGTGAGGAACATGCCCCACCGGTGAGACGTGGCAATATTTTGATGGGGCGTGGGACCTCAGAATGGAGCTGGGGGGTATATGCTGTATATATAGTAAATCTGTCTGATCATGATGGGGCCCACGTTTTTTCTTGGGGAGGGGGTGGGGTTGAAGTGGGGGGGGGGGGCGTGGACAAAAATGGTTGAGAAACACTGCTCTAGAATGAATCAACTTGGGGCCACCGTTCTGTTAGCCTCCATAATGTCATGACGAAACAGACAGACAGACAAGCAGACAGACAGACTGACAGTCAATCAGGCAGGCAGGCAGACAGACAGTCAGGTAGACAGAGCATAATTAAGAACAGTGCAAAGTGCCAGTGGAGAAGTGAAGTAACTTGCGTACAAATGCCGCTTAATGAATTTGTTGTTGTTTTTTAATGTAATTATTCATTTATTTGTTGTTTATTTACTTTTTTATTTATTCACTTTGAGTTTATGAAGGATGTGCGTGAAACATCTTGATAAACTGATTACGTTTCGAGACCTCGCAATGTAACATGAAGTTCAACGATTACGTATATTCCACCCAAAACTTGCAGAAAAATAATATTCCATTCATCTTACTATAATGGAGATAGAGGGTGAATCTTACCTATAGGCAACTGAGGGCTGAAAGCTAGCCCAAAGAGAGAGAACGAATCAACTGTGGAAGGCACAAAGTGGCCGTTATCGTGCCGACGCGCCGTTAAACTCAAACTCAAGCTAGAGGGTGAACCTATAAGCAGCTAAAACTTCACGACTACGCCAGCAACAAAAATTATGAAACTTCATCAGTTTTTGGCGAAGAGTTACATGGACACATTCATTTTGAACAAACTAAGAGTTTACTATTATTTATATTAAAAAATTTTTTAGACGCATTTTCATCTGATAGAACCGAAAAATGTGGCCGGAAATTGCGTCCTTGACCTCTCTTTACACACTGGTAGTCGAAAATCAACGTAATCACATCTGTATATTTCTACGTGAAATGGTGGTGTAACAGTAAGTTCTATCAGTCATTGCATTGAATCCAAATGCTGTTTTAATGCAGCCTAAATCTAGATGTACGGTTGGGCTTGGTACATGGAAAATTTGCAAGATTTATCTTGCGCGGGTCGGTTGGTTTGTAAAATGCAAGTAGTAAGACACCGAATATACAACTATCTAGTATTTTCTAACTAGGAATTTCTCTACTCTCATAAAGTGTGGTAAAATTTAAAGCAAAACACAAGCCAAGTAAGACAAATCTCTAACTTGTATTGTATAATTATAGTTATTTAGTTATCGCGACCTTAATTCTTGTTTGTTCCAACTCCTCTTTTTGCACAAATGAGAAATTCGACATTAAACGTTTACGGCTTTCGTGTTATGATAAGGAGTGACTCGTAACTGTGAAACAGCTTGATAAGTGTCATAACGGAAGTTTTTCCAGGCGTGCATTTGTTATACCTCTTCTACATACTAAAACATGAACTAAGGTCGCGTCATGAAAGATTATGTTATTCGCTTTTATAATGCTGTTATCGTTTTGATCCAATCATTTTTTCCGGGAGAAGATTTTAACTACCGGCCTGGTTCAGCTTCAACTTCAAAAGACCAACTTAATTATCGAGGCAACTGAGTTTGGATTCTTCAACGCCCGAAGGCACGTACGCTCACGCTCACGCAGACACACACATGCACAGAAGAAAAGGTGAGGGAGGATGTAATGCAAATATTCAAGGAAGCGGATGCCTGAATTTTCGTCACCGGATGGCCGTGTTATCACATTAATATCATACAAAAGAGACACGCATAAACTCCTGGGCAGTTGGCCCTCTGAGTCAAGTCCGTTTTTCACCTGTTTTGGCTCAGTGCGATAGGTTTCTCTTACCAAAGATACTAGAAACGATAAGATGAGACACTGTCTTCTTCGCACCACTAGAAAAACCGTGCACACAATTTGCGCGCTAATCAGGGGCGGGGCCCATGGCGCATAGTATGAAAAGAATGCTTGATATAATGGTAAATTTATGATGCAAAATTGTGACAGTGTTACTGCGACTAAAAAAAAAAAAGACAAAAAAAAAATGCCAGAGTTTTCCCATAGCGATTGAGGTTATAAATCCACAATAAGTGACGTCAGCCAAGGCCAATAGCGATAGCTGAACAGTGAACAAAAATTAAATGTTTAACCTATTTGGCTTTGTAAAATACGGCACTTTTCATGACTCCCGCGCGTTTGCCGCTAGGTGGTGGTGCAAAATATGAGCACGCTAAAAGCACTAGCTGTCTTATCTTGTCAGTTCTAGTATCTTTGCTCTTACTGCGCGGGTGGTTAGTGGGCATTTCTTGGTAGGGTCTCCCTCTGTCCTAGCACTCTGTTCTGTTATATACTGTCTGTCGTCTTGCTTCTTCCTAGCACAATGTGACAATTATCGCACGATATTATTGTGCTTTCTCCAAACTCAAACTCAAATTCTCTTTCCGCCACCGGACTCAAGACAATTTTGACGCCTCCGAATTAATGCGACAAACTTGTGTTGGTCTCGCCAGTGCGTGAGATCACGTATAATTCTATAGCCTACATTTCATCCTCCAGCCGAGACAATAATATAGTTTTGACAGTGTATCACTAACCTTAATGAAAATACAGCTTTCAAGATCTGTGCAGACCACTTGACCTCTGAAATTATGACGTTAAGTGCCAAGATGGGCGGAAACTGAAAGAGTGAATTACATGATTCCCTTTACAGTCAGGTTTCATCACCATGGATTCATATTTCTATTCTTGAAAAGGGTATCGGTAACTAACACTGCATTTGCCCATTGGCTGCAGGAATCTCAGGACAGCAAGCAGGCTCAGTGATGACGTGAGCCAGACAGTTGGAGTGTCAGCAAGAAACCTCGTGTTGCCATTTTGGGTGTTGTGAGGACTGGCAAAACAACTTGAGCAGTCTTCCTGCGAGAGGCATGGTATTGTTATCAGACGTACAGGTGGTCGATACCTCTGAGGGTCTGCCAGTATGAGAGAGCAGCAGACAGAATCCATGGGGCTTTCCGAACAAACGATGAAAATAACCCAAATAGGTATGGAGGTACACAGCAAGTACAACAGGCAATGCTGGTGGTTCTGTTTAACCCTCTCCGTAGGTCGTGGGTCTTATGGACCAGAAAGCAATTAAAAATATTTGTAATAGTCTTATTTGTGGGAATTTTTTTTCTTGAAATGCCGGATATTCCCCAATGTCATTATTGCACAAATGTCATCTTCCTATAGTTTTAAAATCTCTAAAAAAAAAAAAAAATGCCCGTACTTACTCACCAACGCACATGCATTTTTTACTGTTCCTACCCGTAAGTCCTGGGTTCTCACAGACACCATACTATAAAGAGGATTTTATTGCAGAATTTCAATGTTCTTACCCTTAGTCGTAAGTTCCGAGGTGTCAGATACACTATACTCCTAAAGATGATTTCATTGTCCCACAAGCAAAATGCAAATATAGGTACGGTCACCAGATTTTCAGAATTTGTCTTTGAACTTTATTGCTGTCAAAGAAGAGTGTCGATCTTAGTAGCTGCTCACGAAGAGCTTGGAGCCTCGTCGTTTAAGAAGAGTTTGGTCTGCTGGTACGGCTTTTGAAATATATTTTTTTAATGTAGGTACACGCCAAAAACAGCTGTGTACATCTAGACAAGTACTAGAAAATAGGGGGAAGCAGAGGGGTGGGGTAAATGTTAACATTTTTAACTTTGCTTCCGCTTCAAAGTGAGCTCTAGATTTGAGAAGACTTGCATTTTCGTGGCCTAATAGTATGCTAAGGTCTCTGTTTTTGGGGGACCTCTGCTTGGCTTTTCGCGGAATAAGACGTTTTCTCCAAGTTTGTATGGCGGATCACTGATTTTCTGAAGATCGTATCAATTTATTTTTTTCCACAATTGTCTGTTATATCATATTCAGATATTAGGGCAGTTCTCTTTCATGGAATGTCAACCATCAGAGCATCACTGTAGAGAAGGAGGAAGAAACAAGAAGAAACACTGTAGAAAAATTAATAGAAAAGATGTCAGAAGGGGAGAAAGAAAGCTGAGAAAGAAAAGAAAATTTAAGGCTCTTTGATCAAATCATTTAGTAAATCCGAAACCAGGTCCGGACGATACGGACGGAAGAACCAAGGCTTTCGCATCTAAGAGGTCTCCTCACACCAGGATACATACATCCATACCGTGCGGGTGAGCACAGTGGTAAATGAAGCATCCCAAGGCCCGCCTTAACATCATGATGGGCCCCTGGGCAAAGCAATAGGCTGCAGTCCGCCCCGTTTAAAAAATAACATGTACATTTGCATGCATGGGGCCCCCTAAACCCTTAGCGGCCCCTGAGCAACTGCCCAGTGTGCTAATACTCTGTACTCCCTCCTGTGTCTTCCTTTTTCATGCGGGCAAACACATATACACACACAAACACACCCACAGACAAACAGGTGCATATAAATACACACAGGCACACACAAATCCTCTTTAAACAAAAACCTTTCGACCTTTTTAATGAGTGGTCGAACAAATGTTTTGGATAATTAAAACCTTGGCTATGTAAATATTTGTAAAGGATTCATTCTGAAGCCGGGCAGCGGCTGTACAATTAATGTCAGTCACACAAAATATAAGAAATAAAATGTGGAGAGAAAAAGAAGCATTGCTTTCCCGAGCTGTAGGCCTGAGGCAGAATGCTTTAATAGGTTTCCTTTGTCCTATGTCTTCTCTTCTCTTTCTTTCTTTCTCTTTACCGTGCTCTGTTTCCTTTTTGTCACTCATGGCCTCTTATCTATCTATCTATCTATCTATCTATCTATCTATCTATCTATCTATCTATCTATCTATCTATCTATCTATCTATCTATCTATCTATCTATCTATCTATCTATCTATCTATTTATCTTTCTATCTATCTATCTATCTATCTATCCATCTATCTATCTATCTGTCTGTCTGTCTGTCTATCTATTTTTTTGCCTATCTCGCCTTCACTCTCTCTCTCTCTCTCTCTCTCTCTCTCTGAGCACCTCCCCCCCCTTCCCCTTTCTTACTGACTCAATGAATTTCACCCCAACTTGCCTTCTTTCTCATCATGACGTAGCCATCTGGATTTTCTCTTTTTTTTTTTTTCGCCATACCTGAGTATTATAATATATACGTATTATGCTAAACCCATAGTAATAATTATCATCTTCAATACATGCTTCAAGCATCCCACTGTCCAAAAAACTGATTTATATCCTGACACAATGTCAGACACGATCTTCCACGATTATACTGAAAGAAACTAGTGCTGGATAGAACCATAAAATGTTCATATACGAGCAAATGGGCTGCCATAGCAACGAAGTGTAGCACCGGCACCCAATAAAGATTTAGCGGCGCTTACAAAATCGATACTGTAGAAGTCGAGTGATCCCGCCTTGCCACATAATACTGACGTGGAGAATATTGAATACACACCTTGAGTTTGCTTAAATGTGGCATTATTTTATGTTTCACCTTACTTCTCAGATCATATCTGCCTATTTACTATCATTAAACTCTATTGGTATGTTTAGTAGTGTATATTTATGATTGGTATCAACAAAAGAGTGAACGATTTAATGAGAATTAAGACTCGTGTGTGTGTGTGTGTGTATGTGTGCCTGTGTGTGTACTTTTAAAAAATCTCGGGGGGGAGGGGGGGAGGATTGCGGGGGGGGGGGTTGTAAACAGAGCTGGAAAACCCCGGGTTCGAGAATGGAATGATGTATGCTAATGGAAAAACTACGATTGGCAAGTCACTAAATAAAACTATGGGGAAAATTGACGTTTCGAAACACCAAGGCTTCAGTGCCGAATTTACCATTAGGCTAGGTAGGCTGAAGCTGGGAGCCTCAAATCTAAGGGGATCCTCGCCGCCTCAGGCCACTCTGCATAATATTTTGTGACACGCGCAGCCTTTTCTTACATATGATGTTACAAAGCACTGCAGTTTCTGAACAAATCTTTTGTAATTTTCCTAGCTTGTGTCCTTTCGACGAGGAATTGCGAAGTGCAGAATTTTAAACACTTATCATCATCATTAGTGTTAATCAGATTATTTAAAACACGTTCATCTTCCTCCTGGCCTGAAGGTGGCGGCTTGGGAGGGGCCTCACGGCTAGAATTGCCTAAGGCCCCTCGTCATCTAAATCCGGCCCTACAAGGCTTTCAATTTCCAACACAATAGCTAAACACAACTGCACATATATTTTTCACGTCATAAACACTTAGGCCCATTGCTCTCTGAGTCAAATCTGTCTTGCCTCAGGCAGTTTTGTGGTCGATGGGGATAAATGGGGTCTTGCACATGAGTGAGACTGAACCAAGCCTGGTCCCACTAGTAAATAACACTATCTTGAGAGATTTTTTTTTTTTAGTTAAAATCTTCTGTGAGCACTAAATAAGTTGCTGTTATCTATCTTTCCTTCGAAACTCTGAACTATGCAATAAGAAAAAACAAATAATGTGAGCTATTGTGCGGACATTGAAAATGTTAAGCTGCGGGAGAAACCCATCAAAATGTCAATTTTTATTGGCACCTGGTACGTGGCACGTGGCTCGTGAACTTCCTCTTTTATATAAAACTGTGTACAGCAGCTAGAAGGCGCAGGTGTCATGGGAAACGGAGAATGGAGAATAGAATTCAATAGACAGAAGCTCTATAAACAGCTCAAAGAGGATATCTAACAAATGACTTGTTGACGTCATGGAATTGGAGAACCAGAACATTTAAAAGTTTGAACGGGTAAATTAAAGAAAGGGTAATTTAATCTTCTTGTGCCCAAATAATATATAGATTGCTTTATCCAAACCGTCTAAAAATGGAAAACTGTTTACAAATGTTCAGATAAACAAATTTCAGAAATAAATATCTATCGCGAAAAAGTATTTGTTGATATTTTAAATCAGTGTATATAAAAAAGAAAAAGTGAGCATTGGGAACCAGGTGATGTGTTTATTATTATTATTATTATTATTATGGAAACGCTGGGCGTTACAGCGTTTAATTTCACATTATTGGTTTCAGGATTATTCTGAGTCTTGCAGGAAGCTAAAGTTAGAATAACCCCGCCGGCTCTTCCGTGTAAGCCTTGCCATAGGTTGTTGTGACCTCTTCGTTTCAGATTCAGACAGTTACCCATGGTACGGCTTGTGCACAGGAGTTAAGTTTTTCTAAACTGCATTGCACAATTTGCCATCAATATATTGGCACGGCGGTGGTCAAACTTGCTTAATGTAAGAGCCACCTACAATAAACTTCAAATGTTCGAAAGCTACAAGATATCAACAAAATTTACACACACGTTTTCATTGTTACATACACATTTTGCTACAAAGCGTTTATATAAATATTAAGAAATATGTGTATGTAACAATATTTGCTCATGTGTACAGTTTTTTAATCTGTTCATTTGTATCAATTTTAGTAATCACAAAGTACACATAACATAATATACACGAAATGTTTTCGAGAAAAAAACAACTCACCAACGACATATTTCACGAGCCGCATATTGAAGGTCAAATAGCCGCATGTAGTTCGCTAGTCGCCATCTGGCTACCCCTGTATTAGAACAAAAGCCATGTGGGAGATCTTTGTTTGGGCTTTCCCGTTTTTTTGTTGTTGTGTTTTTTTTTAGCCATAAAGTTGCAGGTACCTCGAAAACGAACAATAAGCATTTCTAAGAAAATCTGAAGAGGTTGTAAATATTCCCTTACGTATATTATGCTGTGTGGAAAGCTTTCATAAACGTAAATTCGCCTGCTTCACATAAAATAATCACAAAGATAAAGTAACTATTCTTGCTGAATGTCAGTTTGGAAATCGTTCCCTCACCTTTTTTTTTAAAATGAAGCCAATAGTCACTTTTCACTTTTTAAATTTTTTTTTTTTTTTTCAGTATTCCAAGACAAGGATACGTCGACACAGAGATCCACCGTCTTTGCGGTTTGACAGTGTGTAAGAACACACATTGTACACCTCTACATGGTCGCACAACTGAGGTGAATTTTTTGTATTTTAAAGGGGTTTGGGGGGGGGGGGGGGGGTTGCGACATGGGTGTGTTTGATGATTTGTTTTTCTTCAAGGTTTACCCTTAGCCTAAGCTAGGCGCGTACCAGCCGATTTCGATCATTATTTGGATTTGGATATCCCGTTAAACGGATCAGTCCGACTATCCGGATACAAGCGGATATCTGGATACAAGAGGATATCCAGACCCGCTTGTGACCCGTTTATGGCCCGCTTCCGACTTGCTTTAAGAAATCTAGATCAGAGGCTCGTTCCGTAATGATGCAGTTTGTCTTTCCGCCCTGACTCATCTTCAACGGGAAAAAAACAACTTCGTGTGACAACCCCCCCCCCCCACCCCCCACACCCCACCCCCGGCACCGACGCTCGCAAAGTTGCTTGGGTCTCAAAGGAAATCAAAAAAAAAAACCGGGGCACCCAAAAGAACGTCGTTGCCCAACACTACTAGTTTGGCTACGTATCGAAAAAAATAGTTTAATCAGTGGCGGATCTACCATGATACCAATGAAGCTTAATTAAGCTTCAGGGCCCCTAATCCCGGAGGGGCCTTGAAGAAACTTTTTTTCATTGAGTGAAATTTTGATGTTTCCCTATTGTTGCTGGTTTCGAAGGGGGCCCAAATTTACAATTCAAGCATCAAAGTAAAAAAAGAAATGTAGAACCGCCACTGCCTTTAATTTTTTTATTTTTTTTTAAAGGGGTGACATTATTATTACTGCACAAGACGTCTTACAAGGTACAAAAAGTCTTGGGGTCTGGGAACTCCTGAGGACTTTCTAACTACATCGAATGACCTGGTCCGAGAATTTCATGATGAGACACCCCGAAATCTGATCTTGGCCAGTCGCTGTGGATGGTATCAGAGTCGTTGGCAGACAAGCTGTGTCCCCGGGGGAAGAAACAAAATAAGAAAAGGACCCAAAAAAAAAAAAAATTGATCTCTCCATATCGTTAGTCAGTCATTCCGGTTGAAATCGAAAAGAAAATGGGATGTATTAATTCTGTTTCATTGATAGGCGAGCTGGGAGGCGAGTTGGGGTAGCCGAGGTGGTAATGGGGAAAATGGCAAGGGGAAAAAAAAAAAAGGCAATTCAAGTAGGCGGCTTTAAGAGCGTCCATTTGCAGCAAGGGCGGTTGCACGGGAGTATCTGGCGAGTTAGCCTCTTAGATGGATGTTTTTGTTTTGAATGTTGTTACAAGTAGTACGTCCCCAATTTATTATTTTTTTATTAGGCCCTAGGGGTACGTATTTTAAAGCCTTTTGTGACTCCAGAGCTAGAGAGTTCCTCCCCAAAATACCCCTAACAGCAGCAATAAAATTTATTCTTTCAGATTTTCTGGTTGAACGGGTTAGGGACTCGATAAGAACTAGGGTTGAGGATAGAGGCGGGGTAAGAGATAGGCACGTATCCGTACGCACTCCTGGTGCAAATTGTGCAATACCTGTTTGTTTTTTAGACCAGAAAACAAAAAATTTAATATAATTTGACTTTTTTGTTTTGTTGTCTGTTTCACATGATTTTTTTATTTTTTTTGGAAGCGCATATTGGACAGTGCATATCCGTACAACGCACACAATTCGATGACGTAGAACACACATCGGAATACTATATTACTGACCTTGTTAATTTGCATAGTTTTTAAGAATATGAATCGGCTTAGTAGCAAAACAATCCGACTTCTGCTCGGAGATTGCGTGATCTGCGCTAATGATATACTTGAGTGTACGTCGATCACCAATGACTACCCCAACCCCTTTTCGCCTGATTAGTCAATCTGACTACCGCCCATTGATACAAACTGACTAGACCCTCACGCTCCCCGGTCGATCTGACTATTCCATGGATATGCACTGTCCATATCCATACAACATGCTGTACGGATATACACTTCCTTTTTTTTTTCGTTCGTCTTTTGGTTTTTCCGACATCCGCCACCGTAGATGGAAAAATTAAAAACAACAAACGGAAACTGGAAACCGCCTTTTTAAAAGCATTAAAGTTAGGGAAAATTGAACTGGGAACTGCCAAGATGATAAAACAAGGCAATGGAACATTAAATTGTTTTTCCAAAACAGTTACGTTTATTTTCGGAGACAGCAGATTGCCATTTCTAGGTTGACAGCTCCCGACAAAATACACGTAAATGTACTTTGGAGGCAACGTCGGGGATTAAAGTTCAGGTGGTTAATATTTTTTTCAACACTTATGCTTCAACGAGTGTACACATTATATGTGGATTAACAGCCTCTAGTTTTTGTACTATATTTTGATGAAGACATCGTGTATAACAAATGCAGCGCAACATTTTTAAATCGTTTAATTGATGGAAACAGACGAGAACAAAAAGAGATATAAAGGAAAAGTGTCAATTAATTATGTTTTAGAGTTTACAAGCGCTCGCTCATTATGGTTTGAAATGCATTCGCAGTGTTATCCGTGAGAGAACGGCAAACCCCTGCAAATTTAATGTCCAGACCCATTTCCCGTGTAATAAAATTAATGATGCGTTATTTTTTTATTTTTTTTTGGTACATCCGGTATGTGGTTGTGGAGCAGAAGCGGAGGAACACACAACGACGGATGGTAACTGCACAAACGGGTCTTTCCAGGCAAAGCACACAATTCTATGGTCGTTACTTTGACTACAGTCTGAAACAAACATAAACAAGGACGAGCTCTTGTTTATTTGTACCTTCATTTTCAAGCAATTGTTCTTCTTTTTCCTTTAACCTTTTTTGTAACTAGTGGTAAGAAACTTTACAGATGGAGCGGGGCAGATGACGATCTTCAGAGGAAGAGTGGATTCTTTCATTAGATGTTTCGGCCTTTAACTTCCTGACATCTTCAAGATCCCCGGCCACACCCAGTTCTTGGCTCTCGATGTTCGTCACCCACTGTTTTTTTTTTTTCGTCGTCGGACTCTTCTTTGGGTTTGAACCCGTACCGCTTTTTTCTGTTTTTTGTGCAGGTGTCTTATTAATCCATTTAGTCAAAACTGCCACCGGTTATATGGTATGATTTTAGGCTATGTGAATTTGGTGTTCATTTCTTTTACACCAAATCCAGCAGGAAGCATTTTCCGCTGTTGTTGCTATTTCCTTAAGGGCACTCCTAATTTTCCTGCCACCTAGATTGAGTCAGAAAGTATGTATGTATAGAGAGGTTTCACTATTGGTCGATTTGCACTGCGAGACACGGGAGGTTCCGCGAAACCATTGTTAGCATGGAGCGGAAAGTAGGTCGCTGCGGTAAACAATACCCATTTGTGCATTTCCACGGGGAGTAAGAGCTTACAAACGGCTCTAAATAGTTTCAATCAGCCCAAAAATATGAACAAACTACAGTAAACAGATATACACACTATCTTTGGTGA
The DNA here is from genome assembly GCA_963931925.1 of Onchidella celtica. NCBI lineage: Eukaryota > Metazoa > Mollusca > Gastropoda > Systellommatophora > Onchidiidae > Onchidella > Onchidella celtica. The sequence goes on from OZ007571.1 coordinate 52,075,932, forward strand.
AGGCGGACTCTTTCAAGTCTTCAATTTCTTGTTTACCGCAGCGACCTAGTTTTGCGATTTGGTGGAAGTGACATCTCTCTATACATCCATACTCTCTGATAGAGTTTCTTCAGAAGAGAGTACACTGTTGAACCAACAAATCCCCTTGCTCCTACTTCCACGGCGAATATACTTGACTTCATTCCGGCACAGTTATCAAGACAGAAAAAAGCAACATAAAAGGAAGGCTGTTGTTAGGGAACAGTGGTATTTTACATTATACTAGCCGACCCGCGCAAGAAAAATCTTGCAGATTCTTTGTAGGAGACCCGACCGTATACCTTCGATGCAATGACTAATATAACTTAGGTAGGAATACGCATATGTGATTAGTCAAAAATTTGGCAAAAAGAAAACGTTGCACGTATCAAGTCCTCGCGTAAGAAATACATGTAATATCACAATGAAAAGCAAACTAAAAGAGAAGACAGAAGATGGCCGATATTTCGGCAACAGCCTTTTTCAAGGAAAAAAAACGAAAAGACCAACAGAGAATAAAAATGGAAAATTGAACAGATAAAACAGATGTGATTACGCTACGCTGGTTTTCGACCGCCAATGTGTAAAGAGAGGTTAAGGACGAACTTTTCGATCAGGCTTTTCGATTCTACTCGACAGAGATGCGTCTCGTACTTTGCGGATCAAAATATCGTAATTGAATAATAATAAAGATTGATTATTTTTTTTTTATCAAAATGAATGTGTCCACGTAACTAACCATCAGAAATTGAAGCAGTGCACTAGGTTTTTTATAACTTTTTATCTGGCGGTCACCCAAGTTTTCGGTGATTACATGTTCAACCTCAAGCTCCATTACAGTAAGAAGCTATAGATCTAGATGAACAGTGAACACAACCCAGCATTTTCTTTACTTAGCTTTGTAACTGGCATAAAACATACAAAGGCTACAAGGGCATGCGTTGGAACGTAAGTGGCTGGAAAATTCTGGAGCTGAAAGCCCTTTACTTGCGTGATAGGTCGCAGTTTTGACACTTGTCAAACGCGAATTGCTGAAAGTTAAGTGGGAAAAAGTGTTGAGGTCTTTGTTTTGGAAGGGCCTTTGCCCTTAGCATTTGCATCTCTGTTTTTCTTATCTTTTTGTTGTTGTTGTATTTGTATGTATTTGTACACTTGTTTGATCCCATTTGGGGGTTGGGGGTTGGGGGGGGGGGGCATTCGTTTTTTTTAAATTTTGCCCAGCCAGACGACATTCCATTAAGAGATTGGAAACGCTTATCCCTGGCAAGTGGCCATTCTAATACCAAGTGCTTTTCTGTTTATCATAGGGGAGATGTGGGTAATATGGACCCGGAGATAAATTGAACCACCGTAATTTCTAAAAGACGAACCATTTTGCGGACGTCAGTACCGAATATTTTTTGAAGGAAAGATTACTCCTACCCATCTGCATCAGTCATTTTTTTTTAATTTTGCCCAAGCAGACGACATTCCATTAACAGATTAGAAACGCTTATCCCGGGCAAGTGGCCATTCTAATACCAAGTGCTTTAATTTCTGGTTATCATAGGGGCCTACAAATGCCAAAATGATAACGGGAGTTTCATTGAAACTTATAAGCAGTGGAACGTTTCAAAGACCAAGGCACCTAAAACTTAACCCTAAGCCAGACCCTGATCTTTATGAAATATTCGGGATTTAGTTCCATCACAGACCATCGGTGTCGGCTCGAGTGCCATTTTGGCAAAGAAAATGATAAAAGAGGAACGCTTGAAATCTGATTGGTCAGAAATTTCCAAACCAGGTTGTAATAATAACAAGAGAGGGAGAGAGAGAGAGGGGGGGGAAGAGAGAGTGAGAGAGAAGAGAGAGAGGGAGAGGGAGAGAGAAGAGAGAGAGAGAGAGAGAGAGGATCAGGGAAATTCCTCCAAATTTCCCACATGCCTGCCCCGACCGGGAACAGAACTCGGTACTTTCAGCATGAGAGGCGAATACCTTGCCTCTAGGCCAACGTGCCGGCTGAAATTGGAAAAACAATGACATTTCCCATTAAAGCCCATCGCAAACAAGCAAATTTACAGTAGTTTACGTTAAATATTTAAAAAGGGGATGGTTCATCGACCGTGTCATTTACCTTTACGTGGGATTAATCAATAAACACAGAACATTATAAATTTTTTATTGTAGTTGTTAGTGCCTTTATGTTGTTGGTAATGGTGATTGGGGTGGTATTAGATGTACTGCGTATATTGAATAGTCGGGTTTTGATTTGGCGTTAGGATAGGTGCGGCACTAGCCGATTCTGATCGCCCGATTAGTTGGATGGTGACGTCACGTCATTAATACAATCATGAATACCACAAACTTGCGAATACGTTAGCAGGACGGGTTGCGTCCAGGCGCTGGTATAATGTATCACATGAAGCTGCTTCCAAACATTGGTATAATGTATCACATGAAGCTGCTTCCAAACATTGGTATAATGTATCACACGAAGCTGCGTCCAGGCATTGGTATAATGTATCACATGAAGCTGCGTTCAGGTATTGGTATAATGTATCACATGAAGCTGCGTCCAGGCATTGGTATAATGTATCACATGAAGCTGCGTTCAGGCATTGGTATAATGTATCACATGAAGCTGCGTCCAGGCATTGGTATAATGTATCACACGAAGCTGCGTCCAGGCATTGGTATAATGTATCACATAAAGCTGCCTTTCTATTGCTATGAACATGTCCTAAAATAATGCCTTTATAATCCCAGACATTTTTTCGATTACATGCACATTTATAGCGCCGTTTGGATGGTTTCCCCTGGTCTATTGACGCTAACGATCTGAATTCGCGCACAAGCTTCTGTCAGACCAGGCCTGTTGGAATGAATCCTCTCTATATCTCACCCACCCCCCACCTCCACCCCATCCCTCGCTTTTTCTCCTATATGTCGTCTCGTTCGGCACCCAGCGGACATTCCATTTATAGATTGGAAACGCTTATCCGTGCCAAGTGGCCTTTCTACAACCAAGTGCTTTTCTGGTCTTCATACAAATGCCAAAATGATAATGGGAGTTTTATTGAAATGTATCAGCAGTGGAACGTTTCAAAGGCCAAGGCACCTAAAACTTAACCCTAACTCCGACCCTGATCTTTATGAAATATTAGGGATTTAGCGACATCGCAGATCATTGATGTCGGCTCGACTGCCATTTTGGCAAAGAAAATGATGACTAAGGAACAGACTGCCTGAAATCCGATTGGTCAGAAATGTCCAAACTAGGTCGTAATACATGAAAAAGAGAGACACACACACACTCACAGAGAACGGGGACAGAGACAGACAGATGGAGAGACAGGGACGAGAGAGATAGAAAGGGAGAAAGAGCTAGGAAGGCAGAGAGAGAGAGAGAGACAGAGCGGAGGGAGGGAGAAAAGTTACGTGTGTGTATATTGATGATGACATCAGCAATGAAGAAATATCAAAAACAACCAAAAAACTGTGGGGTCGCAGCAAGGCTATAAGCAATGAAGGTATGTGTCATGATTCGGATGTTGTTAGAACTCTGTGTTTTTACCAGGGCCATGAGAAATTGGCTGGTGGCCTTGAACGGTCCTCGCGAATTATAGTTGGTGAGTAAAGAAATGTAAAGTTAAACTGTTAGATTCACGATTGTCGGTTTTAATGTTCGTGATTAATAAGTAATGGAGTAGGGGTGAAACAAGGTGGGGATAGTTGACATTGTTAAGTATGACTAGACAAGTTTTTGCACGTTAACTGGCTGGTAGAATAGTGCAGACGTATTACTACAATTAAAATGGTGGGAGGTTTCGGCCAATGAGATTGCTGAACTAATTGGGCCAGCGGACTAGCACTGCTGGGTAGTTGGATAGTATAAAACATCGTGTAACGTTAAGATTCATTGAATACAGACGAGCAGAAGCATCGTGTCGTGAAGTATCTCCGGTTGGCCAGTATCTGAACTGTGTGATTTGAAGACTAGAAGTCCTTGCTAACGGACTGACTGAGCTCTAGAAAGAAAGGTCTGAGTGGGCTGACCTTTAAAAGCCCACGCTGCGCTCTTTTGATGTTCGCGCCTACCAGTAGAAAAGGCTGCGGAACGAGAAGAAAAGGCCGCAGAGAGATTACGCCTAGAAAAGGCTGCGGAACGAGAAGAAAAGGCCGCAGAGATATTACGCCAAGAAAAAGCCGCGGAACGAGACGAGAGAGCCGCGGAACGCGCGGAGAAACAGGCTCAAAGAGAGTACGAGCTCGCGTTGAAACAGTTGGAACCGAAGCAAGCCCAAACTACCGGGGCTCTGGAATTTACTTCCAATAATAAAACGAAGCCTAAATTGCCAACCTTTAATGATAAGGTTGATCGCATTGATTCCTACCTCCACCGCTTCGAACTCCATGCTGTTTGCGCGGGATGGCAGCGTAGTGAGTACACATCATGCCTCGCCAATCTTTTGACAGGGAGAGCGTTGGAAGTTTTCCATAGCCTCACTATTGATGACGCTAGGGACTATGACATTCTAAAGACCGCGCTATTAAAGCGTTTCCAACATACGGAAGATGGATTTCATAAGCGTTTCCGCGATTGCAAGCCGGAAGCATCTGAGAATTTTTCCACTTACGTGGACCGCCTCCGCCACCTACTCAGCCGTTGGACTGAGTTGGCCGGTGTGGAAGAGGGAAACTACAAGAAACTGTATGATTTAATACTTAAAGACCAAATATATATGTCCTGCCACACGGACCTGGTGGCGCATTTTAAGGAACAAGCCCCCAAAACTACCGTCGAGATAACATCGATGGCGGAACGGTATGCTGCGGCTCACCCTAATCGATCGTTAGCTAAAGCTAAAGTAAGCGAACCGTGTTACGCCGGCGCTGCTACTAAGTCACCGGTACCGTCCAGACAATCATGACAGCCGTTTCGACAGTCGCCGCAAGTTCGTCCACGGTCCGAGCCGCCGTTTAGCAGAAGGCAACCGAATCCCCATAAATTTTCTCGGGACTGGGAACCCCGATATACACGTCCTTTCCCTACCGGAGGACCGCGTAACAACTACTATCAAGCGCCCCCATTTCCTTCTTATCGAGGTACACCTCGAAGGGACGATAATCCAGTCTACTGTTATAGATGTGGCGCCGGAGGCCACATTGCGCGACAATGCAGAGTTAGATTAGATGCGGCAAATGCATGCTCTGTAGCATTCACCGAAAACCGCGGTGATAGAACTAGGAATGCCGAAACCGTCAGTAAAGTTATTCCAGTTATGTCCGCCCTCCACGAGCGAGGCGCGCTGACATTGTATGAGGGACGAGTAAACGCCATACGAGCATCCGTATTGCGAGATTCAGGCTGTACGACCGTCGGTGTACGTGAATCGCTGGTCCGTCCTGCACAACTCCTGGATCGCGATGCGACATGCATTACTTTTGGTGGTTCAGTTGAACATTTTCGTTTGGCGGAAATATATGTTGACACACCGTTTATAACTGGTGTTGTCACGGCCTGTGTGCTGCCAAATCCGGTCGCCGACCTAATCGTTGGGAATATTCCTCACTTAAAGGACGTCTCCGATGGCGAACTCGAGATTTGGGACGATGATAACGACATTGCGTGTGTCACGACAAGACAACAATCGCGTCGCCAGAGTGACGACACATTACGATCGCCTGTCGTCGACTTGGATGTGACCCCCGAGATTTTTCGTAACGAACAGCGCACAGATCCATCACTAAAGCCCCTCTTTGCTAAGATTCATCCGGACAACCCGGATACAACCAGGTTCTGCCTTAAAGACGACCTCCTATATCGCGTTTTTCGGGGAAAGCGCGAAACTATTTTGCAATTGGTCATACCAAGATCATTTCGCCGAGACATCACCCGCCTCGCGCACGACACGCCATTGTCGGGCCACCAGGGCAAAGCGAGAACAAAATCGAGAGTACTGTCTGCTTTTTTGGCCCGGGGTTTACGGTGACATAAATAGCTATGTGTCGCGTTGCGATACATGCCAGAAAAGAACCCCCAAAGGAAAAACTTCGCGGGCACCTATACAAGAGATGCCGCCGGTTTCCACTCCATTTCAGCGAGTTGCCGTCGACATCGTCGGGCCATTACATAAGTCGGATAGAGGCCATCGGTTTATTCTATCAGTAATCGATTATGCCACCCGTTGGCCTGAGGCTATCCCGTTAAAAGAAATGTCGGCCGATCACGTCGCCGAGGCATTGGTTACCATATTCACGCGCGTCGGATTCCCGTCCGAATTATTATCCGACAGAGGTCCGCAATTCACCTCCGACCTTTTCAGGAAAGTACTGGAACTCACGGGCATTGGGCAGAAACTTACGTCACCATACCATCCACAGTCCAATAGCTGTTGCGAGCGCTGGAATGCCACCATGAAAGCTATGCTGGCACGCGTTTCAGCCGATAGACCTGGTGACTGGGACCGTCGACTTCCGGCCATCTTGTTCGCATATAGGGAACTCCCAAATGCGACAACGGGTTTTTCCCCGTTTGAACTTTTATACGGTCGAAAACCACGTGGCCCGATGGCCATTTTACGCGATTTATACGCCGGTTCTGATACCGACGTTCCTGATACGCGATCCGCGTATCAGTACATAGTCGATCTCCGACATAGAATAGTTAATGCATGCGACCTGGCTCGACAATTTGCATGCGTACGGACGTCATTTATAGGATATCGCGATCAGGGTAGTCGGTTAAGAACCCTGTCAGTCGGAGATCGGGCATTGGTGCTGTTACCAGAAACGAACAACAAACTACTCCTCACTTGGAAAGGCCCCTTTCTAGTTAAAAAGCGACTCTCGAGAGTTAATTATCTCATTACCATCCGTGGTAACGATAAGGTGTACCATATTAATATGTTGAAAAAGTATATTACCGATGATCAAAGTCATCACGATCATTCATGCCATGTTGTGGCCCAAGCAAACGCAGCGATGGTCACTATCGATGACAACGACCGGGAGCCATTACCTATGACTAGATCGCTCCTATCCTTGCAAGCCACAGACGACGCGACTTCCGTTAATATCAATCCACAGCTGGATCAAAGTAAAACACAGGACATAATGGATCTTGTTCGGGAGTTTGCGCCAGTATTCACTGATTTGCCGGGTAAAACATCCTTAGTTCAACACGTCATCCGGTTGCACTCGGACGTACAGCGAGTTTCAGACCCCTATGGGTCTCATGCAACGGAGGTTCATGCCATTCGGTCTCGTAACGGCACCAGCGACCTTTGCGAGGATGATGAACATCCTACTGCAGCAGACACCATGCGTCCTAAGCTACTTTGACGACATTTGAGCTTTCCATACGAATTGGAAAGGCCATTTAGAGGCACTTCGTCAAGTGCTTAGTAAACTTCGAGATGCCGGGCTTACAGCTAAGCCTAGCAAAGTCTTCCTGGGTTATACGCAGATTAACTTTCTGGGACATACTATCGCCAAAGGCGTCCAAACACCGGACGACAGTAAGATAAGTAAGATGTTAAAACTCCAGGCTCCTCATACTAAGAAGCAGGTTCGTAGCCTGTTAGGCTTCTTAAGCTATTATCGGAAATTCGTTCCTAATTTTTCGGCCCTTACGGCCCCGTTATCCGATCTTACAAGAAAAGACCGACCCAACAAAATTATCTGGACTACGCAGTGCGCCACCGCGCTCGCGACAGTGCAGCAACTGTTCTCCAGTTTGCCGCTGCTTATCCTACCAAATATTAGGCGCACCTTCACCGTCCGCACTGACGCGTCGGACCAGGGAATTGGAGCTGTTTTGCTCCAGGAAAGAGATGGCTTATTGCGCCCGTGTATGTATGCTAGCCGGAAATTACTTCCGAGAGAGCAGAGATACGCTATCATAGAGCGAGAATGCCTGGCGATTGTATACGCCGTAGACGCGTTTTCCCGCTACCTACTTATGACGGAATTCGTCATCGAGACAGACCATAAACCGTTGTTATTTCTAAAATCGAACCGAGCCAAGAACGCTCGTTTGACCAGATGGAGTCTGGCCCTTCAGGAATATCGCTTCATTATAAAGGCCATTCCTGGTGGAGACAATGTCCATGCCGACCTATTATCACGGTTACCTTAATCTTGTTGTATTTTAGTCTGTCATATGTACTGGGGTTGGATGGGATTAGCACCTCATTCTGAGACCGAGGGATGGTATCACATATTTTTCACCCATTGTGAACACTTTTCACCTACCCCTGTGCTTTCCTTTGATCCAACAGCTATTTTACTGACGTCGACCCGTATTTTGGCCACACCAGACGTTGTTGCCCAGGGTCGAGGACGAGAAGTCATGGCAGACCAGGAGTCCAGATCCACTAATGCCATCGATGCTACTATAGTTATCTTTTCTTGATTATTATTCATTGTATGTATGCATTCCTGATGACATTCGCACAGGATCAATGTTGTACTCTAAAATTTTAGAGTTATGATTGTTAATGTCTGCGTATTTAGAGGTAAGATTTAATCCTCAGAGACATAGATACTTTTGGACGGAGCCTTAAGATTTTCATGAAGTTTTGTCCATCAATGATACCCGTCCTGTAGGTTTTTTTTTTCAACTTTTATAGTATTCTTAGTTATTACCTAGTTAAGTTCACCTTTCGAGCAATTTCTCGACTCATGCCTTCCCCTTACGATAATAATTTATATCGTTAAAATTGCAAATTTTAACTGGGGTGGGGGATGTGTCATGATTCGGATGTTGTTAGAACTCTGTGTTTTTACCAGGGCCATGAGAAATTGGCTGGTGGCCTTGAACAGTCCTCGCGAATTATAGTTGGTGAGTAAAGAAATGTAAAGTTAAACTGTTAGATTCACGATTGTCGGTTTTAATGTTCGTGATTAATAAGTAATGGAGTAGGGGTGAAACAAGGTGGGGATAGTTGACATTGTTAAGTATGACTAGACAAGTTTTTGCACGTTAACTGGCTGGTAGAATAGTGCAGACGTATTACTACAATTAAAATGGTGGGAGGTTTCGGCCAATGAGATTGCTGAACTAATTGGGCCAGCGGACTAGCACTGCTGGGTAGTTGGATAGTATAAAACATCGTGTAACGTTAAGATTCATTGAATACAGACGAGCAGAAGCATCGTGTCGTGAAGTATCTCCGGTTGGCCAGTATCTGAACTGTGTGATTTGAAGACTAGAAGTCCTTGCTAACGGACTGACTGAGCTCTAGAAAGAAAGGTCTGAGTGGGCTGACCTTTAAAAGCCCACGCTGCGCTCTTTTGATGTTCGCGCCTACCAGTAGGCGTGACCAACGGTAATATATCTTATTTGTCTAAGCATAATAGAAGTTCAGAGATAGAGAGAGAACCACAGCTTCATAGGAAGTCTAAGGAAACCCCAGCTGGCACTCGACGAACGAGTGGCCCGTATTATAGATCTATCTCCATAGTATGATTGAAGTAATATAGCACATTGTTGATGAATTGAATAGTGATTGTGCATATATATATATATATAGTCTTTTGCAACTGCTTAATTACCTACAAGCCGAAGTGTGCTTCTGTAGGCTTTGAACGTACTGGGCTCTCCTAACATTCAAGCCCATATGATTTAGGGAGAGTTTGCCTGGCGACTGGCCAGTGGCGACTCAACTGTCACTTTAGATTGATATCTAGTTTCGTATAATATACACATTTGCTATTGATTGCAGTACATCCAATAAGGAACCATAGTTACATGAATATCATAGATTAAGTTAGTAATTAGAATTTATTGCTTTGAATATACCTCTATTGTCTTTTGTTTTGTTTATTAATATTTAAATAATAAGATGGCCTGACTGGCCTGACATAGATATACGCTCTAGTTATTTAATACTTTTCTTGTGTGGTTGTGTCCGAGTGTGAGTTAGCTGCCTCTCGTGCAGTCATAACATCCCCAAGACCCTAACTCTGCTCGTGACAGTATGTCACAGATATGAGAGTATAAGCTCACCAGGAGAGCTTAGCTGTTTCAAAATCAGACCTTGAAAATCTGAACTCCTTATACTGAACTTGTTTTTTTTTATTACATGTATTATTTTACGACCCAAAGTTTAAAGCAATAATAAATTGTACATGTCATGTTATATTTTCAAGATGACTGAAAGCTTCATTGATTAGGAAGACCACGTAAGCTGCAAACGTGATTTCCATAGCAAGTGGCTGGAATTATACAAAAGGCGCCAGACATGAATACATCTTGTTTCGCTTTCACGTTCTGACTTTTTCATTAGCCATGTCATCTTGTTACCTTCAAGTGTCATCTTCAGTTACAACTGTATTAAAAAGTGTCATGTTGTTCTTTGTTATTTCGTAATTCCGGTGACAGAATGTCAAGTGTTTTACTGGAAGAAAATGGATCTCTTTTTTGCAAATCAAAAAAGAAAAATGTACATAATAATTACCAATGTCTGAATTTTGTTTAGAACAGCTGTGTTCACGCAACGTGTCGTCAAAAATTGAGGCAGTACATAAAATTTCATAATTTTTGGTCACTTAGTCACAAAGTTTTAGGTTTTTACAAGTTACGTGACTGTGCGCCCTCCAGCTCCGTTACAGTAAGATTAAATTATTATTTTTTTTGTAAACTAGATGAGGTACCCGGCATTGTCCATGATAAACCTATTAACCCGCCGTTCTATCTGTCTCTCTTTTTGGCCTAGAAAGCTTCCCATATTAGTAGGGGGCCAACTTGCTCTATCTCTTCAAACAAGCGTTGAACCTTGCACTAAAAAATGTACTCTTGTTTGTTATATTTTCATTTAAAGTGATCCCCTGGGCGTAAGAAACTGATGGATATATTTGGCTAAAGGGTGGCATTACAAATGTAGACGCGATTTTGTCCCCACTGTTATTTAGATAATATACCTCAATTTTAACGGGGGTGGGGTAAGAAAATTTTCACTACTTTCTTGGTTTTCTATAGATTTCACGGGCATCAGAGCATTACGCACTCATTTCTGGTAGGGAAACTGCGCAAACGGAATTGAACGCGTATTAATAACGCTTCCGTTGCGGTGGGCTTACTACAGGGAACTAAAACAGAGATCATTGTATATTACATTTTTACAACTTTTTACTTAAAAATACCTGAAAGTTGAATCAACACAATCGGTTGGGCTGGATTACTTGACACTTAAGAAAATTAATTCTATAGACTTTGAAACTGCCATTTAGGCTCTGGCGTGGAGCAAAAAAAAAAGGGGGTGGGGGGGGGGGGTCAAAGTTGCCCCACAATGAATTACTCCCGCCACTAATTTTTTTTAACAATAAAATTAAATTAGATTACCAAAGACGTCAAAACTCCCTACGATTAAAAGGAACGGCAGTAGAAAAAACAAGCAGAGCTCTGCCTTGCACAGCCACTCCAGAGCCGTCTTAACGCATGGACACGCTGGGTAGTTGCCAGGGGCCCCGAGGGTTTAGGGGGCCCCATGTATGCAAATTTATGAGTAGTTCCGTAGGGAGCGGGCTGCAGCCTATTGCTTTGCCCACGGGCCCTTAATGATGTAAAGACAGCCCTGCAGCTATTGCTCGCTATTCACATGGCATTCAGCACTCTGTTCTATCCTCCCTATCCTCACTTTCCTTTTGTCTCTCTCTCTCTCATACAATTAAACTACAGTCTTGCATCAGAACTCATGCGCACCAAAACATTACGCACCAAACTGAACGCTTGATACGATTACTTTTTATGACATGTACGATACTATAATATGTAACGAAACAAACATGCAAAAATACTGATGTTACATAGCAATAAACATTGTTATTTTTTTTTAATACATGCTTGAAGTAAACAACTTTTAATTATAGCCATCATCTTCCTTATCTCAATTGCCACCTTCCTGCCAAATTTAAGGCCTGAAGAGTGTATAGTTTGGTCAGTTAGTCACGCCAAAGGTTGCAAGTTACTGAAATATATAATAGACTAGATGACCTACCGGGCATTCCCCGGGATAAACAATAATGTGCTCCCCCCCCCCCCCCTCTCTCTGTCTCTCTCTCTCATATAATAAAAGTAATAATCTAGGGTCTTGCTTCAGAACTCATGCGCACCAGAACACTACGCACCAAACTGAACGCTTGATACGGTTACTTTTCATGGCGTGCACGGTACTATATATTTCGAAACAAACGTGCAAAAATACAGATGTTACATAGGAATAAACATTGTTATTTTTTAAAAATACATGCTTGAAGTAAACAACTTTCAATTATAGCCATCATCTTCCTTATCTCAATTGCCACCTTCCTGCCAAATTTAAGGCCTGAAGAGTGTATAGTCTAGTCAGTTAGTCATGCCAAAGGTTGCAAGTTACTGAAATATATAATAGATGTGTCATGTTTACGGAAACGGCCGGAAACACTTTCTTTTGACTACTTGAAGGATTTTTTAAATTTTTTTTGCCGTTTCCGTTTCCGTACACACAAAAACACAGCTTCACTGTGTCAAAGTTGCAGTTTTATTACTGCGTACTAGGCGTTTTGTTTTTTTTAATGATCACTAACATTTCATCTGAGCACATTAAAATAGGGAATGACATAGACTTCATCTTATTCCCTCTTCCCAATCATTCACTCCATCATGCAATTCACATCTTTAACTCTGTCAAAATGGCGGGTTCAAAAATTGAAAAATACCTCACAAATTTCAAGGACCAGACAAGTTGAAGTGGTTCCTAAAACCTCGACTCTAACTTTCTTGGGTCGGGTTCAAATGTGGCAACAACAACAAGCTAAAAAAAAAAAAACAAAAGACGTGACCAATAAAAGCTGTAGGTAGTAAAGCCCCACATTAGAATAGGGAAAAGAAATAAAGAAAGAAACTATACAATCACTCACAAAAGAATTGGAAATGAAAGGGTGAAAAAAAAACTATTTTATTCCAAGCCTTTCTGAGACCCTAATTTTTGTTTTTTGTTTTTCCATTTTCCCAAGTGAGACCATCGTGGATGTATCATCACTGCAACAGTGGGTGTCACGTGACGAGAGATACCATAGGAACATAATAACAACAGGCTCTGGAACTCCCCCTAACACGTCCATCCCCTAATGGAATCCTTAATCTCCTGGCAATTTCTCTGATCGGTCCTGGAATCGTTTGTAGCCAAAATCTGATTTCGTGATTACTACCAGGGCGATGACATTAAGAATGGCAAGTTATTACTAACTTCATTCGCAAAGATAGCTGGTTTAATTCATTGCTGCCAGGAATCATAATCACTGTAATTTCCTCTCTGTCGGGAACTAAACTGTTGCCTATCACGCACGAGCCTTTGACCGCTCACAGATCAAATGTCACCATCTCATACAGGACGTGACTCAGATGGGATGCGCATGTCTGAAGTGATGATTCTCCAGTCGCCTGAAGCTTCTTTGCTTGCCAGGGAATGGGGGAGAACGCCGCCTGATTAACCAAAAGATAAGAAAAAAGAAAACGCAAAAGAGCGAAGTAAAAATACAAAAGATTTCTGACCTCTCCGAATGCAAGCATTACTGATCGTGCTCTGCACACACGGAGGACTACAGGTATTGGTGTACATAACAGTCGCCATACGATTTTTTTCCCTCTGCAATTGCTGTTATATGCGGCAAATCTTTTTTTTTTAATTTCAAATGACGTGGTTGCAGTTACTAAATATAAAAACTAATAAAGTAAAACGAAAAGGAGCAGCCTATTATGTCAAAACCAACCAATACATCGAGAGATTTCAAACGTTTACACAATTATGCTACTAGCAATAATCATACTACATGTAATGTCAGTTTTTTTGTTTTGTTTTGTTTTTTGTTTTTTTGTTATTTAGACAATAGCACGAGTGTAATAATATGATAAACAGCAATCAAAAATGAGCATAGACAATACGTTACCAATTCATTTTTAAGGGTTAAACGAAGTCGACTAATGGTTTCTAGATAAAGTATCCACCAGTAAGCTGCATCTCTCCAATAGCATGACCGAGCGAATCACTGCAAGGTTATCTCATATCTGATTACACTAAATAAGGAATCATCTGGCGATGATTAAACGTCATCCCATCTCTGGGAACTCCCTCCCCCCCCCCCCCCGGGGGGGATTGGTTATTTATGGTTATTTATTAACCTGTCACCTAGGGCCCAGCAATGATGGAGGTTTCCCCTGGTCCGCGCTGAGCTAGCAATTTTTTTTGTTTCCTTTTTTTTCTGCTGGACCGAAGGGCCGGATTGGAAATTGATGAATTGTGCAGAATGGGAATCTGGACAATGGTGAATGTGTGAAACACGACCCCGCACTCAAAGCGTATTCCCTGTGGAGGCCTTGGTGAGAGTTGGCAGGGCAAACTCAGGAATGAAAGAACGAGGTGTACTGTGGTTGTCTGCACGAGCTTTATACCACAGGGACAACCTAAGCCGAGAATGGGATTTCGCAATTGAGACAGAGCAAGCTGTCTAACCCTTTGATAGCTAATGCTGTAAAACTGGTTTTTATATAGTTTTAGTGATGCATAAATCCTGTAAGTACCAACTTTTCATGCAGAATGACACGTGTTTGTAATTTAAAAATGATCTGCTTAAAAATGCTATTTACGGTCACCTGAACTCGAAGTTGTTTATATTTTACTGAGCCGACACTGAAAGGGTTAAACCTTAATACTTTTTATCTTTCTTATTATTCTTGACTAATTCCTCTGTTCTTCTACCGCGTACCACATGCACCCCTCTACCCAACTCAAGAAACTCATCTCCACAAGGCATATCCTCATAATAGTGCCGAATTTTTAAACCTGGCTATTTTGTATCATATTTTTCCATTCTCCTTGATCAAAATGAGTCTCTTTTTTACGACTCACAAAAATCATAAATAGGTCATATTAACGACTGAATTCTGTCTCAAATGGATGCGTCAATGTTATCCATCGTCAAAAATTGAGACAGTGAACAAAATTTCATGATTTTTGGTCAAGTGGTCACCAAGTTTAAGGTGCTTACATGTTCACCCTCTACCTCCATTATAATTTGATAATTACATACTCAAACTGGCATCAGAGCATTGCATGATGGTCTACATCTCAATTCTGGTGACGTAAAGGAAACATAATTATCACTTACCAATTGCCAGAGAAATGCAGAGAAAAACAGGAAATGACATGAAATCGCTCATATTACCAGGGATGAAGCTATTAGCTGGCCACCGAGATGGTTTTGCCTTTGATGTACTCAAATTCTACTCTCTGGGGACCTTTCGTCGTGAAAATCCTGTTGCGGTTATGGAAATTCAATAATGTTGCCACGGGGAAGACTTATTTCCTTGCTCAGTAATGGTGCGGTTGGGGTTCCTTCCTGCGGTAAAACGATCACAGAAGCCGAACTATTGGAAGCTGTGAGTGTCTGACGCTGGTGGTGCTGGCTCCAGTTATGATAGACGGAAATGAGCTCTCGGTGGAAACAATACATCATGTAGCAAAATTACAGGTAAAACGGAAAGTGGCTGTGGTAAGAAATGACTTTGTCTGTGGTGGTATTAGCGAGAGTTATTATAGAAATTATGAAAACAGCAGATGTGGTAGCCGGGATGGTGGTAATAAAGGTGGTCAAAATAAGTAGCAGTAGGAGAACAGTAGTCGCTGTAGTAGAGGTAGTGATTGTAGTGACAGAACTTGCAGTAGCAGTATTGATCGAAGAGTTGGCTGTTGTGGTAGTCATTAATAGAGTAGTAAAAGCAGTAGTACTTATTGCGATACAATAAGTAGTGGTAGCCGTTTGTATTCGAGTTTGGAGAAAGCGAGTTGTGCTAAGATGAAACAAGATGATAGACAGAAATAAACATAGCAGAATGATAGGGCAGAGGGAGACCCTGCCACAGGCGCCCACCAACCACCTACAATGGTAGTTGTTGTTGTAACAGTCATGTTGGTGATGGTGACAAAGACGTAACACTGATAATGGTAGTGGCGGACCTAGATTTTTGGGACTCTGAAGCTGGAACTGTTATGGGGCCCCTTCGCAACCAGCAAACAATAGGGCAACATCCAAAATTCTCTCATTAAAAAAGTTTCTTCAGACTCAGAGCCCCTCCTGGATTTGGGACTCTGTAGCTTAAGCTTCATTAGTTTCGTAGCAGATTCGCAACTGAGTAGTGGTAGTGATAAAAATTGTAGAAATCGTGGAGGTTGTGCAAGTACAAAATCTTTCAAGACACACAGACCGAGAGAAAGAACGGAATGGAGATTATAATTCCGCTGAGAGTCATAGATCTACTTCAATCAATGAAATAGCCATGGCGGTTACGGGCTATTCCGGACTCCCAGTGGCATGTGACACCGGTCAGCTTGAGAGGTCCACAAACATAGATATTATGCCTGAAGTAGTTCTGCCCCCCCCCCCCCAATAGGCAATCTCTCTTACTGGAGAATAAGAAGCAAGATTGTACCGCGCTAAGACAAAGCGTGGCCACGTTAGGAAGTGAAACACTCTATATACCAGTAAGTAGTCCAAACCCGCTATATGGACGAAATCACATTTGTGGGATACTTTCAGTTCAGCAGTACAAGACTGCCACTTTTCTGTGTTTGAATGAAATAGCGGGGGTTTCGGACCACTCGGGTCCAAGACTTCGATGAGCCCACGGGGGGAAAAGGAGGAAGGGGGGGCAGTCCAAAAAGTAACCTGCATCAAAATAAAGTTCACATCTTCCTCTGTCAAAAAATGTTGTCTTTTGTAAGATTTCGTACATGTCGTTGAGCTTTTTTATCGCCTGAAAAAGATATGGTTTTGTTAAGTATCAGTTGGCAAAATCTAGTTATCAAAAAAAAAGTTTTTAAATAGTATCAGGAGTCCCTTCTTTGTTCAACACTACAGGCTGAGCGACAGTGTCAAAAATTACGAAATCAATTTTCACTATCAATAAATCTGCCTAGTTTCCTTTGTATCGACCTATTGCCTTTATTCAAGTTTTAAAAATATTCATATAACTGTAAATCCAACCTTTTTTTTTCTTTTACTCCTTTTGATAAGCCCAGCACTTGGAAGTGTGTGTTAAATACATTCAATTTTGGTGCAATTTCCCTGCCTAGAAAAGAGTGCGCAATGCCCTGACGGGCATGAGGTGTGGGGCAATACTGTAGATTATTTGAAAGAAAGGGCCAGAGAGAGAGACAGACAGACACACACAGATGGGAAAACCAGTTTATTCCATGCAATTCCGGGTACCTCATCTAGCATGCAAATGAAATACACAATAACAATGACAACTAATACTGCACCGCAACTACAGTAACGAACTAATAGAACAATAAGAACTGGGATAATAATTATGCTTCGGGCAGGGATGGATGGCTTTAGGTGAATTCCATCCAGCTAGGAGCATAAATGTACTGTTATTAATGTTGCTCGCTATGGCATCGCAGTGGGGAGATAATCACTGGGTAGGGTCCCCATTCGAGCTGGTGCCAGTGAATCGTGTTCATGAAACGACAATGAAGTAGTAGCCCTTTGTTATCAACGCCGACATTCATATCAGACAATAAGGCATTGCTTTGTCTACCTGCCTGAACGGACTTTTTTTTTTAGTTAACAATATTATAATTATTTTTGTAATGTCAATGAGGGAACTCAAAATTCCTCCAGTCCATGCAATCAGTTCGTTCGATTACAAGGGAAGCTGTAATATAGGCCCATTGCGAAGACGTCACAGAGTGTTTTTGTTTTGTTCTACTGACACCCAAAATGGCGGGTGGATCAGCTGACGAGTGTAACTTCGAGATAATGTCTAAGCGGTTAAAATGCCTGCTGGTTACATTGCAGTCGACGAATCTTCGTAATAAAGTTATGAACTTTTTTTTAACAGTTTTTTTTCAATAAAGAGTAACGCTTTTTTTTTCTCCCAACCCCTCTTTTTTTTCTTTTCTCAATTTACTAATTGTCTATCATAATTATAGTTTCAGTTAACAGCGGCACTGATTTTAGAACGTACAAAAAACTGCCTGGCATAGTCGGCAAATGAGCATTTTGAATGTATTAGTTATACATGGACAAAAAACTGGCAAACTTCTTTTTTATTCCCTTTACATTATGTATCTATGCTCTATTATTCTAAGCTAGAGAAAGCTTTTCGCATTCACTTCAAACGTCAGGGATCCTTTTCATACAAGTGGAATCGTTGTACACCAAAATTTTCATACCCTCTTCGGATAAATGTGGACAGTTCTGGTGACCCAAATACATGAACATTAATTACTACCACATGTATAATTCCCAGAAGGCCTGGGTTTGGGATCACTCGGGCCCGGGACTTGGAAGAACCCACCGGGTGGGGGGGGGGGTGTCAGGTTTTAGAGAAATTGCAATCATACTTAATTCTATCCATACTGTGAACTACTAACAGTGTAGAAATTTGCCATTCAGCCCGGCAGTCCAAAAAGTAATCAAGTAAATGAATGTGGTTTCTAGGACAGAGCATGCTTTGAGAAAATACACTAAGTGCATGTCACGCCAGTTGACCCTGTTTAGGTCAAAATAATTCACGCGCGTGAATAGCAAATTAATTATTCATGGGTGAGTGACTGTTGACAATGGCAGGAGTGAGATGGAACTATAGAGTAAAAGAGTACTGTGATACTGGGCGATGGGAGGATGTTGTATACATATTTTGTTGTTTTTTTAATTGCATCAGCGATGAATTATCCTGGCAGGAAATCATGTCTTTAATGTGGGCCTGGAACTACACAGCTATACTATTCTAACCAGCATTAATAGCAAAGCACTACAATTGCTATGGTCACCTCTCTGGCTTGCTAACTGCAACTTCCGCGGGTTGTCACCATGGCAACAGTAAGATGACATCGCTGCGAGCCTGCTGCTATTTACCGCGTTTATTTTTTTTACTACATCTGTTCGATTTCATTTGTTACTGCACATGCAAATATGTTGATTTTTTTTTTTTCTCTCAGGTTTGGTTATAATATCGTCATCGACAGCATCACTACCATCATAATCATCTCAAACTAAATTCATTAGTGGTAATACAGCGAGATAGGAAAGACAGAGGAAGAGAATGAGAGAGAGAGAATGAGAGAGGAGAAAGAGAGAGAGAGAGAGAGAGAAAAGAGAAGAGAGAGAGAGAGGAGACACATTATTGCTATCCACAAAGGCAAAAGCAATTACCATCAATAGTAACATCTGCAAACTGTACGTGGCAACTCTGTTTATTACGATGGGAGAAGGTTGGGGAGGGAAATGTGCTCCCGGTGGTCATAAATGGCATGTATTCTCACACTCGCCTGGCTGTTTACAGTTACATGAATCTGTGCATAGGCGTATCAGATCCCTTCGGTTAAAGAAGGCAGAGGGATTGATTTGCCCGAAATTTTACAGCATTGTTAATTTGTTAATCTTTTTTGCTTTCTCTGTCCGATTTTTTCTTCGTGCTTTGCCCGAATCCCCCCCCCCTCCCCCCGCTGTTTTGCCCGATATTGAGGGGGGAGGGGGAGTCACTCCTGCCCTCTGGCTCCTACGCCCATGAATGTGTACACAACACCTTTGTAAATAAAATAAAGTCAGTTACCATTTTTTATTACTCATTATTATGATGATGACAGGAAAATACGCCACTCACAGCTGGGTGCCAGTGATCAACATGCACGAAAAGTGTGCTGACCAGCAGTGACATGACGGTCCTAAACTGTGAAAAGCTTGGTTATTAATCATCATGATGATGAAAGGAAACTACTCCGCCCCCCCCCCCCCGTCCCAACCCCCAAGTTGGATCCGAGTGATCACAACGCACGAATGTGTACTCACCAGCAGTGACAGAATTGTCACAAACTGTGAAAAGCTTCGTGGTTTCAGTTTAGGCCAGTCTCACACAAGTGATTTTTTTCTGGTTGCTTTATTTACACAATAATTATCTTCAGCTCCAGATTCAAAACGGAGAGAATGTGATATTAATGAAAGGATTGCGCAACTTATCTGTATCACTGGTTCGTCGGAGATTAACCCTTTGGCGACTGAGGCTGTGAGAGCTGGGGTTTTCTGAGGTCCAGATTCAGTTATTACAAGAACTTCAAATAGTAACTTGAAATCTAAATCGTGATAATTGAGCTGTAATTGAAGTTACTCATGGAGAACCGAAATTTAAAACTGATGATGGACATCAACGAGCTTCCAACAAACGCTTAGTCAGTACTGAAAGGGTTAAGCAAGGTATTGCATAGAAAGTGGCCCATGTTACTTTCCGCTCCTATTTTAAACAGTCCCCGGGTGTTTGTTTACAAAAGTGTTTTCTTCGTTAATTTTCGTGTCCTTTTTCTGTTCTCACTTCAATGTAGAGTGGATGGTTTAACAGCTTGTCCTGAGAGCCTGGTATGAATAATTTATTTTAAGAACGTTCCTGTCCGGTGAGTCAGGGTGAGTGAATCGGGAAATTTTTTTATTTTTTTTAGTACAGGGAGACGGAAGAGAAGTGAGAGAGAGAGAGGGAAAGCGGGAGAGAGAGGGAGGGGAAGAGAAAGGGAGAAGGAGGGACAGAGAGGAGGGAAGAAAGAGGGGAAAGAAAGAGCGGAGCGGGAGAGAGAGGGAGGAAGAGAGATGGGAAAGAAAGAGAGATGGGGAGAGAGAGGGGGGGAAAGAGCGGGGGAGAGAGAAGGGGAGAGACAGAGGGAGGAAGAGAGTAGAGAGGGGAGGGAAAGGGAGGAAGAGAGAGGGGGAGAGGGAGAGAGATGATGATGGTCTTTTTATGAGCAATCAAAGCAGTGGATGGTGGCGGGGGCTGGAAAAGACAAAGTGGTTTTAGATTTAAGGTCCAAACAGGATAGAGAGAACAAATGAAAAACGTTTGACTATATACTACACTACTGTAAAAACCATAAGTATTGCACCAAACTGAGCCAGTTTATTACTGAAGAGGGTAAGGTCACCCGACAGTCACCTTTGGATTACTCGAACTAAGATTTTTCATGATGGAGAATTACTCTCAGTCGGGGTGGCTAGCAATTTGCAAAGATTTAAGACCTAATCAGTATGGACTTCCTCGGTGCTTGCCCTACGACAGATCTTCGTTTTGTGAGGTTCGCTGCTTTGGGCCGCGGCACCTCATTTTTTTGCTTCATTTTCCTTGTGGTTGTTCTTGTTGTCAGTCTTCTTGTTCGCCTTCCTCATCTTCGTTTTCTAACAGCGTCTATGTGTGTGAAACTGAAAGTTTGTATGGATGAGAGTGCGTGTTTTAGTACGAGATTTGGAAAGTGTATGCATGAATCATTGATGCAATGTACAGCGCATTGAGTAATAATTTTAGTAGAAATGCCCTATAGAAATTCTATTTATTATCATTATTATTATTATTACTTAACCCTTTAATGCCCAAACACATTATATTTGTTTGGCCAACAAAAGAAATCTAAATCTTGCAAAACCAACTTAAAATGATACATGGGTCAAATGAAGGTAGAAATATAAATATTTATCATGGAAAATCATGTATTTGTTGATAAATAAAGAAATGTTTCAGTTATAACACTGTGCCCTGGTGATGTGTTTCAGATATGTTACGGTGGGGCACTACACAGGTAAGACCTCAAAAGGGTTGTGTTTGCCCTGAGAGGGACTGTTGTCCCTTGCGCTTGCCCCCCCCCCCCCCCCAACGTTCGCTCCCTAGTCCCTGTCTTTTATACAAACACACATAATATATGAGCACATCAGGCCTTTCGTGGGGAGGGCAGTTAGGAATTTTTGGTTCAGGCAAAGCCTGACAGATCGTTAGAAATGTGTTTATTATTTTGCGGCGCCTGTTGAAGGAGGCGTAGGAAATTCCCATTAAAACCTGTTGAGGCTTAGTGATGGAAGAGATGGTGAAATCAGGTGAGAGATGATGGCATCGTGAATGTGTTTATGTTTAACTTACAACCATATGTCCGCTTGTGTGTCTGTCAACTGTTCGTCAAATAGTACACAACTGTAGTGGATTTAACGCGAGAGAACGGCGTAGTTTAAGATCAAAACATGGAAATATGGACTTTGGTGAAGCTTAATAGATTAAACAAGGAGTGACAGTGGATAAAGGTGAGCACACATACAGGAATGTATTACTCACGTTTTATCTGTAAAGGTCTATACTGGAGGTAATCACGGCCTTCAGGTAAACCATTGTAAAAATATCAGTGCACGGTGTTGCTCACATATTGCTCAGCCTGAGACACAAAGACGGGTATCCAAGGCAGGACTGGTGACACGATCTGGTGCTCATCCTGAAATTGCGTGTTGACAAGCATCCTTGTTGTAGTATGGCATACCGTCGACACACTTTTTTCCGTATTTGAGCAGCTTTTTATTTTTTGGCTCCCTCCTTCTCACACGCGCTTGTTATCCACGACCAATCGCAGCCGTAAATTGATGTATTGATTGGCTGAAAACCGGTCTAAGGGAGGCGTGATGTAAAGCGTCTCTTTGCAATGCGCTGGACATATAATTATCATGATGATAGACATGTTCGATATTCCTTGTAATATTTTCTATTGCCATTTATCTATCGATATTCTCAGTAGCGGTATTGTAGTTGAGAAAATGGATATCCTTTCCGTTATTGCAGAAAATAATGTTTTTCAAGATGATGAGATCATACCTATTATATATTTCAGTAACTTGCAACCTTTGGCATGACTAACTGACCAAACTATACACTCTTCAGGCCTTAAACTTGGCAGGAAGGTGGCAGTTGAGATAAGGAAGATGATGGCTATAATTAAAAGTTGTTTACTTCAAGCATGTATTTTTTAAAAATAACAATGTTTATTCCTATGTAACATCTGTATTTTAGCATGTTTGTTTCGTAATATTATATAGTACCGTGCATGTCATAAAAAGGAACCATATCAAGCGCTCAGTTTGGTGCGTAGTGTTCTGGTGCGCATGGGTTCTGAAGCAAGACTGTAGTTTATTACTTTTATTATACTAGAGGGGGGGGGGGGGTCACATGATTGTTTATTCTGGGCAATGCCGGTCGGTCATCTTATTCCTTAACATGCTCAAAACGTTGCCCTTAACAATGACTGTAATAACGGCATTGAAATCGGATTTATGACAGATCTGTATTATATTTATATAACAGGACAGTACAAAGTCAACCAATAACAAAAGAAAAGAAAACGTAACACGTCCAGATTATTGAGCTACAGAAATATCGATACCGTGTGTCGAGTGGACGTGACAGGTATGACCCGAGACACAGGATCTGAACACAGACTTGGGTGTGACCTTGATTCATCTAGCCACCGTGAAGTGCACGCACATCGTGTATACACTCTCTGCCTCTCTCTCTTCAACACGCGCGTGTTTGGCACTGCTTGTTAATAGATATTTCATGGAGTATCGGGAGTTAGGGATTGAAATCTCTATTTCTGAAGGCGTCTAATCAATATAACTTTATACGATTTTTCTGATAAAAGAAAGCTAAGCTATTAAGTTTTCTCCCAGCTTCTTGCTGCTGTCTGTCTGATCCTTCTCTCTCTCTCTGCTCTCGATATTGGGTCTCCAGACTGGAGTAATCATGCTTTGTTTATGTCGAGAGAAGCCATTGTTTGCATGGCCTTTTACAATCCTTTGTTCTTAATTCGCTTTGGGTATGGGCTCAACGTGTATTGGTTGGATGTATGTTTATTTTGGCATTGTAAACATCCTTACGTGTTTTAAAGTTTGTAGTCTTCATGAAAGAGATTTATGCGTTTGACAGATATGATACTGTATCTAATCGGTGCCGGATATAGGCATAAGCTAAGAAAACTACAGCATAGGGTTTCTCAAACCAGATGGGACTCACAATATTTCAGAATTTGTTTATTTAGTTAGTTATTTTGTTTACAAATTCTTATTAAATCTGTTCGAAATTAATTTAAATAATATTTTAAGTCTATTAATTTCCAAAAAAAGAATTCATTTTCATTTTAAATAACTTGCTTTCAAATAACTGAAAGACATACCATATGTTTTCAGTCTTTGTTATTGTTGTTTTGTGGCGACCCAAAGTCCTGTTTGGGCAGACATATCTTTGCGAGACCTTCCGGTGTACCGTTATAACCAAGGGCCTCCAATTACTAGATCGAATTATCAGCCTGGAGATTTAGCCGTTTCATTGGTCTCACGTGAGTCCGTAGGCTGTAGACCGGTTCCTTTTATAAACTAAATTTAATGTAAATATAATACACATGCAATGATGAATAAAATTGCGGTTTCCTATTTAACAAGTTATTCCCCTTGGCTGGGTCCCAGACTTTCCCAGAACTTGGCACTCCCGTGTCCCGAAGTCGCCTTTTTTTTTTTTTAATTTGGAGACAGCACGTCGACACGATAATGGCCATATTAAGCTTTTTACTTGGGGTAAGCAAGACGACAGAAAGAATGTCACAGAATGAGAGGACAGAAAGAGACCCTACCACTAGTACCAGTAGAGTCCACCAACCGCCCGCTCGAGATCGTGAAATAAAATAATTCGAAACTAGATCTACATGACTGTGTAGAAACAGCTTGCCCACGGCGACCTGGGTATACAACGTCCGTTAATCCTGAATAGCAGGTTGTGTCCTTTACCCCCTAGTTACAGAGTAGTGTATTTTCATTGTTCATGGACATTGTTTGAAGCAATTCCGCACTGCAGTGACACTGTGCTACACAATTTCATTTTTTTTTTTTTTCGTAAACAAAACAAACCAAGAAAGAAACAAAAACATTTGTCTTATTTGTTCTGAGTTCTGAGGTGGGAGATTTTATTTATTTACTTAAAATTATTGATGAATAGAATCGTGGATTCCACTAGGAGAACTCAAGGAAAGTTTATATTTCACTCACAGTAGCAAGGCTGAATTTTTAACTCGAGCCACAGATGAGTCTGAGTTCGGATTTTATTGCGCGTTAGCACGATAACGGCCATTCGGCGCCTTTCACGGTCTGTTTGGGTACTTCGTTTATGTTTTGTAATCAGAGCTTCATCAATTTAAATCTCACAAGTGGAATTAGTTCGGTATAAGTTTTATTGCATTGGTAAAATTATCAAAAGTTTTTTTTGCATAGATCTGAAAAGAGTTGTGTAAATAGAAAGTGACACAAAAGGGGGGTTCCGAGACAAGGTGCAATGTTCGAGGTAATGGAAAATTATTGTTGTAGTTATTATATATTTCCACCGATGTTGAATACGCTCACGGGGTGCGTACAACTTATCAAGATGTTGCGTGTAGAGAGATGAATTATTTCTTGGTTTCCCTGTAGTGTATCGACCTTCCCACTGATAAGACGATTATAAATGGCCCGTGATAGCTATACTCTCTTAAGTTTGACAATAGGAGAAACACAGTTCGATGTGCAAGTGTGTAAGCGAGGTTTATCGCACGCGCTATGTCTCTGGGAGGGTAGCATACTAAGCCCTGTAAAACACAGTCAGATGCTGCCAGCAAAATGTACGCTAAATAAATAATGGCAGAAGCCGACTGTGCATGATCGAGCTTAGTATGATAGAGTCTTCCCGGATTTACTAAGAAGATATAGGAAATTATCGCATGCACTTCTTGCCTGCCTGCAGTTGACTGTGTCTGTGTACCATTACATGGTACGGTACATTATATTGCATAGAACCTTTATGATCTCATGACGCATGCACAACATGTGAATCAAATTTTAGAATCCTACCCGCCTGTCTTTTCCTTTCTCACCCATGCTGCGCCTTGTTTTGTTTGCTCGACCATTTTGTGGTTCACCGATGAGTGACCTGCACTTTACAAATTGTACAGCGTCGGAAATCATCTTTGACTTGTGAGAATCAGTACTGAATGCGCAGTTTGCAGTCTGCAGCCACTCATATTATATGTCATAAAGTACGTACACACGGACGGGGGCGGTGGGTGGAAGAAGCCAAGTGTACGAAAAGCGTACGTAGTGGGAGGGGGGATGGAGAGTCAAAAATCGCCAAAAATCGAGAGTATCTACTTTATGGGTGGCCCCAATTAACTGTCTGTACTAGAAACTAATCAGGACAGTCGCTGTGCGTGACAAACATTCCCCCCCCCCCCCCAGCCAAAGGTGACCGATATTTCTTTCACACAGATATGCTTATCGTGCCACGGCCTGGATTTAATTCAAACAAGAACAGCAACACAACTGCAGTACTTTTTTTTTTCTTCCCCTTTTCTCAATGTAGCCGAAATGTTGCTAAGTATGACTCAAATGACATACCCGGCAAATTCTGCAATGCACCGGTCCTGACATTAGTAAGAAATGTTGAAATCTAAACTCCCCCACCTCCCTCCTGCTTCCCCACTAACCACCTGATCTCTTGCATTACACACATCATATACATGCACACCTGAGCTTAAATTGCCTTTGACCGAGGATCTTTGTGTCTTGATGGCCTCAGCCCTAACTTGTTAGTCCACTAAATTTATTGAGGCTCCAAACCATCTTGCAATTATTAACACTAGTATGATAATTAATCATTATAAACTCCATTGAGTCTTTAAATAATCATACTATTATCCCACTGACTCGGGGAATACATAGATGTGATTTTTAAAGTTGAGTTCCGATCATCAATGTGTAAATTGAGGTGCAGAACAAAATTTCCTGCCATACTTTTTAATGCGTCTGTTTTCCCGGCTCAAAATATCTGAACACTTTCTTCTGTTCAATTCAGTCCTGGTTCAAATCAACGAAAACATAAAAAAAAAAAAAATACAGCGAACTTCAGACCTTTTAAAATATGCCCACGTCTTTACGTCTTTCTGTTCGTGATATGATATTTTGCAGAATTTAAGGCTCAGCGGTTAAAAAGCCTTTCATGATTACACTTGAGGCCTTACTTCCTTTATATGATCACCATATTACTATGAACAGCTCAAGCAAATAAATGACACACAAAAAAGAAAGCATTTTAAACTGCCACCATGCAATGAAAGAAAAATCAGTCGAGGCTCACCAAAAAGTAAATGTCTTTAATTCATTGAAACAATGACATAGTCATATTTTCATTTACATCCATGACATTTTCCTGTGCAGGGAAACAGCCACTTAACAATGTAAAACATAAAGAAATAAACATACTGCTATCATTATACATGTAGTTAAAAAATAATATACTTAAGTGGATGTAAACTAACCGTAACAAGAAATATTTAAAATGCAACAAATGGAATAGTTTGTTGTTTAAATAAAAATTTAAGTATGTATTTAAAACCAAAAACAAAGAAAAACAACTATATAACGCCTTTCCTTCAAGCTGACTTAAGTTACCAACATGCCTGCTGCATTCAATATTTCGTCCGGTATTTTCCATATTGTTGTATGTGCATTTTGGTCTTTTCAAGAAAATGAGGATCGAAACTTTGAAGGGTTGTGTAAAATCCGGGGACAACATTACGTCATAAACACACAGCCCATCTCGAAAAGTTTTTTAGCTGATTTGAATGGCACTTGTATAATAATATTTGAAGTGAGAGTGAGAGAACCATTTTCATGACAAAACCTCAAACTCCACAAAATGTCACATACAACAACATTGCGAATACACCATGATTTCTTGTTTTAGGGATTTAAGGGTATGATATTGATAAATATGTAGCATGAACGATTCTGGAGAAAACCAGACTTTAGCTCAAAGAAAGCCTAAATTTAAATGCATCTATACTCAATTAGCTCTGTTATCAGAATAAACGCTCCCTCAGCTGTACATTCAATTTCATGTGCTTCATGGAGGAAACTGATTAACTGTGGTGGTCACGATGTGAGAAAAAGAATAATAAGTGGTAAAAGTGACAGTTCTGCGAAGTGTCGGATGTGGGAAAATAATCAACATAAAATACATATTGTGTCGCAGACCAGGAAAACTGTTGTAACCATGTCAAATTCAGTATTTTTAGAGAGAAGCAAAAGGATTATTTTATTCCTAAGATGAATGTCATACTAAAGAAATATTTACTCCAAATCGAATCCTAAAATTAAAATGCAGCTGTCTTCTTGTACCTCAATTTGTCAGATCAGGGGAGTCAAAAAGCACAACATATCAGATTTTCAATTTTCGAAAAATTTAATGTTTACCTGAATGGGGACAATTTTATTTATTCTGGTCCAATGTATCAAATTTCTTCCAGTGAAACAGAGATGATTGCAGAGAAGAATATATCAGAGTTCCCACTGTGTGTATGGGCTTTTTTACCCTGCCTAGACATAATTATGATTGTCTCTCTGTGTTCTATTCAACTGATTGTGACTTGCTTAAACTCCTGCATAAAATTATCATATCTTTGGTGACTACAATAAGAAATGAAGACAGGCTCCAGCATAGATGTAACTGATGTACAGAGTGTCATATCACTTCATAGTCACTGGGTCTATAATAGAAACATTTTCAATGAATGAGGTAGTGTTCATTGCTTATACTGTAGTTGTTGACATCATTTCATTCACTTTGCAAGTGGTGACGATAATGCTTGTTACTCTTGGTGGCCAAGGTAATTATCTATATAAGGCATATGCAACCTTTCATTTAGCATGGGCCAGACCTGAAAAATGTGAGGATATGGAAGACCGAACACTCTCACTTCCTATTAAGACCTTTCTATGTGTGACAAAGCGTTTTTTTTTTGTTGTTGTTTTTTTGACAATTTTTGAAACAAAAATTTTTGTTTGATTTGGGAGTTGGAGGGGAATGTGTGTGTAGTGTATAATTTGTATTTTCATAGCTCAGTGACTGGTGTGTAGTTTTCAATCTACCTCGGGTCCGGTCCAGCCAAGAGGCCATAGGTTGCCTGCCTGCTCTAGATGGTTGACAAATGACTTACTAAAATCTAGGAGTTCAAATTACCACTCAAGGATCATAGGAGAACACTTGGACTTGGACTTATGATCTCTCCCCACCTTTAGATGTTGGAGTGTTAAGGGCTAACAGATTTCTTTGACAAAGAGTTCTCTTTCTCCGAAAATCCTCTGCAATCTCATTCCTGTATGAGTTTCAATTCTTTTTCTGTAAGATTACCTATGCATTAAAAATACAATAATTAGAAATGGTTTCCTGAACCATGAAAATACTGTTACATGTGCAGAGAATGCAAGGCTAAAATGTGACTGAAAGTAAGAATACAGCCAAGGGCTAAATAAATGTATAGTTTCTACGAGTCAGAAAGTATACATAGAGCTCTCAGTCAGAGCAAATTTTCCATTTAAATACAAAATAAAACCTCGCATAATAATAAACTAAAATTTAACATACTAAGCAGCAATTTGTTTTAAAATACAAGGCATCAACAAATCTGGATAAGTAATAATGCAAATCTATCATCAATCTATTTCAAACATTTCAGCTGTATAGATCATAAGACTAAGAGATAGTGGTGAACCAATTAAAAAGTCTCTGTCACAAAATATATATATATATAAATTAGAAAAACTGCTACTTTATTCTGAGATGTACATTACTTTGATTTGAGCTTGAGCTTAGTTTAACTGAACACAAAAAAGTTACCTGTACTGATAATTTTTGGTGATGACAACTAGCATGGTAATAGCACATGAGCTCATAAACACCATAATTAAAATGAATATGCACACAGCACTGGTTCATTACTCCACATCTTCAGGTTCCAAAGCAGACAAAACACAAATAACGTACTAATCACACATTCTCATTTAAACCATATTTAAATAGGTCAGTCTGGCTTGACACCCATACAGGTTAAACAAGCTATTTTTAGAAGGCTGGAACAAATTCTGAGAAATACATGTATGATGTTGTACTGAACTCGTGCCTGTCCCAAATCCTAACCTAAAAAAATTGCTAGTTTTACACACAATTCTATGTCTGGGTGCCAGGCCAGTCCTTCTCTCAGACATACTTGTGTAAATTACATACATAAATGCATTGCACATAGTTAAAAGTTTACCCTCCATAAAGATATAAAAATCATGATAAACAAGAATTAGCATAAGTGCATTCAGCTGCAAAACCATAAAATATTGTGGACAAGAAGTTGGCATCTTGGATCACAAGCCCAGAAATAATTTCCTAAACCGATGATGCCAACAGTTGAAACACAAAAAACTTAAGTCTGCTAAAGTGGTGATCACCATGCTTTTCATTTACACTAGATTAAAACACAAATTAAATCTTAAGTTTAAAGTGTGCTAAAATGGACTTAAACAATCCTATTTCTGAAATCCACAATGACATAAGCTGTAAAAACTGGCGATATTTAAAAAACTTGAGCCCTTTTCTGAAAGTCCCACCCAATGGCTCTGCAGATTTCTGACTGTTGCGGACATGATACCTGTTAAGCTAAAAGCTTGTTCATTTTTTACTGGGCTCTTCACAGACACCCTCTCATTAATGCACACTTTCTTTATTTAATACATTAAGTCAGCACTATTAAGTATTATGTCTGAATAAAGCATATCAGTAGATTCAAGATATTATATACAAATGGAAATTCCTTGACTAGCAGAGGTTTTTGTCATTTATGTCAAACTTTGAAGTATTTGAAGTATTCATTTCCCAAAAATAGCAATACTATTAGATAAAAGCATTTGACTGCAATAAACTGATATTAATTACTTTTCATTTTTTTTCTGATTTTAAAGCTTTTTGGCAAATCAGCACACAATGTAGTAGGCTTTGCTTGTATTTTCTTCCAACAATATATATATATATAATACCCATTCATTTATTTGCCAATGATAAGGATGTACAATGTGCTTTTTGTCTTCCTTTATTCAGTAAGATGATAACTTACTTTCAAGGTAAGCCCTAGCTCTTCTCCTTTTTAAGTATCAGAGTATCACTGGACTGAAACTGGGCTAAAAAAGGATTAAAACAATAACAAAAGAATACAAAGAACAAAATTTCAAATGATAAATAACATATATATCACAATTGTCATTTGCTGAGTCAACACCTAAATAAAAAAATTCAAAAGAAACATTTAAAATTAAGAACTGAGTAAACAACGTTCACTAATTAAAAAAATGTTGCTGTATGTTTCTATCCGCCAAACTCCAATTCTGAAATTTTTACAGGAGCACAAAGATTGGCTCCTAAATGTTTACATTCTAGGAAATGGATTAGGTCATCCAAAATGCAACACTTCAAATGTCTCATACTGTTTAAACAGCTATTTATATGCAGCATGTTTCTCTAAAATCCAAGTTAGGTCAATAGAAACAGTTAGTAACGATAAGTAAAATACAAACCATATCAAAACAAACCCAAAAAACAATACATCATCTGAATGACCAGGACAACACAAATTTCATAGCTGCATATTTGTGTATATTTTTAATATGATGCCCTGACAAAGCAAACATCTGATACATGTTCTCTTCTGTGAGCTTTCCCTTGCCATCCACACGAGTCTATAAACCTCAGGGCTCAGCAGTGCAAAAGAAGCTGATGTAAATTACTGTGTGTCAGGTAACAACTGATCCGTCCCTGAGCTGGGACTTCATTTCAGGATGCACACAGGGCAATGGCACAGATATCTTCTTCTTAATCCTGTTTGTATCTTTATGCTTAGTGTTGTTGGGTTCATCAAACTTTCACATCAGACATTAAATATTCTCTTCAATCAGGTTAAGTTACTGTGTTTGTTGTAACTATATTCACTTACGCTAAAACATGCTGCAAGAGATCCTTTAAAGAAATTTGGGATGGAAAATTAATGATGGATGTCTCATTCGTGTTCAGGTTATGTGGTCTGTCACCAAGGTAAAACATCCCGATGTTCAGAGATAACTTATGATCTGTTAATGAAACCATCGTAGCATATGATTTGCTTTTTGCCAGTCCTGAGTTTTTAACTTTTATAGCGACTGTCGTGTACATTTCTCAAGAACCTTGGCAGGCACAAGATGCAGATCTCTCAGAGCAGCGCCTTTATTTAAATAAGTAACTGAGATGTAAACAGCATTAAAGCATAAAAATTTTAAGTGGTTAACAGCACTTACAACCATCTGCCAAATTAAGAATCATAAATCAACAGAGGTTTTTCACAATTTCCTTTACACTGCTACAAGTCTCTTAATCACTTAGGATATTTTAAGTAGCATCTCATGTACCCTCTTTGGTATCAAGCTCAGAAAATAACAGTTTAATACAATCAAATTTAAGAAGGAGAAAAACAGAATTTAAAGCTCTGCTTTCATCCTTCCACGATTCAAAACAATAAAGACCTGGTTTCACTCCACACAAGTGGGACAATGATACCTAAGGCACTGAACAGAATCATCCATGAACGGTAAAACATTCGATGCACTGCCCACAATGGTTCTGACCGCAGCGTGGCATAAACAGCATACAATGCCACGGCAAAGAAGTGCCCGACCAAAATGTGTGGCTTTGGGTTCAATCTGGAGAAAAAAGATATCAAACAAAAAGTTAAGTTGGCTAAACAGTAAAGTTTCACATGGTAACCAATATTTCAGATCAATGAGGCAATTGTGAACAGTCGATTTCAAGATAAACTTTCCAACAAAAAAAAAAAGAATTAAAAAAAAAAAAAAAAACTAGAACAGACCTTCCCATGCCATTAAATAAGACATTTTTAAAATTTTTTTTTTTTAGATTTGAAGAGCAGGCTGATCTTTACACATAGAGTCTGTCTCACTCGTTACTTCACTGACATATTTAAAATAATTAATACACATTTACTTTACTTGTAGCACTGTGCCTCAGTAAATATTGTGACAATTTTCTACATGAATGACAACACAGAACAAACATGTTTCAAGAATAAGCCAAGAAATAAACACAACATCCACAGATGTGGATCAGAATTCAGTGTTCAATTCACTACTACAGCTGACAACCCATGCTTTTATTAGCAGAACTTTATTTACTGACCACACCGACCATTCTCTTAGCATTGCATATTGTATTGGCCCAAAGAAAGTGGCACCTTTCAGTTTACAAGGCCTCTAAGCTATGCGGGTCTACGAGGACAGCTGCAGCAGAGAAGAGGAGGAAGTCGGGTAAGTCAGAGCCAGCGACCTGTAAGACAATGTACCCTCATCTCCTGTCCCATCTGCCATCTTACTTTTCACGGGCAGACAGACATTGTCAGCATCAACTGTCACATGCAACCCCACAACTTCCAGATGAATATTGGTCCCCGTCAACTTGATGTACAAATACACATACACAGTTGATATAACTTACACTGACAGAAGGCTGACTGGGCCTGATATACATTCTCCTCCAAGTCGGAAATATTCAAAGCAGGCTTTCTTCATGGTGACTAGGTGTTCTGTAATGAAACAGATCACATACTGGTGTAACTAAGGGCCACCAGCGATACATTATCTCTCAAAGCATAGATGTATTATTTATATTGACACTGTAAGGTAACAAATATCTTGCAGTTGGAAATGTTGTATTTATATACCAATAAAAAAAGAAATGCACACTGCAGAGTCCTTGCCTCAAACTTTTCATGAGCATTAAGATGAATAAGAGATTTTAAAAATGGTTAGGGCTTTGTGTAAGTATGTTTTAAGTGCTTGCATACACTGTAACCCTCTCCCCCCCCCCCCGCCCCCCCCCCTTACTTACACATAAAAAAAATACACATGCATACACAAACACATTTATACACACAAATCAAAACCCAAACTTGGGAGAATAATGTTTGTAGTACTGACTTACAGATGTTTCTGGGGTATAAATAAAATGAATCTCAAACTTGTGTTACTTTTCATTTAAAGATCATCAATTTTATGCCTGCTTTTCTTAGCCACACAATGACAATTGCACCACTTAAGCGGGAAATCCCACATTTTCTCATGAAGTATAGATTCATGGAGAGAAGCTAACAGAAAGGTGAAGAAAAGAGGCAGAAATAGGAAGCTAAAGACTCACTGTTGTCTGCGGCAAAGAGTTCATACAAGGCATTGGCTAAAACGTTGACTACAAACGAATGGTTGCTTTTTCTCCTCAGATGGAACTGTCTCAAGGCTGTAATAATGGCTTCATAGTCTGTCAGGTCTGGAATGCCTCTGAGCAACTCTCTCCAGATGACAGCATCATTGAGACAGACAGACATGCCACCCCCCGTCAAGGGATGTCTCATGTTGTAGGCATCACCCAGTACAAGAACACCAGGTCTTTCTAATGGACTAGGGGGTAGAAAGCTATTTGGCATGCTCCTGACACGGTCATTTATGACTCCATCCTTAAATGGTTCTTGAATATGTTCTGAAAATAATAAAAGGTAAGAAACATGGCTTGGTTAACACATTTTCTGAACAAAAATGACCCAAAAAAAAATACTTTTCTTCTGTTCATCATAGTAACTCACAGAAACATTATTCATTTTCTTATTGTGCAACTGACTTTTGTGTACAGAACCTTTTTTCCATGGGATCAAGGTGTCACGTTCAGGCTGGCATGATTTCAGTTTTCAAGATACTTTCACTCTGGCCACAGCTTGCTAAGTAGTAAATGAGATACTCGTCCCAAACAGAAGCTTGGATAAGCCTATTCTGCTGATATCATCCGCCAAGATCTCATATTTCATGAAAATCATTAAACACTGGATCTCTGAATTTATTATTTGTCCAAGCTGATCCAGGACTCCCAGCTGTCTTAATATCAGACAATATTTGAAAAAAACACACATACAATCTGTGAGATCACAACAGGGCTGGGAACAAAGTTAAAATATGCCCCCCTCACGCCCAAAATAGAGAAAAGAACACAAATATTTCTTTTTAACATTTTGTTATGTTTCTTTTAACATTTGAATATTTCTTAGTAAAATACAACCCTGTCTCTCTCTCTCTCTTTTTGGCCATCTTTTTTGTCCCGGTGTCCAAGAACTGGTAAATCCCTAGTGAAAATTCTGAGCCTCTGGTCTGTGCAATATGATTAAAGCCCATTTAAGGGGTGGGTGGGTTAGTATGTCCTTTTGTGATGAAAAAAGCTGCTTAAACATATTATGAAAAAAATTAAGTCCCAGCTGAAATATTTATTAATGTAATACAGATGTGGAAAACATTTTGGGGGGTTGGGTCTGTTTTTCTTTTACAACTGTTCAGTGGGATAATAAGAAATAGTTTACTGAATGAAGTGCTGACAAGCTAAACAAATCTATCATAACTAGATTTAAGATACATAACTTCATATTTACCTGGAAGCTGTGGGGCTACAGAGTCCAGCAAGTACTCCTTGACATTTTTAGGCATTACACCTCTGACATCAACCAGCACTCTGGTGCACTCAGAAGAAATCTGATACACCAGAATGGGGCTTGGCTGGGCCAGAACCAACTCTGCATGGTTGTTGCATTTTTGTGGACAATGGTGCATCAGAAAGCCAATAAAGTGAGACGTAACTTTCACCTGTTCTTTCACAAGTTCTTTTCTGAACTTGGAGAAGCAACCATCCACTACAAAAGTTAGAGGTGCAAAAATTTCCTGTTGATGAAAACATGGCAAGAAGTTACTTCTAGACACAACTAATGTAATCAGAAGGTAGTAAATTTTACAAAACAATTCTCTTCTGAATTTGGATACTCTGACACTAATTATCCAGCAACACAAGGGTAGAACTTGAAAACTAATATAGTATCCTGTAAACTGCTGCGCTTCTTTTAAGTCTTTCCAAACCGCATGCATGCCTTTGACCTGCTTGCATTTTGTATAAAGCTATTTTCTTTTTTGCCAAATCAACATTTACTCTTTTAAGCAAAGAAACTGCAGACAAGCTCAGCATTTACATTTTCCATTTCTCTTTTTGACCTTCGGTGGAGATGGTGAATAATGCAAACAAAATCTAAACTACTTCTACGTTCTTTTCCATTGAAATTCCACTGTTCTAAGTTACTCTTTCTCTATATGTTAGAACAACAGCTCAAATTTTTCAAACTTGCAAGAAACTTAAAGGGATATATGTGAAAACTGGAATATTTATCCAATCTGCAATATCAAAGCTGAGAGCCAATGAACAAGTACAATTGCAATCAGAATCACTGCATAATTGTTTGTGTGTTCAAACAATTTTCTTTCTTCACCACCTCCTTCTGAAAAACAGTTTTTCTTGCATAGGACACAATATAAAAATACCTTAATGAAAAATATCCTACATTCAGCAACCAAAATGCTAAAATGTAGATGCTTTTCATTACTACATATTTTTTCATTTTCATATTATTAGTATCTGCATCAATATTTTCATAAACCGAGAGAGAGGCAAACAGCAGATTTAATTAATTATTTGTGACCCTGCTTTCAATAAACAATACTAACAGGATGTTAAGGAAACTATAAGTGAAACTGCTCTATGAAATGCAAAATTGGCCCTGCATTTTGTTAGAATCTCATGATTAGTCAGGCTACTTGTTTGTTGGGCTCTTTACTTATAAAATTTTCACCCACATCACTGTGTCTACAGTCTGTCAACAAATTATGTAATTTTTCTGAAGAACTCATGCAGACAAATAATGCATAATCAAATCTGTGAAGTCTTTGCAAGAGAAAGGCCAAAAGAAATATGTTCTCTTACCTCTCGATCATCTTCCCCCTTTTTCTTGTATTGTACTCCTACAACAATACCATTTTCCTCCAACAGCTTGCTCGCTGCTCCTTCAATGTATGTCACACTGTAGAAAGATATATGTATAATTTGAAAGATACTGCAGGAGCTATTGTTTTCATATGTTTTAGTTAAAATACTATGAATATTAAATTACTATTTAACGTGGACAGGCGATACTTCACACTGAAAAACTATATATTATTACTTCTGGAAAAAATAAAAACACATCATTTATAAACTGAATGAGATTTCCTACAAGGTCTACCTTCATTACAACATATGCATTTATTCACCATTAACTAAATCTTCTCATGTTTTCCTTCACTGATAATGGTGAACCTTTGCAGCCACATGCTTAAAATATCAGTAGACTTACTTTGGTTCTTTCTTGGCTTGTTCTCTTAAGGCCATAACAAATCTACCATGATGAAATGCTGTTCCATGTGTTACTGCACTGGGATCAACTTCTAAGTTTTGTGGTTCTGGATACGGAACCACAACTTCAGTTTTAGCTTCAAGGTTGTGAATAACGTATCCTTTGATTCTGTGTGCATCTAATCCTTGAGTACAGTCTGAAACATAAGATCTTCTGTCATAAATATGCTCTCGCATGAAGACTCCAATCATTTATTTTATAACACTAAATGAACCTGTGAAATATTTCTTTCAAACAAACGCACTAAAATAGGACAAAACAGGTAGAAACACAAATTTCAGAAAATCTGACACAATTTCTCAGCACAATTCCCTACATATATCACCCTAAATGCCAGTTCTGGATATTTACGACATGAACGATTTTATACCACTGGTTTCTGTCTTATGTTTCATATATGGCAAAGACCAACTGTTTAACAGTTCATCACTGTCCTCAAAATATTTCAAAATGTAATAAAGTGATAAGTAAGTGTATATGAGTATAATCAGTAACAAATCCAATAAAATGTGTCCCCTAATTTAAACATGACATAGAATTGAGAATAGAATGAACCATTAACAGAGTGAAGAACAGCACAGCAGTGTCTCAATATCATCAAAGTTAGTTATAAACTTACTACCCAATCCTAATTTGATTAAGGCTTGCACTCCTCCTGGCTGTAGTAGTTCTCCAACAATTCTGTCAGGTTCTTTCATATCTCGTTCAATTATGGTCACTTTTCTTCCATCCCTGGCCAACACTGTTGCCATTGCTGAACCTGCCACTCCAGATCCAATAATAATGACATCTGGTCCATCTTTCTCAAATTTTCTGTTGGGCCTTGCTACTATGACAGGCTGGAGAAAGGAAGTAACAAACTTACAATAAAACTTTATGGTTTTCTTCAAATGTATCATAATCACACATGGAACTGAGATTAACTCTTTGAGGTTGTACTTAACTACACTTTAAATGTCATTAAATTGTGATAATTTTACTAAGCATAGTATGTCATAGATCACTGCTGCTCTTTGTTTATAAAGTAAACACTGTAGAAGGATATTCCATAACCTACAGTACAGAAAATTGTTGTTGGAATGTCACAGAGGTAACATTTTAACCCTCATTTTCAGCACTGAAGTAGGGGGTCACATTATACCATTATTTCAGTACAATATTATGTGATAGTCTGAAAAGTATGTTAATTCTGATAGATATGCCATGATATAGTCATCAGTTGCATCAGCAAGTGCAAATCTACAACATGCACAACCCTTTATCCATATTCCCAAATCCTGAAATTGTCAAACGCACACTGACCCACATAGGTACACAATCTCTGTCCCTTTTCAACTCTCCTACTTGTTACAATCACATTGTGCCAAATATAAGGTAACCTCTGACAATCTGTGACTGAAGTGACCCCTGTAGACTCATCGGCATTAACTACTTTCCCATGAAAACAACTCGATTTGCATTGCATACATATGGTTGTGCACATTCCTTTCACATGATTAACCATTTCCTCTTTGTCCCTATCCTAATCCACCCCTTCCTGAATGCCTGACCCAAGTGGACTGCAAGGATGTCCACTCTTCTGCCTCTGGGACATGCATCAGTGGCACAAGGGAAAAATGGCGCTTTTCGGTAGTTCCCACCCCAACTTACCTAGGCTATATCAGTCGATTGTCAGATTGATAATGTAACGACGTGAAGGTCTACTCAGTTTGTATCATCGAGGCCGTAGGCCGATGTTCGTCTGGGCAGTAGTCAGATCGACATATAGATCAGGGAAAGCCGCCGGGGTAGCTATGTATTGTTTTCGCTCGGACTATGGAACGCATTCGGAAGTCCTTCCGTTAACAGGGGAGGGGTGGGAACAACCGAAAAAGCGCCAAAAAAATTAAGTATAGGGAGATTATAAGAATGAAAGGGGTAAATAGAAAAACACAAAAAAACACATCATTTATGATTTACTATTATACTATCCTACATTTTGTTTGATCAGCCTGCATGATGAATAACACATGTCATTACGTGGATTTAGGTGCACCTGAGTTTTTTTGGGATAGATATCTATATAATGCTCACTGAACAAAATTTGTAAAATCTTTCACGGTATAGTGTAGCATTGATAATAATAATAATAATAATAATAATAAGAGCATTTATATAGCGCCTTTCGCCGAGGCCTCAAGGCGCTTAACATTGTCCACCATACGCGCACACACACATACTAAAGAACGGTCACACACACTCAAATCATTTATCTAAATATTTTTTAAACAGGTGAGGTTTTAGTTGTTTTTTTAAACTCTCTACACTGCATGCTGATCTCAGGGAATTTGGTAGTGAGTTCCATAATGCAGGTCCAATTTTACTAAATGACCTGTCGCCGAACGTTTTGAGGTTGCACCTAGGTTCCACCAAGAGCCCCGAGTCTTGAGATCTCAGGGCCCTGGGAGGAGCATAGGGACAGAGAAGTTCACTGATGTATGTAGGTGCAGTTGTTGTGACACTACAGTAGCAAAACACAGCAATTTTGTATTCTATTCTGGCTTTTTACTGGTAACCAGTGAAGGATTTTGAGCATTTCTGTGCTACTTTCAAATTTTGACTTTCCAAGAATTAAACGAGCCGCACAATTTTGTGCTTTTTGCAGTTTAAAAATCTTTTCATCTGAGAGACCAGCATAGAGTGAATTGCAGTAATCAAGGCGAGACAAAACCAAGGAGATAACTAATGTTTTCACTGCTTCCTGAGTCAGAACAGATTTCATATGTGAAATCCTTCGTATTTCAAAAAACATTGATTTGGTGATGACAATGTAATTAATCTGATACTCCATGGAAAGATTTTTGTCCAAAAAGACACCCAGGTTTTTTGCTTTCTCTGAAAAATGAATATCAGTGTCAGCTAGTTGTATTTCACTGACTTCAATCTTATTTAGCTTTGATTCAGTGGCACATAGCATAACCTCGGTTTTGTCATTGTTAAGCTGGAGCTTGCTGGTACGCATCCAGGTTTTTACAGAGACAAAACAATTTTGAACTTGACTCACAAGTGAAGGAAAGTCAACCAACTGAGATGCTGCATAAAGCTGCGAGTCATCTGCATACATGTGATATTTCATACTGTGTGATACAAAAACTTTACTTAATGGTGACATGTACAAGGTGTATAAAACAGGGCCCAGAACAGAACCTTGTGGTACTCCGTATTTAAGTTGGAATTTGGTAGAATAACTACCTTGAATAAACACTGACTGAGATCTTTTTGTCAAGTAAGACTTGAACCATGACAAAACCATGCCAGAGATTCCAGATGTTAGAGATAGTCTTTCAAGGAGTATCGAATGATCAATGGTATCAAAAGCGGCTGATAGATCTAGCAACGTAAGAATGGTAATGTTGCCCTCATCGCTTGATCGTAAGATGTCATTAACAATTCTTAGAAGTGCACTTTCAGTGCTGTGATGTTCACGATATGCAGATTGAAATTTTTCCATGAGGTTATTAGCTTTTAAATGATCTTTAAGTTGAGCCAATACTACTTTTTCTAGGATCTTTGAGATAAAAGAAAGATTAGAAACTGGGCGATAATT
Source organism: Onchidella celtica (assembly GCA_963931925.1). Lineage (NCBI taxonomy): Eukaryota > Metazoa > Mollusca > Gastropoda > Systellommatophora > Onchidiidae > Onchidella > Onchidella celtica. The sequence continues at coordinate 52,116,540 of OZ007571.1, forward strand.
TTTTAGGTCCTCAGGGTCTAAGTTGTGTTTTTTCAATAATGGAATAACGATGGCTTCTTTGAAACAAGTTGGAACAATTCCTGTTTGAAGAGATTGATTGACAATAGATGTTATAATATCAAGAAGGGAGTCAAGGCATTGAACCAGAAGAGTAGTTGGGATAGGGTCAAGAGGACATGATTTGGGTGGTGAAGTCATAATAATCTTTTTAATTTCCTCTGGTGTTGCAGGCTTAAACTCATTAAAATATGAACCATCAAAACAGTTAAAATAGTCATTACTGGACTCAGATGTACATGAGTCATCGTCTAGACCACTCCTGATCTTAGAAATTTTGTTAATAAAATACTGCCCAAATGTGTCAGGGAGGCTTGCTGTTGCTATGTAGAGGGCAAAGATGTAGAAGATTTTCCTTTCATTTCATTAGTGACACTAAAAAGTGCTTTTGAACTTGTACATTTTAAAATTTTGGCATTAAAATAATTTTTTCTCTCTTTTAGGATAAGTTCTTTTACATTGTTAGTATTGTGCACATAAATTTCTTTGTGTACAGTCAATTTGGTTTTTCTCCATCTTCTCTCTGCTGCCCGACGCTGTTTTTTGGCTTCCTTTATTTCGAGTGTGTACCATGGAGCAGATGTTCTTTGGCTAATAGACCGACTTGTCAGTGGTGCATGCTGGTCCAGGACATTGGTGAGCTGGCTGTTGTAGAAGCTTGCTAAGTCAGTTGTTGGAATACAGTTCATTGTTATCAGGTGGAACAGTGTCAAGTAGAAAAATGCTAATCCAAACATGGCCCTGAAACACTTTAGAACTTTGAATTCTCCAAAAAATATTCTTCCAAATTTCAAAACATGTACACCATAGTAATCTACACAAGAAGGAGAATAAATCTATCATAATTTGATTCCAGTATAGCACATAATCCACAGGAAAAACAACTTTTACATACAAATATTTACGATACACTGAAAGCTTTACCTCTAGAGGTGTACCGTGGATTTCTGACACACAGATATACAGTAGACTACAGGACCATCTCTCTACTAAAGACTCTAGCGAACGTCTTTTCAGAAATTATGACACCTCTGATATGAAGACGTTCTTGAAAAGAATTTAGATCTATAGCATCTAGAATCTATTCTAGTTAAAAAGACACGGTGCTTACCTTTCGGTTGCGACAAAGTAAGAAACAGATGGTTGAAAACAAAACCAGTGTGCTACCGATTCCGTAAAGTAGCAGACTGCATGTCAGCTGAGAGTACGCCCATTCTCCGCTGATTCTGATTAAATTTGTGATCATTGCCACGGTTTCTCTATACTTAAGTCACAGACACCTTAAGCTCTACTTTATGTGGGCCTTGCTATCGTCCTCTTTTCACTCGTATGAAACAATTCATGCGGTTTGAAGGGCCTGACGATTATACAAGCCGTAGTTCCTGATAAAAGAGTCATTGGAGACCGGGAGTTCTCTCCTGATGTTGTGTGAGCCAATGAAAACGCCTATTTTATGTTATAAAATTATTTCCGGTTTGGTTTTTGGAACTTCAGTATTTTAGGCAGACCAACTGGCATTATTTTAAATAGTGATTTGGCTTGAAGATAAATAATATCTGGCAAAGAAGTGTGTGATTGTGTGGAGCTGTGTGTTTTATTGTATTTATGACTACAAAAAGATGAACGAAAACGTTTTCAAATTTCAACCCAGGGCTAGTTCAGCTTCTGACAGGTATCCTGGGTTTGATTAACCTAACTTTTCTTGAACATCAGTGAAATTGTTCTCAATAATTATTGCATCGACATGGCTATGACCCATTAATCATTATTACTGTTTTTCTGTAGATCTAGGCCTAGATATCTAGATCTAGATCTAGTAGAGATGTATTCTGTCAAACTAAATTACTAAAAGAGTGGATGGGGGGGGGGGGGCTGTTAGATTTCTACCGCAACGAGTCAGGGGGCAAGCAGTGGCTCATTTTTTCGGGTTTCACAAAACCGATCCCGAGGATTTCATTAAACTTGATAATTGATTAGGCCTAAAGGAAGAGAGCTTCACTTCTTGTTGTTATTCTTTTTTCAGATTCTGCATAAAAATTTGGGTTTATGTGGTTCACAGGGCCTGTTTACTGACTCTATAAAGTATAATAAAACTATAGGCCCTAATCAGTTACAGTCACAGACTATTCCAGTTTCAGTGATGGTACCAGTTTGAAAATGTATAGTGCAATCCTGACATCTCGACATCAGTATTCAGTGGGACTGTCAGAATTGCTTAGCACTAAAGAGTAAAGAGAAAGTCAAAATTAACAGATTTAAGTGATGCAAGAGAAAAAAATAAGCAGGAGAGATCAAATATCACAGCTAGGGGAAAAGTGTCCAATAGATAAAACAATTATAACCCTTTTTTTTCTATTTGGAGGCATGCAGTCACCCAGTCCTCCAATTTCATTGTGGATCAGTTGCCTGGCAAATCAGCAAATGTTGGCCGATATCAACGAGATGCTTTAGCTATACATCAAATGTGTAGTGTATTACTTCAATTTTATCAGTGTTCTGACTGTTTCTTCAGAAAAAGTGATGATACCAATAGGCCTACACCTATGGCAGTTAATCTAGAGATCTAGTTCAAGGTCTAGTAGGCCTACCAGTGGCACATGTATATATGTTTTGTGGAACCCAAAAGTAAATGTTGGTACACACAGTCAGTACTCTGTACTTCTACTACTGCTGTGTGCTTACGCATTGCACCCTCACAGTCACGTTATCGAAGCCAAGGGGCATCATCTCTGACCACCCACACTCTCTCTCACCCCTCTCTGCCGGCACTGCGAAAAGAAATAACTTTGAAAGAGGTGGGGGGGTTGCATGGGCATTTTCGGCAGCACGCTTGTAGATCTAGTGCACATTGTTGTGCTCTGGTATGGGGGAAATGTGTCAATATAAGAGGAAAGAATGGAATAAAGTTATAACATGTCGAATTACAGGGAAATATTTTGAAGCATTAAAGAAGGTTGGGACTTAAAATTTGTATTGAATTACACAGAATGTCGACCAAAGCTGTGTCGAGATAAGTGGATTGGACTGAATAATTCATGTTTATCATGAGGGGACTCCATTTTTAGAATTGTCCTTATTATTCACAAGAGATGTTATTTTGCCCTGGTCAGGGTATCCCCAGGATCTTATTTTGTTTCCATTAGCCGAGCAGTGCCATTCATTATTTCTTGGAGGCTTGAAATTCACAATCCAGATTTAATCCAAATTTTGAAAAGACTTCCGAAAATGTCCCATGTTGGTTTTGCCAGAATGCACCTTTTAATGTACTCAGCAGTTAATCACCGAGCTGCCCAGTAACTACAAAATCATTTCTACGGAGGATTAACCGACCCAGGAGGGCTGTGACACCTCAATCAATAACACCCCCACCAGCTTGGTGCGATAGTTGCCCATCTCTGGCTTAGGCCCTGTATGCTTTCTCTCCTCACTAATAACTCACTGTGACAGCACACTATACGCAATCACTTGACAGTGCAGGCCAGTATATGCTACCATGTAGCTCCAGCAGATATGTACATGTGTTGTGCATTATCTTGTCACTACCAGTCACATGCTTAGCATGCATTATTAGCTTCTACACTGGGCTTACTGACCATGCACCCCACTAACCCACACTCCCCTCGACCTATATTGCTATCACATGATCAGTCTGTTCACATTCATTAATTGGTGCTGTACGGGAAAACACTGGAAACACACTTTTTTTTACATGTGATTCCGATCTTGTAAATGGATGGAAACACAGTGACTACCAGAAAAAGAAAATGAAACAGTATCAGACTAAGGCCAAGATCTGCAGACAATTCGGTATTACATTCAAATAATGGCATTTTATAATATTAATTAGCATGGGAGGTGACACATGAAAATGAACAAAAAATGGGTATATTCCTTGCCTTATTATTTGCCCTTTTTTTTACTGGAATAAAAGAATAGCGAGACCTTGGATGTAGCTATACATTTATAGCAGAACATTTCATTTTCACTGTAGATATTAGCATGGCAGTCCTTATGGGCTGGTGCATATTCCACATGATTATTATATTTTCACTTGATTCTGTGAGTTCCTCGTGCAGCCTTGATATTTTTATAATTGCTCTTCTTCATTCAGTGGAAGTGGTGAGGATCAGGAGGGGCAAGATGTTCTTCCACCATTGACAATTCAGAAAGACTTAGGACCCACAAGTCCATCTCCAAAAACACCCAAAAGCCCATCTAAAACAGGATCTAAAAAACGCCATAGGGTCCCTCCAGGATCTTCAAAGCCAGAAGAAACCAGAGTTTTCCATACCCATGGCAGAAGGGTGTTGTACACAGCGGGGAGACCTCCATGGTACAACAAGGAAGGACAACTGAAAAATGCTTTTGTAATTGGTAACGTATGCAAAATGGACTGCTCTTAGCAATTTTATGTGCAAATTGATCCTGCCAGACCGCCTCAGAATCTGTTTAGATCATAAGACTAAAAAATATTTCCCATATTTTTTGCACATGGGAATTGTTGAAAATAAAAGCTCATTCTTTGACATTGAAATAAATTGCGTTTCTTTTTGGTAATTGCATTTATGTTATCAGTTGTTAAATAATTTTAATGTTGTTTTTCACATACAGTCTCTATCTCACTGAAGACAGCTGGATATGATATTTGGTGTTACAGCCAGAAAGAGAGCGTCTGCTATTGGTGTCTTAAAAGTACTGATGACTTTAGTGTATATATAAAGATGTACTGTACTAGAAACATACACAGTTATGCATGTCGTTTCCCTTTTCAAGAGATTAACATTTATGAAATATTTATATTATTAACTCCCACGCCGCGATGGGCGTGTATACCCAGTTTTGAATTCTCAACTGCTCCTGGCGATGGGTGCGAGAACACCTGTAGGTAGGTCAAGCCGACAGTGCAGTGCGGAAAGTGTATTTTCACGTTCCAGATCACTGCCCTGAATGACACGTAATTACTGTTTTATTCCTCATTTCTGCTAGATCAAGAACATGTGAACCATTGGTCGGAATCACAGAGGCTAAACTTCAAGGCTATCAAAAGGTGTAGCATTGACATGCGAATTGTTGCTCAACGAATTTGCAATATTATCTCATTTTCTCCCAAGCTGACCATCATCTAGAGTTGTCTGTGTCTAAGAACCACTCAGAAACAATCTCTGAAATGACCTTTGCCCCAAATGCTCACGTTGGTTCATTAGTTTGTGCTAATCCGGATGAAACCATTTGTTTAGCACCTGGGGACGCCCGGCTAGTTACCACGCTTCGTTCTCAAGAAAATTACAGCTGTCAGTTTGGTATCATAAGTCATATCATTGGTTAGAAACTTAGAGACAAAGGTTTCATTGGTTAATTCATTATCAAGTGTGATAAGGCATAGCAGCCGAATGTTTTCATACCGATCAAATAGAAATCATGTGCACAGTGGTGGTGTGGTTGTCAACAAGGGTCAGTGTGACTCAGATAAGATTCCCCCGTGAGTAAGGTCACTGACCTGGTCAGCAGGCTTGATCGTTAGCGCAGCCTGGGAGTTAATAGAGCTGAAAAAAAAAAATGAGTTTTGTTTTATCAAGTAGTGCAGAATATTTGAAAGTTGGTGTTTTTAAACAGTGCCTTTTTGTGCATTTGATATTTGTGTTACAAATGTAAGGCTTAATTCTCATGAATTTGGTCACCATGACAGGACTGTGTGGAGGCAGTGCCTCAGGAAAAACTACAGTGGCAAGAAAGATTATAGAAGATCTTGATGTTCCGTGGGTGAGTTTGGTGAGCATGGATTCGTTCTACAAGGTATGGGCAATTCCAGCATCATTCAAATAGATGGACCATGTAGGAAAGCAAATATTTCCTTTCCTGGATATGGATGGTTTTACTTAGGCATACCATTGTTGTAAACAGAAAAAAATGTTCATTTCTTATTTCAGCATAAAAGCCAAGTTTTTGTTTTCTTGAATGCAAGTTTTAGATGGCATGATTATTAATATTATATGACCTTTTGTGAGAGAGATGCTTTTTTTTAAAAATTATATATTATTTCTTTCCTACTGCTATAGTAATGGCAGTTTTTTAACATTAAACAGTGTTGCAAATGTTTCATGGCTTTTTCAACTAGCATAAGAAGAATGTCATCAATAAATTTAGCATGCAATGAAGAAAAGACAATGCAAAGAGAAAGAAAAGAAGAGCAGGCAGAAGTTTTTACAATATTTCATTGTTGTAAGTTTGCATATTTCCAGTGACCTTGAATTTCACATTTTTTGTGTCTTTTGTATAACCCTGATGTTTTCAGCATATCATGAGATCGTAGACTGCACTGCATAAAAGGTCTCAAAATTTCTACTTTTCTAAGTTTTTATACAAGTCCACTTAAGAGTTGTCACAGATTTGACTCAAAGAAAAAAAAAACAAAAATTTGGAAAGTTCATAGACTTGGAAACATGCCATTCAAGTGATTTTCATGACAAATAGCAGAGCATTATTGGAAAACAAAGTGTTATTGGTGAAGATTTTGAATTTTCATTAGCTGGAACCACTATGACCACTCAAGATATCAAAATTGTTTAAATAATCAAATACACAAAAAAATTTAAAAATTTGATAATTCATTGTCACTTTTGAACCAGTCATATTCCCTTTTACTGGTGATTTTTCCGATGAACTCAAAGACTGAATTCAAAATATATGCAGGTTTTGACACATGATCAACATGAGAGAGCCCTGAGAAATGAATATGATTTTGATCATCCTGATGCCTTTGATTTTGATTTGGTCATTTCAACGATCAGAAGGCTGAAGGAGGGAAAAAGTGTCAATGTTCCCATCTACAACTTTGCCACACATGCAAGAGATAAAACAATGGTGAGTAGGCCTATACTTTTGAATACATCATGTTATTTAATTTTACTCAAGTAAATATCATGGCTGTCTGAAAATCAGTTGAGCTGAAGTAAGCAGTGCTTCCAGACATCCGCAAATTTGCGGAAATCCGCAAATCGCGAAATTTCAGCAAGTTTCGCAAAATTCCTCTCGATCCGCAAAGTTCACAATATAAAACGTACAAGATTTACGATATTCGGCGATTTGCGGGTATTGTCGTCGACGCGTGCGGTCACACTTGAATAACATGTTTGTACTACTCGTCGTGAACGGGTATTATTTACCAAAACAACTATAGATGCTAAACCAAAAGATGTTTCACAGTGATGACTATGAATGGTGAGTATTGTTTTAAAATGTGTGTATAAGTTGTAGTTATATTGATGTTCAATTGGCCCTACAACATGCTCAGATTTTGATTTTTTACCCTCTATTTTTTTAATTTTTCTTCGGCTTCAGGGGGACGTTGTCCCCCTGAAAACCCCCTACCAGGGTGCTGCCCTGGACCCGGACAAATTTCCTCGAATTTCTTTCTTGGCTGCTGGAAGCACTGAGTAAGTGAAACTGGAGTCTGTAAAAGTAAAATCTGACTGGTACGTGCAATGACTTTTTGTACCTTGTTTAAATAGCACAATCGTACTAAAATATCATATGGATGCGTTTTTATTGTAATCATTTCAAAATAGATCCTGTCTGAGCTCTAAGTGTATTGTTGAGGTACATGGCAGCAGAGAGATCTTAATTTGAAAACGAATTATTTATGAAATGTGACTGTCATTATTTCCATTCTGGCTTTATGAAAAGAGTGTCATATGTGTGCAGAAATTGCAGAAAACCATGAAAAAGCATGAGATTCAATCTTTAACCATACATACACGTGCAAAGGAGCAAAGTAATATATGTTTACTGGCACTGTCCTATTTTGTTTTCCAGAAAACTGTTTATGGAGCAAATGTTGTCATATTTGAAGGTATCATGGCATTTGCAAATGCAGAGCTAGTGAAGGTCTGTATAGATTTGAACGATTTTTGTATTATACAGCAAGTAAAAATTTATTTATTGTGGTCACTTGCAAGATAACAACAAGGTTTGCTTGTTCTTGATAAGAAAATGGGGCCGTCGTGTAAAAGCATAATTTTGTAAAATTTTATATCATTATTTTGTACATTCATATTTGCCACAGAGTGACAAGTTTTATCCTATGAAAATTGTACTTGACATCCACAGATATTTCACGGCCCCAGTGCTGCTTTATTCTATCTCCACTTTTTTATTGAAATTGAAATAAGGCCATGAGATGGTATAATAAACTGCATTCTATCATTCCTGCGAAAATCATGAAGATTTCTTATCTCTGGGAGTAAATTTTAAAGTGTTAGTAAGTTGTTTTAACATTTTGTAAAGGTTAACTACAAATCTTTAAAAGCGATTCTCTCAAAACGTGCTAATGTGGAGACAGAATAAAGCAGAACAGGGGTGACAATTTATCTCTGACATACAAAAGTTGATGCCTGAATTTCTTCATGTATTGGCTGTCACAATTTATGTTTTTTATCCTGTGATCAATTTATTTCTGTCTCAGAAAGTTTGATGCATGTGTCTGTCATGCAGTGTGTATCATAAACACTGTTCTTATTTTCATGGCACATTAAAAAGTTTGCATTGTCAAATTGCTTGAACTAATATTTTTGGTTTGTATTTCAGTTAATGGACATGAAAGTGTTTGTGGATACAGATTCAGATGTTCGACTTGCACGTCGTTTGCGGCGTGACATTGCAGAGAGAGGACGTGAGCTCCAGGGTGTCCTGAAACAGTACATGAAGTTTGTGAAACCCTCCTTTGAACATTACATTGAACCATCGATGCGCTCTGCAGATATCATTGTGCCCAAAGGAGGAGAAAATGATGTGGCCATCAACTTGATTGTGCTGCATGTTCACAATCAGCTTCAGGCAGTAAGTTGTTTTTTCTTCTCTCTACATTCTTCATTAGAAGTTGATCATTGCAGAATTGTACTTTCTGTTCATCAGCTATTAGCATACTTTCCAGTAGATAGGTACTATATTTTCACTGCTTGTGTTTGGGACAGAGAATAGCCTATTGTATAAAGGCCAGTATAATGTAATCACAAAATGTAAGAAATGTCAGTAACAGTTTGTCTGAGTGCTGTGCATACAAATTAATATTACCAGATCAGAAAAAGATCAGTTTGAAGTCAGGGTTAAGTTGGCAGTTCCAGAATATCCAGAATTTACCTCAACACTTTTGCAGTCAAAACCCATCAGTTACTGAATAACATTTTTTCAAACTTCAATTTAGATTTCATTATGGAGACGATTGTCAGTAATTTAATGCAACTTTTTCTGAGTTTTCAGTGCCATTTAAATTGTGCAGTTTTTAATTCTTAATAGCTTGTTGATCATGTGAAACAATAAAGACTAACAGTATAATTTTGCTGTGCCTGTTACTGTGTATCACAAGTACAGGTAGATCAGCTCAATTCAGCATAGTGTTTATATAAATATGCTGAGAGATACAGTGTCTATACACAAGATACAATTGCTTTGAAACACAAGAAACATGAAGGCCATCCGTCTACCAAGGAGTTAAAGAAGATGAGGAGCATTCAGAAATGTTTAGAATGTTCTCTTTCATTTGTCAAATATTCTACAATATTTTGTAATCTCACATAAGGGAGACAGGATACTGTGTTTAAAGCATTTGAGACTGTGCTTTCAGAATACATGTAAACAAAATATTGGATAGTAATACTGTAAACAGTAAAATCATGAATTCCTTTAAAAGTATGTTTGACTGAAATTATTGAAAGTCTGCGGAATATTTTTTGGAAAATATTTATATGGAAATGCTCAATAATTGTGGCAGTAAAAGTGTGTTGTACAAGGAAACGAAATCTTTTATCATGTCACTGAATCAGCATTTTGCCTTATGGATTTGCAGAGAGGATTTAAACTTCGCTCAAAGCAGGCTCAGTCGTCACATAATGGTCAGCAACCAATGCCTGGGACCCTTCACATCTTGGAAAAAACACCGCAAGTCCATGGAATACATTCCTTCATCAGGTTAAATATGTTTGATTCCCTTTGTTTTCTATACCTTGTGGCACACAGAATTTATGGACCTACCCTGCTTTTATTATTTATAGCTTGTATATATCTAGCCTTATAACCAACAATAGATGCTATACAAAAATGAGAAAAGTGTGTACTATTCAGATAATGCTAAGACTTTGCACCAAATGAATGTGTATTAGCAAATCTGTGCTTTCAAGGAAGGGGGGGGGGGGTTGTTTCAAGAAGTGGCCCTGCAACTACCCATTGTTGGATAATGGCAGCTCCTGAATCCCAGTCTGAACTTCAGAGTTGTGAGCAGACTAGACCTTGGAGATCAGTTTATATCGCTCGATGGACACTGCTCTGTAGCCTCATTGTTGGGTGGTTACTTATTACTTATAGTTTTCTCCACCCCCACCCACCAATGTTAGTTGTGTGATCAGCTAGACAGGACACATGATGTCTTAGTCATAGTTTCCTTTTGCTGTGTATTGCTCTTTGCTAGCTCGGTAGAAGTAGAGCTCTTGATTTTTCTTTGCAGAGACAAAAATACATCTCGTGATGAGTTCATCTTCTATTCCAAACGCCTCATGAGATTGCTGTTTGAGTTTGCATTATCTATGCTGCCTTTCAAGGTAAAAGTTAAACAATAATGTGTTGAAGTCATTTCAGACAGACAACTGCAGTACAAGGCTAATATATTGGTAATTTGGGACTGCAAATTAAAATGACAGTATTTTATTCAAAGAGGTAGTTATAGTACAATTTACTTGTACTTAAATTTGTGCAGAATGTTGTCTTTTCAAAACTGAATCATTTTTAACAATTACTAATCACACAACCATCGTGTTTGTGATCTTCAGCTGTCCTTAACTCTTTCCTGACAGGCCAGCATTCCATGCCTGGGCGGAGCACCTCCTGAGGTTATACACCATACCGTACTGTGCATTTGTAAACAAAGATCGCCTTACTAAACAATAGCTGTCCAAACCATACACTTATCGCACATGTGGATACACCAGGACAAAGGAAGCTTTACCAAGAATTCTAATTTTAAAGTTCAACATCACTGGATGTTAATTTCCAATACAGTGGTCAAGGAATACCTTTACAATGTCACAACGCAAGCTGCGTTGTACCGGCTTCCGCTAGGAAGCATGTGACACAGTGTGCATTGTATCGTAGGGAAAGAGTTACAGAGTTGCTGTCACGCTGTGGCTCTAGTATATAATGCTCCACAATGTTTCTTACAGTGCTGTGTAGAGTATTTCTGCAATAGGAAGTATTTAATTAATATTTATTTTTGACATGTTACAGAGCCTGGTCAAAGAGCTGTCTTATTTGAAATCAATTAATACATATTTCCTTTTAATTTTTTCTTGCAGGAGGTTACTGTTGAAACTCCACAAGGAATTTCTTTTGGGGGAAAGCGATTGGCTGTTGACAAGGTAACTTCCATCTCATAATAGAGTATCAAGTTAGTGTTTTATTTCAGGGAGAAAACATATACTCATCTTATGATAAAAGTGTGAATTTGTTTAATTGTAGAGGTAAACATTTTTTAGAAGTAGACTGTAAAATTGAGTATTAGTTGTGGTAGAGGGAATTAATGGGGAAAAAATAGTCATTTATGATTAAATATGAAACTACCTCTCACAGAAATTTTATTTTACATTAAGCTTTGTTATTTATCCTTCTTAGATTGCTGGTGTGTCTATATTGAGAGCAGGAGAAACCATGGAACAGGCTTTATGTGAAGTATGCAAAGATGTCAGCATTGGAAAAATTCTTATTCAGACAAATTTGGACACAGGGGAACCTGAGGTAGCTGTTTAGAAAGCAAAATATATTATATAAAATGTATTTTATTATTGTGACAAAACTTTCTCTTGAGAACAGTAGCACCACTTCCACACAGAATCAGACATATCCACTCGCTACCATTTGCACTGAAGTGTGGAATGATATAATTAAATGATTATGTGAAAAACAGTGCTTTGCAGTTGGTGTGAAAGTAAAACCTGGGCAAAGAATTTTGAATGATTTAGAAAAAATGAAGAAAAAAAATTTAAGAAAATATACTGCCAATTTACAATATTTTATAGTCAGTAATTATGGACCGTTTATTCTCTCATCTCCTCTGTGCTGTAAATTTTCCTCCATATGATTAAACTGTGTAGAATTAACTGCGACAGTGAAAGTTTGTGTCAGGCACTTAATCATGCCGGCTCTAAGCCACAGATGTACCTGATACATAGAGGGTTCCCAGGCTAAGATAATGATCTACTCTTGTCAAACCCAACAGCATATTGTAACATACATCAAACACCACATTTTCAGTTTTACAGAGAACAACAATGATTACTTTTATTGGACCCCGCAGCTCCTAAGGTTGGCCCTGTTTCAGATAATATAGAGCCAAGAGAAAGACAAGCATTGTTGTTAATTATCCATTGGCAAATCATGCAAATTATATTTATAAGTGTTAATATTCTTTAATCAGCTTCACTACACCCGGCTGCCCAAAGACATCAAAGACCAATACATCTTTCTGCTGGATGCTACTGTGGCCACAGGAGCTGCTGCCATGATGGCCATCCGAGTACTGCTGGACCATGATGTGCCAGAAGAAAAAATCTTCTTATGTTCCCTTTTGATGGCTGAAACAGGTGATGTGATCAGATAAAAGTTTTTGAATCCTTAATTTTTATTGAAGGGGTCATCATCGTTAAATGCCTACATTAGATGGCATTAATGTTCTTGAGTTCTCTGCATCTCATAATCAGTTACATTTTAGAAGGGGTTTAACCCTCTTAGTGCTCACCAAAAAACTGAAAAATGTGTGCTAAAATTTTTCTGAGACATTCTGGTCACTCATTTTGGTCAGTAAAAATCACCACAAAACGCAACTGAACAACAACTACTTTCATTGTCAGCTGTACTTCCTGGAAACCAAGCGGATGTGCCAGATTTTTTATTTGGCTTCTCAGCCAAAATAAATTTAACCGCACATATAGAGAGCCACGATCGTGGCCTGTTGCACTCTACCAATGGACCGCGATCTTGGCCTGTCGCATTAAGAGGGTTAAACAATGAGAAGAAGAAAACTATAATCAGTCACTTGTTAGAAAGCGGAAATACCAGGCATTGGCAATGGCTTTTCCTTCTGTAGATATTCAGGTGGAGTAAGCCCAGCTGTTTCATATCATTATATGCTGGCCGTCTCTATGTCCCACTGTGCTCACAGTCTTGAGAATTTTGAATGGTTTTTGTGCTATTTGGGTATGGGAGTTTCAAAGAAGTAATTTTCACGATTGTTCAGGGTGTAGTTACAACCTTTTATTGCTTGGGTGAAAAAAAATTACACCAGACGAGTTTCCTTCACTATCATTAGTCCGAGAATCTCCGAGGTTTCAGAGAAAAATTCTCTGATCCATGAAAATAGCCTAAGTATATCCAAGCGGGGAAATAGATGCAAGGCAAGGGAAGTAACTCTTATTGTTTTTAGTTGTAAACAACACCATGGCATCATGTTCACAAAGATTTCCCAAGTTTGTTGAACGAGATACAGCAGTTGACGCAATTGATTTAGAGTGTAGGAACAAGTTTAGATGAGATTGGTGGTTGTTGAAAGATGACAACGGCAATTATTTTTCAGATTACTTCTGTAAGATAGACAAAGATGGGTTTGCATGGTGCTGTTATTGCAAGTGTGAGATTAAGTACGGCAGTGGTGGTGTGCGTTGTTTAAAGGACCATGCGAACCGATCTAACGCTCACGAGCAAAACTGTCGTATTTTTCTATCTAACCAGAGTCTTCCTGCTGCAATGCAGTAGTCAATCTCTGCCTAGATTTAGGTCTAGTTCAGCTGTACCTCCCTCTTTGCCTTATGGTGCTGCTCCCAACATTGAGCAAGGACACAATAGATCTAGGGCAGATTTAGAGGTAGCTTCAATTTCAAGCCAGTCTCTCTCAAGGATAGGGTCGCTCATCACACTAAAGTTAGAAGTGAATTGTTTTATATGACTCTTGACAATGAAATAAGAACTACAATCAACCAAAACTTGTAGAAGAATGAAACATCACATTTACTAAGTAAAGTAAGGTATGTACCTTATGGCCATTACCACATTGTCTTTTTTTTTCTTCTGAAATTTATTTTTGTACCACTCATTAATTGTCCAGTGTAGTCTTTTCTAGTTTATTTCTTCCTTTTTAAAGTCTTTATCCCTATTAATTTAACCAAATTCTGCTCAGGAGAGGCCAATTTTTAAGCTGTAAATGTGTGAAAATCAATTTCAGCTTGGGGGGGGGGGGGGGGGGAGGGGCATTGCCTCCTCTAGACCCCCTACAAGGGGCGGTGGCCCTCGACCCCACCAGGGCCTGCGCGGCCCCTGGCGTTTCATTTTCAGAGAATTTTTTCAAATGTCATTTACACCCCTGTGGATAGATTCTGGAATTTTCACATAAACATGTTGATTCTTTGTGAATCATACCCAATATTTTCATCTTGTTTTGAACGTACATTTCAGGTGTGCATACGGTGGCTTATGCATTTCCCAAAGTGAAAATAGTAACTACAGCTGTTGATAAGGAAGTGAACGATGAGTTTCACATACTGCCAGGAATTGGTAAGATATTCATTCATAGCCTAGTAAATAATGTCAGGTGTTTCTGTTTCTGATGTATACATTCATCAAAACAATTGAAAGGAACTTCTATATTTTGCCAAAATGTATAAGTTCTATAAATTTTATGCCTTTGGTACAATTTGAACAGGGGAATGATACCATCCAATAAGCAAGTAATTTTCTCTAAAATTATTATGTATTGTTCATTTACATATGACTTTGACTTTCTTTTCATTAATGTGGATATGTCAACTTGAAAGATGTTAATCCAGATAACAACTGAGAAAGTTCTTACATTTGCATTTCCAGGCAATTTTGGGGACCGTTACTTTGGGACAGATTTTGCTGACTAGGATGGCAGGATGATGACGACCTTATTGATAGAATGGTGTGTTGACGACCTTGTTGAGTGGACTCAGATGCATGGGAAATTGTTGCAGTGCGTTATTGAAATAGTTCCTGATCCAGCACTGCCAAATCTTTTTTATTGGTCCTATAAGCTTTGTTGGTGACTGCTGTACATAGGAGGACCGTCTTGCTGAGAAATGTGTTCATGTATGATCTGTACAGCAAACTTTATAACTTATATTTTAATGTAATAAAGGGATTTTCTGTATTGGAAAAAAAAAGAAAACTAGAGTGTTCACACCCATTGTGTTGATGGTTTTCTTAGCATGGAAACATACTGCAGACAGTAGACCGATCAATCCCCCATTCCCGAGATAAAAACAGGTTCATCAAATTCTTCTTTGCATTTACTATCGATAGATCCACCCCATCAAGCAAAATTTCTGCTGTTTTCTCCTGCGTTTGGTATATTGTGTCTGCCTGCTTTTTGGTTTGTGCAACGAAGGATTTGGCACATACATTTTGGGAAGGGGGGTGGGATAGGTTTGCAGGACGCAGTATGTTTTTCACTCTTAAGGACGGCGCTGCAGATGGATCTATGATTAGTGAAATTTAAGTAAAATATGTGTGACAGTGACAATCTTTAAATGTGAAGATCAAACATTTAAAATGTTAACTTAATTATCTTTCTCAAAATGTATTTATATCACTGCCATAAGGAAGAATTTAAAACAATACAACAAGAAAAAATATCAGCAATGAATGTATGGACAGTTGAAACACTTTATTACAAATGGACAAGAACACTCAGTTTATATTGCAAAGTAATTAACAGAGTCAGACTATATATATTATTTTCTACATGGTTCTGGAAATGCACAATTTATCATTAATTTTTAAGATTGCTTTGGATTTATATATTTTAATGTGAAAGTTTTCACATCAATGAAAGAAATCTATTCCAAACATCTTAGAAACCTTTAGTTTTCAAACTGTGCAAAGACAAACAAACTATATAATTGATCAGTGCAAGATACAGTATCATCCCGTAACAATAGACAGTACTGTCAAAACTTCGCAACACATTATTTTAATATACCCCTAGCCATTTAAAAAATTACTCATCATTAAATTACAATATCCACCCGACACCTTGTTTCTTTTGATTTAATTGTCTTTTTGAAATTGACTTACACTTAATTATTGCAAAATTCAAATCAACAAGCCAGTAGTAGCACAGATTTAGCATTGCACTGAAGGCTGATGATGGAAGTGTAATATTATTCAGTAGGCAGCATTTCTTAAGTCTTTGGGAATGGTAACTTTCTGCCAAATTCTTGATAACTTAGCAGGCCTCTGAAACATTAAATATAGTAGTTGAGCATGTTTTCAAAATGCTCCTGTTGGCCAGATCTAGGCTGAGGGTCTCCATTGTTGAGAATGTATTCCTGAAAGAGAGCAAGACAGCAGTGAATGAAAAGATGCCTTCAAAATTTTGATACAAGGTGTTAAGAGTTTGGTGTTCTCTTTGTTACAATTCTTCCACATCAAAAACAATAGGTGTTAAGAGTTTGGTGTTCTCTTTGTTACAATTCTTCCACATCAAAAACAATAGGGGGAGGAGAGTTATCCAGGACAGGCTGTTGAACCTTAGGCAGTCTGTCTTTCCACATCTTCACTCACTTGGTACAAAAAGGATACTGTGCTCATGGCTAGATTTCATGATGATAAATTATTCAGATAAAATTAAATCATGCATGAGAATGGGCCATTCCTCGTTAACAGCAGGTACAAGCTTACACACGATTTGCAGCCATCAAGCATTTTTAATTAGTTTCAAAAGATACATAATGGTTATTCAAAACTTCAGGACTACACAATTGAAGTAATTTCAGATTAGGCTATAATTTGAGCATCTTTGTCATCATTTGAAATGAACAGGATAAAATTAAAAGGCTGCTTACAATCCAGCCCTCTTTGTATTCACAAGAAACTAATACTCTGGGGCACAAGTAATGCAGAACTAAAGTGGAGGTTATTTTTGATGCATGAATGTTTGCTGTGGATCATATAAAGAACAGAATAGGTGTTAATATTTCTTTGTGGAAACAAACTGGATTTTTATACATGTACAAAAAGAAATGCAAGTATTGCAAGATAATAATTTGTGACACAGGGAAATTGCTTTCTGAGGAACCTAAGACTCCCTGATCCCTTGCCTTATATATATTTTGAAAATGCCCTTTCACAATGAGATAAATCAAGACATAAGCCATTACCTCAAGCTCCTCCAAAGTTGCACTTCCATCTTCAATCTTAGCACCTATGCCAGACTTGTAGCTACTGTAGCGCTCCTGGGAACATCATGCAAAAAAATAAGTTTTATTAGGAAGCAGAATATTCAAGCACCACAGAAAGAAAATATGATGCAATGCGGCCTGGACAAGGAGGATGTAGGTAAATGGGACGATTTTCCATGGAACTGAACTATATTTCTACTTCACTTGCACTTCAAAACAAAAAAAGTATGAACAACAGCAAAGATCTGTGGCCAGATTTGCCACTAACATAAATTTGTCACAGAACAAATCAGAGTGCTAAAAGAAACAGATGGTTTTAAACATAAATTTTACAAATATTTTATTTAGATTAGAAGTGGTCCTTGTCAGGAACATAATTATTCCTGTTGCTGCAAGGTTTAGGTTTATGCAACAAATAATTGTACAATCAACACAAGCATCTGCTGGATTCTACTGAAATGATTATGTAGATAATACCAAACACCTCAGTTGAAATTGCTTAAGATTAAGTAGATTTATTCCAAACTTAACATGTCATCTCACCTGAACAGCTTGGCTCATCACCTCATCTTGTAGTATTTTAGCAGCACATTTCAAACCTCTGGCAAATGTGTCCATTGCACCTGAGTAGTTTTAAAAAGCAATATAAAATGGTATTTCAACTTGCTATGACCTTGTTTTGCCAAAGTTTTTTTTTGTGACAGATCTTAAAACAGTTTGATTTAAACATGACAAAAAGAACAGAAAAATTTGGGAAAGTTTTTAATCTTTGGAGTTCAATTTTATAATAGGAAGGTAAAATGCTGGTTTTATTTCTTTAATTTTTCCAAATAGTCCTTGAACAAAGAAGGTACTATCCATAAACTGCATGTGTGTCAAGTAATTGCAGAGTCGGAAATCTCCAGACAGAATAGGTTATTTAAGCACAAATTACAAGTTCCTATATATATTTCAGAAGAAGTCCCAAGAAATGGAAATTTCAGTTCAGTTTACGACGCAAAGACTTGTTTGATGTAACTGGGAAGGACAAACAAAATGGACAAATTCCTACTGAAAAATCCAAGAGGTGTAAGAGACCGGAAATTTGTTCAAATTAATACATAATATATGACCAGAGAATTAAAGTCAAAATTGGGCAAAAAGAAAAGGTTGTATGTTGCAAAGCCCCCCACAGTTTTTCTGTGGTTTTTATGATATACCAGAGAATTAAGCACATTTTGGCAACGACAAATCTTCATATTCCTGTCAAATTGTCTCAAAAACATCAGTTAATGTGTAATCACCAGGCAGGTGATACTGTTTCAATTGCCCATACATTATTTATCTTTATGCTTAACGAGTAGAATAAACAGATGCTTACCAATGTGAGCAATGAACATGTCTTGCAGAGCTGTTGATTCTCGTCTCACTTTGCAGTCAAAGTTTAAACCACCGGGTTGCAATCCACCTTGTCTCAGAATCACCTACATTGAACATTTCACAGATCAATATATAAGAACCTCTTGAGAGTGTTAGGTTTATGTACAGCAGACACAGTCATGGTGGATGAATATTCCCGACTGCCACGGGTCTGAACTATTGCTGCTCTCATTGTTGTGCAGCTCCACAAACATAAACAAAAGCCTTTGAAAGTAATGCTGCAGTGTAGTTATTGTACTGCCTAGTGATTCTGAGATTCTGATAATGATAAATTATATGACAAATTCAAAAATAAATTTTCAAGACTATACTCTCATGAAAAGGAGTTCATCTCATATAATGAAACATGTAGCGCCATTTCATGTCACAGCTAAACAGAATACATGTAATATGATGAGACATTTTCTGGATTTACTTTAACTGAATTAAAACTATAAAAGGACACATTTGCCAATAAACTCATCTGAGTTTGTGGTTTCATACATTCACACAACATAAAAAAATGTATAATAGTGATGTTTCCAATGGTCCCCAGTAATACTAATCAAAAGAGAATTTACAAACATTCTTAGTGTAAATAATTATGCAAACATCATAAAGTAGATTTTTCCATTACTGTAACTGTCTTAATCGTTAATATAGGGCACACTCATAATAACCCCAAATTTTACATTAAATTGTTTTTGCTGGAAAATGATAATCTTGAAAGGATATACCTGCATCACAAGAGTGGCATTTTTCACATCCATAGGGAATTGGTCAGTGTCCCAGCCGAGATCAGGAGAACCTGTATTTGAATCTACAGATCCAAGCATGTTGTAGCTGCAAATATATACATGTAAATCCATGGTCTTCAAACCATTTTGATGCCGCTTCAGAATTCCCACAAAACCTGTCTAGCAACTGCCATTCTATTTTGTACAAATACCATTTATTACCCCTGACACGGCCAAAATGTTCAGCATAGCACAATTACCACAAGAAAATGCCACATTACAAAATGCAGATGTTAACATAATTACCAAGAGTGTTCAATTATGTAATCTATCTCATTTATATTACACGTAATTTGGCAAAGCCATATTGTTCAGTTGATATCTTAATTTAGATACTTGCATAAGAAAGATTGGTCCACAAATTCTTATGGTCTTGTGAATATTGACTCATTATGTTGACTATATTCATAGTTTGAACTGCTGACATCAGCAGATTGAAATGCATGTCAGCTGTTACAAACTTCAGACCCATTACTTAATTGCAACGGCATTTGTACGTCCAAACTGATCAATGATGACATGTCAACTCAATGTTGTTATATTTCATTAAATACATAAGAACTTTTTTATATATATCTCTATATAACAATGGTCTTACTCACGCTGAGGCCAGAACAATGTCATGCTCATATGAATGTCCTGCCAAAGTGGTGTGGTTGGGTTCAATGTTGAGCTAAAAAGAAAAGGTTGGCATAGGTTTATCAAGATCTATAAGTATATTTATTTGAAATATGGATGGAAAATGGTTTGCGTTACACTTTACAGCGCAAATTGTCAATTGGGTTGGACAATAACACAAAATTCTAAGTACACACTTCATTCACTGGCTCCTGTCTTTTACAATGATCATTTTGGAGTCTCCTAGTTCTGGTTCAGTTCTTTTAGCTCTCTTGCTCAGGCTTTTGTTCCTGCAATGTTGTGTTTTATCTCTCATTTCTGTAGTCATGTCATCTGTCAGTTCATTCTGTGGTTTTGTATATCTTTCAGCAAGATTAAGTATTTAGTCTACCGTAGGCTATATTTTACCTTAACTTCTTTCTCCAATCCATAAGTTCGAAGGAAGGCAATTACAGTCATGGCATCTGCAGAGACAGTTTTAATGAATATCAGTCAAATTCCATTATTACCAATATTATTGATCTTCTTTGACACTTGAATCCTGTCAACATTCTTCAAGGCCACAGTTGATAGTTAATATGGTTATACTTTTCTTTTATATCTATTTTGAAAAATGTAGGGGGGAAAATGCCCAGTCAGATTAGTTGCAATCACCATTTTCACAACAATTTCAGTTTTGTCCTCTCCACATCAGTTTTTCCGTGGTGCAAAAAATTTTGAATTAAAATTTAAGTTAACTTTGAGTACATTTACATCACAATCAGTCGTTATTTATTTAGTTTCAGCATTCACTCCATTCGTATACCACATTCATTTTGCAACTTAAATTTCTTGTATTGCGAAAAGTGCATAAGTATGGGCAATAACCAGTTAAGCGTTACCATAGTCATACTGATGCTTGGTTGGCTCCTTAGGTTTGGGCTCAATCAAGAACACTCCTTTGAAGCCAATCTTTTTCTTGTATGCTGTAAGGTGAATCAAAAGATGGAATTAGGACACCCTCTACATTGTGTCTGGGGTTTTCTAACTTTCAAATGCAAATATTGGCTTTAGAGTATTAGAGAACATGTTCTTGAGTGAATAAAACATGTTAACATAATTCATTCACACTAAAATACATTACTGGTACACTTACAGTGTATGCATATTGATATAAATCAAACAAAAAACTATCTTTTTCTTGCCTTGGGTACGTCTCATCTGGGAATTTTCTTTGACTTTTCTCAAAATTTCCTAAGTAAACTCATTTTCACGGGCATTTTATACTTCTCTTTGGAAATTTAAGCACATCTAGAATTATTGCTTCAGGTTTTTTTTATTTTATAAAAACTGTGCAGTTTCTGCCTCCCCTGTCTATTCGTTTACCAGTATTTCAAATGGAATAATATACAATGACATAAATGTGTAAAGAAAGTGTACCAACCTACAGCCATCCTAAAGAAATTAGCCATGTGGTCCAGTTCAGCTCTGACATTGGTGTTGAGCAAGGAATGGAAACCTTCTCGGCCACCCCAGAAGACTGAAATAAGAGTGTGCTTAAAAATGTGAACATGTTTCCATGTCTGACATCATATTTATATTAGTATCCTTCCTGATTTTCGATAATTTTGTAATTATTTTGTGGGTGCAAGAAAATTACATGGATTTGTATCCATTTCTGGAAATGCAAAAACAATTTGGGTAAAGAAAATGAACATGAAAAAACATCTTGAAGAATCTGCTGTTATAATGATCCTCTTTCAGGAGGGCTGTCTTGTAAAATAAATGAACCTATATAAAATGAAAGAGAACAAAAAAGAAAAGAAAAATGAGATTAAGGAATTCTCCATCAATTATCTTTCTTCACTGAATTTTTGGAATTTTCTACATCTTCAATTTCTCCATTAGTCGCCTATGCTTTTCCTAGCTCAGAGAAACCAAACCACCCTCACGTATTAGAAAACTAATAATAGTTTCGACTGACCATAGTTTTCAGCTCCCAACTTATGAGCAATTTCCAGTCCTTTCTTCACCTGTGCTGCAGCATAGGCAAACACATGGGCATCTGGGTTGGTACTGGCTCCATTCATGTATCTGGGGAAACAACAACTGTTAACTGATGTCTAGACACAATGGTCTCACATATCTGATACATTTTTCTGATAATTTTTGTTCCAGTTGTCTTATACTATATATTTTTTGTTTTATCAGCCAATCTAGCTACAGTACAGTGCTGAGGAATTTCAGTCACTCCTGATAAACTATGGAGGGAAAACTCTATCATATTATATCTCACGTCTTATATCATGTGGATGTCAATGCAACTATTGTTTTTCCTACAACATTCACATTCCTCTGAATTAACAACTTCTTGCAAAAGATTTTCTATGTATCTGCTTTGACAGTTTTTCAGTCTGGGAATTTGGTTAAAGCAACTGAAGATCCACGATCACTGGATACCCAGCAAGAAATATGTTGACAAATAGGGACACTTTATGTAGGCCATACTTGTGAATATATCGCTCAGAGAGAATGTGTTAAAACAAGACTCAGACTTTAAAATTGTAGGTCTTACCTTGGGTGAGCGAATAGATTGCAAGTTGCCCACAATAATTTTACACCAGTCTTCTTCTGAAGCTCTGCAGCCAATTCCACAATCTCATCCAGATTTTTGTTGGTCTCTGCCAGGTCTTTGCCTTCTGGGGCAATATCCCTGATATAACAGAACTGATACTGTATGATGTAATAATTATTATCACTATTACGCTTTCAGCACATAAAGAGATCAATGAAACACTGAGGCGGATAAGAGACCATGCTGCATTCAAGGGATTTCTTAGCTAAAACATAATAAATCACAACAGCAAGAAAACTGTAAGTAAAGGGGATGGCCAATATTTTCAAAATTTTGTCTATAGTATGTATATTAGGAAGTTGGATCAAGAAAATAGTATATGGATGGCTGATAATGAGACACAAAGAATGAAGTTACTGCAGAATACATATTGTATTACTTGCTCAATCTTGCTTCTTAGGTCGTCACAAGAGCTCCATTTGTTATTTCAATCCATCTTTCAACTCAAATGTTATGGACATGTTAAGAACAGTAAGATAACCATGTCTAGGACGAGGAAGAATTTAATGTTACCGATCATGAAAAGTCCAGTATTTGACTCCAAGTTTAGAGAAAAATTCAAATGCTGCTCTCAGCCTCCTCTTGGCATTGGCCATGGTGTTGCTTCCATCATCCCATGGCCTCACCAGGGTCGGGAAGCCAAAGGGGTCAGCACCTGGGATAGAGAATAAAATAACTTACGCAGTTTGAGTTTGAGTTTGGAGAAAGCAAGTCGACATAATAACAGTCAATTTGTGCTAGGAAAAAGCAAGACGATAGGCAGAATGTAACACTATAATAGGATAGGAGGAAACCCTGCCAGAAGCACCCACCAACCATGCACTCTTGTGGAGTAAAAGGGAAGACAACACAAAAGAAAAAAAGTGACATAAATATTTTCATATAAATGTAAGCAAAATTTTGTAGTAAGGTATCAGCGCAGCCTGGTGCAAATATGCCCAAACTTATGATTAAATGAACTTCTGTGGGGAGATGCTGCCAGAAAGTGCGATGGCCATGCCTATGAAACTTCCTCTTCGTTTCAGGCTAGAAAGTGCCAAAGCGATGCCCCCAACATAGCAAGAAGAGGCTGCACATGTTTCATAACGAACACTGAATCTGCCTGGTGCTTTTTTCTTCTAGTCACATGACTTAATTACTAGACAAGGTTATTCTTGATTTTGTATCAGTCGTGCCTGACATAAATATCTTCCCTCCTCATCTGGTTTATTTGAGTATACTGTCACTTATTTGAGGCACATGATGTCTTACCTGTTCCCCTAAATGTATGCCAGAAACATACAGAGAAACGGAGCCACTCCTCCATTGTTTTCCCCATGACTGTCTGTAAGACAATTGTCAAATGACAGAAGTATTCAATCCATTATCTCTCTTCATAAAATTTAATTATGTTTCATCTTTTGATTACAAGCTAAGACTTACTCTCATTTGACTGTAAACTGACATGCATTTTCCTAGCCACTCTGAATTGACATGCTTTGTGATATTCGTGCAGCTATGAACATAATTACAACTTACATGAACCAAACATCAGATGTGATGAATCTAGTGTCAAACACGTGAATAAAAATTTAAGTTATAGAATATTTCATCAGTTGACACTCCATAAGACAGCCAAAAGTTTTCGCCTCAGGTAAGAGTTTTCCCATTGAATTTCGACAAAATGTATCCACTATGTATCCTTGATGATGAAAGTATCAGTGACTCAGAATGCTGTAATTAAACTCTTCTACTATATCTAGTAGCTTTCACACCCACTATTGCATTGTGAACAGAATCTCTTTCAAACGGTTTTTAAATCTACAGAAAATGTCAAATCACAACTTTTACTTTATTTAAATTCACAATGTGTATCATGAAGTTTGTAAAATTTACCTCTTTAGCATTGTAATGTTTGAACACCAAGGACTCAGTAGGACCTGCATCAGGTTTGAATGCTATTGTGGAAACATCTGTAAAGTAAGCAAAATAAGAGGTGATATTGTGCATTTATATACTATGTACATGTACAAGATCTATATATATGATTGCAGAAATAGCAGCAGTATAACTTGGAAGTTAAGCTGAGGTCTTTTCAACTAAGCAGATATAATTGTCAACACTGTAAATATAAGCTCTTCAAGGAAAGAAATTCTCAAGTCACATATAAACCAACGGATAAACTCGCGAAAGTTTTTTTCCCAAATCAACAACAGTTATTTAAGTACAACATCTATTAAATTAATCTTCCCGCACCTTCCCTCTTGTGGAAATGTGTCGCCATTAAAATGGTGGAAAAAAGGCCTTGATGTTTAAAACTTTAACTGATATTTTGCACAAACTACATGTATTTGACTATTTCAATCAAAACAGGATTAAAAACCCAAGAACTTATATATTTGCCCATTAAAAAAAAAAGAAAAAAGCTTTAAATTCATTACATATACTACAACTGAAGATCATACGTACACTCCCTATATCTCTCTTCTATAGGTAGCATGAAAATTTGAAATAATCTGGCAATGTATTCACCATACCTTTGAAAAATTCAGCATCTGCTTTATCAAATGCTGCATAGGCTGCAGAGGCAGCGGCCTGGTCAACTGACGATGCAGGGGCGAAGGATGACATCTTCCAGGAGCTGTATTAAAGAAAAGCAAAAAGTCCACATTTTAAACATAGTAAAGTATTATTACAGTAGAGCAAAAAAATTATAAATTCCAGAGAAGACATCCAACATGCATATTATTATGCGACCAAAACGAGGACAGGCAACAGAGATTGCTGGCCACAGCTAGGCCAAATATTGTAAAAAAAAACACAAAAACTGTTACATACAACATTTTCTTTTTTTGTAAACCTTTGACTTTACCAGGACGAGGCCTAAGACTGCTTTCTGATATTACCATCGTCGTAAGGTAGTTCTTCACAACAACAACAAAAAAGTTTTAACCAAAAGATTTTTCACAAGTGCTTGTGTGTGTGCGTGTGAAAGCGAGAGAGAGAGAGTGTGTGTGTGTGTGTATGAGAGAGAATGTATGCTGGTGTGCGTGCTTGTATCTGCGCGCGCACACGTTGGTGTTATGGGTCTGAGACAAGGGGCGCAATTATATGTATGGGGCAAACACCGCAATAATGGTTATTTCCCTGCCCATGGGTAAGTCGAACTCCAGTTAATCGATGTCTAATTAATTTCCCGATGACTTCAAGCTAAGTGAAGTTCACTAGACTGCATTCAAACACTGGTGAGCCACGAAAAACTCTTAACTTTCTCCTCCCCCCCCCCCCCCCCCACCCAAAAAAATTCATTAACAGTGACTTATAGCTTGTGAAAGGATGGGGGTCTTTGATCAATGCATTCCTAATTAAAAATGAAACTTCATCTTCGTTATTGTTTGTTCTGTAGTAAAACCCCCTGTTGACACATACATGTAGTTGAATTGGGTCCGTGTGTTCAATATAAGTATTTCATACGCACTAACGCCGATGTAATCTAGAATGTTGTTTGTTAGTTTACGATGCTGATTGGATGGGGGGAGGGGGGGGGGTAATGAGGCCTGATCACGTTCACATAATATTCGTATCTCTGTTGGAGGTGCCAATTCTGTCACTATTATTTTAACCAAGACTGCAATACGACGCCAAAATTAACGAATGCACAAAACCTCGTAGGCTATTTCTCTGACGTATGATTGTAGGTCTGTTGGATGAACTACGAGTGGGTAATGTGGTTACTGCGTGGGTTCAATAGTAACTCCCTTAAGGATACACAGGACTAACAAACACAGGGTTCTGCTGGCAATCTTATTTATTCAAAAAAAGCCTAACAAAGGTATCGCGGCCCAAACAAAGCCAACAAAAGAAGAGAAACCCAGAAAAGAAGCCCAAAAAAAAGAAGCCCAACCAGCCATAAGCTGGAACAAGAGAAAAAGACGAAAATATGATTAGGATATAATGACAACATTAATCAGGCAATCAATGGTGGACATACATATTAATAGTATTAAGTATTAAATCAGGCAACAACAACATAATATAGAATTTAAGCAATAACCAACTGGATATGTATGCATGGAATAAAATAGCGCTAAGGTTAATGAATAACAACTACAAGTGGCTATATCATATACACAAGGAGTTTCCTAGTACACTGGCAACATAAACTAATTAATGTACTAATCAAAGTATGAAGGACATAACAAATGAAGGGGCAAGAACACAATAGTTTCGCTCCGCTGAGCCGGTGTACAACACATCCAGAGTGGCCATTCCATTTAATAACGCAGTGGCCAACATGGCCCACTGACCGTCCATAACACAGACGCTGCATCCCAATGCAGGCCATCCTCATAGGCCCACTCCCATTATTAGTACTAACCCGCCCCAGGGCTATTGTATGGGTTACCTCCCTTCCCAATCGATACTGAAGGGTCATGCCCTTTGACCTTAGCCGCGGAGCTATGCCGCCAGGCTAACGTGTATGACACACCACTAGATACATACAGTAATGTGTACATTCCTTAAAATGAAACTGTCCTTCACACACTTACGAAACTCATAGAAGCATAATACATCTGGATAACTATAATACATGCACATGATATATATATATATGTCGGCGAGACTCATTGCAACATGTGTAGACTCATTGAAACATTGTTCATCCACCGCCGCACATAGAACAATCCTGGGGCTCACCCATGTGAGGCCCAACTAATATTATACATCTCCAATACATGTAATTAATTACACATCTTAAACACTAAACACGCAATCACAATCACACTGCTCTCTATAGCATAGTGGTACTGGCAAGGTACACAAATACCCGTAATACAATCAAGCGTATAGTGCCGCTCGCTGTAACATAAGCCATCCACATCAACATGTCAGGAAATCCTCACTGCCTACCACAACAAGGCAATGCTACACATACACTATATATAGGCACACAAGCAAATCGTGATAGCTTGGTTAGCGAGCCATCATTATCATCTAGCACCGCAAACGTTAACTTTGACAATAAAGACACAATATCAAGACACTGTACTGCAAAGCGCATCCTACACGTCCAATGACAATGGCAATTACCGTTGAGCCGGACTCATAATAGTCTCTGTAGATCAGCATTCTCTACGTGGCATCCAAGAAAAAGGGGGGGGGGGGTGCGCAAATTAAAGTCACTTCTAATATAATAGTCTCCAACTTACCCAAAGTTTCTCCGGGTCCTGTGCTACCGCTACATGCCTTATGGGGCGGGGTGGCGATGGCAAGCGTCGGCTCTGTCTCTGCGTCTATGATGGAGTGTCTTGACCACTCGAACCGCATCTTATTTATTAGCCCGCGCGGACGTCCGAGAGAGCTATTACGTAGCCCGTGTTGC
Organism: Onchidella celtica; assembly: GCA_963931925.1. NCBI lineage: Eukaryota > Metazoa > Mollusca > Gastropoda > Systellommatophora > Onchidiidae > Onchidella > Onchidella celtica. The sequence continues at coordinate 52,144,620 of OZ007571.1, forward strand.
ACAAGTGAAAGGCTCGGACATGGAGTCCAGCCCGACAACATAACCGGTTAGGGTCCTAACACAATCGAATTTACAGTACGGTTAAAAGGGTGCACACAAAAGTCAATTAGGTATCCCAGTAAACTGCAGAAATTTCTCTAACGACCCCTCCAGCAATAATTGAATAAATTTGACCCAGGTTGGATTTATCGGGGATAACATGCGTCTAACTCGTGGTTTACTTTAAATCCGAGATCCTCTTATTAATCATTTCAATAGGATATGTGCATCAAAGTACAACAAAATTGGTACCATTATAAATTGGAAACTTGCTGCTAAAATTCTAACTGACTACTTATACCAGAAACTCGGTAGTAGTTTTAATATAAATTTTCAAAGTGTCAGGACTAACAACATTCGACAATTTCGTGCGGGATACTTTCGTCCATTAATACGACGTATCTCCATTGATAACAAACGTTATCATGAGTACCTATTTTGTACCGATAGGGTATTGTCTACTCTCAAAAATGAATTCGGGTTCCCATCTTTCTGTCGGTGGATAACAACGAGTGAGCGAGTTGTAAGAAACTCAAAGCCATGATATAAGAGTTGGAAGCCCGGTACATTTCCAACTGACCAATCAAAATGCGCGCTTTTCACCGTGATGTGAATAACGGGTCCCGCGCTAGTATTACAAGGGAAATAATCCAATTAATGGTGCTCGGCCAAGTGTCCATAAACTACTATGAGTGGCCGTCCCTCACTCACGCACCAGAGTTACCATGAAAGCACATTAAAAATAAAAAGTCGTTCATCCTCTCACATTCTCCCCTGCTAAGTCACGTAGTCCCTTACGTGACACATACATCAATTCAAAGGTTTACAAAAGACCACTGAAGGTATAATCAAACTCTAAGGGGCTATGATACCATCACTTAGGGTAGAACAATCGCAAATTACACACAGTGAACCGAAGTACAACAATGGTCCATCCTCTTTATAACCACTAACAGGTGGCGTGAACCGGCTAAGTTACTACTGGCATCCTGAAGATGTACACAACAGTCTCAGCTCTGGCTGTAGTAAGTTACATCATATGGACAAAACAACAGGTCCCAGACCTGCAACGGTGGTCCCAGACCACTATCAGGGTTAACGTAGGATCGAACAGTACAAAAAAAGACAATATGCTATAAGGGCACCAGTGCAATGAAAAAGGTAAGGTCAACATAGGCATAAAAGTAATTGTAACTAAGCTGTGGAGAAAGCTAACATGGGCATACTCTCTAACTTAAAATCTTGAGGCGAGCTCACTTGAATTCGGTGGTCTATCATCTGGCCTGATGGAAACTCGGGGGGTCTTGATGGGTGCGCTCCCCTGCTCTTTCTGCACTCACAGTCAATGTCTAATGTTAATCACTAATAAGAGTCAGAGGTCCAATCTCTGGGGTTGTCTGTGTGGGCGGCTGGACCGTCGCACAGGAGGTAGGCGTTGGGAAGTTGTCATCCCAGGTTGAGGTTCCTGTGGGGTAGGGCAGGGGTTGGCTGGCAACCGCAAGAGGTCTCCGTTGACCGCAGAGGCATCTCCATCTGGGTTTCTGATGGTAAAGTAACCACCATGAGGCGGGGGAACAGACAGGACGGTGTGCACAGGAACGGGGTACGGGTCCTGGATCTTGAGTTGATGTTGGAGGGCGTTGGTCTTCGTGGCTCCCTGGTTCCTGTGGGGTAGGGCAGGGGTTGGCTGGCTGGCCGGGCTTCAAACTAAAAATTTCCATGGCTGGGCTTTCTACACTACAAACTAACCCTTCTGTGTATCCCACCTCTTGACACCAGAAAATGTTGGATGAACTACGAGTGGGTAATGTGGTTACTGCGTGGGTTCAATAGTAACTCCCTTAAGGATACACAGGACTAACAAACACAGGGTTCTGCTGGCAATCTTATTTATTCAAAAAAAGCCTAACAAAGGTATCGCGGCCCAAACAAAGCCAACAAAAGAAGAGAAACCCAGAAAAGAAGCCCAAAAAAAAGAAGCCCAACCAGCCATAAGCTGGAACAAGAGAAAAAGACGAAAATATGATTAGGATATAATGACAACATTAATCAGGCAATCAATGGTGGACATACATATTAATAGTATTAAGTATTAAATCAGGCAACAACAACATAATATAGAATTTAAGCAATAACCAACTGGATATGTATGCATGGAATAAAATAGCGCTAAGGTTAATGAATAACAACTACAAGTGGCTATATCATATACACAAGGAGTTTCCTAGTACACTGGCAACATAAACTAATTAATGTACTAATCAAAGTATGAAGGACATAACAAATGAAGGGGCAAGAACACAATAGTTTCGCTCCGCTGAGCCGGTGTACAACACATCCAGAGTGGCCATTCCATTTAATAACGCAGTGGCCAACATGGCCCACTGACCGTCCATAACACAGACGCTGCATCCCAATGCAGGCCATCCTCATAGGCCCACTCCCATTATTAGTACTAACCCGCCCCAGGGCTATTGTATGGGTTACCTCCCTTCCCAATCGATACTGAAGGGTCATGCCCTTTGACCTTAGCCGCGGAGCTATGCCGCCAGGCTAACGTGTATGACACACCACTAGATACATACAGTAATGTGTACATTCCTTAAAATGAAACTGTCCTTCACACACTTACGAAACTCATAGAAGCATAATACATCTGGATAACTATAATACATGCACATGATATATATATATATGTCGGCGAGACTCATTGCAACATGTGTAGACTCATTGAAACATTGTTCATCCACCGCCGCACATAGAACAATCCTGGGGCTCACCCATGTGAGGCCCAACTAATATTATACATCTCCAATACATGTAATTAATTACACATCTTAAACACTAAACACGCAATCACAATCACACTGCTCTCTATAGCATAGTGGTACTGGCAAGGTACACAAATACCCGTAATACAATCAAGCGTATAGTGCCGCTCGCTGTAACATAAGCCATCCACATCAACATGTCAGGAAATCCTCACTGCCTACCACAACAAGGCAATGCTACACATACACTATATATAGGCACACAAGCAAATCGTGATAGCTTGGTTAGCGAGCCATCATTATCATCTAGCACCGCAAACGTTAACTTTGACAATAAAGACACAATATCAAGACACTGTACTGCAAAGCGCATCCTACACGTCCAATGACAATGGCAATTACCGTTGAGCCGGACTCATAATAGTCTCTGTAGATCAGCATTCTCTACGTGGCATCCAAGAAAAAGGGGGGGGGGTGCGCAAATTAAAGTCACTTCTAATATAATAGTCTCCAACTTACCCAAAGTTTCTCCGGGTCCTGTGCTACCGCTACATGCCTTATGGGGCGGGGTGGCGATGGCAAGCGTCGGCTCTGTCTCTGCGTCTATGATGGAGTGTCTTGACCACTCGAACCGCATCTTATTTATTAGCCCGCGCGGACGTCCGAGAGAGCTATTACGTAGCCCGTGTTGCACAAGTGAAAGGCTCGGACATGGAGTCCAGCCCGACAACATAACCGGTTAGGGTCCTAACACAATCGAATTTACAGTACGGTTAAAAGGGTGCACACAAAAGTCAATTAGGTATCCCAGTAAACTGCAGAAATTTCTCTAACGACCCCTCCAGCAATAATTGAATAAATTTGACCCAGGTTGGATTTATCGGGGATAACATGCGTCTAACTCGTGGTTTACTTTAAATCCGAGATCCTCTTATTAATCATTTCAATAGGATATGTGCATCAAAGTACAACAAAATTGGTACCATTATAAATTGGAAACTTGCTGCTAAAATTCTAACTGACTACTTATACCAGAAACTCGGTAGTAGTTTTAATATAAATTTTCAAAGTGTCAGGACTAACAACATTCGACAATTTCGTGCGGGATACTTTCGTCCATTAATACGACGTATCTCCATTGATAACAAACGTTATCATGAGTACCTATTTTGTACCGATAGGGTATTGTCTACTCTCAAAAATGAATTCGGGTTCCCATCTTTCTGTCGGTGGATAACAACGAGTGAGCGAGTTGTAAGAAACTCAAAGCCATGATATAAGAGTTGGAAGCCCGGTACATTTCCAACTGACCAATCAAAATGCGCGCTTTTCACCGTGATGTGAATAACGGGTCCCGCGCTAGTATTACAAGGGAAATAATCCAATTAATGGTGCTCGGCCAAGTGTCCATAAACTACTATGAGTGGCCGTCCCTCACTCACGCACCAGAGTTACCATGAAAGCACATTAAAAATAAAAAGTCGTTCATCCTCTCACAGGTCATAATTATATGCCTTCATCCACACGATAAAGGGTAAGACACGCCTACCAAACGAACGTAGTATTCTATCTCGTGAGTAGTTCGAGAATCTAATTTTTTTTTTAAAGTGTCGGCCAGTTAAGCACGAAGTTCAGAATTTCTTGGAAGATTCGAAAATGAGTAGGTGTATCTTGCGACATAGAAATATAACTCGTGAATCAACAGGTCGGATTTCAACGAAGTGTGAGCTTTTTAATAATTTATGTACCGGTAGCCACTTCGACTTGAAGCCACCAAAACGCATAATCTACATTTTAATCAAACTACAAGGTCTCTGCGAAGAGTTCATTTCGCTGTGGTGGCTTGTTATATCAAATGACGCTGCAAGTGCAATTCGTCCTTTTTTTTTTTTAGTTGTTTTTAATCATTACTTTCAAGACGATAGTACGTCCAGCAGCCTAGATATTGATTATCTACTCATTCCTGATGATAAAATAATATAGATCGACAGTTTTCAAACGGACGCCTTCTCAGTAGCCCAGTGGTGGCGTGCTTGTTTGAGGAGGGGGTGCAGTGGTGATACACACGTTATAATGGGCGTATGAAGCTTTCATTGGGAAAAGAAGTGTTAGAAACATGAAGAGGTCATTATGATTGCGTACTTATTGGCAAAAACTATGACAGATGATGTTGAGGTATCTGAAACATAAGCGCGAGAACCATTAATACATGTACTGATGAATCATCACAACTGTGATCGCCATATGACATTATCAATAAAGGTAGTGCCTTGATCGTTTCTCAACTGATTCATCCGCCAGTGACTGGGGGAGTGTGCGAAGGCCTGTTTTCAGGGAAAGGGACCATCCATAAAGTACGTTCGCTCCGAGAGGAGCAGGGATAGTGCTCCTCCTCCCAAAACTAGCGTGTGAAAAACGTACAAGGGGTGGAACGCTTCTGGTGAGAGCACGTACGCTTTTCAGTTATGGTACCTTTTATGTATTGAATTAAAATGAATGGAAAAAAAGGAAGGAACGAAGAAGAAGAATTTCAAGGATGCATTAGAATTACGATGAAATGTGTGTGTGTGTGTTTCTTATGAAATAATCAACAAATAGTCCATGAAATATGCCACTTAAGATTTTAGAATGTTAAGGTTCCTTAATGTTTCTTATCGTCGACATTCACCATTTTGATGGCGGTACGCTCATATAAAAGGGAGGAAGCCAATTCCAATTGTTCGACAAAAAACCGGGGGTTGGGGAGGGGGGTCAAAATCGCCCAAATCGAGCGTAAGTACTTTATGAATTGCTCCAAACTGCCATCAAGCAAGTTTCGTATTTGGAGCTGTTGGCCATCGTGGCACCGTCGACATGCACTCTTCCTAACTCAAACTCAAATCCGAGGGCTGAAGAGAAGGGAACTGCTCTGATAAACATGGTAAACACTACACCTGACGGAACTCCATCTTTTCTGGCCAGTTGACACATTGACTAAATGATGGTATGGGTCCCAACTTTCCCATTCTGCAACTCTCTCCCTCTCTTTCACAGTATGCCTGAGACAATTGGATTGGTCGACTTGATTATGTTCTTAACTCTTTAAACACGGACTGTTTTTCCCATTCTCACGGAGCTCTTGTGTTTTGTTTTTTTCTAGAGAGATCACCTTCAAGGAACGCTGCCAGCATTTTTCCGCAACCACGGGAGCACTGAGAGGGTCGATCTGTGTTCAAACAGTTGAGACCCATAACTCAACTGAACCAAGTCCGTTTTGCTTGAGTTTTAGTGGACTTTGGAGTTAATCAGGACCATGCGCACTAGCAAGACTGACACAAGTCGGTCTCGCTTCCTGATTCGATGAACGTTCAAGTCTGAGCCAAAACCAGCGCAAAACAAGACTGGACTCAATGCGCTAGGCTACTACTAGCTAAACAGTCTTCTGACAGGTATACATACATATTATGTGCAAAGAAGATATCATGGCACAGTGAGATGATGTAATGTCAAGTACAGAAAAGGTGGGAAAATGGCGTGTGGAGGTGTGTGTGTGTGGGGGCGGAGGGGGGGGGGTCCAGATGAGAAAGAGAATGACAACACACACACACACACATACACACACAGCGTAAGGAGTTGGGTGGGGGCTAGAAGTCAAACCGAAAGTAGGTTTTAAAATTATGTCACGCAACCTCTGAATACAGAGATGTTTGCATGTTTTTGTGCATTTATCAAAATAAAACGGAACACAAAATTCTAAAAATGCAGTGGGCAGGCTGAAAAGTATGGGGATGGGTAAAACTGGACCCGTGCGTTTCGGATTATTTGTTTTAGACCATGCCTACGAGGACAGAGCAAAAAACTGGACACTGTCCTGAATGCGAGACGCGGATAGACGTACTACCCTGCGCGCACTGGCCGATTTCGATCGGCCGACTGTTTGGATGAAGACAACAGGATATTGAGTTTCAATCAAATACAGCTAATCGGCCAGTGCGCCAGGTCTCATTGAAAATCAGTGTCATCATCCAATTAACCTGCTGATGAAAGTCGGCCAGTACGCGCTGGGGCTTAGAGTAAGATGTACGGCATTGCTCTGATTGCATAGTGGGTTGCTGTGGTTGATGATTTATGGTTCAAATGATGGCGTAAGTGGCAGAATGAGTCAGGAAGAGAGAACGGGAATGAGTGGCATGTTTTTATATTAGACAAAACGAAAAACAAATTAAATGACTTCAGATTTAGTTGCCTGTCTAATTACTGGGTTGTAACTGAATGCTTTACTTAATAAGTGATTGATTGATTGATTGGTGGACTGAGTGGGTGGTGTAAGTTACAGCATGACTTATCCAGTAAGGAAGTTTAGGGTGGACAATGAATGGCAATGTGGCTGAATTATTGGTTGACCGACTGGGAGACTGATTGATTGGTTGATCGATCGATCGATTGGTTGATTTGCATAATGATTGCTTGCTTGATTGCGTGACTGATGCCTTGATGAATAAGTAAGAGGGTGGTTGGAGCAGCGAAGATGACATCTGCACCATACATGCTTAAGAACTCTACAAACTTTGAGAGACGAGAAGGCTGATAAGAGGATAAGCTAATAAATAGGCTGCAGTTATACATGTAAATCGAAATTTAACAATTCATGCACCTCAAACACGCTGTACTTACTGAACCTTTGTTTGTGGAGCTGTGGGCTACTCTTGATCACTGCACACCTCAAGCACACTGCACAACAGTTCAACAAGTTGTGGGGCCGTATTTTTCTCCTACTCTTCTATCTCTGCACAACTCGCTCGGCCTCTCCATGATCATGCTACGATAACGCGACAAGTCATCACGCCCTCCGCTCTCCCACAGATAACAGGCAACCGGCCGTTTACATCGACGTCTATGTTATACTGTACAGGGGACACTTTCGTCGTGGGGTCATGGCCACGTACTAAGGAAAGATAACATCGCCGGCTCGCAATGCTCTCATGCGAATTTGATAACAGCGAGCTCTGTTATTATTCAATCAGCTTAGGCAGTGTGTCGCACCGAGTGACTAAGACAGATACAAGTGGACGAGAGTAAACTTAAAGGTGAATAATAATGGAAATAATACCGCCTCTCAGAAAGCGCGTGAGGCAGGAGATGGCAATCTGAGATCACGGGCGCCTGACATGAAAAGATGAATGCGTTTAGTACAGGTCCCTATGCTACATGAAATAATGCCATTTCTTTTGGGCTGCTGCCGATTTGCACTTTCGTTGTTTTTTTCCTTTTATTTTCCTATCAAAAAATCATCGTCGGACGCCCTAACCCCATTTTATATTTGGTTGAGGATTAATGATGAAAAGAGTGCGTGTCTGGGACCTGTCAGATCTCGGGTGTAAAATACACGGGTAAGAATGTGTGCAGGGAAGAGAATGGGAATGGACACCGACATAAGCAATATATATAATTTATATATGCGTGATGAACTGACCTGTGAAGAAGATGTAAGGTCCAAACACAATTTTGAAAGGAGAACTTGCAGGAAACCCTAATATTATAATATTTGCTACATGAGATGCTAACAGGCCGTCTTTGGAAGTTGGGAGCAGTGACATATTAAAGGTATGGCACGTGCCCTGGGCGCTACTTGAGGAGGGGGCACAGAGCATTTTCTGTCAAGGCCAGACTAGCCTTTCGCTGATGAGCAGAACAAACATTTTCTTCAGATATAAGGATGGTGCGGTTATAATTTTCATATAGCGCCATAATTTGTTTATTAAGATTTACGAGCTTATCTTGTATTTTCGAGATGATAGCATGGTAAAGTTACTCCAAAGATGTGTGTCACTTTATTGTCAGGTACATGTACATGACATTGATATTTGGACAGGGCAGCAATTTCAGTACCTGCTAGTGCTACTATTTTACTCAAGAGTAAACCAAAAAAGGGTAACTTTTATTTTTTGGTCCAGTTTTGTTTACTTCGAGAAAGATCCTTATCTATCGGTAACCATTGGCAGCGGTCCAAGAGCTAGAGTAATCCACCCAGGTGCATGGGGTCTCAGATTCCATCCCGGGCAGCATGTCCAGCCTGACCAGTTTCTCACAGTGTTTTCAAGACAATGATTCGCCGATAGCCCGAGTCCCTAGCCTGATAGTATCAGTGTCGGATTCTGATGAGGAGAGGCCCTAGGCTATTCTAGCTGTGAGGCCCCTCCCGATCCCCCACCTTCAGGCCTAGAGAAAGATGGAACTTGGAAGTGTTTTAAATAATTTGAGTAACGACAATGATGATGAGACGTTGATGGGAGTTTAAAATTCAGCAATTTTCAATTCCCCCTGGAAAGGACATAAGCTAGGAAAATTACAACAGATTTGTAAGCCAGACCAAGGCGGGCGTAGGCCCCACACTGGTGGCTCACAACCTATTATTATGCATCAAACTATGACAGTGACTGTCCATACCGCCGTGGTGTGGGTTGTGAGTGGTGTTTTAGTGTGATGCATAATAAATGACTGTAGGTGGTGGCCTACCTCTTAGATTACAAGGCCCTAGGCTTTAGCCTATCTAGCCTAATGGTAAATCCGGAGCTGCTCAGAGGGTGTCATAACAAGCAAAACTATATGTGCATGTATACCAATTATAGCTTGCAACTAAAAGGTGGAAGATATCGCCTATGGCAAACACAAACACTGAAATTGCATCCTTGTCCAAACATCTGATACAATTCTTTGAGATAACTTTACCACCATAATTTCAGCTCAAAAATACAAATGCAAGGCAACTTGGGGTAAAACCATGCTAACGCCGGAACCCCACTGTCACACCAGTCTCGACGTTTTCCGTCGGCTCCGAAAACCTCTGGTCATAATAGCCATACCACCGTCTTTTACCTACAAACATGGCGTGTAGCAGATGAAGAAAATTGTTGTTGTTGTGGTCAAATAGAAGACAGAAAAGGTCCTACACTCATAGACGATTTGGTGTCCAGCCGGTCCAAAGACAGCCCCAAACACTTGGTGAATTTCACGACTAATAATTTGCAGTTATTGGAAGATTGTGAAAAGTTCCTAAATTATTTTCGAATGAAACCCAGTATACGTAGTTTTAATTAACTTTTAGAGATCTGCAGAAGTGACTTAACCAAAGAAACAACTAATTTTCAAAAACCTGTTTCACCAACTGAGCGACCAGCCCGAGGCCCTACGGAAGTCCGGCAAGGGATTGGCGTCACGTTTGCACGTAGGCCTATAGGAATGGCATTGTTCATACGTAGATCTGCTGGTTATGACATGGCGCTGACATCGGTCCCATGTCGCCAACACGCCCCTCTGGTCATCCTTCCAATCCGATGGAAATCCTATACAAATCTACGCCTGATTGACGCAGGGGATGCTAGCTGGGTGTGGCGCAGACCCCACGCAACCTCATGACGTCTCAATGTTACCTTGCCTTACATTTTTGAGCTGACATTATGGTAAAGTTATCCCAAAGTTGCGTGTCAGGTACATGTACATGGTGTATTTGGACAGGGTAGCAAATTTCAGTGCCTGCTCGTGCTACTTTTCTACTCAAGAGTAAACCAAACAAGGGTAATTTAACTTTTCATGTTTTGGTCCAGGTTTGTTCACTCCCTTATATAAATCTGTAACCGTCGGCAGCGGTCCAAGAGTTAGAGCAATCGACCCAGGTGCATGGGGTTTCAGATTCCACCCCGGCGATATCCAGCCTGGCCAGTTTCTCAGTGTTTTTAATGGATTCGATATGTCATTTCACTTGACTGTGTGGAATTAAATCATTAAATGTGTCTGTGTAGGAAAAATAACGCCAATGACAAGCACAGAAATTGCACCCCTGTCGAAACACCTGTCACACCCATCTTTTGGTTTTAGATAACTTTGCCATGATGTCAGCTCAAAAATACACGGCAAGCTCGTTACCGAACCAGTATCCTCTTCCTCATGTACGAGCGGGGGGCCATTATGATATTATTATATAATATCTACATGGGGGTGGGGGGGGGGGGGGTTATGGGCATGGATTTCGTCTTTTGTTTGATTGTGTGTACGTGTGCGTCTCAATTGTATGTGTGCACAAGTGTATGCGTGAAGATAGATAGATAGATAGATAGATAGATAGATAGATAGATAGATAGATAGATAGATAGATAGATAGATAGATAGATAGATAGATAGATAGATAGATAGATAGATAGATAGATAGATAGATAGATAGATAGATAGATCGGGAGAAGGGGAGAGAGAAAGAGAGAAGGAGAGAGAATGGGGGGAGGCGGTTGGAGTGGGGGGGGGTGGGGGTGGAGAGAGAGAATTGTATGTGTTTCTTCTTCTCGTTTGTAGTATTGGATCGTTTTGTAAGGGGCCAAAAAAGCTCCGACTTTGTTGTGTTGAATTTAGTGCTGTCTTACAGACACGTTTAATGAATTATAATGAAATACCGCGTGCGTTTTTTTTTATCACAAATGATTCAGTCCTTCAGCGGCATCACTGTCTTAATTTTCTAAAATCCCGATAGAGAGCGGTGTTTAACTTTCCCTACACTACCTTTTCTAATATCGCTTTTGAAGTATTGCGGTTTCTGAATTCAGTTTGATATAACTAGCTAAAGTGCTGTTTGTAGCACGGTGGTCACGGAGTCACAACGAAATTTCCAGTCATACTTTTCCATTTCTACTCGATGAAAATGTGACTCTTTTTTACGGTTCAAAAATGGGTAAATAAATAATGTTATACACTACGCCATTTTGTCCAAAAAGGGTGTGTTCGCATAACGTATCGTCAAAAATTTGCGGTAGTTCACAAAATTTTCATAATTTTTAGTCCCATATTCACCAAGTTTTAGATCTATGCTTACATGTTCAACCTCTAGTTCCATCATAGTATGATTTTGTAAGGATGGCTGATTGCTGCATGAACAAGACTGGCGACAAAATTCCTTCCTGAAGCCAGGCAGGAATTGGTGAGGCCCTAAGCTGTTCAAAGCGTGTTCAGGCCTTTATTTTAGGAGGTTCGCTGCCCCTGGCATTTACACCTCACTTTTCTTATTTTTATTTTTATTGTTGTGGTGGGGATTCGTTTTTCAGAATTTTGTCCTGGCCTGTTCGGCCTGTTCTTTTCGATTTCCAACTGCCAAGGTAGATACCTTAACGCGCGCAACATGCACACAGGTCCTCCAAATTTTTCGTCCTTATCCGAGAAGACTAGGTGCTCGGTCCTATCTACCATAGGGTCAGGGACAGGAAAATATGAGAAAAATCCCAAATTTCCAACATGCCTGCACCGACTGGGATTCGAACCCTGTATCCTCAGTATGAGAGGCGAGCACCTTGCCTCTAGGTCACCGTATCCCCAAGCTGTTCAAAGTGTGAGCAACCCTTTGCTAAAAGGTTGAAACGGGTCTCAGAAATGTGCGAAATAGAACAGAACCTTGGGGTACCACAAGAAATTATCCTTTTTTATTATTATTACTTAGTAGCGAGGTCCAGTAAGTTGGCCGCAAAAATCTCACAAGTTCAACGCGCAAGTCCAACAAGTTGGCCAGAAAAGTCTAACAAGACCGAAGCACAAGTCTGATAAGTTGGCCAAAAAATTTTGACAAGTCAAAAGCACTAATCCAATAACTTGGGCGAAAAAGATCTTACAAATCTGATGCACAAGTCCAGTAAGTTGGTTGCAAAAATCCAACAAGTCCAACGCACAAGTCCAAAAAGTTGGACGAAAAAGATCTTACAAATCTAATGCACAAGTCCAGTAAGTTGGCCAAAAAAATCCAACAAGTCCGACGCGCAAGTCCAAGCAGCTTGGCCAAAAAATTCTGACAAGTCTGACGCACAAGTCCCACAAGTTCCCCAAAAAACATTTTGACAAGTCTGACACATAAATCAAACAAATTGGATGAAAATGGTCTTATAAATCTGATGCACAAGTCCCCCCAAAAAACATTTTGAAAGGTCTGACATATAAATCAAAGAAACTGGACGAAACTGGTCTCATAAATCTGATGCACAATCCCAGTAAGTTGGCCGCAAAAATCCGACAAGTCCAATGTGCAAGTCCAACAAGTCTGACACATAAATCAAACAAATTGGACGAAAATGGTCTTATAAATCTGATGCACAAGTCAAGTAAGTTGGCCGCAAAAATTGGACAAGTCCAACGCAGAAGTCCGACAAGTTGGCCAAAACATTTTGAGAAATCTAACGCACAAGTCCACCAAGTTGGATAAAAAAAAAATTTGGAAAGACTGAAGCACAAGTCCAAAAATTAGACCCAAAGATTTTGACAAGTCCAATGCACAAGTCCGACAAATTGGCAGAAAAATTCTGACAACTCTGACGCACAAATCCAGCAAGTTGGCTAAAAAATCTGACGAGTCTGACACACAAGTCTAACAAGTTGGCCATAAAATTTTGAGAAGTCTGACGCACAAGTCTAACAAGTTGGCGAAAACAGTTGGTCGCAGAAATCCAACAAGTTGGCTCAATAATTCTGAGAGGTCTGACCCACAAGTTTGACAAGTTGGCCAAAAAATTTTGACAAGTCCAACGCACAAGTCCGCTGAGTTAGCCAAAAAATTTTGAAAAGTCTGCCGCACAAGTCCAAGAAGTTGGCCCAAAGATTTTCACAAGTCCAACAAATTGACAGAAAAATTCCGACCAGTCTGACGCACAAATCCAATGAGTTGGCCCAAAAATTCTGATAAGTCTGACATACAATTCCGACAAGTTCCCCAAAACACTTTGACAAGTCTGACGCATAAATCAAACAAATTTGATGAAAAAGATCTTACAAATCTGGTGCACAAGTCGTTGGCCGCAAAAATCTGACAAGTCCAAGGCGCAAGTCCGACAAGTTGGCCCAAAATTGTTGAAAAGTCTGACACACAAATCCAACAAGTTGGCCCAAAATTCCAATAAGTCTGACACACAAGTCCCACAAATTCCCCAAAAAAACTTTGTCAAACCTGACGCATAAATCAAACAAGCTGGACGAAAAAGATTTTGCTAACCTGATGCACATATCCAGTAAGTTGGCCTAAAAAATCCAACAAGTTCGACGCACAAGTCCAACAAGTTGGCCAGAAAAGTCTAACAAGTCTGACGCACAAGTCCGACAAGTTGGCCAACAAATTTTGACAAGTCCAACGCACAAGTCCAAAAAGTTGGACGAAAAAATCTTACAAATCTGATGCAAAAGTCCAATAAGTTGGCTGAAAAAATCCGACAAGTCTGATGCGCAAGTCCAACAAGTTGGCCAAAAAAATTTGGACAAGTCTGACGCACAAGTCCGACAAGTTCCCCAAAAACATTTTGATAAGCCGGACACATAAATCAAACAAATTGGATGAATAATGGTCATATAAATGTGATGCACGTCCAGTCAGTCGGCCGCAAAAATTGGACAAGTCCAACGCAGAAGTCCGACAAGTTGCCCAAAAAATTTTGACAACTCTAATGCACAAGTCCACCAAGTTGGCCAGAAAATTTTGAAAAGTCTGACGCACAAGTCCAAGAAATAGGCCCAAAGATTTTGACGTCTGACATACAAATCCGACAAGTTGGCAGAAAAATTCCGACAACTCCTACGCACAAATCCAACAAGTTGGCCAAAAAAATCAGACAAGTCTGATGCACAAGTCTAACTAGTTTGCCAAAAAATTTTGAGAATTCTCACGCACAAGTCTAACAAGTTGGCCAAAACATTTTGACCAGTTGGACATATAAATCCAAAAAGTTGGCCCAATTATTCTGGTAAGTCTGACCCACAAGTCCGCTGAGTTAGCCAAAAAATTTTGGCAAGTCTGAAGCTCAAGTAAGATGCGCAAGTCCAACAAGTTGGTCAAAAAATTTTGACAAGTCCAATGCACAAGTCCGCTGAGCTGGCCAAAAAACTCAGACAAGTTTGAGGCACAAGTCCGACAGGTTGACCAAAAAAACTTTGACAATTCCAATGCACAAGTCCGACAGGTTGACCAAAAAAACTCTGACAATTCCAATGCACAAGTCTGACAAGTTGCCCCCAAAACATTTTGACATGTCTGATGCACAAGTCTAACAAGTTGACCAAAAAATTTTGACACATCCATCAAGTTAGTCAAAAATCTACCGTCCAGATTTGACAACTCTGCTGGACAAGCTAACAAGTCCATCGCACAAGTCTGACAAGTCCGACAAGTCAACAGAATAGGTTCGACGAGTTCCACAAATATGACAAGTCCAACAAGTCATCCGCACAAGTCTGACAAAGCCACTGCACACCTTCTACAAGTCCGACAAGTCTGCTGCTCCAACTCGACAATTTTGGCATGTCTAACATAATAAGTCCACTGCAGATGTCCGTGATGTTCGTCAAATCAGCAGCGCAAGTCCAACAGGTCTGCCGCATAAGTCTGACAAGCCAGTAGCACAAGATTGATGAGGCTGACAAGTCCAAGTCCGCTGCACAAGTCTGACAAGTCCGCAGAACAAGTCAGACAAGTTCACGACAGAAGTCCAACAAGTCCAAGAAGTCTGTCGCACAGGTTCGACAAGTAGGACTTGTCTACAGGACAAGCCGGGTGAGTCTGCTGCACAAGCTCAAAAAGTACGCCACACACGTCCGACAACTCCAGGGCACTAATTTGACAAGCACAACAACTCTAAAAAGATATGACATTTTCAGCAATCCCGACAAGTTCAACAAGTCTGCGGGACAGGTTCCATAAGTTTGACATGTCCACTGCAAAGGTTCAACAAGTCTGAGAAATCCAACAAATCAGCCGGCCAAATCCAACAAGTCCGCGGCAAAAGTAAAACAAAAATGATAAGTCTGCCACACAAGTCCAAGAAGTCTGACAAGACCACTACACAAGTCTAACAAGTCCAAAAAATCTGCCGCACATGTCTCTCAGGTTCGCCACATAAGTCCGACAACACCGACAAAGTCAACAAGTCCGTTGCACAAGTCTGAAAAGCCTTTCGTAAAACTTTGTTTCCATAAAATAAGTGATTTGACCATGACATTGACGTTACGTATCATAATTTAGAGGTTATAAGATTTTTAGTGTTAAAGATAGTGAGGTATTGCAAGTCCGACAAGTTTTTCCCTTCTTTTGTAAAATTTTATTTCCATGAGATAGGCGATTTGGCCACGACACCGACGACGTATATCATAATTTAGAAGTTATGGGATTTTTAATGGTATGGGTAGTGAGGTCATCTCTTTGGTAATGGATGTGTCTAAAAATTCAGACAAGTTCGACGCACAGGTCCAACAAGTTAGCCGAAGAAAGTCTGTCAATCTGGCGCACGAGTCCAACCAGTTGGCCAAAAAATTCTGAATAGTCAGATGCACACATCCAACTAGTTGCAAGAAAAAGTCTGACAATCCAACGCACATGTCCAAACAGTTGGCTGAATAAATTCCGACAAGTCTGAAGCACAAATCCAATAAGTTAATTGCAAAAATCTGACAAGTCTGAGGCGCAAGTATGACAAATTGACTAAAAAAATTTCCAACAAGTCCGACGCACAGGTCATACAAGTTGGCCAAAAAAAGTCTGACCATCTAAGGCACAAGTCCAAGAAATTGGCCAAAAAATTCCAACAAGTCTGATGCACAAGTCCAACAAGTTGCTCAAAAATTTTGACCTCTGATGCACAAATCCAACAGGTTGCCCAAAAAATTCTCATAAGTCTGACAAGTTGGCCAAAAGACTTCGACAAGTCTAATGCACTAATTGGCAGAAAAAAGATTGACAAGTCTGACATACAAGACCAACATGTTGGCTGAAAAGTTCTGACAAGCCTGATGCACAAATCCAACAAATTGGCCAAAAAAAAGTCTGACAAGTGTAACACAGAAGTCTGATAATTTGGATAAAAATTTTTGACAAGACTGACATACAAGTCCAACAAGTTGGCTGAAAAAAGCCGAAAAGTCTGACCCAGAAGTTTAAGTTGGCCAAAAATTTTTGACAAATCTGACGCCAAAGTCTGATAAGTTGGCCAAACAATTTTGACAAGTCTGACACACAAATTGAAGAAGTTGGGAGAAAAATTCTGTCAAGTTTGAGACACAAGTCCAATAAGTTGGCTGAAAAATTCTGACTAATCCAAGAAGTTGACTAAAACATTTTGACAAGTCTGACGCACAAGTCCAACAAGTTGGCTGAAAAATTGCGACAAAAGTCTGACCCAGAAGTACAACAAGATGGCCAAAAAATGTTGGCTAGTTTGACACACAAATCAAACAAGTTGGGTGAAAAATTCTGACAAATCTGATGCACAAGTCCAATAAGTTGGCTGAAAAATTCAGACAAGTCCGACAAGTTCATTAAAAATTTTTGACAAGTCTGACGCATAAATCCGACCAGTTATCCAAAATATTTTAACAAATCTGACGCACAAATCAAACAAGTTATACAAAAAGATTCTGACAAATCTGACACACAAGTCCAACAAGTGGTCAAAAAATTTTTGACAAGTCTGACGCACAAGTCCGATAAGTTGGTAAAAAAATTCCGAATAATCCGACACACAAATAGTACAAGTTGGCCAAAAAATTCTGACAAGTCTGATGCACAAATCCAACATGTTGCCCAAAAAATTCTCATAAGTCTGACGCATAAGTCTGTCAAGTTGGCCAAAAGATTTTGACAAGTCTAATGCACAAATCCAACTAGTTGGCAGAAAAAAGTCTGACATGTCTGACACACCGGCCCAACATGTTGGCCAAAAAATTCCAACAAGTCTGATGCACAAATCCAACAAGTTGGCCAAAAAAAGTTTGACAAGTGTGACGCAGAAGTCTAATAATTTGGATAAAAAATTTTGACAAGTCTGATGCACAAGTCCAACAAGTTGTCTAAAAATTCTGGCAAGACTAACCCAGAAGTACGACAAGTTGGCCAAAACATTTTGACAAGTCTGACACACAAATTGAAGAAGTTGAGCGAAAATGTCTGTCAAGTTTGACGCACAAGTCCAATAAGTTAGCTGAAAAATTCCGACAAGTCTGATAAGTTGTCTAAAACTTTTTGACAAGTCTGACGCACAAGTTCAACAAGTTGACTGTCGAAGTTTGACAAGTCTGACACACAAGTCTGATATGTTGGATGAAAAATTTTGACAAGTATAACATACAAATCAAACAAGTCGGGTGAAAAATTCTGACAAATCTGACACACAAGTCCAATAAGTTGGCTGAAAAAATTCAGACACGTCTGAAAAGTTCACTAAAAAATTTTGTCAAGTCTGACGCATAAGTCCAACATGTTGGCCAAAAAATGTTTACCAATCTGACGTACAAATCGAACAAGTTGTACGAAAAACTTCTGAAAAATCTGACATACAAGTCCAACAAGTTGTCCAAAAAATTTTGAAAAGTCTGGCGAACAAGTCCGATGAGTTGGCAAAAAAAATTTTGATAATTGTGACTGACTAATAGTACAAATTGGCCAAAAAGGTCTGACAATTCTGAAGCACAAGGCCGACAAGTTGGCAAAAAAATTTTGCAATAAGTCTGACACGCAAGCCCAACAATTTGGCCAAACAATTTTGACAAGTCTGATGCACAAATCAAAAAGGTTGGCCGAGAAAATTCCCACAAGTCTGACACACAAGTCGGAGAAATTGGCCAAAAAATTTTGATAAATCTGAGACACAAGTGAAATAAGTTGGCTGGAAAATTCCGACAAGTCCGACAAGTTGGCTAACAAGTTTTGACAAGTCTGACTCACAAGTCCAAAAAATTGCCCAAAAAAGTTTGACAAGTCTAACTCACAAGTCCAACAAATTGCCCAAAAAAGTTTGACAAGTCTGATGCACAAGTCCAACAAGTTGGCCAAAAGGTGTTCACAAGTCTGTTCCACAAGTCCGACAAGTTGACCAAAACATTTTGATAAGTCTGACATACAAGACCAACATGCTGGCCGCAAAAATTCCAGCGATTCTGACACACAAGATCAACAATTTGGCCAAAAAATTCCCACAATTCCGATGCATAAATCCAACCAGTTGGCCGAAAAAAGTCTGACAAGTCCCATGCACAAGTACAACAAGATGGCCGAACAAGTCAAACAACTTGGCCAAGATAGTCTGACAAGTCTGACGCAGAAGTCTGACAAGTTGACCAAAAACAATTTGACAAGTCTGACAAACAAGTCGAGGAAGTGGCCGAAAAAATCCAACAAGTCCGACGAAAAAGTTTAACAAGTTGGCCAAAAAGGTTTGACAATTCTGAAGTACAAATCAAACAAGTTGGCCGAAAAAGTCCAACAAGTTCATTGCACAAGTCCAACTAGTCTGTCACACAAGTTTGACAAAGCCGCACAAAGTCAACAAGTCTGACAAGTCATCAGCACAAATCCGACAGATTTGCGACCCAGATTCAACAAGTCCACTGGACAAGCCTGACAAGAAAATGTCACACAAGTCCAACAAGTCCGACACGTTTGCCGCACAAGTCTGACAAAGTCAACAAATGCACAGCACTAGTCCAACAGGTCTGCCGCACAAGTCTGACAAGCCAGGGGCACAAGTCTGACGAGGCTGACCATTCTGCCGCACAAGTCTGACAAGTCCGCAGAACAAGTCAGACAAGTTTGTCGCAGAAGTAAGACAAGTCCAAGAAGTCTGGATCACAGGTTCGGCAAGTGCGACAAGTTCGCCGCACAAGTCGAATAAGTCTGCCACACGCCCATTAAGTCCGCCCCATAGCACAAGTCTGACAAGTGGAACAAGTCCGCGCTCTGAACAAGTCTGAAAAGTCCAACATTTTCAGCGAGTTCGACAAGTCCAAATAATCCGCAGCACAGGCTCAACAAGTTCAACAAGTCTGCTGCAAAGGTTCAACAAGTCTAAGAAATCCGTTGCACAAGTCCGGCAAGTCTGACAAGTCTTTCGTAAAACTTTGTTTCCACGAGATCAGTGGTTTGACCATGACATCGACGTTATATATCATAGTTTAGAGGTTATAGGATTTTTAGTGTTAAGGGTGGTGAGGTCTGGCAAGCCCGACAAGTTTTTTCCTTTCTATTGTAAAATTTTGTTTCCATGGGATAGGCGGATTGGCCACGACACCGACGACATATGTCATAATTTAGAAGTTACGGGATTTTTAGTGGTAAGGGTGGTGAGGTCATCTCTTTGGTAATGGATGTGTCTATTTGGTATCGAATTGGGAATCCTAAATATGGACATTCTTATAATATCAGAAACGAAACTATTATGAAATCATTTTAATATTTTGTTAGACCTATTTTATTTTTATTCAAACTTGTAAACCAGAGGAAGAAAAACCCTCATGTAAGTACAAGTGAAAAGTCAGTTTCAATAAAGTAAGAGAAAGTATTCCATCCGTTGTGACATTCACTTTTAGGAGAATATATAATGGTATCGATTCCTACTTCTGCTTCTGATTTGTAGATAAAAGTCAAGAAGATGTCAAGGGCCAAAGGGCGATAATCTTGTGATAGGGGCATAGTCTTTTTTGAGAATGCAAAATTATGAACCTATGCTCTATCGAGAGACATTTATCTTATGAAATAATAATAAGCATAAACGTTTGAATTAAAACAAGATGATTTTGTTAGTCTTAATAAAGGGATGGATTTAATATCTGAGTTTATGCATAAAGAGGTCAAACCCATAACGAAAGACAATGTATGGATTGTGTGTCACATAAGAAAAACCCAAATTTATTTATAGTACAGAGGGGACAAGGTGGTCTAGAGGCAAGGTGCTCGCCTCTCATGCCAAGGGTCCCGGGTTCTAAACCCGGGCAGTGCAGGCATGTTGAAAAGTGGATTTTTCTCATATTTTCAGGTCCCTGGTCCTATTGGGGGGTAGGATCGAGTAGTTCTTGGAAATTGGATTTTTCTCATATTTTCAAGTCCCTCGTCCTATTGGGGGGTAGGATCGAGTACCTAGTCTTCTCGGATAAGGACGAAAAAATTCGGAGGGCCCGTGTGCACGTTGCGCACGTTAAAGATACCTTGGCAGTTGGAAATCGTAAAGAGCAGGCCGAAAGGCCGCTGCCCGGGCAAAAATTGAAATTAATAGATTAAAATTTATCCATATCATCTTTCCCCCCCCCCCCCCCCCGGCCAGAACAAGAAATAATAAAACAAGTAAAGTGAGGTGTAAATGCCAAGGGCAGCGAACCTCCTAAAATAAAGACCTCAAATCATTTATAGTACAGAACAGCCACTTTGGGGAAACCTGGGTGGTCACTCGCTCCTGCTTCCATGTAGCGTTGAGGTCGGTCGACGAAGGTACTCGCACGGCTAGTCATGCCCAACTAGTCTGTAAAGCTTAGGGTCTGGCGAGATTTCCTCCCTTGAGGCGCTACTGAGGGACTGAGAGTTGGGGTGGAGTTTGGTCGGGGGTAGGCCGGACAAAACATACGGATTTAGAACCTACTTCCTCAGATCTTAAGGGGCATCTGTGCTAGGTAGGGTAGTGTGTGCTGGAGTCCCTGTGCCACTAATTTTTGTTTGTTTTTGATTCACTTATTTTAACTTCTCTAAATAGAACTCAAAGGCACAAAAACAATAGCAACAATAACAATAGGTTCACGAGAGAGAGGGGTGTGTTTTTTTTATACTGTATCTGTTATGGGATTTCTTATTGCTATAGCAAATAAAAATTTGATGTTTCAGTAGTGAAATGCGGGGTTTTAATTGTTGACTTGTCGAAACACAGAGTGTCAAAACACATATTATTGACCGCAGGGTTGGTTGTATAAAAGATGGCACAAAGTACAAATTTTGAGTTATTAACCCATTGTAGCGGAGTAGGATCAGCCCTGTGCTTTTGATTTATACAAGAGTAGAATCACAACTGTCATTAGGGAGAGAGCATCGAGAATGCTTCAAGTGCGAGAAAATTACCACCTCAAAACAAACGCTCTACAGCTTCGTGAAGTATTCCACTCAAACCCTTATGACACACATAGAAAACGCACGTATCATAAAGCTCTCTTTGTAGAACGCCGCTTGTAAAATCAAGAGTGTTTTGAAATATTGAAATTGAATTCTTTTTCAGGCTTTGAAACGACTTGCTGTGTAATGTGGTGTGTCGTTACTTCTACTTTTCGAATTTCTAGTGCACCAAAACGGATGTCGACTCACATCTTAAAACACGACAGGGTATTATGACTGTGAAGCGCTTGCTTTTCCGGGCTTCATCTATGTGCATCCTCGGCAGCAACAAGTGCTTCGTTAAAAAGCTTTCTGTATGTTCTCTACGCACAGTGGAGTATGGGTTGCCAGAGCCCGGGGAAAGGCAGAGAACAAAGAGGACCCTTCAAGCGCGAGAAAGTTAGCACCTCCAGACAAGTGCTTTTTAAGGAAGCGCCTGTTACTGTCGAGACTGCACATGGGTAAAGAGCGAACACGCGATTGCTTCACCAGTCACAGCACTCTTTCACGCTAATTAATATGGCGTCTTCTTCAGACGAAGAATATTTTTTGTTGGACAGTGTTGTACCAAAACTTAAATGCTCGAAACAAGGAGAAGAGTCGGTATTTATGACATAAATAAAGAAAGAAGGGATGTTGGTGAATACCATCACTTTTTTAGCAGGCTGAAACATCATCCTGACAGATTTCATTCTTACATCAGGTTGAGTCTTTATATATTCAGGTACACAGTACTAAGTAAAGTGAAACCAGACTGACTAAGACATGTATCTATCGTGCCAGTTGGTGGAAAAGTACTTAAGTAACTACACACTAGAGAGCAAGTTACTTCAACGTCTGAAAAAGAATTCAAAACATGGTTGATTTTACAAGCGGTGCACTACGCAGCAGGCTTTATGGTACGAGCGTTCTCTATGTGTTTCAAAACGGTTTGAGGGGAATATTTCACGAAACTACATGTACATAGCCCTTGTCTTGGGGCGCTAGCTTTCTCGCGCTTGAAGCCTTCTCTATGTTCTCCCCCTAAGGCAGATATTGCTCCCTGTGGACTGTTAGCACTCTCTTGGCCCTTTAACATGCCACTTGTGGCAAGAACTCTGTTGTGACCATGGAATTGACTCAGTGTCACTTTGCGGCAGTTTTAATCTTGAGCCTGACCCTCGAAAGGCGATAACTGCCTTATTTTCACGTAGTGTATACATACGACTACCGCGTTGGCAAGACAATAAATCTCAGTAAAAAACCGACATAAACTAACCTGTTAACGCTCCAGAAGAAAAACATTCACCAAACAATCGAACTCCTGACGATATACGCACGTACTAACCATTAAGACAAGTCCGCCAACAAGACCGACCAAATTTTAATATTCATATATATTTCTCTCTCTCTCTCTCTCTCTCTCTCACACACACATACACCTACTCACACATAGTAAGAGAGAGACACACAGAG
The DNA here is from genome assembly GCA_963931925.1 of Onchidella celtica. NCBI lineage: Eukaryota > Metazoa > Mollusca > Gastropoda > Systellommatophora > Onchidiidae > Onchidella > Onchidella celtica. The sequence continues at coordinate 52,167,768 of OZ007571.1, forward strand.
AGACAGAGAGAGAGTAATCTGTTTGTAAGAGACACAAGACAGGAGAGATAACTTGTGCGGACACAAGCCGATTTTGAGAGATCATTGAAAATTAGGTCCAAAACACGCACATTTTAAGGAATAGAACTAACTGGTTTTGTTAGGCTGCATTCAGACCAAACTGCCGACAACGGGCGTGTGAGCACGGCCGAGCGCCCGTTTTGGAATGACTAAACTGGCGCCTTGGGGTAAGCGAGATAAAAGAAAAAAAATCCCTTTCGGTCGGCCGAGTCTGTTGAAATTTTTACTGCAGCGGTAAAAGGGAAAAGTCGGACGGGCGAGAAAAAATGACCCATCTGTTGTCGGCAGGGTGGTCTGAATCCGATCATAATAATTTTGAGTTAGAGAAATTTTGTGCCACTGTCGCTTGGCCGTGATTGCACGCCCGTTGTCGGCAGTTTGGTATGAATGAATAGTTAGACGGTAATTTTGCCTCGAAAATGATGGGCATCAAGGGAGATGATCATGAAAATATTGTCTTTGGTGTTGCTTTCAGGGTCGGCTATAAAAAAGGTTATGAAATGAGCACTTTCTTTTCTATTTCTTTTTTATTTTGATAAACATTTTTCTCGTATTTTTTCTATCTATCTGTCTGTCTATTTATCTCTATTTTTGTCTGTCGCCTGGCTTTTTATCGTCTGTCTGCCAATCTAAGGGTGGATGGACGGATAGATGGATGGATCTACTATCTGTCTAACAATATCTGTCTATCTAGTTTGTCTGTCTGTCAATCTACCTATCAACAATTAGGTAGGCCTTCATGTACATGGGTTTGTAGTCTATAGAAAGGTAGGTTGTCGGATAGGTCGGTCGTTCGGTCAGTCGCAGGATAGATAGATAGATAGATAGATAGAGCGAATAGTTTTAAATGCAACGACTAAAGCAATGAAACGGGTGCTAGGCACTGCAAAATCTAAAAAGCGGACTATTCTTGTCAACAGGACAGGAATGCAGCAATTTACAAGCCAAACTAATCTGAAAATACCATTCATTCATACTAACAGACTTATAAACGCATATTTTGCATCCATTTTTTAAAATATAATTTGAACGGCAATATTTCATTGACATATATTCATAGCCAGAGCTTTTGTTATTCTACCATCTCATAAAGTTTCTCGAAAAGGACCCATTAACATTAAACGGCAGAAAGTGCTTAAGAGGCATCTCTGGGACAACGATGTGCACCGATTTCGGAGAAGTGGCTATCTGCCGTTGCGGTATAGTTTCGCTCGACCTATCAAGCGAAGTGGTGTTCTTGATGCGTTCGAATGATTTTGATCACAGTCATATCTAGATTTAGACTATATTATTATGCCTTGATAGCTCTTGCTCGCCCGTGCAGATGCGGGGCCCTCTTGCAGAAGAGGGACAGCAAAGAATACATCTGACGTGATACTGCGTGTCGTAAGAGGCGACTAAAGGTGCAAAGGTCCTGGTCTCCCGAGAAGAGCCCCCTGTAAAAATAAACCAGTTACAGAAACACAAGCAAATACTTTAAATCAGTCTTTTATCTTGGGAGAAGGGGGAGCATCTGCACCTGTAGATTCAATGAAGGACAATGGACAAAGCCGAAAGGACTCCACTGGCCTGACTGCTCCTTCATCAAACAAGTCACTCCGGATTGCGTCGTGGAATGTCCGCTCCATGTATGAAGCAGGAAAGAGTGCCCAGGTTACAATGGAGATGAGGCGATACAGACTGCACATACTTGGAGTTAGCGAGACCCGCTGGATACAGTCCGGACTAAAACAACTTAATTCTGGGGAAAAGATTTTGTATTCTGGAAGGGAGGACAAAAAGCATACAGAAGGAGTAGCGATCATCTTGAGCAAGCACGCCCAGAGGTCACTGAGGGGATGGGAACCCTACGGAAGGAGAATTATATTGGCATCATTTACTACAAAGAACAAGAACATCAACATGAACATTGTGCAGATATACGCCCCAACAAATGAAGCAACCGATGAGGACAAGGACGATTTCTACAACCAGCTTCAGGAAATAGTTGACACATTGCCAAGAAAAGATGTGAACATTATAATGGGAGACGCCAATGCCAAGATAGGACAGGACAATACAGGGTATGAGGACATTATGGGGTGCAATGGTTTGGGACAAATGAATGAGAATAGAGAGCGGTTTGCAAGTTTCTGCGCATTTAACAGCTATGTGATTGGAGGTTCAGTATTCCCACACAAGAGGATCCATAAGGCCACTTGGATTTCACCGGATGGAGTAACTGAAAACCAGATTGACCACTTTTGCATCACCAGACGATTCAGACGCTCACTGGAGGATGTCATAGTACAGAGAGGAGCTGATGTTGGATCTGACCATCACATGCTGCTGGCAAGACTCAAACTCCGCCTCAAGAAACAAGGTACCAGAGCAGGAACAAAGAGGAGAGAGTTTCAAGTGGGCCTTCTGGATGGAGACAAGAAGGAAGAGTTCCAGCTGACACTGAGGAATAGATTCAAACCCCCTGTTGACCTCGAAGAGACAGTAGATTTGGAGACTCACTGGGCTAAGGTAAAAGGAGTATTTACATCGACATGTCAGGATGTTCTTGGGGAAAAGAAAGTGGAACACAAGTGTTGGATGAACTACGAGTGGCTAATGTGGTTACTGCGTGGGTTCAATAGTAACTCCCTTAAGGATACACAGGATTAACAAACACAGGGTTCTGCTGGCAATCTTATTTATTCAAAAAGCCTAACAAAGGTATCACTACCAACAAAAAAGGAAAAGAAAAAGAAGCCCAACAAAAGAAGCCCAACCAGCCATAAGCTGGAACAAGAGAAAAAGACGAAAATATGATTAGGATATAATGACAACATTAATCAGGCAATCAATGGTGGGCATACATAGTAATAGTATTAAGTATTAAATCAAACAACAACAACATAATATAGAATTTAAGCAATAACCAACTGGATATGTATGCATGGAATAAAATAGCGCTAAGGTTAATGAATAACAACTACAAGTGGCTATATCATATACACAAGGAGTTTCCTAGTACACTGGCAACATAAACTAATGTACTAATCAAAGTATGAAGGACATAACAAATGAAGGGGCAAGAACACAATAGTTTCGCTCCACTGAGCCGGTGTACAACACATCCAGAGTGGCCATTCCATTTAATAACGCAGTGGCCAACATGGCCCACTGACCGTCCATAACACAGACGCTGCATCCCAATGCAGGCCATCCTCATAGGCCCACTCCCATTATTAGTACTAACCCGCCCCAGGGCTATTGTATTGGTTACTTCCCTTCCCAATCGATACTCAAGGGTCATGCCCTTTGACCTTAGCCGCGGAGCTATGCCGCCAGGCTAACATGTGTATGACACACCACTAGATACATAAAGTAATGTGTACATTCCTTAAAATGAAACTGTCCTTCACACACTTACGAAACTCATAGAAGCCTAATACATCTGGATAACCATAATACATGCACATGATATATATATATATGTCGGCGAGACTCATTGCAACATGTGTAGACTTACTGGAACATTGTTCATCCACCGCCGCACATAGAACAGTCCTGGGGCTCACCCATGTGAGGCCCAACTAATATTATACATCTCCAATAGGCCTACATGTAATTAATTACACATCTTAAACATTAAGCACACAATCACACTGCTCTCTATAGCATAGTGGTACTGGCAAGGTACACAAATTTAGTGCCGCTCGCTATAACATAAGTCATCCACATCAACATGTCAGGAAATCCTCACTGCCTACCACAACAAGGCAATGCTACACATACACTATATATAGGCACACAAGCAAATCGTGATAGCTTGGTTAGCGAGCCATCATTATCATCTAGCACCGCAAACGTTAACTTTGACAATAAAGTCACAATATCAAGACACTGTACTGCAAAGCGCATCTTACACGAATAATGACAATGGCAATTACCGTTGAGCCGGACTCATAATGGTCTCTGTAGATCAGCATTCTCTACGCGGCATCCAAGAAAGGGGGGGGGGGGTGCGCAAATTAAAGTCACTTCTAATATAATAGTCTCCAACTTACCCAAAGTTTCTCCGGGTCCTGTGCTACCGCTACATGCCTTATGGGGCGGGGTGGCGATGGCAAGCGTCGGCAAGCCTCTGAGCTGCTACGGGCCCGGGTTGCTGGGCTGGGTTCACTGTGCTGTCGGCTCTTGTCTCCTGCGTCTATGATGGAGTGTGTTGACCACGCGAACTCGCATCTTATTTATGAGCCCGCGCGGACGTCCGGGAGAGCTATTACGTAGCCCGTGTTGCACAAGTGAAAGGCTCGGACATGGAGTCCAGCCCGACAACATAACCGGTTAGGGTCCTAACACAATCGAATTTACAGTACGGTTAAAGGGGTGCACACAAAAGTCAATTAGGTATCCCAGTAAACTGCAGAAATTACTCTAACGACCCCTCCAGCAATAATTGAATAAATTTGACCCAGGTTGGATTTATCGGGGATAACATGCGTCTAACTCATAGTTTGCTTTAAATCCGAGACCCTCTTATTAATTATTTCAATAGGACCTGTGCATCAAAGCACAACGAAATTAGTACCATTATAAAGTAGAAACTTGCTGCTAAAATTCTAACTGACTACTTATACCAGAAACCCGGTAATAGTTTTAATATAAATTTTCAAAGTGTCAGGACTAACAACATTCGACAATTTTGTGCGGGATACTTTCGTCCATTAATACGACGTATCTCCATTGATAACAAACGTTATCATGAGTACCTATTTTGTACCGATAGGGTATTGTCTACTCTCAAAAATGAATTCGGGTTCCCGTCTTTCTGTCGGCGGATAACAACGAGTGAGCGAGTTGTAAGAAACTCAAAGCCATGATATAAGAGTTGGAAGCCCGGTACATTTCCAACTGACCAATCAAAATGCGCGCTTTTCACCGTGATGTGAATAACGGGTCCCGCGCTAGTATTACAAGGGAAATAATCCAATTAATGGTACTCGGCCAAGTGCCCATAAACTACTATGAGTGGCCGTCCCTCACTCACGCACCAGAGTTACCATGAAAGCACATATTAAAAATAGAAAATCGTTCATCCTCTCACATTCTCCCCTGCTAAGTCACGTAGTCCCTTACGTGACACATACATCAATTCAAAGGTTTACAAAAGACCACTGAAGGTATAATCAAACTCTAAGGGGCTATGATACCATCACTTAGGGTAGAACAATTGCAAAATACACACAGTGAACCGAAGTACAACAATGGTCCATCCTCTTTATAACTACTAACAGGTGGCGTGAACCGGCTAAGTTACTACTGGCATCCTGAAGATGTACACAACAGTCTCAGCTCTGGCTGTAGTAAATTACATCATATGGACAAAACAACAGGTCCCAGACCTGCAACGGTGGTCCCAGACCACTATCAGGGTTAACGTAGGATCGAACAGTACAAAAAAAGACAATATGCTATAAGGGCACTAGTGCAATGAAAAAGGTAAGGTCAACATAGGCATTAAAAGTCATCGTAACTAAGCTGTGGAGAAAGCTAACATGGGCATACTCTCTAACTTAAAATCTTGAGGCGGAGCTCCCTTGGATTCGGTGGTCTATCATCTGGCCTGATGGAAACTCGGGGGGGTCTTGATGGGTGCGCTCCCCTGCTCTTTCTGCACTCACAGTCAATGTCTAATGTTAATCACTAATAAGAGTCAGAGGTCCAATCTCTGGGGTTGTCTGTGTGGGCGGCTGGACCGTCGCACAGGAGGTAGGCGCTGGGAAGTTGTCATCCCAGGTTGAGGGTCCGGTCGGGCTGCAGGTGGCTGGCAAGGGTGGTGAGCCGGGAAGTACCAGACATCGGTCGACGCAGGCAGTGGAGGCGGGTGCTGTGGATGTGTGTTGACCACTGGGGGGTGAAACAACCGCAAGAGGTCTCCGTTGACCGCAGAGGCATCTCCATCTGGGTTTCTGATGGTAAAGTAACCACCATGAGGCGGGGGAACAGACAGGACGGTGTGCACAGGAACGGGATACAGGTCCTGAATCTTGAGTTGATGTTGGAGGGCGTTGGTCTTCGTGGCTCCATGGTTCCTATGGGGTGGGGCAGGGGTTGGCTGGCTGGCTGGGCCTCAAACTAAAAATTTCCATGGCTGGGCTTTCTACACTACAAACTAACCCTTCTGTGTATCCCACTTCTGACACCAGAAAATGTTGGATGAACTACGAGTGGCTAATGTGGTTACTGCGTGGGTTCAATAGTAACTCCCTTAAGGATACACAGGATTAACAAACACAGGGTTCTGCTGGCAATCTTATTTATTCAAAAAGCCTAACAAAGGTATCACTACCAACAAAAAAGGAAAAGAAAAAGAAGCCCAACAAAAGAAGCCCAACCAGCCATAAGCTGGAACAAGAGAAAAAGACGAAAATATGATTAGGATATAATGACAACATTAATCAGGCAATCAATGGTGGGCATACATAGTAATAGTATTAAGTATTAAATCAAACAACAACAACATAATATAGAATTTAAGCAATAACCAACTGGATATGTATGCATGGAATAAAATAGCGCTAAGGTTAATGAATAACAACTACAAGTGGCTATATCATATACACAAGGAGTTTCCTAGTACACTGGCAACATAAACTAATGTACTAATCAAAGTATGAAGGACATAACAAATGAAGGGGCAAGAACACAATAGTTTCGCTCCACTGAGCCGGTGTACAACACATCCAGAGTGGCCATTCCATTTAATAACGCAGTGGCCAACATGGCCCACTGACCGTCCATAACACAGACGCTGCATCCCAATGCAGGCCATCCTCATAGGCCCACTCCCATTATTAGTACTAACCCGCCCCAGGGCTATTGTATTGGTTACTTCCCTTCCCAATCGATACTCAAGGGTCATGCCCTTTGACCTTAGCCGCGGAGCTATGCCGCCAGGCTAACATGTGTATGACACACCACTAGATACATAAAGTAATGTGTACATTCCTTAAAATGAAACTGTCCTTCACACACTTACGAAACTCATAGAAGCCTAATACATCTGGATAACCATAATACATGCACATGATATATATATATATGTCGGCGAGACTCATTGCAACATGTGTAGACTTACTGGAACATTGTTCATCCACCGCCGCACATAGAACAGTCCTGGGGCTCACCCATGTGAGGCCCAACTAATATTATACATCTCCAATAGGCCTACATGTAATTAATTACACATCTTAAACATTAAGCACACAATCACACTGCTCTCTATAGCATAGTGGTACTGGCAAGGTACACAAATTTAGTGCCGCTCGCTATAACATAAGTCATCCACATCAACATGTCAGGAAATCCTCACTGCCTACCACAACAAGGCAATGCTACACATACACTATATATAGGCACACAAGCAAATCGTGATAGCTTGGTTAGCGAGCCATCATTATCATCTAGCACCGCAAACGTTAACTTTGACAATAAAGTCACAATATCAAGACACTGTACTGCAAAGCGCATCTTACACGAATAATGACAATGGCAATTACCGTTGAGCCGGACTCATAATGGTCTCTGTAGATCAGCATTCTCTACGCGGCATCCAAGAAAGGGGGGGGGGGTGCGCAAATTAAAGTCACTTCTAATATAATAGTCTCCAACTTACCCAAAGTTTCTCCGGGTCCTGTGCTACCGCTACATGCCTTATGGGGCGGGGTGGCGATGGCAAGCGTCGGCAAGCCTCTGAGCTGCTACGGGCCCGGGTTGCTGGGCTGGGTTCACTGTGCTGTCGGCTCTTGTCTCCTGCGTCTATGATGGAGTGTGTTGACCACGCGAACTCGCATCTTATTTATGAGCCCGCGCGGACGTCCGGGAGAGCTATTACGTAGCCCGTGTTGCACAAGTGAAAGGCTCGGACATGGAGTCCAGCCCGACAACATAACCGGTTAGGGTCCTAACACAATCGAATTTACAGTACGGTTAAAGGGGTGCACACAAAAGTCAATTAGGTATCCCAGTAAACTGCAGAAATTACTCTAACGACCCCTCCAGCAATAATTGAATAAATTTGACCCAGGTTGGATTTATCGGGGATAACATGCGTCTAACTCATAGTTTGCTTTAAATCCGAGACCCTCTTATTAATTATTTCAATAGGACCTGTGCATCAAAGCACAACGAAATTAGTACCATTATAAAGTAGAAACTTGCTGCTAAAATTCTAACTGACTACTTATACCAGAAACCCGGTAATAGTTTTAATATAAATTTTCAAAGTGTCAGGACTAACAACATTCGACAATTTTGTGCGGGATACTTTCGTCCATTAATACGACGTATCTCCATTGATAACAAACGTTATCATGAGTACCTATTTTGTACCGATAGGGTATTGTCTACTCTCAAAAATGAATTCGGGTTCCCGTCTTTCTGTCGGTGGATAACAACGAGTGAGCGAGTTGTAAGAAACTCAAAGCCATGATATAAGAGTTGGAAGCCCGGTACATTTCCAACTGACCAATCAAAATGCGCGCTTTTCACCGTGATGTGAATAACGGGTCCCGCGCTAGTATTACAAGGGAAATAATCCAATTAATGGTACTCGGCCAAGTGCCCATAAACTACTATGAGTGGCCGTCCCTCACTCACGCACCAGAGTTACCATGAAAGCACATATTAAAAATAGAAAATCGTTCATCCTCTCACACAAGGAATGGATCAGTCAAAAATCACTGGACTTGATAAGGATAAGAAGAGACCTAAAAGAACAGGTAAATGCAAGTCGTACAAGAAGCTCAAGAGTTGGTAACCAGGAAGAGTACCGAGAATCAGCTAAAGAGGTCAAAAAATCAATTAAAAAAGACAAAGAGGAGTTCATAGGAATGTTAGCAGAGAAAGCAGAGAAGGCAGCAACAGGAGGACACATGAGGATCCTCTACCAGACTACAAAGACTCTTGCTGGAAAATATGGAAAACCTGAAGTTCCTGTCAAGGATTACAACAGGAAGGCTATTTTTGGAAAGGAAGCTCAGGCAAAAAGATGGATAGAACATTTTAACAGCCTCTTGAACAGACCTCCACCAAGCAACCCACCCGACATTCTACCCGCAAGAAATGATTTACCGATCAGTTGCGACCCTCCGACTAAAGCAGAGATTAATGATGCCATAAAGCAGTTAAATCGAGGCAAGGCAGCTGGACCAGATCAGATCCCACCAGAGGCGCTGAAGGCAGATGCTGCTGGGGCTGCAGAGGGTCTGCACTCACTATTCTCGAGGATTTGGATCGGAGGCAAGTTTCCAAAGGACTGGAAGGAAGGACACCTCGTGAAGCTTCCAAAAAAAGGGGACCTCAGCAATTGTAGTAACTTCAGAGGAATCACACTTCTCTCCATCCCAGGAAAGGTTTTCAATCGGATTATTCTCAAGCGAATACAGAATGCAACAGACCCAAAACTTCGTGAGGAGCAAGCTGGTTTCAGGAGTAATCGATCAACCACTGACCAGATCGCCACGCTGAGAATCATAGTAGAGCAGTCGCTAGAGTGGAACTCCCAACTGATAGTGAACTTCCTTGACTACGAGATAGCATCGATAGAGAAACACTGTGGAGAATATTGAGACATTATGGAATCCCAGAGAAGATGGTGAACCTTATCAAGAGCATGTACGAGGGGACAAGTTGCAGAGTCGTACACGATGGCGAGCTTACTGACAGCTTTGATATCAAGACTGGTGTTAGGCAGGGTTGTTTGCTGTCCCCATTTCTGTTTGTCCTGGTGATTGATTGGCTTATGAAAGAAACCACCAGTGGAGGAAGAAATGGCATACAATGGACCCCATGGACACAGCTGGACGATCTAGATTTTGCAGATGACTTGGCACTATTGTCGCACACACACGACCAGATGCAAATGTGAGAGGATGAACGATTTTCTATTTTTAATATGTGCTTTCATGGTAACTCTGGTGCGTGAGTGAGGGACGGCCACTCATAGTAGTTTATGGGCACTTGGCCGAGTACCATTAATTGGATTATTTCCCTTGTAATACTAGCGCGGGACCCGTTATTCACATCACGGTGAAAAGCGCGCATTTTGATTGGTCAGTTGGAAATGTACCGGGCTTCCAACTCTTATATCATGGCTTTGAGTTTCTTACAACTCGCTCACTCGTTGTTATCCACCGACAGAAAGACGGGAACCCGAATTCATTTTTGAGAGTAGACAATACCCTATCGGTACAAAATGGGTACTCATGATAACGTTTGTTATCAATGGAGATACGTCGTATTAATGGACGAAAGTATCCCGCACAAAATTGTCGAATGTTGTTAGTCCTGACACTTTGAACATTTATATTAAAACTATTACCGGGTTTCTGGTATAAGTAGTCAGTTAGAATTTTAGCAGCAAGTTTCCAATTTATAATGGTACCAATTTTGTTGTACTTTGATGCACATATCCTATTGAAATAATTAATAAGAGGATCTCGGATTTAAAGCAAACTATGAGTTAGACGCATGTTATCCCCGATAAATCCAACCTGGGTCAAATTTATTCAATTATTGCTGGAGGGGTCGTTAGAGTAATTTCTGCAGTTTACTGGGATACCTAATTGACTTTTGTGTGCACCCTTTTAACCGTACTGTAAATTCGATTGTGTTAGGACCCTAACCGGTTATGTTGTCGGGCTGGACTCCCATGTCCGAGCCTTTCACTTGTGCAACACGGGCTACGCAATAGCTCTCCCGGACGTCCGCGCGGGCTCATAAATAAGATGCGAGTTCGCGTGGTCAACACACTCCATCATAGACGCAGGAGACAAGAGCCGATAGCACAGTGAACCCAGCCCAGCAACCCGGGCCTGTAGCAGCTCAGAGGCTTGCCGACGCTTGCCATCGCCACCCGCCCCATAAGGCATGTAGCGGTAGCACAGGACCCGGAGAAACTTTGGGTAAGTTGGAGACTATTATATTAGAAGTGACTTTAATTTGCGCACCCCCCCCCCCCTTTTCTTGGATGCCACGTAGAGAATGCTGATCTACAGAGACTATTATGAGTCCGGCTCAACGGTAATTGCCATTGTCATTGGACGTGTAGGATGCGCTTTGCAGTACAGTGTCTTGATATTGTGACTTTATTGTCAAAGTTAACGTTTGCGGTGCTAGATGATAATGATGGCTCGCTAACCAAGCTATCACGATTTGCTTGTGTGCCTATATATAGTGTATGTGTAGCATTGCCTTGTTGTGGTGGGCAGTGAGGATTTCCTGACATGTTAATGTGGATGGCTTATGTTACAGCGAGCGGCACTATACGCTTGATTGTATTACGGGTATTTGTGTACCTTGCCAGTACCACTATGCTATAGAGAGCAGTGTGATTGTGATTGCGTGTTTAGTGTTTAAGATGTGTAATTAATTACATGTATTGGAGATGTATAATATTAGTTGGGCCTCACATGGGTGAGCCCCAGGATTGTTCTATGTGCGGCGGTGGATGAACAATGTTTCAGTGAGTCTACACATGTTGCAATGAGTCTCGCCGACATATATATATATATCATGTGCATGTATTATGGTTATCCAGATGTATTATGCTTCTATGAGTTTCGTAAGTGTGTGAAGGACAATTTCATTTTAAGGAATGTACACATTACTTTATGTATCTAGTGGTGTGTCATACACATGTTAGCCTGGCGGCATAGCTCCGCGGCTAAGGTCAAAGGGCATGACCCTTCAGTATCGATTGGGAGGGGAAGTAACCAATACAATAGCCCTGGGGCGGGTTAGTACTAATAATGGGAGTGGGCCTATGAGGATGGCCTGCATTGGGATGCAGCGTCTGTGTTATGGACGGTCAGTGGGCCATGTTGGCCACTGCGTTATTATTTTATGGAATGGCCACTCTGGATGTGCTGTACACCGGCTCAGTGGAGCGAAGCTATTGTGTTCTTGCCCCTTCATTTGTTATGTCCTTCATACTTTGATTAGTACATTAGTTTGTGTTGCCAGTGTACTAGGAAACTCCTTGTGTATATGATATAGCCACTTGTAGTTGTTATTCATTAACCTTAGCGCTATTTTATTCCATGCATACATATCCAGTTGGTTATTGCTTAAATTCTATATTATATTGTGGTTGTTTGATTTAATACTTAATACTATTACTATGTATGTCCACCATTGATTGCCTGATTAATGTTGTCATTATATCCTAATCATATTTTTGTCTTTTTCTCTTGTTCCAGCTTATGGCTGGTTGGGCTTCTTTTTTTTGGGCTTCTTTTTTTGGGCTTCTTCTTTTCTGGGTTTCTCTTCTTTTTCTGGGTTTCTTTTTTTTGGGCTTTTTTTGCTTGGTAGTGATACCGTTGTTAGGCTTTTTGAATAAATAAGATTGCCAGCAGAACCCTGTGTTTGTTAATCCTGTGTATCCTTAAGGGAGTTACTATTGAACCCACGCAGTAACCACATTAGCCACTCGTAGTTCATTCAACACAAGCAAAGACTACAGCTCTAAACAATATTTCAGAATCTATTGGGTTGAGGATACATCCTGCGATTCGACTTCCTAAAAATTGTTGCACCACCAAGCGCACAAGTCAGAGTAGGAGATCAACCACTGGAAGATGTAGAGTCCTTCTGCTATCTTGGTAGTATCATTGACAATAAGGGAGGAACAGAGGCAGAAGTCAAAGCACGAATTGGAAAGGCACAGGCAGCTTTCACGTCCTTAAGCAAGATTTGGAGAACCAAGGATATATCTCTAAAAACAAAGCTGAGGATATTCAACTCGAACGTGAAGTCAGTCCTGTTGTATGGATGTGAGACTTGGAAAGCGTCTCAGACCTGCATAAAGAGAATCCAAGTTTTCATCAACAGATGTTTGAGGAAGCTACTTAAGATCAGAAGGACAGACAAGGTCAGCAATGAAATTGTATGGAAAAGAACAAGACAGAGCCCAGTCAGAGAGGAAATTGGTAGGAGGTGATGGAGATGGATCGGCCACACTCTCAGGAGGCCAGGAAACAGCATCACGAAGAAGGTATTGGATTGGAATCCCCAGGGCAAGAGATCAAGAGGAAGGCCGCGCGGAACGTGGAGAAGAGCCAGAGAAAATGATGTGCAACGAAGCGGAAAGACTTGGAATAATGTAAAGAGGCTGGCCCATGATAGAGAGGGATGGAAAGTGTTTGTTGGTGGCCTATACCCTGATCCAGGGTGAGAAAGGCAATGATGATGATGATGATAGCTCTTGCTGTGCGTAGAGTAAATTATTCTTAGATTAAGTTTAAACAAAACAAAAAAATTAACATAAACTCTTTCACTCTACTCTTTACCTTTCGATTAGGATGAAAACGACCGCATAGTGAAAAACATGCTTAGGTAAATTTCCCCACTATTCTGCTGTCTACGGGACCGCGTCGACGAATACAGGCTATGCTCAAGAATGAAAATAGAGCCGTCTGGGCGTAGTCAAGTCTTCTTCGTCTTTGTTAATCACTGATTATGGACCAGTTCATAAGATGTCCAAGGCTATGACCTCGCCCACCAACAAACTGTAGTCAGGTCTCACTGAAATTGACTGTTGTGACGTCACCATCCATTCATTTTGGTCTGCCGATGAAAATCGGCTGGTGCACGCCTAGGGTACGGTAACTCACTTGGTTAACATAACTGAGGGTTAGAACAAGCAGGCATGTTTGCTTATCACCTTCATACAATAGTGAAGCTAGAGGGTAAACATGTAAGCACCTAAAACTTTTGACTAAAAGCTTTTGCGCAAAAATTAAGAAATTTTGTGCGTTGCCTCAATTTTTTACCACGAATTACGAGCAGGGTCAGATTTAGGTAAAGAGAGACCGTAGGCTATTTTAGCTGTGAGGCCCCTTCCAGTCCCCCTAGAGAAAGATGGAAGTGTTTTATTTTTTATTTTTAAATGATTTGAGTGACGACAATGATAATGATACATTGATAGATGCTTAAAATTCAGCACTTCGCAATTCCTTCTCGAAATTACACAAGCTAGGAAAATTACAATAGATTTATTCAGATCAGAAACTACAGTGCATTGTAGTCATAAGTAAGAAAAGGTAACGAGTGTCACAAAATATTATGCAGATCGGCCTGACGCGGCCGGGCCTCCCTAAATAATATTCTGAGGCCCTAAACTTCAGCCCATCTACCCTAATGGTACATCCAGCGCTGCCCAATAGTCTCACCATGCTGAAAACAGACGTAAAACTTAAACAATTGAAGTTTACCCCAAACCTTTTTACCAAGGAAGATTTACGTACACTGCATCTTTATGCTTCACATAAAATGTTCAAAAAGCGGTCTGTAAAGGAATGTATGTCCACGAGTGAAAGGGGAATTTTCATTCATTGCTTCAGCTTCTCCTCTGTGCCCGTAGAGACTGAGGCCAGCAACTGTGAAAGAATGAATTGATCCAATCTGCAAATGCTGGGAATGAGTGGTGAAATCGTGTTTGAAGTACATATGTAAACATACATGTATTTCAAACTGAGAATGACATGCGATTGTCCCAGGCAAGAGCCGAACGCGGTCCAGTAATCCTATCTTATCTGATAAGAAATTACAATCCCTTATCCGGGTTTCAGAGTTGGAAAGTTTCTGATACACGTATAATGTGGCTATATGAACTATATTTCAACCTCTATTTGATACTTTCTGACACTAGTGACAGGGCGAATTGCATTTTTTGTTCCCACTTAAGATACACATTCTTTCCGCAAGTTTGAGATAAAGGTCAAACTGTGCTGGGAAAAAGCAAGACGATGGACGGACAAAACAGAACGAATAGGGCAGGAGACCCACCAAGCACCCGCGTTTCCTCAAGAGAAGTATAAATTGCCGATTTCATAACATGTTGTTTAGGTAAAATCTACATGGCACTGTGTGTGATGTAGGTCGTGTTGAAAGCAGCAAATCCACTATTACTAATAGTAATACTATTATAATTATGTTACGATGAACATGTATAATGTGGAGAATGAAATCTTTTTGGTTTTGTAGATCACTTCAACCTAATGATAAATTGTGAACTTTCATTGAAAGTGATAAGGGGTATAAAATTTAAAATTATCTGATAAAAAAAAAAAGGAGAACACATGTATGAGTATATAATGTATGTTCCATCTGATAAGATGGATGTACTGGAAGTGGAAGGAAGATGGAAGGAACAGCACGAGGCTGAAGAAGACGAGAAAAAAAAAAAAAAAAGCAACAGAAATAACTGAAACACCTGTAAAACATAAAATAAATTCATGTTAATAGAAAGATTCACCCAATGAAGACTGGATTTAATTCTTAGCACATTGTTTATTATTTTCCACATTTAAAAGACAGTCAACCTGTAACATCAATGGTATGATTATGAATCATTACGGAAACAGCCGATTCTGCTGCAGTTCTCAAATTTATAACATTAACAGGTGTACACGCATGCAATGCCATTTTACCAGAGAGACAACATCCCCACAACATCAATACATTTCACTGTCAAACACACACTCCAACATCATCAGATTATGAGGTCTATGGAAAAAAAAAATTATTATTGTAACCCATGTTTAAAATACATGTGCAATGAACAATTTATGTACACTAGGGTTCTTGCACCTCTTTGAACAAAATTTACAGGGCTAAAATGTTAAATTCCATATTATTTACAAGTATTTTCCAAAATTTTTCACGTTTTAATGTATTCTACCCATCCACCCCTTTTCTCAGGTTGTTCAATTCCAGGGCCTTTCCTCAAATTGTTCAACTCCAGGGTCTTTCCTCAAATTGTTCAATTCAAGGGCTTTTTCTCAAATTGTTGAATTCCATGGCTTTTTCTCAAATTGTTCAATCCAGGGCTTTTCCAGGGATCTCTGGAATCCCCGCACTGCGCTAGAACCCTCGTGTACAGATGGCATTGCCAATGGTATTGCAAAGAAACAAACAGTAAAAATTACATAGGCAACATTGCTTTGGTACAGGTTGTGGCACAGCACAACTGTCGGTCCTGTGTTAATAGCTCTAATTGATGGATACAGTGAAGAAAGTGGCTCTAATTAGATAAGTCACTCCACTGCCCAACCAATCTGTTAATCATGGATTCTTCACTGGATTTGGTTCCTTGTGACATGTTTACTGATTTAATCCTACCCACACACGCTAGTTAAAATAATCTCAACATTTGTGCACATGATTCTGTGATATGATATTGACACATCAACTTGCTAGAACGTAAAATTCTGTTTAATACATGTATTGGTGATATGGGTCTGCCCCTCAAGTTTGTGTCATCTAAAATGTGGAAGTCTGTGAGTCCCCAACCATCATATTAAGTTAATGGTAAATAAATCTGTCTTGATACATAGAACTAAAATAAAAAATCAACGACCATTAAAAAGGGCAATTTTTTTTTTCACCACATTGTCTTCTCGTGCCAGTCATGAAATGTTCAGTGTAAAGTCTTGCCATAATCTAATTTAAATCACAATAAGAATGATCAAAGTTTAATTTGTGATTTGCAAAGCAAACTTAATAGCTCATCACTGCATATAATTTGACAGAAAGGAAGGAAATTAGTTTTAATACAATATCTGACTGATCCCAGACAACTAAACACGGTTAACCTCTCAGATTTGGCAGAACTATCAATTATTATTAATTTTTTTTTAAGGTTTGAACTACTATAATGCCAACACAAAAGAAGAAAAATTATAGTCCAGCCTGACTATGAAACCAGCAATAAAATTAGACATTAAATTTAAACGTATTCTACATTACATGACTCCACAGTTTTCTTAATTATGGTATGACAAATTCTCAGAAACAAATTACAGACAGTGCAATAACCTGATGCAGAATTTCAGGCTTATGGGACTGAATCCTCTCAACCAGCTAAAGATTTATGGAAAGAAGAAATCGTCATCATTCCCTGAAACTGTAATAACTGGCTTTGCGTACTTTTCAGGGGAAGCGAAGTGGTTTATTTTAGCACAACTGGTCTAGGCGCAATGACTTTATGAAAGTTTGCTATTTGATTATTTTTCGGCTTAGGAGTCTAGAACCAAGATCATTTGATGGGGTTTAAAATGTGGTTGAACATATATTAAAATTAAAATCAATTTTTCAAATTTTTTAATCACTGGTATTACAGTCTTAGGGAACAATGACAAAAAATAACATACAAAACTTAAATAATTTTAGGTAAATCCCCGAAGCTGAGTTTGTGCTTGTTCCAATTTTCAGCCAGTTTGCAGTTTCAATTACTGCCTGAACCAAAAGAACCTTGGCTAAAATCCAATAACCCTCCATAATATTGTTTGAAACAGGAGTATAGTGTATACCAAATAAATTAAAACACAATGCTGTTTTATTACAAATGAACCAACAAAATGTTTTATTGGCCATGAATACCATGAGTTTTTAACAAATGACTACTGATACTTAAAGGTTTGATTTAGATAAAAACGCAAAGTAAAAGTGTTAATCTCTGCTAACAAATTTACACAGCAAATTTAAAGAAAATAATAACATAAATCAACTGACTGCTGTATGAAAGTCTTACTGTTCCACATGTATTAAATTTGAGGACCAGTCACATCAGCATAAACTCAACTTCGAACTGTACACAAATGTAGCAAAATTCAGTACTGTCACAATCTCTAAACTGATTGAATCAGAGGTGCCAATGCACCCATTGCTATGAACTCTTGGGAATGACAGCATTAAGCTGAGGCCCCCGAGAGGCAAAAGGAAGTCAGTCACATATATCAGAAACATCTTGTTGAACATACACAAAACAGTCGTGAATCCAAATATTAATCACCCGAAGTAATCTCAATACATTAAAAATAGAATTTGCATTTTTTGGACAGAAAGTAGAAGTGAAATGTGTTGCCGTGAATGACTTTTCATTTTTCTATCTGTTCTTGGCCTATAGAGAACCTAGCGGATGAGCCCTTCCCCCTTTCTTCATCACAGGAATGTCAACTGTTCATTCGAGTTCCATAGACTGAAAGATTCTAAGGCAGAGAGATCCACTCTAAAGATGGCAATGTACACTGATCGTGTTCCTTTCATAGTTTTACTAACAACCTATCAGAAGAAAAAATGGGCGGATAACATCTCAGAGTGGACAGGCAAGCCCTTTGCAGAGACCCAGGCCCTCACCCACGACAGAGAGAAATGGAGGAAGGAGGTGTACAGTGCATCAAGTTGGCGCCCCGACAACACCGCAAGGGGTTGAGGGAGACAACGACAACGACTATTCTGCACACCTGGGTCATTGTTTGAATAAAATAAAATAACTGGCCTCTGGTGGATGAGGCTGGGATTGTAGATATAAAGGGTTCCTGCACCTCTTTGGGAATTTTGTTCCGGGCTAAAATGTTAGCCTCCAAGGCTACTTCAGCGAAAGAAAATAAGAGTAACTGGTTATTTTATGTAATTTTGCATTGATTTTTTTTACAGCCAAGGAGAATTCCACAGCTAATACACAATTTCCAGGGCTTTCCTACGGGATCCCTGGAAATCAAAGGTTTCACAGGTATCTGTCAAAATTTGGCAAAAAGAAAAGGTCGTATGTAGCAAAGCCTTGTGTAAGAAATAATACTGAAATGATACAATGAAACACAAACTAAAAGAGAAGACAGAAAATGGTTGATATTTTGGCAACAGCCTTTTTCAAAGAAAAAACGAAAAATAAATAAACAGCCAAAACAATTGAACAATAAAAGATCTGAATATAAAATATATAGAATCAAAACAGATTTCCACTGTATAGAATACACACGTATATAGAATCCAACGGATTCTGTTTCGATTCTATATATTTCATATTCAAATCTTCAATTGTTCGACTGTTTTTATCTGTTCAATTTTCCAATGTTTTTTTTTTCTGTTGTTTTTTCATATTTTTCCTTGAAAAAAGCTATTGCCGAAATATCAACCATTTTGTCTTCTCTTTTAGTTTGCGTTTCATTGTATCATTTCAGTATTATTTCTTATGCTAGGCTTTGCTCCTTTTTACTTTCAGGAAGGTGACCGAGGAGCTCAAACTAAATATGTGGTACAGTATTTTTAACTGAAATATAGCTAACAACTGTTCAGTTTCTACATTATGCTTCTGAGATATTAACCCACCCTTGTTTCAAACTCCGATCACCATTTTTTAAACTACAAGATGTCATTCTATACAGTTTTGCCAGCATGTGAATAAAATTGTAGTTAGTGAACGAACATGGCCAAATTGTGTGGGAAAAAAACAACAAAGAGTACAGTGGAAATGAAGACAACAATGCTTCTGGAAATGAATCACTTTTTTTCCCTTGTCAGTGTGCTACTCCATTCTGCATGACCTTTGCCAGTACAACAGTATGCTGACCTCCTGATGACACCATTATGCCAGATCTACAAAATGTAATAAACAAGAAAAGAAAAAAAAAAGGCATAAAAAATGATGACTGCATATCATTACAGAAATGAAAGCCCAATCTTAATTGGGTTATGCTGATTCTGTGTATTATCTCCATTGAAACACCAGTCGAATTTGTCGAAGAAATACTACAGACCTATCTTAAATAATACTTAATTGTGAACAATTACTCTGTCAGGGTGGTCCACCTACTACTGAAAGGCCAGTCTAGCTAGATATACATGTATGAATCTGAGATTTAGAAAATTCTCTTTATTTGATATTAATCTGTACAAAGGATTTTCGAACCTCATATTACTGAAAAAGAAAAACAAAAAAAAGAAAAAAAATCTAATCGTATTTCTGACTTTAACCTTGGTTATAAAAAATACACCAAAAAGAGAAAAATTTTCAAATTCAGTTGAATTAATCACTTTATGTTTACTTTTATACTTATCTACATAAAGCAGTTTACCACATCTCACTATAAGAATAATCTGCAGAGAAAGAAGAAGAGTATGTAGCTAGACTAAGTAGTGATGTACCTGGTCTCCAACTGCTTTCCAGTCATCTTGACAGGTTCAAACTGATCTTCATCATCTCCAGTGCCCAGCTGATTGTTGGACCCCATGCCCCATGAATAAATAGCACCTAAAACAAAAATGACAAAGATCAGTGTAAGAATTAACTAAGGCACAGAGTCAAGTTCAGTGAGCTGCTGTATAAAATACATCATCCTTGGAAAGTTTGTCTTAACCCTCATGCGGCATTACCTGTATCATCATGATGCCGCATTCCCAACCGTCAATATGTTTGGGTCACGATATCGCGTTTTTTTTTCTCCCCGTCCACTACTGATAAGACCACATCATGGTATTCACTTCCCAGGCCCTGTTGCTAAGCCCACAATATTGTGGTCACATCTCTCCCTTGTCCACCAATGACAACGCCATTACTTAGTGTTACCACTTCCCGGGGGCCTAGTTGGTAAGGCCACAATATCACGGTTTGTGACAGTCTTCTATTTTTAGTGCCGAGTTTTCCTGGAGCTTGCGCAGGCTTATCAACTGCAGGACAACCAGAAGCAGACTTCCACATCATTGCGAGGGTTAAGATAATCGAGAATTACATAAGAATAAGAAACAGGCAAATATCCACTCAACATAGGATTTCCACTGACATTACATTATATATATATAATGTGAAATAATGTGGGTAATACAAACATCCACATTTAAATTTTCCTGCTACAGTGGACTCAACGGGTGGTATTATGGTTGATGCGAAACATGGATCACATTCATTCCCATGAAGATGACATTGACTCTTCTTTTATATTACAAGGAATAGGAATACTACAATACCCCATCACCATTTTTTCCCCTCAAAATATGATAATATTACTATGTGATATTTTAACAAAAATTACCTTCTGTGGTCACAGCAAAACTAACGCAACCACCAGAAGCCACACTGACAGAGGTGAAATTACTCAGTGCAGGGACAAGTGCTAACTCTGCCTTTTCATCGCAGTTCTTTCCCAGTCCTAAGCGACCATAGTCATCTCTGCCTAAGGTGTAAACTTTACCTGAGAAGTGAGATGAAAAAGACAAAAAAAAGTCATCAATATTGAATTGACCAAAAAAAAACCCAACCAAAACAGCACCATGCACCAATACGCACAGAGCTATTTTCTTCGCGACTGAAATTCTTTCACATTAAACTTGCTGTTTTGCACAAAGGCATGAAAGGGGTTTGATAGCATTGAACTGCGTGGAATACAAATTTTGATTATAAAATGCGTGCATTAATTTTTCCATTTACACTGTCATGTACACCATTGATATAAAAAAGATAAATATGGGACATGATTCACTGCTGTTCTGCTTGAATAGAACTTCCACATTATTTTTCTCCCATGTAATAAAGCTGTAATCTAATGACAAGTACTGCCTGCAGAAACAAGTGAAAACACAAAACGAAAATATGCCAAAGCAAAACCAGCAAGTAAAAAGAAAACATCACCCCTATTGCATGTCCCCTAAAAAATAATGGCACAGACAACATTCTCTTAATATAAAATTATGGTTTAATCTTCCTTACCACCACTGTCAAGAGCAACTGTGTGATGCTGACCTCCACTGATCATCGACCACTTTCCTTGTTCACAAAATGATGTGGCTCGTCCAGGTACAAATCTATTCACCATATCCCCAAAACCTACAATAAAGTTGAATACAGGACAATAAGTAAACTGAATATTTATAACCAATTACAATATTCTCAGAGTTTATTCGGCAAAATGTTTTCAAAATGAGGGTTTTGCACGGCACAAAAGTCAACAAAACACACCCCTTTTACTTCTCATGGAGCTTGCACATTGTGAGACTTGCTTAACAATTAGTCTGTGCCTAATAAGTCATTAGATCATGTAATCCTTGTCCACAATTATGATCATCTGCATTGATAATGAAGCATAATCTCATTTTTTTTAGCCGCAATAAATTCAAAGACCTTACCAAGCTGATAATAGTTGTTGAGACCCCAAGCATAAATATCTCCATTCTCTTTATCTTTCGCAAATGTTGTATAGGTTCCAGCCCATACGTCTGAAAACTGAGCCAGTTTACGAGACTTATGTCTCTTCACCCTGACTCGTCCAGGTGAAAGAATCAAATCTGAAACAGTGCAATTGGTGATACTGAAAATTCACATCTACACAAGCAAGGAAATAGACATTCATCTTCAGTTCCTTCAAAAATCACTCATATTATGGGCTTTTGGTTCCTCAAAAAGCCTTCATTTCCTGGTTCCTAAGCCCAACCCAGAAATACCCCTCACTTCCAATAGTTTTCTTATACAATTAGTAACGGAAAAATATATAAAATATTTTTGAATTGTTTTTATTTAAATGTTGTACCAATAGACCTTTTGCATACAGATAATTTCCGCAGTTTTTCCCCTCAGACCGACACTATACAACAAACCAAAAACAATAAGTGATTCATCACAAAACCTAAACATTAAATATTAACAGCAAAATAACAAATAATATAATTTTACATAAGTGAAAAATAATTTACCCTTCTTTTCTTGGGAACCAAAAACAAAACCACTTTATCTAAACAAGATTGAAAAATACCCACCGAGTCCTTTGCGACCACCCCGTGTTGCAAAACATTCGGCAACTCTTCCAAGCTGGCCCTGCTCAGCACATCCTAAGTTTGAAAAAAAAAAAAAAAAAAAGCAATAAACAAACAAAATCAATCTGATTAACACTGACAGTCGAGTTTAGCACATTACCTTAGCTAACCCACACAGTGGCAGACATATGTCTTTTTTCATGGGTGCCAATAAAAATAAAATAATTCATCAGTTATTTCCCCTTGTCCACAAAGTGAATTTTTCGACTACTGTGTGGTGTGAGCTGTTGCAATAATAATTAAATCGATGAAAAGATCTGTTCAGAAGAAAACAACAGCAAAATATCAAGCATGCCATTTCACTTTCGCATTTACCTTGCTCAAAACGAGTTTTTTTGAAATATTTTATCCGATCAAAAGGCTTCAAGATGAAATGTTGGGGGTCAGTGACATGTTGCAAAGGACTACAAATAATGCGTTTCATATGGTGACAGTCAGAGATGGTACGGTTACAGATGCAGTTACTTTTGTGTCTGTGCCCCTCATTAGGACACCAGGGCTTAATAACACTGAGCTTAAATGCTCCTAAATCTGATGATTTCTTCATTCAATTCTGAATATTAACCCTCACCCTGCGAGGGGCGGCAATTGTCGGTATTGACTCGCAAGTGCTCACGCCGCACAGGCGGCAAAAGTCGGGAAAGTCAAGCTGACCACGCCACGCGCAAACCGTATTTTCTCACATCAGGCCACTGACCTTTTTGAGATGTAACCACTGTGTTATTGTTCACTGTATCTGTTCTAAATCAAACGCATTGTGACATGGACATGTTAACCAGTGAACCACTGGTCGGAATCACAAATACTAAGCTTTCAAAGGCTCTCCCCACACTTTCAAAAGATGTAACATCGACATGCGAACTGTTGCTCATCAAATTTGCAATATTATCTCATTTTCTCACAAGCTGACCACATCTGGGGTTGTCTGCATCTAAGAACCAATCAGAAACAAGCTCTGAAATAATCTTTGCCCCAAATGCCCACATTGGTTTATTAGTATGTGCCAATCAGGATGAAACCATTTGTGTATGGCTTGGGAGGGCGTGGCTAGTTATCATGCTTCGTTCTCATGAAAACTACAGCTGTCAGTTTGGAATCATAAGTCAGATCACTGACAGACTAAGGTTTTGCTGGTTAATACATTATCAAGCGTGATAAGGCATAGCAGCAAATGTTTTCATACCGATCAATAAAAACCGAACCACGTGGACAGCGTATGTGGTCATCGTCTAGCGGCATGGGTCAGTGACCCCAGAGAAGATTCTCCGTGAGTAAGGTCACTGACCGAGCAGCGGGCTTTACGGGTAGCGCGCAGGGTAAGCGTTAAACATATGGCTAGTTTTGACTTATCTTTGCAATCAGATTATTATAAATGTAATTTTCAGAATGACGACCTAAAGTGGAGAGCTCTAGTATGTTAGAGCACCACTGGCGGTCTGATGAAGCCTCATTACAGTGCCACTGTAAAGTTTAACCCACTGGCAATGAGATCAAAGAATAGTATCAAATCGTTCAGGAAACAGTATACTCTCACAAAACCCATGCCAAGACAACAACATGCTAAGCTGTGAATATGTAACTGGGGCAATACTTGACTTCACTGAAAATTACTGCCATACAGAGGCTTGCAATAACACACAAACTGTAAGTTATACCTAGTGTTAAAAGATCCCCTTTGTCTGTAAGGCAAGCTAGGTGATCACTGCCAGATGCCATTTTGACAATGACCTCTTCTTGAATTATTTCAACTGGAGTCTTTTCTATACCATTACTTGTCAGCCCCATAGATCCATTCGCGTCCTGCAAAATAAGATTTCAAACTATGATATGGAATGGAACAGCCTGATCGTCTTACTCTTTTTTTTGTCACCCGTAACTCAGAAAATCAAATTAACTGTATTGGTTTTCTCACTCATCTCACCCATATTGTCAGCAAATTTTCAAGCATCTTTTATTTACTGTCTTTGTGAAAAAAGAAAACAAAATACATTTGTTCAAAATTAAGCTTCTTATTCAAATACCCACAATCTTTTAATTTACTTCATTACTCTGCTCAGCTGATACTGATCACGGGAGTACAGAATGTAAACCTTTACTATTGTGATGTGAAGACAGATAATGACAGGAAAACATTAACAGTGCACTTATCAGTTTCAGAGAGATGAGATTCAACAGGTTAAAGATTACTTATTACATATCGTTGGTGTCAAACAACAGTTACTATAAAAATATGTATGATCAATAGAATCTGCTCATTCAGGAGATTTTAAAAAATGGAACACACACACACATAAGCAGTTTACAGGCTTATTGGCCAAATAGCAAATGATATTGTCAGAATGCTAATATAATGGCCATCCTATTTTCCACAGCTGAGCAAGTAAATGTTTCACCAAGTTAAAATATTCATTTTTTAATGTCAGTTATTTAATTCCTTATTGTGGAAACAAACTGGTGCATCTCTTCTTTGTTTTTGTTCACATGGCAGTGTTGGTACTAACCCTAAGGAAAACATGAATGCAATTTTTTGGCATAAGCCTGACTCAGACCAGTGACGATCTGCTGTTTGTCTTATAAAACCTAGAGAAACAAATTTGCAACCAGGGACCCCCGGACCGAGAAGAACAAAGAAAAATATCTGAAATTTTTTTTTACGTGGACAGAACAAAGATCGGAGGGCCGGGGACAGTGTCCAGATAAAGAACCTGCAGGCAAAGACCCCTGCTGAAAATGGATTTCAAACATTTCAAAAGCTAATTCAAGCCATTAAAAGCATTCTAATTCTGAATTTGAAATTCAAAACAAAAAAAAGAAGAAAAAAGACAACAACGAAGGATTAAGTCATTAAGCTTACCTACAACAATAAATAATAATAAATCATTCAGTGCATAACAATTAAGGTAGGACGAGGAAGAGAAGAAGAGTAAAGAGATGAAAAGAGGAGGTAGCTCTTAGATTGCTTCTCCTTCTGGTAGTTCCTTTGGATTCAGCATGATTTCTCATTCAATAATTCCTTATCGCCTTAGCATTTGCATAATGTACACAATTTTCTTCTGACAAAAAAAACATCACAGTTCCAAACCTGTCAGGAAAGGTTCTATTCCTGTCTGTAACAACTTACCCTGAAGTTTCCCCATGCAAACACTCGCCCATCATCTGTAAGTGCAGCCGTGTGGCTATCCCCTGCTGTTACCATCACTATAGGTGCAGGAAGATTTACTTTTCCAGGTTTTGTTTCTGAACCTTCCACACTTGTGTCTCGACCAAGACCCCCTTCATCATTGCACCCAAATGTGTATATCTGAATTGAGAAGAAATTACCATGATCAAGAACATACACTGACATTTTATATCTCAAAGTCATGAAGGAGTCTGCTCATTTAAAAGTATGCAAAAATGCAAAGGACCACATGCAATGTGTTGAAATATGGCAAAATTAGGATATCTAGCCAAAGCTCCCCCGTTCTACGAACAAATACGAATGTATTGTGACACAAACTGGGCAGGTCTATATGAGGTACCTGGGTTTGCCAAAAGATAAACACAAACCTAACTCTGCCTTCCCTCTCTTTCCTGACCCCCCCCCCCCCCTCTATCTCTCCCCCCTTCTCCCACATCAGCCACCCATCTCTTTCTCTCTTTTGTCTCCTCTGCCCTTCCCTTCTCATGCTACGACTCTGTAAACCCAGACATGCATGTATTTTCCTCATATTTAGGTGACTTGACATAGCTGTTACAATTTTCAAAAAGTACTGCCACATGAACTTGCTGGAATAACCAGAACACATTTTATATTTAATTCAACAATCATATTTTTTTACGCACGCTACACGCTGAATCATAAACACACAACACATGGGCTGCTGTTCTGCTCAGCTGTAGAGCTAGATCTAAGTTTCATTAGTAACGGAACTTGGATTTTCGATGCACAGGCTAACAACATATCATTACCATACAGTTCCTTTCAAAACACACAGATATGATATTTAAAGTTGATGTTCAAACAGCACTGTGTGCAGAAAATTTTCAGAAAAGCACAGAACAAAGAGAGTCAAAGAGCTAAATTTCTTATCATACTTTTCCATTCTACCGGTACTCGACAAAAATGAATCTCCTTTTTGCAACCACAAAAATCGTAAATGATTAATAATTTTAACGCCTGAATTTTGTCCAAAGTGGACATACCCAGGTATTCGTAATTTATAGTTACAAATTGAGCCAGTACATGAAATTTCATAACCCTTTAGCTTCATTATAGTATGATTCTGACCATACACGTCAATAAATGGGAGCAAGCACTGTCTAACCTAATGAACACACAAACCCTCAAATAAAGTTTAACTCCTTTTAGGTGAAGAGCTCAAAACAGCATTTAAAAAAAAAAAATTTTTTTAAAATCTCCATATACTTGAATTCAGCCATGCATTTCTCATCAAATCTGTCATAAAAGACATTGTGCAGAGAAGCATGACTGAAATCTACCAATATTAATGAAAATCCTAAAAGTAGAAAAAAAAATAAATGGAAATGCACCACGCATACATGGCTGCTTTCTGATATTACAATTATGGTATGATTATAAAAAAGTCAAGTTATTGATTATTTTCACAATACAGTGTCAAATAACATTCTTGTCAGCCTGAAAGCAACCACACATTAATTTATGAAAATCAGAAAAATCAAAGAATTGAACTGTTAAAAAATACTTCACTGCTTTACCTGTCCTGTCGATGTGAGGCACACAGTGTGCATTCCTCCAGCAACAACCTGAATGACAGGGTCAGGGATGTTTACATGACCTAAGCGTGTGCGCTCCATCACATCCTCGCCTAATCCAAGCTGCCCAACATCACCCTGGCCACATGTGAGTACATCACCTTGGACTGTTCCATGTGAATCATGAGTCACTGAAAAATTAAACCCAGAACCAAAACTGTTACTCATGGTCTTCTAAGTCTATAATATATAATTATGTGTAAAAGAAAAAAAAAAAAAAAGAAGAAAACTTGCCAAATTTTCTGGATAACCCCATGAAGACATCTTTGCATCCATAGCACCAAACAAACTTGTGCAGATTTCTTTGGGTCTGATGAAAGGAAGTAGTTCTTAGATTGCTTCTCCTATCCTTTTGAACATTTTATTAACATAACTGGTCGACAAGTATTTTTGTGAATTCTGGTTGATTCATAATATTCAAGCTGAGGGTTCACTTTCACATCTGCTTTTGATATTTAGTGTTTACCTGTACAAACAATGCCTTTTATGCCAAAATGACATCTATATTAATGCTGCCAAAGACCTGAACGGTCACATATTGATTTGCTAGACAAAATGCTCAATATGCAAGTCATTTCCTGCAACATCAGCTTCTTTCTGCTGCAATATAACGCTCATAAATTATGTTTCTCATAGGTGGAAACTGAGAAATCTTCATAGGCATGGATGGAAACCACTTGATAAACGATTAAACCTGAACCTAGCTGTAAACGCATATTTCGTACATTTATTTATGACTATTTCAAGATACATTCATGAATAATTATACTCAGGCTGAAGGTGGATGAAATGTTGAAAGGCTGAGGAGGACAATTTTCAACCACAATTATTCCATTTTTCACACGATAGACACTTGAAAACAAAAACAATTAACATCCTGTTTTCTCTGTTAGAGAACAAATCAAGCTTTTCCTGGCATTCCAGAGGAGCAAAAAGAAGTATTTACAAAATGAATTTGTTGCTGATAAAGAAAAGTTAGCCACTTGCACTTAAACATCAAGCTTTAATTCAGTTACCTTATGTGTATAATATTATTAATATTATATTATATTATATCTGGCAAATATGTTAGTTGTAGACAATTCCATGCCACAAAAAATGTGCTGCATTTAAAAAAAAATTTGTTAAAACCTATCTGTGAAAGCTAACAATATTTACAATAGGTTTTATTATTTCGTCGGTCCTTTGCATACCTAGCAAATGTTTGGTGGATTATTTTCATGTTCCACAAATTGAAACATCTAGTTACCAAGTAACAAAACATGAATTGAAAATAACCTAGAATCCAGTTTGAATTTGAGGTCAGAGAGTTTCATTGTCAGCTTGTAAAGTGTAGGTGAAACCATTTGTGAGTGAGCCCCACAAACCTCAACAGAAGTCGCACTGGACCAAATGAAGAAAATCACGATGAAACAGAAATATGCGATATTTAAACGATTTTTATATTTTGGTCGAAACTTGAAGTCAAACTATTTTTCTGCATTCTCTGAAAATATTAGGTCTCAAAGCAGCTTCCAAATATTGCTTTTAATGCCTTTAATTTTACCTTTGTCATCGAATATCACTTCAGTAATGGGGTTCATTGAACTCCCGATAACTTCAAAATTAATAAGCCTATTGTCAAAAACTTTTCACACGGCATGTATCATTTATATTGGTACAGACATGCAAAATTTCAAAGCCGTAGGTTAATTACAAGTACCCGATGCTAGGGAGATTGTAAGGCCACCCATTTCGAGAAAGTGAAAATCACTCCGCCATCTTTAATGGCGATTTTCTCGGAAGTTTGCTTCCGTTTTTGACCGGGGGGTTGGTGCCTTTAAAAAGCCATAACTTTGCAATGAAACGGAGCACTGCAATACTTTTTACACCAAATTAAAGATGAGATTTCATACTTTACGGTGATATTCATAACACAAAACTGAAAAATGCGACTTCTGTTGAGGTTTGTGAGGCTTGCTCACATTTTGTTAATTCCAAATTTCCTAGACATCACATGCCTGCAGTGCAAGGAAATGATAAAGGGTCTTATACTAATGGGATGTGACATTTAGAAAGTGATTACAGCATTTCCATCTTTCAGGAATTTAAAGACAAAATCTATGGAGTCCTTACCTTTCAGTCTTTTGCTTTTGTTACCAGAGTCATTGGCCTTTTCCAAAGTTCGCTTCCTTCCTTGAGGCATCTGAAATATTTTCAATCAAAAACTGCACTACCGTATCATCAAGGCATTGACCAGATTGTGACAAAAATTTACAGCATAAAATATTGGTCCTTCTATTTGACAGTTTTTGTGCTTTCGGGAGCATGTGTTCTGCTTCAAAGGTAAACTAACTGCTCAGAAATTTACCTTGAACAAATATTTTCATCTAACTTCATCTACATTCCAAGACTGTGGTCCAAATCATGTCCAAAACCCAAAACTTAAAACCAGCCAATTCCTAGACTAATGCTACTGCTCGCCCTGTTCCTTATATATGTAGCACCTTTTTTGATCCCTACACCAGCCCTCAAAATACAAACCTTTCCCTCACCCCTGTGTTTTATTTATTGGAGTCTGAGATGTGCAGTTAGAATGTGTCTATTTTTACACCAGATGAAAAAAAAAAATGCATTTTATCTCTTAACTTACAAATCTTGAAAACTATTTAAATTTAAATACATCATAATCATATGATATCTGCTGTCAGATCAGCCCAGTTAATTGGGGTAGATATTTAGAAAGTACATCTACAATGCCTGCCCCCTCAGTCTCAATATTATGACTCACCCCCCCCCCCCCCTTCTGCACAGTTACTGGACAGGCCTACCGTTTACTCACCATTTGTTTGTTCTCAACGAGAGGCTCAGAGATCGGTATGGAAAGGTTCCCACATTTTTCTCAGAAAGAGTTCTGTACATCATGACCACTTTGAAATCTAACAATTCTTTACAGAATTTGTTTTTTTATTGAAAGGGCTAGGGGTAGGGAAAAGGACTGGGTTAAGGACAGGTTTGGCATTACAAATAGTGTGATCTTAGCTACATAGTCAAGATACACAGAACTCTTTTTCGTTTTGTTTTAGTGCCATGAGATCTAGATAGAAGGGAAGTCGTAAGCTACCGTGAGCCACACATATTGGGCTCATATTTTATGTTGCGAGTGTTAATCACTCAGCCACCCATTTACTATAAAAACATCCATTTACAAGACTAACTCGCCAGAAGTGCTGCTCCCCTGCGATCCCTGACTCACAGACGCTCTTGAAGTCATGTCCCAGTGGTAATACTAGATTACTGTGGGATTCAAAAAGAACTCCTCCTTCTGGATGTACACTGATTGGTGTGAATACACTGTAGATTTAATATTATTATTAGCTTACTTGGACGTGTCACCAAAATTCCTCAGGACGATCTACTGAGAATCAATTCGGCACACTACAGTCGACATTACTTAACAATAACATGATGTAAGGGGGACATAATAAATAACATCACACCATCCATCAAATCATGTTATGCATCTATAGGTAAACTGTGATTTTTTTTTTTTTTAAAGGAGGGAAGGGAATTTTGTGCATATATATGGCTACATGTATTAGGGTGTGTGAAGGGTTACTGTTTAAAAACGAAGTGCTCATTCGCAGATGTCTGCGAATAAGATCCCCATCTTAACCACAGACGTCTTAGGCGAAATCTTATTCGCAGATGGGGGATTTCTTGATTTTGTGATGTCTACTATGGGAAAGTTCTATATTTTGCAGTCTGCGATGGCGCAATGGCTAGCATCCGCGGTTATCAGTCAAAGACTATGGGTCCGGTCCTGGGTTCAAACCCAAGGCGGAGCATAATTATTTTTTTTTTAACCTAGGATTGCTCATTTTTAGGAAAAACAATTTTTTTAAAAAAAAAGGATTTTGCAAAATTGATGTCGTGGGGAAATTGATCTATGTTACTAGATCTAGTGTGCTCCAGATTACTTTATTCCTGTTCATTTTATTTATTCCTGTTCACTGAATGGGACAGAAATAAAAATGTAGGCCTAAAATCAAATTTTAAACATGTAAATGATTTCTTTTAGTCAGTGTGAATTGAACAGTTCATCTCTCTTCACGATAACCTGGATCTATATGTCATGATTTATTTTATTACATTTTTTGTTTCCATGGAAGTTTAATTCATTTTTATTTGTTCTGTCTGACTTTCTCTGTGATTTCACACTCGACAAAATTGGCTAGACTAATAATAATATATAGGGGGGTCAGTAAAAAAAAGTCACCCCCCAAAAAAACGTCAGATCTTGCAGAGCCTCGAATCCCCCCCCCCCCCAACTCGGCAGGTTTTGGAATAGAAAAAAAGGAATGTGGGGCAGAGGAAGAACTCTTTTGGCTTTCCGATTTCCCCCCCGACACGCTGTTTGTTTACTCTGGTCCGTTTCTGAATGAGAAGTGATGCGCATCGTTTGTTTTGGTCATGTGATTGAGATGGACGCTCGGGTGGCCGCAGCTGGCCTCTCACTCGTCGAGCGAAGGAATTGTTCGTTTCAGCTTTTCAATGTATTTATGTGAAGTTAATCTGATCTTTCTAGACTTTTATCACTCGCTAAAATTCAGAGGGCTTTGGTCCTCACCTGTTTGTTATGGTACTTGAGCGATTTTGTATACCGTAGACTGCTCTCACCGTCAAAAATGTTTTGGTGAAAGTTTCATTGATAACTCAATTGAACGCTATTTTACGACGAGGAGGTTGCCACGCGACGCATAAGGAACTCTTCCCAAATAAAAATCACAAACTAAAAATCCATCTGCGAATAAGATTGGGATCTTATTCGCAGACGTCTGCGAATAAGCACTTCGATAAACATTGCCCATCTGTGGTGACCAAGTGAGCATGGTATTTGACACCTTCGTGGACTTGCTGGCGCTGACTGTCTTTGCTCCGTGTCCCGTGAAAAAAATTGTGGCCACACATGTTAAGGTACCTCCTCGTGGGTAATCCATTTGCTCTTTCTCCCTATCATAACCTATGCTCTCAATACTCAATGTCCGACCTGAGTAAAATTAGTGGCCCTGTGAATCTTATACGACATCTGATGCATCATTTACTATTAAAGTATTATACTGCATTATCGATCCACCTGATGAATATAACACATGGCAACATATTTGAGCTCGCATGAGTGCTAAAGATTGGTGATGCCAGCAGAATAAAATTTGTAAAATCCTACACTCATGGACAAAGCGACCACGTCGGGCGCAAGCTGGGTAGGTGACATAACAGGTATAATCATGGCAAGGCAGACACAGAACAATGGCAGGTACCAGCTGTAGCGAAACTGCGATTACAAAAGATGACGGCATGCATTTGACCATGACAATGACATGGATTAGGAAAATTATGCTATGCATTTTTTTTCCTCTATTGGTCTTGAAAATGAGATTGCACAAAGAGTAAAGACGGATTCTATGAAGAATGATGTCATTCTAAGCGGTTTTTTTTCTTGGAAATGATGCATTAGGAAAAGGATAAAATAAAAACATAGCTGTGGCTGCTATACTCCGTTCCCGGACTGACGAATAGCCAAATGCCTATACTCCAGTCCTGGACTTGTGTGTACATCGATCGGCACCTTCAGCCCCCTTTCGCCTGTTTGTCAATCTGACTACCGCCCATTGATACAAACTGACTAGATCTAGACCCTCATGGTCCCCAGGTCCAACAAAAAATATGGAGATTATATAGATCTAGATCCATGACGCCATTCGAATGTTTGTTTTCTTACCCTAGCCTTACTTGGCGATGAATTTTTTTATTGAAAGGTCCGGGACCGGAGTAGCCATTTGGTTATTCGTCGGGGGTACCGGGGTCCTATACTATGATAATCACTCCGTAAAAATATCACACAAAAAGATCACATACAGCGACTTCATTTTATGTGGAGTTTAGTTTAGTGTAGCAGCATAATGGTGGTCTGCTGTTTTAGTAAGATCATGGTAAGACCTAAATCGGCAGCGTGTTCCATCACCAACCAACAGATTTGTGTCGGAAACAGGAGTGTGGATACAGATTCAAAATCAAATATTAACAAGCAGTTATCTAAATCGTTTCCTATTGAAATTAAATTTAAAATGTATAAAAATTACTTCTGCTGCAGAGGTCTTCGCAAGCTCCACTTCTCAACGTGGGTTCCACGATCGAGTCGATTCCCGGTACGGAAGTTGACGTTCCAATAGAAGTTCAGTATGAAAACCCGTTTGAAATTTTAACTGACTGCTGAATGTCCAGATTTTTCAGCGCCTATATTGGCCAATATGCCCCACTTCATGAGTTTTTGTTGTGTAAAAATATCTCTATAAAAAAGTAGGCTTGGCATATTTTGGAAAAAATATATTCAGAGCATTTACATCGGTACTGTAAAATTTCATTTCCTGAAGAAATGGTACGCGACTCCCCATTCATCATGTCTTCAGGAAAGTCCGACATTCTGCCGTAGAGAAGCAAATTATTTTGTGTTGGTTTTGGGTGTTCTTTTTATGTAAGCAAGAAAAAGTGTTTTAGAAAGTCGGTGACATTTTGTTTAAGCCTCCCAAATTAATTAAATGGCTGAGCAAAAAAAAAATTGCTGTCCGACATGTTATTCTCTCCTTGTGGGGGCGTCAAAAAAGATCATTATTTTATAATGGTAAAAAAAATTGGATTTCGGGGCTTAAATGAATTCGTGTTTTTCACCCTTTTCTCCTATTTTATCAAATTTTGGGTGAGTGATTTAAAAGTTTGGTGATCTGAAATTTAAGTCACCTCAAATTCATTTTTATCATCAAAAATGAACCAAAGGAAAAATTCTATCTGGCAAATGACACCAGTGAAATAAGTAGGTCATGTCATGTCAACACGAAAACTTGGCAACTCAGTGCTTGACCTTCTGTAGTGTGGTTTAGTGTTTGCAGATTCCATTTCTTTGTGGCTGAGCAGACTTGAATAGATCTAGGTAAGTTCCAGACATAGTTTTACTTCCAGCAACTATATTTTAAGTGAATATACTTGGAAATTTAGAAGTTTAACCGAAGAAGTAGAAATTCAAACAGAAGATGAATGAACTGAGGTGGACTCGAGCTGGCAGTGGCAAGGAAAACATGCCATTTTTTTAACAATTCAGGTCTAGACTCTAGATCCAGATCTGGACGCTTTTACCTGAATTTTGGGGCTGTGACTCTGATACTTTCATTATTTTCAACTGTTTTTCATAGACTGGCAGTGCCTCACAATTTCAAAGAACTATATGTTATATTTTGACGTAAACTGAGAGTGTTGTCGTCCAGCACAACACTCACATGGTCGTCATAGCTGAACAATAGTCTCAGCCACGCCCCCTTAGTGGCTACGGGCATTGTTATCTTGGCAGTTGAGAGGGGGGAAAATAGTCTTTTCGACCAACAGTTGCTGCAGCATTGTCAAGATAGGATATTGCTTTATTTGAAAGCAATTCTGCATACAACTTCAGTGTTTGATAATTTTCATGTTTTACTTTAGGCCTAAAATAAATAATAAACTTCAGTTTTGACTGAATTACTGCATGGTGATGTGTAACTAATGGCCTGCCTATTTTGGTGCCAGGCCTGCGTCAGTGATCTAATCAGATAGTATACAAAATACATTTGCACACGTCTGCTATCACAGAAATTTACAATCCCAATGTAAAAATTGAAAGCTGTTCATTTAATGTGTTGTGACCCCTTTCAAGACAAGTCTGAAGAGGAGTTTCATTCGAGTTATAGGGATACTACAAGGATACGACTTTAGGAGTGTTCATTAACGGGGGGTTGCAGGGAGACAGCGCCCTCTTGACGAGTTAGTTCTCTAGGTGGATGTTTTTAGTAAATGGGCGACTCGGCAAAATATCACTCACAACATGAAATATGTGCCTGACGAAAGTGCTCATATGGTACTACTTCCCAAGTCTGCATGAGAATGATTTTATTGCAATAATATATTCAGTCCACTTAAACTTGAACAGTTGAAGTAGCTTGCTTGATAATTCCAACTGTCATGAAATTTTTCATTGTTCTGATAAAGATCGACATGTTCTTGAATACAGCTTACAAGCATATTCTATTCATTTGTTAAATGTTATTGGTCTTCTCAATGAACACACCGACATCAGCTACAGAAACCAAATTTATGCGATTATGTGAGTGCTGACATTTAATGTCATTGTTCACTGCCATCAGTCTCGCTCTTCAGCTGCTGTATTTTCACCATTTCATGCCAGCAAGTTGGCATATATAATATCAGATAAACGTGACACTTCAGTCTCTCATTAGGCTGTTCAATTCAAATTAAAAGGAGAAAGATATTTCTTTATAAACCTAATGATCGATTGTAGTTTTAAGTGAATTGAAACTGTCTTCTATTATCCAGATGATGAGTTGCTTCGACTGACTTTTTACTGCAGCAACAGATTCTATAATTTCGCCAAAAAGAAACAGAAAGTGGTCCGTGAGTACTGAGTTATTCAAACTTTGTGGTTGTTCATCAATTTGAAATTTAATTGGTCTACCTCATGAGATGCATTGTGGATTAAATTAGGATGTTTTAATGATAGAATCTGCAACTTACCTGATGATATTCAGTAACAGTAGCAGAGTGTTTTGATTGCTAAAGCTTTGGATATTAACTTTGAGATATTAACTTATGGAGTTCAGAATTAATTGAAGTGGTCCTACATCCACTTATCAGAGTATGGTTTGACGGTCCATGTCATGTCTTGTGAATCTTAATGTCTTACCTGGAAAAACCCGAAGCACAAGAAAGTTGAGAGTGGGATTAGGCTAGAGACAGGATTTATGACTTATGTTTTATAGACAAGGAGCAGGTGACAGTAATAAATACGTTAGTGATTTAAATATGTTAGTAAGTAATTAGGATAACCTTTTAAAGCTAAATCTTTCATAGTACTAAAGCTAAAGCTATGATTTGCCATAGTAAGAGAAAAAGATGTTCATGCGCCATCGCTGCTCCAGTCTCCTTCAATTGACACTGCCTGAGTCAACTGGGTGTGGCAATCTTCTTTTATGCATTTCTCCAGCACTTGAAAAAACAATTTTAGACATGATTTTAATCTTTATACTAGCTGAGATACCTGGTGTTGCCTGGGATACACCAGTCCTGCTTCTGCCCTCCTGTCGGTCTTCCCTACTCTTTCTGTCTCTACCCCTACTCCTCTCCCAAGCTCTCTCTCTCGCTGAGAGATAGATTCTATTAAGCCACATCTGTCCATTTTTTCCATAGGTTTTTCCTTCTTCCTTCTTGCCTGCAAGGAAATCTCATCGATTCAAATGGACCAGTAGTCTCCTATGGGCATTAGTGCCTCTTTGTTATTGGTTTTTTTTTAAACAGGGACCACCGGAAAACAAAATTTTTGGGAAAATTACTTTTCTAAAAATCCCTAGACAATAATATGTGGGGCTGCCAAACTCGAAGAATCATTTTCAATCAGAAAATAAACTGTTGAAAATTGCGAGTGAATCTCTGCAGAAATGTGATCTCCATACATGACACCAATTTGGAGTTGTCTTTTTGTCATAGGTTTTACAAATTTAACATACACTGTTTTGTTTATTGACAATAGGATATATGATGAATTGCACTGCCCAGGTAACTGGGTTTAGTATTAAAAGTCATGCAGAAGAAAAACAGAAAACAGTGAACTTGAGCTACAGATTTCCCATAAGTAACTAATCTCCTTTTGAATGTTTACCTAACTAAATTCATGAAGAACAGTGTCAGTTAATATCTAGACTTCTTTAGGAAAAAGATGAAACACACAGTGCAGATGGAAAATGGGTCAGTTGGTCACAATCCACCCCTTGGGCAATATTCTATTCTTTGGTTGTTATTGTGTGAGATTGTAACTGTTTGGTTGCTGTCTTTGTGTAAAAATACACCCCTATCATACCTGTAGGGTTGTGCTGTTCTCTCTTTGTTGATTGGACAATATAAGGACTTGTGTAATTGACAAGGGGGTGTGGCATTAGGATAGTCCTTCCTAGTGAACCTTGAAGTAGCTAAGTGATGTATACTGGGGTAACTTTGTTGTAACTTGTCTACACTGACACAGTATTTGTTACACTGATTTTCATTCCCTCTTTGCTGAGTGTTGAGAAGATATACCTGTGGTCCTTGGGGAACTGTATGCCAATTATACGAATCATGTGAAAAGGACAGTTTATTAAAAATATGTAAGATTGCTGGGCTGATCATGTGATGTTTATT
This sequence comes from Onchidella celtica, assembly GCA_963931925.1. Taxonomy (NCBI): domain Eukaryota; kingdom Metazoa; phylum Mollusca; class Gastropoda; order Systellommatophora; family Onchidiidae; genus Onchidella; species Onchidella celtica. The sequence goes on from OZ007571.1 coordinate 52,205,475, forward strand.
TTCCCAATGCCAGTTTGCATTTGTTAATAATGAAATACGAATTAAAAAAAAGTCCACCCAAAGTCTCTAGCAGATTAAGGCCTATCATGTTTTTTTTTACTTTTAGTTTTTGCCCATTTCAGCAGAATAAAGCAAATGGAAATTCAAACACTGTTTATAGAACCTGTGAGTTTAAGATGTTAAAAAAAAAGTTAAATTTATAGTTCGACGACAGGGGACTGCTGTCTTTAATTTATTATTCAAAGGTTTTGATGAGGAGCACTAAGCATTTTTAATTTTTCATATTCAACTGTAAAATTAGACAATTCATTCCTGAAAGAGAACTTACACACAGAGACAATATATATAAAGAACATAACACATACTAGATTGCTTATATATATATGTATTACTTTTGTGTTTCAGCTTTGATTGCCACTGACTAGTGTAAAATGCTTTTTAAAATATGAACTTTTCCTGATACTTTATTAAAATGATTACCCACACCTGACTGACATCTGTGTCATGTGACCAGCCAGTGCCACCCAGTTGAGTCATTTGAACTTTAACAGAAGCAAACTTAATGGCTGCAGTGAAACACGAACAGATGACTGGCATTTATAGTGAAGCTGTTACAAAATGTTAAATGGTTATGAAACGTTCTGCTCGTGTACAGAAGAGTACAAATGTGTGAAACTCCTGGGAATTCTCAATTCTGGCATGCAACGCAATATGCATTTCTTCTCTCTTTTTTGTTTTTTTTTTCCTCTTCTTTTTAAAAAATAAACTTTAGTATCATCCTTAGGCTCAGTTTTCACTTACCTAGAGATATTGTCAAACTTCAAGGTTCATTTTGTTTATTACCTGAACATCCATCACTGACAAGAGAAACTTATATATATTATATGCGTTTCCTTGTTTTTTTTTTATAAACCTCAGTATCATCCTTAGATTCAGTATTCACTTACCTAGAGATATTGTCGAACTTCAAGGTTTGTTTTGTTTCGTTACCTAAATATCTGTCACTGACAAAATTTTAAAAAAGGATTAATTACATCAAGTGCAAGTGTGAAGGGGACATACAACTATTCTCTTTTTCCATATTGCAATTTATAGATATAGATATCGTCCATGCTTGCTGTGTTAGAATTGATGATTGAACAGTGTTATCCTTTCATATTTGAGGGCCTTCAGTCATAAAATAATCTCAGGTTTCTTAATTTCCTGAGGTTACATTAGGGGATGTGAAGTTTATATCATGGTCATTATGATATCCTTGTTGTAAAATTACTTGAAATGGTATTCAGGGAAGAAACATGACTGTCTGCCTGGAAAACAATGAATCTATACGAAATTGTTATGTGCTGCATTTATCACTTGTGTTTTAGTGTTTACTCATTACATGTTGTTATATGATTCTGTTTATTCTTTCATGCACTACTTGCAAATATATGATATATCTTCAGCCTGAATAGTTTCAAATTGTTAAAAATGTAGTTAAGCATTAGTCCTGCTGCCGCAAAGGAAAAGAGCATTTATGTCGTTATAAAAATGCAATAATTTGCAGCTATTACTCTTCTTTTCTATACATATATTCTGTTATATACACTGTTTCATCTTTCATTGCCCATTGTGTTCTAATCTGTATGATGAACGGTTAATTAGATGTCTACAGTACTCGAAAGTTGATAATATAGCCTGGTTAGTGATAGGCTGCTGATAATGATAGGGCGTGATGAAACAGGATTTTACTTTGACCCTGTTGAACATTATAAATTGCCTGGGCCCTGATCTAATAACTCTTATACCCAGCACATCCACTCCTGATCCTTCCAGGGGAATTTGGCTATCTCAAAGTCAGGCCATCATGAGATAACGTAAGGAAAATGATTGAGATAGTGTGGAGATATGGGATCACTGTTGCTTTCTTCTTTTTTTTCTTTTTTTTTTTCCCAGTACAATTAACGTATTTACACATATGAAATATATCGTGACCATGGTGTGTATCTAAATTTAGTCAGTCATTGAAGTCCTTGTTTATGTGCTTGTTAAGGACCAATTATCATCCTATAAAAAGGTTAATCAGTTTGGAACATTTGGATAAATGCCAGGTAACATTATAGGGTGTGTTTGTTGAAGACACTAATAATCAAGTTTTGTATTGCTTCAAGTGATTTATTAGTATTACAAGGTAACCTTAATTAAGAAATTCAACATTAATTTTAAATTTCCCAGCAGTTATGATTGATATTATTTGCATAAAGTTTGCAAGATGTTTTATTTTACTTCTGCACATCTGTTTTAAGTGTTCAGCTTTTATTGAGCTCTTGAGAGGAACATGCATTAATCACTTGCATGTACGTAGTTTTCATCCAGATGTCTTCGTCAGTTATCATATTCAGATATCTCCCAGTAAAAAATATGGTTCATCAGAGTGAATTCTTGTGCTTCATGAGATTGTTGTTTTCTAAAGTTGAGAGAGTACACCCATCTGGACAATGAAAAGCAGGGGAAAAAAAAAACGGAAATTCTTCAGTGTAGTGGTCTGTTTGCTTTCCTCAGGAACGAACGATAACACTAAAGGATTTTCTCCACATAGACAACCATGTCTGCCAAAGGCAAAAAAGGTGGGTTGTAAAGGCAATAGAGGTAAATGAAATCTGTCAATTGAACAAAAAAATTATAGATCCTGTTGTCATTAGATGAAAATTTAGTGGTGTATATGCCACTTTCATTTAGAGCGTAAAATGGGTCTGTCAAAATCATTCAGATTATGGTCACATAGGTTAACAACTATTGCTAAACTGATTAATCAGTGATTTTAATGTCTGTATATTATTTATAGAACAAGTCTGATTGTGACTGTGACTGACATTAACTGAAGTTTTTGAAATAATTAACAAAAGATTTGCGTACTTGTTATCACTTCTTACAGCTATATATTTTATCCTTGAAATGTGTGCAAATGTTGAAATTGCAGGAGCCAATGATCCCACGAGGTTTGAGGGCAATGGCATCAGTTACAGAGCCAAGCTAATAGGTATAGAAGATGTACCTGAGGCCCGGGGTGACCAGATGTGCCAGGAAACAATTACCAAATTGAAAAACTCTGTCAAAATCTCGGGAGAACACAAAAGAAAAATATTTGTCAATGTCACAGTGGAAGGGCTGAAAATTATTGATGCTGTTTCCTTGGTAAGTGCTGTTTCACTGCATTAAAATTGCCTGTTATCATTCCATTTCTTCTAAATGTCTTTTTAATTGTAAGTGATGTGACTTCATATTTTGTTAGATATTGTGAACAATATTATTACAATGTCAGAGAACAAATAATTATGTCAAATAAGCATACGGTACTGTGAAGTTTTGTGTTTTTAATCTTACACCTTTCTGAACTTGATATATAGTACTGAGTAAATTTGAGAAATGAAAAGGAATAAAGGTATTGCAACTTTATCTGCCTGAGTAAACTGAATCCCAAAGAAAACATTTGGTAAGTGTAAAGTTAAGATGATGTGTATCCATTTTTGAAAGATGGAGGTTGCTACACAGTTAGTAAGATTACATTTTAAAAAACTATCATGTTCCAATTTGCAAATGGAGTTTACTAATTTCCTGGCAATGACACACGCTTATGGAAAATATTAAAAATCTGTAATGAGTGGACTTTATGGTATTACTTGTTACCTTCACCTGCATTATCTTAGTGACAAAACCTGCATTGAATCTAAAAAGAGCATTCTGTAAAATTTATCAGATCTTAACCTCATCAAAATTCCTTAGATATCTGAGACTTGTTTGTATTTAACCTCTGAACATTATCCTGCGTACGAGTATGGTTTGCTGGTTGTTTTTGTTTTTTCGCTGCCCACCTTCACTGCTTGCTTAACTTATTTATAGTTTCAGTTCCTTTTTATAAATGGCAAACCTTCTATTCATTTGTCTGTAATGTTCTGCTTTGTGAGTTTTTAGGAACACATACAAAAACAAGACACACACATGTTGTCAACTTAATGTTAAGTCACAGAGAATTTATGAAACTGAAGGAAATTATTGCATTGGTTTTCTGTATTATTAGCGACTTACCTTGTCAAATGGAAAATATAATAACATTTTTGAAGTTTGGCATTGTTTCAAGACAATAACAAATAGTATTAATGAAGGGAGGCTAGTATTTGATATTGTGTTGGTGAAAAAAAAAAAGGCTTTTTGTCCTCACTGAAAAAAAAATCTGTTTAAAAATGAAATGAGAGTTAAGGGTCCTGAAATCGAAATTAGGCTTAAAAATACCGATATCGCGATTTTGTACTTTTCGGTTAGTTTATCCATTTAGGAACACTATTTTACTAACCAAATGTTAATTTTGAATGTTTATAACCCTGAAATATGCCTTTTAGTGAGGTGGGGGGTCAAGAAAAAGGCACAAGAGTCATGCCATTGGGCTGCAAAATTAGCCCTAAATAACATCTTACTGTCGCTATCAAAACCCCTTCTCCTCCGTACACATCTGTCATAAGCCTTTGGTGGTTTGGAAATCATTGTTGAGGCTCAGCACACCAGTAATGATGACTTTAGCCATGTGTAACACGTTTCAATAACATTTTTACTGAAAAAAACTTTCAAATGCGATTTTCTCGAAATTGCACTTTTGATCAGCGATTTGTGAACTAGATTTTTATGCACATGTATTGACCAATTGGTATAAAATTTGGCTAACAACATGTTTGAACAAATCAAAAAATTCATACAGAAGGAAATTTGTTTAACTTTTCATTTTTTTTTTTGTTGAATTTTTTTGTGATAGAAAATAAGAAAAAATGGAATTCCGCTACATACCATTTTCAAAAATTTATAACAAAAGATCTGTCAGAGATATCAAAATTCCCTTCTGTATAAAGTTTTTAATTGGATTGAATAAGACATAAGAGAAGTTTCAAATAAATCCAGTAAAATTTGGCGAACCCTATCTATATTGAATTTGGTACTTTTTGGGGACTCAAAATCCAAGATGGCGGCGTTTCCATGGCAACAATATGACAAACAAATTTTTTTCTGCTAATTCAGCCATCCTGAATTCGATTACAATAGTTAAAATTGTCTATTTCTCATAATAACAACAATCGCCTTCAGGACCCCCCCCCCCCCCCCCCTAAGGAGCTTCAGACAAAGTCATTTCTGCATTGCTATTATTATGACATGGTTCCTTCCCTTGTGCTTGCATTGCTTCCCTTTTGTGAACCAAAAGTTTGCATGAATGTCAGTTTCTCAACCAGTCAGTGCACAGTAACTGTTCATACTGATGTATTGTTGGTACAGTGCTGGAAATGATTATCTCCAAAGTCATAGATAAGGAGATAATCACTTCTGGCATTGAACTGACTGTATAGTAAAATATATTATTTCTGACTGCATTGATCAGTTCAGAATAATTTGGCAGGAATGTGTCCTGCTCTGTGGCATGAAAAATATAAACCTCCACTAATATTTTACTGTTTCATTATCCCTTTGAAAAATGACTCCCCTTTGCATAGTTTTCCCTCCCCTTTCTGCAGGCTTCAAACCCATCAAAGAAAAAGAATGAACCTAAAAGTCCAAAATCTGGAGGGGAAAATGAACAGCCAGACAAGGGACAAGAGGTGGTAGGATCTGTTGATTCAAAACTTTTGATACTAACCCAAATACTAAACACAATGCGAGAGTGCACATTTTGTATAATAGCTGTACAAATGAATTTCATGCATTTTAGAGAAATCATGCATCTGAGGTTCTTAGTCTCAAGTATCAGATGCTGGAACTATAATTTCTGTACTGTCATGTGACTGATTTAGTCATTATGAATCTTGGGTTTATAAACTGAAATCCTCACTTAACATCACAATGATGTCATTGAAATGCTAATGTTCTGTTCCCTGCAATCAATACTATACACCATGGGATACTGAATTGAGAAAACTTCCAGTGTTAAATCACCTGTGCACAATGGTCTTATTTCCAAATTAATTCACCTGACCAGAACTTTCACAGCTTAAGACCTGGCAGGTTAGAATATGTCCTCCCAATTTACCAGAAACCTTATCTGCACATGCTTAAACCTGACTGTACCTTGTTATGTCCCAAGATCATTTGTACCAAACACCTTCTGAAATGATTTTGTCTGTATGAGGTTTTGGAAAATTCTGCAACAATGATCACACGGTGCTCAGGATGTTTATATTCAAGAACTTAAATTCACAACCCTGGTCCTGTTCCAAGTAATTATGTGTGCCTATTGTAGATTTGTATTCCACTTACCAATTTTTAAATTTCAAGATTAAATTTAACCTGGCACTTATAATATTAGATTAATGTGCAAAGAAATCTTACCCTATAGAAATTATAAACTTGATGATATGCAATGTCCACTGATCACTTTCAGATTGTTCTCCATACGCACCCGGTTCATCGTATTTCATTCATTTCTCGTGATACCACGGACAACAGGGCCTTTGGTTATATCTTTGGACAAGAAGATGGCACCCATCAATTTTTTGCCATCAAGACAGCTGCAGCAGTAAGTTTAACAATTTTGAAAGAAAGAAAATTGGACTTAATTATTGTCAAGGAATGAGTATGGATTTGGCAGGAAAAATGGTTGATTATTTGTGTTTTGAATGCCTCAGAAGTCTTTGCAGCCTGTCAGTAGGGTGCAAAAATTAGGTATGGGGGGGAGAACATGAGATGATAAATCAGTAGATTCCACGAAGCACATTTAATGTTGTTAAAAGGTGAAAAATGAAAACGTTCTCACACACACAGCAGGAGTCCTGTTTCATGGGACTGTGTTCATTTCAAACTGATGATAAGGAAGCGCCAAGAGGGAATGCTGGCATAGAACTTCTATAATATATGGCATTTAGCTATGTAGGGAATGAATTGTTTGTAGGTGCATTCCAGTTTCTGAATCATGAAAGTGAACTGTGCTTTTATTATTTTGGTATACATGCCCTTCACTGTTGATTTGAAAATTGGAGAAAAACCTATTCCAAAACAATTTGATTGTTTTCCTATCATAGTTGGTTTAGCATAATTTATTAGTGCCTGTTAACTGGATACCTGGCTTTACAGTGTTCAGTGACCAAGCAAGTAAAACATGTTTTTCCACGATTTCCCTAGAGAGTAGAGTAAAGCAAAATCGGTAATTTAACGGAGAGTGTGCCACAGTGTCTCTGACAAGGTGAAGAGATGGTGTTAACTGTGCATTCTATAAAGCCAGGCTTTACATCCTTATTTTGGAAAAAAAAAAGGCAAATAAAAAAGAACATATTCAGGGTTTGTAGTTGATGTACAAGATTAGACTTGTGTCCTTGTTCTCTTCATTCCTTCTCGCACCAGGAATGAACATAAAGTCATATAGGGGGAGAACCTGGTGTAGTAATAGAAAGAATCTGAAAAGAATCATCTCCATTTTTTTTTCTTTTTTGTTCTTTGCGGTAACTTGCTTTAAGGTGGTTATAATTTGACATAATGGTATGCATTTGACAGGCTGAACAGCTTGTTCTAGCTCTGAGAGACCTCTTCCAAGTTGTGTACGAGCAGAAGAAAAAAGAAATGGATGATGCAAAGGAAAAACTGGAAAAGGGAGAAATTGAGGCAACTTCGGACAAGGAAAACTCTCAGACCTCGAGGGATGGGTCGACCTCGGGGACTGGGCAGGTAAAATTGTGAAATTCTTATGCATATTTACCTGTACCTTTGTAGGTCTCCATTTTCCTGGGGCTGTGCAGCTTTAAGTTTAGGGTTAATGGTGTGTGGGCAAGATAACTGCGCATTTCACAGCTTTTGGGGATCTTACTGTTGCTTGATTCTCAAATCTTGATCAATTAAAATTTCACAAGTTGAAGTAGAATGGGAAAAGTTGCACATAAAATTGTTTTATCTGTAACGTTCCCAAATGTGGTTCCTAAAGATGTAGAATGAATTTTGTAAATGTGTCTAAATCTTTAAATCAGCTTCTAGATTGTAGTCTCCTTTTGGTGGAAATAAAAGTTAGATTTCCTCCAGTTATCAGAAATATGACCAAAAAACTGAATATATTGATATTGTTGTGGGCTGTATGAGAAGTTGTGGGGCTTTTGGTAAAGAAACATCATCCATGACATTTTATTTAATATTTATTTTCTGCAATAATAATCTTATTTGTATGCACCCCAATAGTATGTTGCTGCACCAGTAATTTAATGATGCACTTTCTCCATCATCTCATAGTAGTAAATGATTTTTGTCATCAGATTTTACTCTAAAATGATTTTAAATTGGCCCACAAGAAATTTTAATTCTGTCCTACCGCAAATGGCAAAACTCAATCTCAGATTCTGCTCTATCTTGACTTCCTGAAAGACAGCCTGGTCATGAATTGTGCCTGATTGGTTAGTGCCTGTTATATTGGGACCAATGGGCTTGGGCTGAGGCCCCTGAGAAACAAAGCTCTCAACTAATGCCTATCATATAGCACAGTGTTACTGTGCAGGAAATTTAGGAGTAAACGAGTTTGAAGCTCTATATTTAAGTCTTCAGTGATGTCTTAAAGATTTGTGTAGAAGGAAATCTTGCTTATACAAAATGTTTTTAAGAATCCAGAGTATAATCGCAGATGGTAGATTCACTGTTAAAATTTGTACATCCTAGGATGTGTCAGGTATTTTCCATATTGTTGTATATGTGCATTTTTGCCTTTTCCAGAAAATGAGGATTGAAAGTAGGTCAGCAAAAGGGCTAAAGAGCATAATCATTACATCCCAAACGCATATCTCGAAAACTTTTTAATCGATTAGAATAACACTTATACATAATAAAATTAAGAGTGAGAGAACCACTTTCATTGACAAAACCTCAAAATTGGCAAAATGTTGCATACGACAGTGTGGCAAATACCCTCCATGTAATATTTTCATTCTCTGAAAATTATTTTTTTGTTTGTTGCTGCAGACCCGGCAGGAGAAAGCGAGTGCTGATGCAGAAAACATCTATCAGGTATTGTGGTTTGATAAGAGAGAAAAGGAAAAAGGAGCCAAATCAGTCAATGTCAAAATTATTCAGGATGTTTATGGCCTTAGTAAATGGTTTTCAAGCATTTTGTCATTATTTCATTTCATTTAGACAGAATTTTTCTGCCATTTGTGCATACAGTTTCACTAGCTGCTTTAATAGGTAAAAGCACCTTGCACTAACTAGAATGAGCATTATGTCTTTTTACATATATGTGTAATACTTGTGCTCCTCATTTCTTTGTTAACCCATTTACTGCCTTTTCGGTTTTTAACAGTCAATGCTGTAGAGCCTGCTTTCTGTTGCATGATCTGTGAATAAGTTGAATGAGTAAACTACTTTAATTTTTTAGTCCCTGCCCAATTGTAAATACATATTCATTGTCTGTCTGTGACTGTCACATCTGTCTGTCGTCTGGTCTCTGTCAACGCAGCATACCTGAAAGCTTACCATACTGAAAGACTGCTGGCTTGGCCATCTCTGCAGCAATGCTTTGGTCAGATATTAAAAACAAAAACAATCTATTGTCAGATATTGAAAACGAAAACAATCTGTTGTCGCATATTAAAAACAAAAACTAGCTTTTGTAGAAGCAATATTTTTCAGTAAGAAAAATGCTCCAGGTATAGAATAAAGTCATGGTTGTGTCTGGGTATCATCCGCTAGTCCTATGATTTTAATGTTTCATTCGCATAAAAATTATTGTCAGCTATTTGGTGTTTTAATTTTGAGTGCAAAAGGGGGTGAAATAAAATTAGATGAAAGTATGATTCAAAGAATTGTCGTACATCGCGCACCTAGATCAATCGGTAGAATAGAAAAACAAGGATGTGTATTATGCCAGGCTAACAGTGAAAGAGTTGTCAGTGCCAAATTATTTTTTGCCAAACTTGCTCAAAGAGAACAAGACCATAAGCTTGGGTGTTGATTTTCATGCATCCAGCATGTTCTAAGGCTGCCTCATGTATTCTGAAATCAAAGTGAACATGTATTTAATATGGTGACACGACAATTGAGTGCCAACAATTCAGCGACAACAATTCAGCGCCAACAACTGAGCACGAGGACAATTTAGCGCCAACAACAGAGCGACAACAACTCAGCGCCAGTTTGTTGTTTCCTTCATGTTGATCAGTTGTTAACGCCTTGCCTTCAACTTTGTACGTGTAACTTGGAACGAGGAGTTGATATCTCTTGTGCAAAATGGATCGAATTTTGAGTGAAAAGAAAAGGGAAAAAGTTACCATAGGAGGTTACACCTACAGATTTGACAAAAATAGTAAACTTGCAAATGATGTCAAATTTTGGAGATGTGATAAAAAGACTTGCTTGGCGAGGATACATACCCGTGAAGATACCGTTATACGACGCCGAGGGGAGCACACACATGGTCCAAATGTACCGAAAGTTGAAGCTGCCAAAGTAGTGTCTGCGTTGAAAGAAAGGGCAGTCAACACCAGAGAGGGTGTAAGACAGATTATGGGGGAGGTTCTAGAAACTGTTTCTGAAGCAGTAGCTGTGGAGCTTCCTTCGAAGAGTTCCATGATTCGGTCAATACAACGAGAGAGGAATAGAAATGACATGCCTCTCCTGCCTCAGGCATTGGAACAACTTGGCGACATCCCTGATGAACTGAAGGTAATTGATAGAGAGAGAGAGAGTGAGGAAAATGAAATGATTGACTGATTGATCGATTGATTGATTGATTGATTGATTGAAAACAGTAAAAATGCTGGTATACCATTCAATTAATAAGCTACGAGTTTAAGATAACACACCTTAACACCACCCCCTCTCCACTGGATGTTCGTAAGGCGATTGTTATTTTTTGCCGTTTCAGGTTGTACACGATGGGACAAACTTTTTGGCTTTTGATTCTGGTCAAGGTCCGACTCGCATTCTGATCTTTGCAACACCAGAGGGACTTCAGCTGCTTCATGATTATCCTCATTGGTTTGCGGATGGAACTTTTCAAACTGCACCAGGAATTTTTGCTCAGATCTTTTCACTTCATGTTATATATATGGACACAATTCTTCCTGTAGTTTTTGCGCTTCTCCCAAGCAAATCTCGGAATACATATGATTGCTTCCTTCAGGCTTTGAAGACGGTCAAACCTGGTCTGCAGCCAGCCACTCTCATGACTGACTTTGAACGATCAGTTATTTCGGCTTTTCAAACCGAGTTTCCTGGCATCGAAGTCAGTGGATGTCATTTTCATTTAGCACAAAATGTCTGGCGGAAAGTGCAAAGTGAAGGACTTGCAGAGCTCTACAAGAACGACAACGAGTTCGCCAGGTTCATGCGGATGCTACCTGCTCTCGCTTTCAGGCCTTCGCAAGATGTCCAAAACATATTTGAGGAAATCTTCGACTCTGACTCAGATGACTTTGACCAGAGAGGCCAACCAGTGGTCGATTATTTTGAGGATGTTTATATAGGACGACCAAGAAGGAATGGACGAAGACATCCACCAATGTTCTCAATAGACTTATGGAACATGCACGAGAGAGCGTTGCTAGGTACTGCCAGATCAAATAATGCAGTTGAGGGCTGGCACAATGCATTTCAAGCCCATGTCGGTGCGCATTATCCAAACCTGTGGAGACTAATTCGCATCCTCCAGAGAGAACATGGGCTTATTAAGACTGAAATGACGAGGATTCTGACTGGACAACCCCCACCCCCCAAACGCAGGAAATACAAAGACTTAACCTTGCGGATCCAGAGAATTCTTCAACAGCATGCACAGGGCCATCGCTCGAGAAAAGGCACACTTCACGGACTTGCTTACGCGTTCATGTTTTAGACACTAGCCTTGCTCTTTTAATGACATTTTTACACTGTACACTGTTTATTTCTACTGTTTTTACTATATGTCATTATGTGTTATGTGAAAGAAATATATCATGTGTAAAATACTTTTTTTAATAAATTCAGATGATTTGCAAACTGTTTATGCGCACGTTGGCGCTATATTGATCTGGCGCTCAATTGTTGGCGCTGGATTGCTGGCGCTCAATTGTCATGGAACCATTTAATATAATATTCTCTTTAATATCTCTTTCTCTGGTGCATCTTGCAAAAACCTGGAATGCAAATAATTCTTTCATTGAATGACACACTAGGGCGATGATATGCAGAAATCTCAGAAGCTGGACAGTCATCACACCTTGAAAGTGTAAAAAATTCCATGGAAGAAGCTTGCAAGATGCATGTTATGTAGTTAGCTCTTTTTCTTGGAAAATTTAATGTTGTCGATAGAGCAATCCTCAAGTTTCAGGCTGAAAAAAAAACAAAAAAAATATCCATTCCAATATAATAGTATTGTGTACATTTCTATTGCGATTTCAGTCTTTCATTGCCTAAATTCTGGTAAGATATGGACTGAATACAGACAAACTTTTTGAAAATCAAATTGAAAAGCCCACCAGTGACACCCAAATTGTGAAATGTTTGTCTATGTGACTGGCAGAGCTAATTTGGTGGCCATATTTGTACCTCAGTGTATCACAGCTTTGTCCCCAAAACAGCTTCACTTGATGTTGACTTGACCATTTTGCCACCTGTTTCTGGCAGGTTATGAGGAGAAAAACGAAAGAGCTGCAGACATAATTCTTCAGTGAGAACTGTCTTTTTTCTCCCACCTTTTATAGACAGACATAACACAAGATATTTTTAAAATTTTCACTTGCATGGTGAAAGACTGTATCTATATTTGAGGCGCAAAATAATATATGCAAGCTACTTATTTATTTTCTTATCAAACTCTTTACATATATTTCCTAGAACTTCCTTTACTTGCCCTGTCTGAGTAAGTTTCCAAGAAATTTTACTGGCAGCTGCATTTTACAATGTTCTTGATCCTACTACTGCTAGGAGGAAATGCTCTGAACGGGGAGGACTTTTGAGCTTTAAGTGGCATCTTTATAATATAAATAAATTTGGTATTTCAAGCTTGCATTGGCTTGGAAATTACAGAAAAATATGCGTCTTGTGGAAATCCGGAGCGTCATTGTCTAAAAGGGCACAACATTGAAAAATTATGTAAATGGCCAAAGGCAGTACAAGGGTTAAACTGCCTGACTCGAAGTCAAATCATTGGTGTGTCAGCTGTTGGAACCTTGTTAGAACTGGCCTTTGAGGCTGGTGTTATGGAACCATAGTGTTTTACATAGAAAGCTACAGCTGAGCGGTGAACGCAGTTCAGTGTTTAGGTCTTTATTTCAGGAGGTTTGCTGCCCTTGGTATTTACACGTCATTTTTCTTGTTCATGTTTCTGTGTGTTTTTGTGGTAGGGATTTGTTTTGGGGAATTTTGCCCGGGCAGCAGCATTGTTGGCCTGCTTTTCTCGACTTTTGCAGACAAGGTATCTTTAATGTGTGTAACGTGCACACAGGCTCTCCAAGCTGCTCAATCCTACCTATCATAGAATCAGGGACAGGAATTTTTTCTATTGAAAAAAATTCCAGCATGCCTGCATCGACCGGGGATCGAACCTGGTACCTTTGGTATGAGGAGCGAGCACATGGCTCTAGACCAGTGTATCCCCATAATACAACTCAGTGTTTTCTCTATTTGGCTTTATAGTTAGAATAGGGTTCCCTGGCAACAGGCTCAGTGGCTAGTTTTAATGAGGTTCCAACAGACTACAGATGGAATGTGCTCTATTGTCTTAGGTCATTTGATTTTTTTTGTTTGTAAACCCCAAATTTGTAGCAATCAGGGGGTGGGTGGTTGAAGCACACAAACGTTATTGCAAGGGAAAACATCATTATATATCAGGGCTGGCCAAAATTGCTTAAAGGTAAAGCCACATACAGTTAAACTTTAGATCTTCGAGAGCCACAAGATAATATCTTATATTATCAACAAAGTTTACACAGTTTTTACCGTTACTTGCACATTTTGTTACAAAAATTTTATATAAATATTAAGAAATATGTGAGTGCAACGATGGTTACTCATCTGTGTTTTAAACTGTTAATTCGTATTAGTTTCAGAAATCGCAAAGTACAAATATATACCAAATGTTTTTTTTAAAAAACACACTCAGCCAGCATATTTCTACGAGCATACAAAGTGAACATACTTAAGTGCTTGATCTGGCCAGTCCTACTATATGGTTGTGAAGCCTGGACACTCAAAAAGGCAGACATAACAAGATTGGAGGCAGCTGAAATGTGGCTTTACAGAAGGCTACTCAGAATAAGTTGGACAGAAAGGAGAACAAATACAAGCATCTTAGAACAGCTTGGCACCACCAGAAGAATAACACCTGAAATAAATAAAAGAAGACTTGCATACATCGGCCACGCGGCCCGAAACAAAAGCACGGCCCTTATGATATCAATCCTTCAAGGAAAGACAGAAACAAAGAGAAAACAAGGAAGACCACCCATTACATATCACGATAATATCAAGAAAGTCAGCCAGCTGGAAATAAGTGAACTAACTAGGAAAGCTAAGGACAGGATTGGGTGGAGGAGATTTTGTCGTGACATCCACTGTAGCAGCTAACATCGATGACGATGAAGCCGACAGGTGACAGGTGACTGAAGGTCAAAGAGCCGCATGTGGCTTGCGAGCCACAGTTTGGCCACTCGTGTTATATATGGTGGGAAAATGCAGTTTTGTGAAATAAACAACTACATCAAACAAAGTTCAGGAAGCTGACTGTAAGTTTCTTCATTTCCCTTTATTTAATTTCATCAACTTCTCTTTCTTTTTCTTGTGAACAATCATTCTATTCTTTTGTATATTATACTAATGCCTGAACTGTAGAGCATTATGTTGTATGGGTTTGTTGATGCTATTCAGGTACCTACTAACAATGCACCTGTCAACCCAGAGGCACAGGCAGAGCAGGTGGCCAATTTGCTTGACCTAGAAGACCAAGCGGACCATATTCTTAAAGTGGGTGTCATATAAACTATTTGTTTTGGACTGTCATGTATCACTTTCATCTAACTAAACAGTGTTTGAGACTGGGTTTTTATGGCGGGTCGGCACGATAACGGCCACATTGCACCTTTCACAGTCCATTTGGGTACTTTATTTATGTCTCATCTTCAGACTTCTAAATTTCACAAATAGAATTAAATAGTTCTATATAAATTTTATCACACTGGTAAAATTCTCAAAAGATGTTTGGTATGGATCTGAAAAGAGTTTTGTAAATGAGTATAAAAGTTGTTAAATCAAGTTGTAGATCTTAGCCTCTCTTAAAAAGAACAGCACGCATTGTGGCTCCACAATTAGAGTACTGAACCAGCTGTTCATGAAGTTATGAAACCAACATTAAATATCTTATTATTGAATAGAAATTTAAGAAAAAATTATGGATTTCATGAGGGAGCAAGCGATATCATTAGAAGGGAAAACGTGGAACTAAATGTGAGGAAGGTAAAGTTGGTAACAATAATGTTGGGTTGTCCCTTATGCAAGTGTGAATACCTTATTTGTCCTTTTCGAAGTATCTAGTGACCAGTTTTACAATATATAAGTAGGTTTTATAGAATTGGGGCCATCCATAAAGTATGTGCTCTCTGGAGGAGGTAGGGGGTCACTTCTGTTGTAAGATTAGCGTACATGAAGAGGATGGGGGGTTGATTTCTAGGGAGGCTTTGTTTCGTATTTCAATTCTGGTAATAAATTAAAAATAAATAGAAAAAAGGGATTTGATGGGGGGGTTATGGGGGCAATAGAATGCACTGGATATCTGATGGAATATAATAAACTGGAGGACAGTAGGTCGAGTTGAGTTTTAAGGCGTGTCTGCACAATAACGGCCAGTTTGCGCCTTTCACGGTCTATGTGGATACACTTTCTTTATTTATATTTTGTATTCAGAGCTGTCAAGTTTAACATAGAATTAAAATAACATTCATCTAATTTTAACACATTGGTAAAATTCTAAAAAGATGTTTTGTACAGATCGGGAAAAAGTTTTGTAAACAAGAGAAAAAGTTACTAAATCAAGCTGAGAGAGGACAGGAGGCGTTGCGGATCCACGTCAGAAAATAATTCTTTTATGGATCCGCAGGCAGAGTGCCTCCTTCAGATACGCATAGTCTACACATTCAATCAAAATATGTTTTATTGATAGTTGGCAATTGCATGCGAAAACTCCTTTCTGGTAAAAGAGTCAAATATTCCATGCAAAATGCCACTGTGAATGTCAGAATATCAATGCCTTACTATAAACAGTCGCTATTCTGATGGTTATATGGATGTCCAAGGGCGAAAAGGAGGGATGGTGGTGGTAGGGATGGTTGTAACCAAACAAATGAAAAGTGTACATGGGGTTTTGAGTTCAGTTTGAGTTTGGGTTTTATGGCACGTCAGCCTGGTACTTGCCAGTTTGCACCTTTCACAGTCTATTTGGGTACTCTGTTTGTGTTTGGTATTCAGAGCCTCCAGATTTCACAAACAGAATCAAATAGTTCCATACTAACTTTATTACATTGGTGAAATTCTCAAAAGTTGTTTTATACATATCTGAAAAGAGTTTTGGAAAGATGTACTAAAGTTTTTGAATTAAGTTGTAGATCTTAGCCTCTTCCAGAAAGACAAAACGCAGTCCACAATGGAAAATAATTGGGGGGTCGGGATGGTGGTGGGCTTAAAAATCACCAAAATTAAGTCTGCACACCAGTATGGATGGCCCTATCTGGTGGAATATATACTATTTAGTTTTGTTTATTTTGAAATGAAATTTGATTATACTGTTTTACATTTACCTTTAGGTTGTTAGTCATTGTCTATAGCACCAGGCACCCTTAGCAGTTGCACTTTTTTTAATGCTTTTAAACTGTGTGCAATTCTATATTTTCATGTCTGATATTTGCACCAGCAGTTGGCAAGGTAACCTTGACTGCTGTATGTATTATATTAGCTGCATATGAAATGTCTCTTATGTAAGACAGTTGACGGTACAAGGACCACAAGAGCAAGTAGTCAGAAATGTTTACATTCCTGATATAGAACTTGTAGTAGGAGTTAGATTTTAAGCAAATACATCTTGATGCACTGGAAAGTTTTGGCTAAGCACTCTGTAACGCCAGCAATGGTTTATAGGACGTCATATTTTTATTAGTGAATTAGTATTGTGATTGATAAATTCCTGACAACTGAGAACACAACTGATATCTTTATATGGCTTACTTGCTTTATTCGAGTTTTGCAAGTTCTAAATTGGCAGTACTTTAGTTTAAACCAATGCAAGTTCTTTGGAATATCTTCCAAAAGTTTCAAAATCAAGCCAACCTGATTTGTCAGTAATTTTGTTCTTGAAGCAAAGACACTACGGTGTAGGTTTTTGTTAATTTTGTCATCCCACGAAACGAATTTTTCCTTGTGCAGGAAACAAACAAAGGGTTGGTGAATATCTTGTAGCCTGTTATAATATTAATATCAATGAAAATTATGTTGTTTTGAAAAGAACAAGGAGTTGGCAAGTTAATGGAGGCATTGTAGCATGTTATAAAATAAATGACATTTTTGCTCTTTTGCACCTCAGGGTTTAAATTTTCCATAAAACTGGGATCAATTTATTGATTTTGTTAAGTGTTTTTGCTTTTGTTATTCATCTTAGATGTTTCATGTGTGCACCATAAAGTTGAAACACTTTCATGTAACTTTCAGGGCATAGAACAAATCAAGAATCTGGAATTTGATGCCATGGGAAGTGAATCAGCATCATCCTCAATATCCTCCCCTCCCACCTCACCTGTGGCTAAATTGGCACCACCATCTGCAGCTGCTGCAGCTCCTACCAGTAACTTTGATCCATGGGGGTTATCAGGACTTTCAAGCGCTCCAGCTGGTAAGCTATCGCTAAATTTGAACAACAGCTTTACAATCTGTTATCATAAGAGCATTTGAATTTGTGTGTTTAACAGCACAATAACAGCCACTTCACGGCTTTTGTTGGTTTTTGGGGATCTTCTATAGCTTGATCCTCAGAGCTTGATCAGTTAGAGAAGCTCTCAAAACTTTGTTTCTATGTATGTGCGGAGATTTCAAATGGTACTAAGCCTGAGCTGGTGCCTCCAACTGAGACTTGACTACCTCTCACAGACACATCGGGCAGCACTCAATCTAACCCAATATCTCTTACTGACGTGAACCCTTAACAAAACTAGTGGCCAGCAAGTAATGCAACAGTAATAATTTATTCATTTGATATTTTAGTAAACTTGTTTTGCTCTGAGCATTTACTTTGCCGTGGCAGAGTTTTTTTTTTTTTGAATTCACAAAACTTAAGGATGGGGTGTATTCTCTGTGGTAACCTGTTTTCCTTATATTTAAAATCCAAACTGATCAACACTGACCAAATTTGGCACTGTCTGGTGTGTTGTAGTTTTCTGATTCTTCACATGTGCTTCTTATAAATTAATTATTTATTTATTGTGTAAATATGGGTAAGGTTTACTACAGAAATGTTTAGTTGTGTGCTTGTTTCTTTGTGGGACTTTGCTGCACACCCTACCAGGGTGTCATACCCTTACGGTATGTATGACAATAAAGAGACGTACATGTATGTGCATTACTCAGTAATGTGGTTGTAAGCTGAACACACTACACACACTCAGTTCAAAAAGATGTCTCATCACTCACTGAGGCAAACTGTGGGGCAGGCCATAAAGGCTACAACTGTGAAGCTTCGTGACCACTTGCCTACACTCCCTGTGTCACAAACACATGGCCAGTCTGTTCCCATTCTCTGAATGATACATCACGAGAAATGACCAGAAACAAATGTACTCGTCTGTCTCTAACTTTTGCATCTGACTCTCTCGTTTTTTTTTTATCGAAACATGGCTACCGTCGGCACAAAAAGAAAACAAAAGTACTGACCTGAAAGCTGAGATCTGCCATCAGTTTGGTATTATGTCATCAGTTTAATTCTCAAACCGTCTAAGTGCTTTTTACAAAATTTTACAGGAGAGCAAAAATAAATTGTATTTATTTCCTTCACTGGACAGACTTGGGTCAATTTTTAACACATTAATCACAAAATCATATCTTCAAACGATGACAGGTATTTTTTGTTAGAACATATAATATATGCATGTTGTAGATTCTTTTCGAACAAGAAAGATTGGTCCAAAAGAAGTGAAGTTAGATGGTTAGAGAATTATACTGATGGTATGTACGTTGATGTACAGGACATGCTAGTAAGGGAGGCAGCCATAAACAATATTGGGGTATTCCCTTGCCTTGCTTTTTGTACTCTTCCTGGAGTAGCGAGATCTCAGGTAATGAGACATTTTTCGTGGAATGTGACCACTCGTTATAACCAAGTTCAGTGTACCTTGAACTAACCATGCTTTATATCTTGTGATTTGAAAATGGTAGGAACAGCTGACTTGTTTTTATTTTTTAAATTGCTCACAGCAGAATTCAGTATGAACAAATTTTTTTACAGAATGCCTTTAATATTTCAAATAAAAGATGCTTTTATTTACGAACTTAATAATTTAGTTTATCCATATTCCTTTGTACATTCATGTATCTAGCGCAAGCACCTGCACCAACACCGCCAACTTCTGCTCTAGGGGATTTGGCTGGACTTCAAACATCACCATTTCCCTCTATGGGTCAGCAGCCATTCCCAGGTTCACCTTTCCAGATGCACGGTGGATTCGGGGGTGCCCAAGGCTATGTGAGTGTTTTAGAGTTGAGCATTTTTCTTTATAGATGGGTCCTTCCCACATGGGAATCTGTTGGATATCTGATAAATGATCTTCAGGTTTTGATTTGTCTTTTGTTTGCCTTCGCGTTTTATTGCATCGTTTCTGTATTATTTCTTAGGTGAATCTTTGTGGCAACTTTCTCTTTTTTTTTTTTTTTGCCATATTTTGACTTTGCTTCAAGCATTGCTGTGACCCACAGATTTTCTGTGTGTTTTATATTTCATCAAGGGTTTCTTCATGCATTTGTAGGGGTTTTTTCAACCAGTCCGGTACTGTTGATCCCTCATCAAATAGCTCAGGTAAAAGGAATCAGGAAATAATTTTTTCACACAAAAAAATCTGTTTTCAGGGATAGTAAATGTTCCTGTGAGATTTTCCTTGATGTCACTGATTTGGTAGCAAAGTCTGAAATACTGTATTTATGAATTTAAACATTTGCAATATAATTTGAACATTTGTAATATATTTATTCAAGGTAACAATGCCAAAATGTCATTGATTCAAGGTACACTGCTGGAGCTGGAATTCTCTGATCATTGAAAATTTTATTTCAGAACATGATGGGCAGTGGCCTACCGGTTACTAAAGATCCATTTGCCAACGACCCCTTTGGTGCCCCAGGGCAACAACAACAACAGCAGCAACAACAACAGCCTGGAATGCCAGGGGCTGGTGGGTTTGGGACTGCCAATCCATTTGGCGGTGGATTCAACCAACAGTTTGGGATGCAGGGTGGGCAGCAGCCTGGCATGATGTTTGGTATGATGCCAGGAATGGTACCACATGGCATGGTGTCCCAGTCTCCTGTCCGACCTGGAATGAATAGCCCTAACCCATTTGGAGCAGCACAGACTGGTCGAAGCAGTCCACAGGTAACGAGTCCTTTTGGAGGAGAGGATGACAATGTCCTTAAGCCTGTGAAGAAAGATGGTGACCAAAGTGCAGGCTCTCAAGATACCTCTAAAAAGTCCCCTCATGCAGATTTATTTGGTGATCTTGTGGATATCAGAAGATCAGCCTCCCCAACAGCAAAGACGCCAAAGGACATGTTTGCACAACTCAGTCTTTCAGAGAAGAAATCCATGAATGAATTAAAGTCTGGAAGTGCTCCTCCTACAGCAGCAGCTGCCCCAGCTGCACAGGCAAGTGGCTTTGAGTCTGACCCCTTCGGTGAACGTGTCTCTATTGAGGCAGACAGAACTCGTGGTCTTCTTCTCTCTGACAGTGGAGAAGAAGACCCATTTGATGTGTCACATATCCCTCCTTCACTTGCTGAATCCTCAAACCATAATACTCAGTTTGTTAATTCATCCACCTCATCCCCTGCCACGAACCCTCCACCTGTGCCTGCCCGCCATCCATCCTTCACCAAGACATGGGATAAGTCCTCTAGTTCTCATATGCCTCCATTGTTACCCCCACCTCCAGCACCATCATTATCATCATCTCCCCATACACCTCCTTTACCCAGCAGAACACCAAGTATATCAAAAGTAATAAAAGATGTGAATGCAAACAGTTTTTCACCTCCATCAAACTTACCTGTCTCTGATACATCTCCTATCAGTTCATCATTCATGCTTCCATCACCCGATGAACCGCCTCCTCCACTGCCTCTGCATTTGACCCTCCCATCATCCTCATCAATTGCTCCCCCACCACCCCCACGTCCAAACCTGAAATCAACACCACTGCCATCTCCCCCGGTCCATCAAAATGGACATAGGGAAGAAAAGAACAAATCACTCAAAAATATTAGTACTTCACATATCAGTGGCAGTTCTAGTCTGAAACAGTCAGTCAGTCAAGGTGCTAAACAAGACAATGGTCACAGATCTCAAGTTCATGATTTAACTCAAATGCAGTCTGTTTCTAAAACTTTTGATGCCGATTCAAGTGCCAGTGATATTTCTTCTGATTCAAACCTTCATGCCTCCAGTCCATCACACACACATTTAAGTGATCAAAGCAAACATTTAGAGACATGTGATCATAAAAAAGTGAATGACACCACCGCCCAGCTGAAACAAGAATGGGTGGGATTTGATCAGAGTGACAATGACCCATTCACATTTGTGCCAAGTACCACCAATGAAGACAATGATCCATTCAATATGCCTGTTCATCTAACACCTGGTTTCAAAGCTGTTGCCAAATTTGGAAATGATCCCTTTGATGACAGCATCAACAGCATGCTCAGTAACAACACAGATGCCTGGGATCCATTTGCTGATCATGGTGGCTCAGTGGTAAGTCAACAGCAGGAAACAGAACACATTTTGTTTTCACTCACGCTACGGGTGTGGTTATGTAATTTGCCTGCATATTGTAAGGTTTATGCCAGTATTTAGAATAACCCGTTTTTCATGTTGTTAAACTTTTTTTAGCTCAGGATCTGGTTAATAAGTTGTTGCTATGACTGTTTTTGGACATATAATAAAGCTGTGTAGCACATTTAATTTTGCATGTTTAGTCCATCTGTCCATCTTGGGTTTTATGAAATACTCATTAGCAATGAGAGTTGTTTTTGGCATGCTTTTGTTTTAATCACTGATGCTGTTTAAAAGATCTTTTGTTTATTTTTAAAAAAATTGTTTCCTTAATACCGCTTTTTTTTGTTGCACTTAACCATTTTAGTTGTACGTTTGTGGATCACTGAGTAAGTCATATCCCCAGGACAAGAGATAAGTTACATTTTACCTTTCTTGGAATTTGCATGATCCAGAATTTAGATCTGTCTTCCATTTCTTATCCAGACCTGCTAGGCATGATAAGCCTTTCTGCATGATAAATTATTCGAAATTACTCAAGTACATGAATATTATGTGACAGTGAAGAGCAATAGAAACATTTCCACATGAATTCAATATTGGGGAATGTGAAATCTCCTATCATAGAGAAGACGTGTGTTAAGAAAAGATAACAATTTGGGCATATAATGTCAGTGAAGGATGATGGAATAGTTTTTCCAGGACAGGACTACCTGAAGCAGAAAGTTTGGATTTGGAATGAGGTTTTGTGTGATTTGCTTTCCCATGTCCATGTAAAACCCGCCCCCAGTGTTTCTTTCCCATGTATTTTACTTGTCCTTTCAACCCATCCACTTTGATTCAAAGTTATTGTGGAATTTAAAAAAATTTGAGTTTGGGTTTTACAGCACAGCGGCACGATAACGGCCACTTTGCGCCTTTCATGGTCTATTTGGGTACACTTTCTTTATTTATGTTTCATATACACAGCTGTTAAATTTAACATAGAATTAAAGGTTTTGATGAAATCCCTGTCAGGATCTTCAGTAATGATCACCAGTAGGGAGAGTGAATTGAAATTATTGTTTACTTAAATTCTTGGTCTGATAAGCCTAAAATGTGCATCTTTGCAGATATTTAATATAGTTATGAAGGTAAATTAAAAATATGAAATTAAGATAAATAGTCCCATGTTCAAGACAAAAGTGTACTTCTTAGATTGTTTTTTTTTTACTTACATGTACTTCTTAGGTTTATAATATGTGTAGTGCAATCATCTCAGCATAAAGTAACATACACATTCATACCCTGTTTCAGTAAAAGAAGTACCAGTAGTATTTTCCCATGCTAGCTTTGTCATTATTAATGATACCGGTAGTGAACTACTGTTGTTTTTTTTAGGTAGTTTATCCGTGTGAAAATGAACATCTAAACCTGAATTCCAGCCAAGAGATTGATACTGACTAATTGTTTGGACATATTATTTACCTAATAGACAACTCATAAATGAATCAAGTGTAGAGAGACAATAGTTACTCATTATGTAGCTTTCAGTATAGTACTTATTAGTTAACGTTGCATGATTGGCTTGGTAGCTGCCTCAAAATTCCAATCTTTATCAAGAAAAGCTGTCATTAGTCATTCAACATTTTAATTTAACTCAAGACATACAGAAACATAGGTATGTGCCATCTTTTATTTAAGAAGATACATGTATTTCAAAATGTTGTTTTCTTCTGTAGTTGGTATGTGCTAACTATTTTTGTCTGTTAGATTCATTGTTTTAAGAACTAACATTTAGTCAAGTGGGCTTTTCTGTTAATATTTATTTAAAACTTGCAACGACAAAATGTGTACAAAACTTAATAGAGTCCTCATAATTTTCGAACACATATCAGTATCAATATCAGATGCCAAATACATGAATTATTTATAATGGTAATTGTCGTCTACAGACTTTTTATGTTTTATCACCATTTTGTCAGGGGTACAATTTTGCATTTGGTAAGGCCAAACCTTTCCCTTTTTCCTGATAGAAAAAGAGTACAAAAAAATAATAATCTGGTTTTAATGTTGCAAACTTGTGTGTAAAATTAGGATCGTTACAATTTTAATATTTTTCCACTATTTTTGGTCTCAAACAGAGCTCACCATTTGGTGATGCCTTTGGTGCTCCACCTCAGCCACAACCTGTCAATGGAAGTGTGAGTATTTCTCCAGCTTGCAGATAACAAATTACAAATTATGAACAGTAATTATATATATTTTATGACTGTCAGGGTTGATAATGAAAACAGTTTGGAAATTTCCTTGTTAGAGACCTAATTTTATCCACATTGAAAGATTATTAGAATCAAAGCTAGTTATTTTGAAACAATAATTATTTCATGTCGCTTCAATTTTTTTCAGCATTAAAAAAGGATCTGAAATCGTATCAATTGTATAGGATAAGCAGTCAATCTACATGGACAGAGAGATTCACATGGGTGCCAGCAACGGAGCTGTCTGAAACCTGAAAATTACTTTGACCAAATCAGCCAAACCTGAAGTCGCGGATACTGAGCAACGCAATGATAAAACAACAGACCTACCAACTAAATGACACCTAAATCGCGTATACCAATGCTATACAAAGGCAATTTTCAAATATATTTATATCATAGAACAAAACACTTTACGTGTTACAATAATGTACTACGGTTACTAAGTATTTGTGCACACCTATAACCTTCCTTGTTCATGTAAAATGTGTGTGAAAGCATCAGATTTTGTTCTATAGGATGAATATTATTTCCTACTTAATTTTGAATGTGGGAAATATTTCTCCAATAAATTTATAAAACCTATCACAAACACACAACGGACAATACATGTAACTACTGCTTTGTGCGTTTATTAATATTATTTGTGTCTCTTGAGCCAATGAAATAGATCCTGTTGACTCCCTTTCAATTCAACACCGCTAAGCTGAGTTTTCCTTTGTACGGAAATGGAAACAGCGACGGAAACGTCAAAAGCCCGTCATGTAGTGAAACAGAACTACATGTACACGTACTAAATGGAGGTTTGACGTTTTCGTTTCCGTACACATGACAACAAGGCTTTAGTCGTATGCCGTTGCTTGACTCGCACTGCTTACGGCCCCCGTGGTTATAATAGAAGCGTCAGACCTACCCCTCACTCGCGCTTGCTGTAAGTACCGTTTATTGGACTGAATGAAGTGAAATCCGGCTATGCCAATGATATTGATGCCGGAAAACTAAAAACGTAGAACAATCTGAGGCCTATATAAACTAGGCTAAAGCCTCCGTCATTGGGTTGATCTAGTACAATGAGTATTAGTGGGCTAGCCGTACAACGTGTATCAGTACAGATGTAGGGGGCACGCTCGACCTTGATCTAGATTCTAGGTTTTTGCATAACAGTAGTAACACGTCAGATCAGCCCGCACACATTCACAGTACATGCGGAGCCAAGCAAATGGGTATTCCAAACGAAAGCATCCATCGTCAATCAATAATAAATGTTTGTAGATCTACCACTGCAGGCGTCTAATGCATTAATTCTGGCGCAGGCCTGACACACGGGACGAAGTCAGCGCAACATAAGATAGACTACGACCACTCAAACGATACACGGAACAAGCGGGTCTTGACCGGACACAAAACGTGACCCTTCGCTCACTTTCAAGTTCGCGTTATTGTCAGCGCGATGTAGGGCTGCTACTGCATGTGAAGCGTCCGATCTAAAACTGCGAATCAGCCAGAACACGACGGTAGCCCTGTGCTGACGATACGCCTTCGGACAATGTAGATGCTAAAAATAGGGCAAATTAGGCCGATCTCTCGAACGCACGCTTGCGCTTTTTTTGTTTTAACCAGGTTTTGTTCTTTTTTGTTTTTCAGTTCTTCACATCGCGAAACCGAAATTTTTTTTTTGATACCTTGCGAAACCGGAAATCCGGTATATACCGGAGGTCTGGCACCCATGGATTCACTAGCTGTCGCTCCGCTGAAATTATGACAGATCAACAATGGCCATTTGCATCACTGTCAGAGGAGTGATGAAATGATATTTGATATTATAAATAATGGAAATTACGCACACAGCAGAATAGACTGCCAAGTTAGAAAAAATCATTACATTTTTACATGCTGAGTCATTTCTCAATGGAGGCCTCAAAATGTTGTACAGTATTTTGTCACTGAAATGTCATATAATTAATTTTTTTTTTTTTTTTTTTTGTAGGCCACTAACAAGCCACTCCTTGACTAATGGTTTGAAACAAGTGGATGGAATGTGTGTCTTCAAGATAAATGTGTGGTCATTCAAGGATATGTAAAACTAGTCTTTTGTCATCGTTGCCTTCTGTGAGCTTTCAAAACCCTTTTCTTTCACTTTTTTTTGTAAAAAAAAAAATGTGTTTTTCTTTTTGTTAGATAATATTATTCCTCAACAGGCATGGCCTTAGTAATCTTTGAGATTATTGGGTCAGTCTATGTCTTTCCCACCCCAACATATTACAGGAGATGAATTACCACACCCGTTGTTGTGTTGGGTCTGTTATCAGCGAGTGTAATATTTGACAATGAACAGCCGCTGAATTAAACCTGTTGCTCAGGAGAGCTTCCCAAACCCATCACTTTCAAATTGCACTGTTTCATGCAAACTTGGATGTTGTGATAAAATTAATCATGAAAGAAGCATTACAACCTCATTCCAAAGGGGTTCCAAGCATGGATTATCAAATGAGGTCTCTGGAGTGCATGAGAATATGTCATACACCTACTAATTTTGTCCAGAAATACCTATTCACCTGTACTTAATATCCCAGGAACCTTCAATGGCTTACGTTCTTATGCATTTTACCAAAGCTGTTACGGTTTTGTTGTTTGTTTGTTTGTTTTTTAAATTATTAATAACCTTTTTTTTTTTTTTGTGACAGAACTGTCTTCATGCATTTTTACATTTATGTGGTTCCACATTATATTATATTAAGTACATTTCCGCAAGATTGTGTCATCTGTCATTGAAAACATTATTGAAAGAAAATAATATATGTAATAAAAGAGACACTGCTTTCTGTTCTCCAAGAATGTGTTGGCTTTTAAGTTTTATTCAAGACAGTGCGAAAAGGCAGTAATGTGGGATTCTTCTGCTGCGCTGGTTAATTTACTTTGAGTGAACTGTCCCTAAAAATGATAATTTAATTTCTTGAAATTATTAATAAGAAAAAACCTCCACAAAAATCAGCATCTACATTTCCTGTGTGAAGTACAGGTAATTGGTGCAGTGATGGTAAGACTAGTAAGACTAAGAGATCAACAACTGTTGACAAAGAATGCCCAAGGTCATTTGAGATCATATAAATATTATGAAATTTTCAGAAAGCCAGGTAATTTGATGTATTGAAAAGGATTTCTTAACTTATAATGAAATCAGCAGGAAATTCTTTGCTATACATCGTTTCATGAAAATAAAAAACAGCATTTTTTAGGGTTAGCTTTCTTACCAGTGCATGCAGATTTTTTTAATCGAAACTTTGCATTTAAGCCTGGAATCAATTTGTCATTCAAATTCGATCAAATTTGACACTGTTTTTGCCACTGTGATCCATTGAGATTTGAACTTTCTTTTTTTTTCTCTCTGAAAATCAGTCTCCATAATGTACATTAAACTCTCTGCATATATTCAGTTTTATGGAAAAGTGACATCATGAAAGTCATTGTCAAATTTACTCACAATAATGTTAACTTCAACTGCTGTGGGAAAACTAAGTTAGATTGGGATCATTAATTTATCTTTATATCAAGCATTCTTTTCATGCAATGGCCATGGGCCCCGCCCCCGATTACCATGCAAACTGTGTGTACGCTTTTTTTAAGAGGTGCAAAGAAGGGCGTGTCTCATCTTATCATTTATATTATCTTTGACTAGCTGAGGTCCCCGGCCCTGCCCGGGATAAATCGGTTTGAATATTGGTTTCAGTTCTGGGTGATTATTATGGACCTGCTTCATCTTGCCTGTTCCTATTTGTTTATTATTTTTATTTTGTTCGTTTGTTTTTAAATAAGTCTTACCGCTCTGCCTTTGTGAGTTGACACACTGCGCATCCCATACAACAGCATGATTTGCGCACGGGTTAGAGTGTTTGATAGTGAACACATCGCAGGAAGTGATAACGAAAACTTAAAATGGCGAACCATGACTCGAAATAGATCTAAATCATGGCGAAACAATAAATTTCCAATAAAAACAACAACACTGATTTGAGACTTCTATTAAAAACTGTGCACCCTTACATCCATTCTGATGTACCATATAAAATTTGAAGTCTGAGTGTTGAGTGGTTCAGAAGCCTTTTGCAAAGAAAAATCTCAAGTCCACAAATATATATTATGTTGAAAATGGTGTTTTAAAAAGATGATTGGAACTGGTAACAAAACAAATGACTTCATAAATTCAGTTTGTACATTTCCACACATTATATCTTCAAAATGAATGTGTAAAAACCTAGTATATTTTTTAACTAATGAGCACAAAAAGTTTGAACTTTCTACGTTTAGCCGTTTTTCTATGCATAGGGAAGGACCGCTCCAAGTTGTCCAAATATATATATATATATAGATTAGATAACCAGTTTGCAGCAAGTAAGTGACTCACTTAGACATGTCGGAAGGTACTGAAATTTGATTTTCTGTTGAGACAACACAGTGTCATGTCACATGCAATATTTCAGAAAATGTTCATCAAGAAATAAATTATTCCTGAAAAACGCTTTTTTTTTCTCATGAAACGTACTATAGCATACATGTAAGTGCTTCCTTTCATGAAAGAGCAAAGAAAAATGGGCTGCTACTTATCATACTCAACTATAAACCAAAGTTGAATGCACAAGGATCGAGTGGTAAAGAGGTTTCTTTGGACTGTTAAAAGCAATTTTGCCAAGAGGGTGTGAAGTTCTGCCAATACCAGTACTTTCTTTATATTTGTCTTCCATTGTCACTACATACTTTACTTTAAACACATGGTTATGAATCAGGCCAAGTACACCTCCTCTTGCAGTTGTCTTAGATAAACTGTGAAATTCTGGGCAAAGCGAAATTCGAAATAACTAACATTGTTCAGGTGTAATAATTATAGAGTATTATAATCGCATAAACAAGTTGTTTTGTACGGAACCCCTGCGAGAAGCGATACAATAGTTGTGAAAGGAAAATTACTGAGGCGTATCTTTACAATATGGACATTGTTTCCATTAAATCACAAATGCCAGTATTTTATAAGTATTGTGAAAACGGTGTTAATCAGAATTGTTTGTGAGAATCTACCATTATACATCATACCCTCATTGTAAAAATCCTAGGTATGTTATGCGTGTGTCTGATGATAATTTCTGTGCAAAAATCGGTTGAATACTCAACAGTTAGGTGAATCACTGTAAGGAAGCTGTACTAGTATTAATAATAATAGTAAAAGAAGGAGTGTGAAGAGTCGTTTGTATATTACTGTTGAGCATTATTTTTTACATGAACGAGGCAGTACTAATTAAAACTTTTGTTAAGCTCTGCCAGAGAAATACTTCAGTAGCCTTATTGATATTGTTTTACCCGTAAATGGGAAATATGAAATAAACATAATAGAGAGAAGTGCATTATATCATTATTTATTTTATGTACATGTATAACACTTATTATTTGTCATTTACAGATTTTTGGTCTCTAATCTACCAGTATACTGGTGATTTTTTCACTACATTATACAATTATAGCCTAAAGCATCAAAATTAAAAGTTTTAAAGCAATATCTGACCATGCAAGTACTATGTAAATGGGAAATATGAAATAAACATAATAGAGAGAAGTGCATTATATCATTATTTATTTTATGTACATGTATAACACTTATTATTTGTCATTTACAGATTTTTGGTCTCTAATCTACCAGTATACTGATGATTTTTTCACTACATTATAGTTTATACAATTATAGCCTAAAGCATCAAAATTAAAAGTTTTAAAGCAATATCTGACCATGCAAGTACTATATGAAGTGTAGTGCAGCTAGGCTGTGGGACAAAAATCCTAGCTCGTCTCTAAATATAGTTGTAACGTGCCCAACTGGGAAAATCTAAATTGTGTATTAGATACATGTATGTTGCTTAGTCACCTTGATTGAAGGAAGCATAAATGGTTGTTATTGGTAAATTATGTGCACATTCCTTGTAAAGTAAAATATGTTTTTGTTTTTTTTCATTTTGTTACAGGTGGCACTTGCATGTTTCATCTAAGAATTTTCATTCTTTTTTTGGCACTTGCATACAAAATTCGTCTGTTTTGTTGTGTGGATGGATCAAAATTCACCCCATTGCACTATTTACTATCATTTTCTTATTATTAAAACATGGTTTACACAAATAATGTGCAGCATTTGAAATGTCAACATGGATTATTTGTGATTCAATGTAGCCTATTGGAATTTGCGTGCAAAAAACAAAATTTTCCCTTTGGTTGGGTAACAGAATGACATGCTACAGCTTTGGTCCCACTGCAGTGAATGAAACTGAAAGTATACTAAAACCACCCATCTAATGCGAGATTGGACAAAATGATCTTTGATGGCTTTGGGTAACATGAACACACTTTGAATTCACTATTATTCAGACACCAACTTCCCCAGCCATCTATCAGTTCACTAGTGTATGGTTGGTCACTTATCCACGTTATTTCATTGGCCGTTATATTAATACTCATGGTTATCTGTATGCATAGCTAGAAAGGCAAGGACCTGCACAAATAAGAGCATTGTGTTATTTTTTTTTTTAAATAAAAATTTGATACTCTTAGTCTTAGATACCAATTTATAATGTCATGACTAGTTCTAGCTCAAGTTGAATTTACATTTGATGCAGAATTATTTACAGCCCCCTTTTACAGTAGTCCACCTTATCATTATTGTTTAATGTATAGCATAAGTGATGCATATTATTATTATGCCATTTTTTATCCCCATGCCATATGCCTTGCATGTAACTATTGTACAAACTATTGGCATAGTAATGTGCATACATTTGTTACAGCTGTGCAATAATGCTGATTATTTAATTCACATTTACAGTTTTTAAGCATATTGCTGCAGATTTTTGCTACATGTATTTGCTTTACTGTTTACAGTCACAGGATATGATTATGATCACTGAAAACAGCATAATTAATGTGATTTCTACTTTTGCATTCACCATACTTTCACAATCAGCATTTACTAATGGCAGTATGTATTTCAGATCAGAGGAAAAATTACCATTTGAATTAGCTTCGTTCAGTTAGTCCCCTCTGTTTTTGCTGTAATGGGTTGGTGCCGTTTGAGTTTGGAGAAAACATGTCGATACGAAAACGGTGACAGAAGAAAAAAAAATGAGCTGATAGTGATACATCAGTTTCCTTCACACAATATTTGATTTTGTACCCTACTGTTATTCCACTTACTGTCATACCTTCATCATAATATAAAGTGAAATGTAAATGAAACATTACACCTTGTGTCCATATACAGTATTTAATTTTTGTATCTCTGAGCACTTTTAAAAATGTCAGCTGGTTCCGCTGCTCTGATATTAAGTGCCATTTTAAAAATTTCGTGATCTTGATCATCAGTTGCTTAAGCATTGTAATGTGTACATGTACTTGGTTTCACATCAGGAAAATAAACCAGTGTAATTTGCTAGAAGCAACTGGAAAATGATTCACTTATATGAGAGTTTCGGCAGCCGGCAGATTTGTCTTCTGACACTGACACAATATTTTTTGGGTGTTATTAAAAGTATAAACCCAAATGTTTTGTCCTGTTTTATGTTAGTAACCACGTAGAGTTGTGTTAAAAAGTCCCAGGTTTTATCCATATTTGTCAAAAAATATTTTATTTGGCACATCAGAAAAACTGGCGGACTCTTAAAGGGTGGGAATATAAAACATCACACCATCAGGTATACTCTGTAATTAAAAATGTTTCTTTGATTTCACTAAACAGTGAAATGTGGGGACAATTTAAATCCAGTCTGAGAGTTACTCAACTAGAAAGTAACATGTGGATAGAACTGAATTCAGTATTGTTACTATAATGTTAGGTAAGGTGAAAAACCTTGCATTCAGAATGGAAAAATAAACCATTACAACGGTGTTTTCTGTAATCAAAAGAGCCCATTTTGAGTTTCATTGCATCAATTTGACATTGGAAAATTGAAGAATTTGTGCGTTTTAGATGTTTAATTATACAGTACACCTCGAATCCAACGAACTCGGATTCAAAGAACACAGGTTACATTCAATGAACAGAAAAGTCCCCGTTTTTTTTCCTTCACCGACTTTATTAAATATCTTTTATCTAACGAACTAATCTCAGACCCACCCTTGGTTTCTACGAACCAGAAGTGTAGGCAAGCTCACAATAAATTGCTCGTCTACCTAGAAATCGAGTTGAAATTCGAAATTTAAAAAATAAACAAGTGTACCATAGGCTATATTATGCCATGTAATAGGGGTAGGGCAAGGTGTGGACACACAGGGAGAAAATTATGAACAGAGAGAGAGAGGGGAGGGGGAATGGGTGGTAGCTGTCGAACAGCCAACGCGCGGGAGAACATGATACGGGATCAAAGAGACAAAGTCGCCGGAACTTGAATAGTGGGTGGGAAGGGTAAAGAGTGGTTGTAGGCCTATAGACAAGCAATGCGGGGCAGAGGGAAGGTTGTGGATAGGGGGGGGGGGGTGGATTGGCTTGTGCAGAATTGGCTCCAACGAACCTTGCACCCAACAAACTTTTAAAAATGACCGAACTAGTTCGTTGAGTCCGTGTTCTACTGTATCCTCTTGGTCTTGACAGAGACTTGGTATGGTGATGTTGTCCACGTTTTTCAAGGACTTTCAGTAATTTTGAGTTATCAACATCAGTGACATAAGGCCGAAGACCAGTTTGAAAGCAGCAAACTGAAGGATGAAGATCGGGCATGCCTCAATTACAAATAAAATAGAGAGATGACGGGCAGAGTGATCATAGTCGCTCCAACTTACAGTCGGATTGGAATGCAGCATTCTGTCCATCAAGACGGATGGCCTGGTAACCGGATATGGGAAAAGTTTCAGGCGGGACATGAAATCGCAAAAATCTAAAGTGGAAAAATGTAACTTTCGTGTTTTTGATGTCAAATTTGAATTCGGCGCATTCAAAAAACCCCACGGGTGCGAAGGCGATTTTCGGCTTTTAAAAAAAATAAATTGCTTTTTTAATTGTTAAAGTTACTAGTTAGTGTCGCCAATGTAGGTCATTGAGGTGTGCTGATGCCTAGAATCTAGCCTAGGCTGATTGTTTCAACAAATTTGCTGAGCAATTCTTGAGTAAATTGACAAATGTTGATGGCTCCATTCGAAAATACTCTTTAAATTTCTGGGTATCTTGCCGCAACTGGGACATTGAGTGGTGAAATTCGCCACATATTCGGTAATTTGTTCATGAGATGAATTGACATTGATTGCTGTCTACTGCGCCTTCTTTTCCACAAACAAACAGTGCTAACCTCTGCCTCCTAGTCCTAGAAAGCACATTGTGTGAGGGCCACTGATGCATTGCTGCTCTGACTCGTATGAAGGGGACAATTTGACAGGCACACTATAATCACTTTTTTCATCCTCCAGCTGCCTTCATTTATTCGGCTGCAGTTGGATGGAGCCAGTATATTTTCGGCCTTAAACTACTCGTGCACTGCAGAAAATCTTTGACTATGTCCCCAACGTAACACTAACAGTAGGTAGACCTACTACAAACTGGTGTTTGCCACTGCCACCAGCACACAAACTTGACACCCCCCCCCCCAGCTAAAAAAATCGCCTTGCCCCTTGGATGAAAGGAGCATCAGGCCCATAAGCATGTATAATCGTAAGCAGAAGAGGCTGCCCTTCACAATGGTATAAATATCACTTTCATCTAGTCACAGAAAATTAGTCCATTTTGAACATTTTTGCGAAATAAGGTGATTATTGAAAATTAAAAATTGCATAATTTCTTTAATTTTGAAGATATAGTAATAAATTTGGTACCAAAAAATTGTCAGAATAAAAAGTTCTATTCAGTGAAATAACTTATTCTTAGAATTGCAATTTTGAGAAATCAGTTTGGAGTACACTTTTCATTCTCCAGAAAGTTAAAATGACAGAAAAGACTGAAAACAATTTCACAGTACAGAAGATGAATTTAATACCAAATAATTACATTTGGCAATCACATAGTTGAGCTCATTTTGAGAGCCACCCACACTGGTTCAAAACTCATACAAATCACAATATTTTCTGCCTCAAGTTTTATGTATTCACATAATGTCAAAACATTCTTTCTTGCAACAACTTCCTCTCAAACTTTCAAGAAGCGAAACCCATGGAAGAAATTTAAAAAAAAAAAGCCTAGAAACTCTCCCACACTCTCTCACCTTCATGATCAACATTTACGTCTGTTCATTCAAAGCACTTTACAGCTTAAAAAGATCACGATACATTAAATACAATGTCGATAAGGAGAAAAAGAAAATATGTATAAAAAAATAAAAACATGCTTTTTCAATGTGGAACAAATGGAATCCAGCAGCTCTTGGACCATAACAATCAGTGAAATGCAGCCATAACCATAAACAGATACTGGATCTTCCAGGTGCACACACACTCCTGAAACATCTCACACAATCATTCTAAACGGAAAGTTATGCTCCAGTCCATTAAATTCAACATGCATACCGGTATCTATTCATTTCTGAAGCTCTGAAACAACTACAGCATTTGAAACAAACAATTACGGCCTTATATGGACATCCATATTTTTCTGTTTCTTGATTTGCAATTTAAAAAATCTCAAATTATCAGAGAATTTTAAAAATGGGACAAACTGAAAAATGCATCATTATATTTTGACAACTGTCTCAACATCCCACAATAAATAAACAATAATACTCAACAAGCATTATGATTGAGATGAGCTGGCCCGCACTTTTTTTCAACCCTAATGATCCATGAAGTGAAATGAGTAGATCTAAAGTTGCTGCCTATAATTCATCCTTCAACTCTGGTACATCTTCATCTGCCTCTTCCTCTTCTTCAGGTTCTTCGTCATCTTCATCCTCATCATCTTCCTTGGTAGCATCCTCCTCGTCTTTCCTCTTCTTTTCTTCTTCTTCCCTCTGCTTCCTTTCCTCTTCATCCTGGGCTTCTTTCATTTTCTTTTCTGGATCTTTTGTCTTTCCCCATGTTTCCTTGCCAACTTGTTCCGCAAAATCAACATCATCAGCGATAAGGAAGTTGTCAAAGATAGTTCCAGATTTGACCTGAAATTAAGATTTATGATTAGATGTTGGCAAAGTATAATTTATGTGACCCAGAACAGTACACAATCTCCTTTCTGGTCCTGGCACTAGTAACTGAAATTAATATGGCAGTGCTATAAGTTTTCATAGACAGTAACAAGACTTTTGGAAAAAAAATTTAAAAGACAAAAAGTTTCTAAACTGAAACTACAAATGCGCTGATAAACTGACTGTACTGCACTGCTTCCAGAAATTATACCCATAATACATACAATAGAGCATGCAAAACTTTAAAACACCCATAAATCAAAATTCCGAATCCCACGAAAAAAGCCCTCGGCTCTGAATTTTATTTCTATTCTTAGTAAATGGTGTCACACGAACTTCGAAGCCTCCCATTCCTCCAAATAAAAAAAAGCAATAAAACACCTGAGACGGCTGATTCAAGCAGAAATCGACCATGTTTTTTTTTTGTGTGTGTGTGTGTCCCGAGCTCATTGCTACAATATGGGAAATAAGGGTGTTAACTCTGTGTGTACATGAATTTTTCCACATTTGCCAATCCAGGCAGAAAATGATGGAGGAAATCAATGAGGACTAGATCTAACTTACAGCAATATCTGTTAATAAAAAGTCAAACTTCCTTTCTTTCCGAAACAAAACAGCCTAGCATTCTTGTGCACCGATACATCAATGATTGGCACAAACGTGACCAGTGGTCAGAACCGATATGCTGGTGATCGACACAAATGTGACCAGTGGAAGAACCGATATATATCAGTCATTGGCACATAAAGAGTTAAGGGAGATAATCAGTGGTATGTGTTATCAGCTGTATCCTCTTCCCTGAAGATACACAACAATACTCTACATGATCAATACTTCATAGAACGTATTCCTCGAAATTTGGCTAACTCAAATCAGATGAAGCCACCCCAAAGAATTTGACTTATCCTTGCTCCACTTACTGTACTTTCTAGTTTCATCCTGGGGAGTATGTTTATTTCAGGATCCTACTGCTGAGCTTCACATGCAAATAATGTATAATGACAATGTAGAAAAGGAAATGATAAACACGGATCCCGAAACTAGTCATTCCTGATTTTACTGTAATGGAGCTAACACAAGAACAGCTTGAGAATAAATGTCTAAACTGCTGGACAACTTATAAGATAAGATAAAATACAATGCAATCCATCCTAATATCTCAACATCAGTGGGCCCGTCTGAACTGTGTCGAGTAAAGAGAAGGTCAAAAATAGCAGATTGGTGGGGGGTGGGGTAAGGGAAGAGATCAAACATCACCATTACGGGAAAAATGTCCAACAAATAATGCAATTATGTCCCCTTTTCTTTTTCTATGATCAGCATGCCGTCACCCGTTCCACCAATATCACTGCTGTGTAGAGCAGATGCGTGGCAAAGATTTGCCGATATCGGCAACATGCTATAGTTATACATCAAATGCGCAGTGTTTTACTATTTCTTTTAACCTCAACCTGGCTGTTTCTTCAGAGGAAGTGATGACATCGATACATACACAGTACGGCAGTTAACCAAGAGATCTAGGTCGAGGCCTAGACTTTAGTATCAACGAGGCAAATGTTTTGTGAAAAAAAAAAAAAACCCAGTCTGTAGTATTCCGTACTTTTACTGCCGTGCGCCTGTGCATGGCACTCCACACTCGCGTTACTGAAGCCAAGGGTCATCCTCAGTGTCCACACACCCTCTCCCCTACCACTCCCCGCCAGCACCACAAAAAGAAATAAAAAGGTCTTATCATAAATGCGGGTAGTAGCTGGGCATTTTTGGTAGCACAGTAGTAGATCTAGTGCACTTGTGCTCTGGTTGGGGAGAAATGTGTCGATATAAGAGGAAAGAATGGAATAACATGTCGAGTTACGGGGAAATATTTATGAGAAAATAAGTATTAGGCGGACGAAGGTTGTAGTGCCTAGTAAGTGCTCAAGAAAGCAAAGCGGGAGTGAGAGAAGGAAGAACGAAAAATGATCAAGATGGGACTAGAACCCGCGACCTCTGCTACGGCACCCGTCGCCTTGCCAAGAAGAAAACAGATCGCTTAACCGCACGGCCACTCCGTCTCTAAAAAAGAGACGATCGTGGCCGAACTGTTTTCACGGTGTTTCTTGCTGACTTGAGTATTCGTTCGCTGGGACCCAACCCACTAGCATTAAAGAAGGAACAGGTTGGGACTTAAAGATTGTGTCGAATTACCCAGAATGTCAACAAAAGCTGTGTCGAGATAAGTGGATTGGACTGTATAACTTTATTATCCTATTGCCAGGAAATTTGTTTTCACAGCATCAGTAACAGTACAACAGTAAATACAGTATCTAAGACCAATAGATCTTTAACACATACAGCACACACAACATTACCAGCAATGGCCAGCATTATTGACACTTTATTAATTAAAAAGTATTTTTTTACAGGTAACAAGCTATATGTCAACAAAAATGTGTAGTCCTGACACTATGAATGGCAGGTATGCAGTTCATCACATGGTTTGAAAATGAAACGACATAGTTACTAACCTGCCACAAATCCAAACCAATGGCACAAAATTCCTCATAGCTGTAAAGTTTGTCATCAGGGGTGTAGTCAGGGTTATCAATCTCTGGTTGAACCCATTTACCTTTGTAGTCAGGATTGTCAATTTGCTTGGGTTTCCACTCTCCCTGCAAAAAATAAGATAACTTATGGTGATAAACTGCTGCATATCATTATTGTGGTGAACATGAAAAATGAAACAGTTTATGTTTAAATAATTCAAAACAGCTGACAAAGAATGACAACTAGGCAGAGGTGATGAGAACACACACTGCTTAGAAAAACAGATGTAACAATGACAAAATACTCTGGAATCTTATTCTTCTATTCCAACAGTAAACAATACATCATAAATGACTTCTCCACACAGCTACCTAGAATTCACTATAGAATCAATATAAATACAAAAATTGTTCAAGGTCTACCAGAACAAATGTCGCCACTTCACTACAAATGCAAATGCAATACGCAATTTCTGCTGGTAATCTAACCTTGTATTCAGGATTGTCAATCATTGGTGGTTCCCATTCACCATCCATCTCATCATCCCAGTCATCAGGTTTCTTGGCCTCAGGGTCAGGAATGTGTTCTGGCTTGTCCCAGTCTTCTGGCTTGGTGTCATCTGGATCATCAATCTTCTCGCGCTCATCCCAGTCATCAGGTTTCTTTGCATCTGGATCCTGCAAAAAATATGATAGAATTTTTAAGTGACTCACACAGCAGGAAAAAGTATACAAATACTCGATACAACAAAAGACAACAAAAAAAACAACAAACAAACAAAACATCTCTTTAGCTGTCTAATACGCCAATGAAGGAATCCTAATACTTTTGCTAAAAAATTAGATGATCCTCAGGCAGCAATTCCTGCCAGCCCAAATGGTAATCAAATCAAAAGAAATTTTGAATCTCAACATTTTTTTTCTTTCTCTTTTCTCAAATTAAACACAAGAGTAAGCTAAACTGGGGTAATATCTAACATCTAAATTACAAAAAAAGTTACGAAATAAATCACTATAAACACCTGTTATCACAAACACATAAATCTTACAGGAATCTTCTTTGGTGGCAAGAAATCCCAGTCAGATTCAAGTTCTCCACTCTCAACTTTCTCATTGTCAATTTTGACTTCATAAGTGTTGTCTGGCTTGACAATCAGAGTGTATAAATGAGTGTGCATGTCATCCTGAAAATACACCACAAAACAGGTTAATAAATATTCTAAATATATCTGTTTGGGCCTACCGGGAAGATACAATGATGGTTACATGTAAGAAAAAGGACAAGATTTTTCTGCCAACAAAGCTGCGAAAGATCCCCCCCCCCCCCCCCCCCCCGTGTTTGAAAGGAACACCAGCTAAAGAATCTCCCCATCCACTGACATACCTTACTCGTGCAGTAATTACTGGTATTCCACAATGTCATCTAGATGTTACTTCATTTTCAAGCAGTTTCAAGTTTTATCAAAAGTAACATTAACACTTCTCTCTGTCCACAGCTGTTGCTCTTGTCTATGTCACTACTCATTCCTCCATTGCTTTCTTTTTCAAATTCATACCCCAAACAACACACCTTGCAGCGAATGTCCTTCTTTATCAACAAATTCTTTCCTTTGTAGCTGAAAATGACATGAACTTTCTTGGTGCCTGGTCCACAAATGTCAGGCCCTAAAATAAAACCAATTAAAAAATGGTTAGAAGCCTGTTTCAATGCCAAAGACTGTACTTCAACATTTTCTCTGTAAGTCAAACCAAATGAACTCTCTATGCATAGAAATAAATCAAATTTCACTCAACATAATGAGAGGATGTTCACTTATAATAAATAGCTTTTCTACCGCACCACTTTTATACTGGATGGGTCCATATATGAAGGTGCGAAAGCAGCAGCTCCCCATGGATTGTCAGACTACATTAATCTTGAATGAAGACTACAACCGTGTATAAAAAAGACAGGACACAATTTCTGGATACAAATTAATGTGGAAAATGGAGGAGAGGCGACAGACATGCAGAGGAGAATTTTTCATCCAAAAGCTCAACATTTGGCAGTAAAAAACTTACCAAACATAATGTTATATGGTGAATCTCCATGCATGTCCGATTGGTCAAGATCACATGGAAACAGTTTGACATAACCACCGCCACAGTCAATGTTCTGCTCATGCTTGACAGTGAATTGAACTACCAGTGTTTTGCCCTCATTACTGAATTTGTCAAACTTCGCAGAGACGCCATAGAAGCGTGCATCTTGTGAGGTCTGCAAACCTAAACATTTGGAAAAAATATCAGCGATTCAGTAAATGATCTCTCATCAGCAATGAATTGAAATATACCTCTGAACTCTGAGTAACAAGTGTGTCATTTCAATTGATCAATCTGTAGTGATCTTATCTCCTGAGATCCATAGCCCACATATTTTAATGTATAAATATAACATTCAATTAAATCAACCCATATGAAATTAAAAATGAAATGCTTACAGTTACAGTTACAAATACAATACTTGATTTTCATTGAGTGCGATATAATTTAATATAAATATCAGAATGTTACAAAAGTTTACATCACATATGACTGTGAATGTGATAGATAAATGATGTAGGCCTATGCAATAAAATAATTATACCCCATTCATAACTTTATTACTTACCTTTGTCCTTCTCAGCATCACCATAAAATTTGCCGGCAGTCAACTTGAATGCGCCAAGATCTGTCTTATGCTTAGAATCCACCCAACGTTCCGTCCATTTATCTGTAAATAGTGTAAAGTATTCCCAATATAGGCCTAAATGAAAAAAGACGCACACTAGATCCAGATTTAGAATCTACTAAATAAACATTTTCCGTTTGGTCTAAATTTAGCTTAGAGTAGGCCTGCCTAAACATACCTCAGTGCGAACACCTGCCTATTTTTATTGGCCTTACTGTCTGTCACTCTGTGCTTGAGCAAAATGACAGCATTTCCAATCAGACTTAGATCTATGTATTTCGAGACTTTCTGCCTCCATACTGCTGGACGTGCTACCCTCCGAAAATCCAAGTCTGGACTCCAGCTAAGCGCTCCTATTAAATCTCGATTTAACATTCAAACATTTTTTTTCTTTTTCAATTGTTTTATAGATTCAATTTTCCACTAGAGTCTAGATCTAGATCTAGAATCTAGATCTATTTAATTCTAGGCCTAGACGACTAGATCTAGATCTATAGGCCTATTACATTTTTTCCCATGATAAAAGTAGATCTAGATCTAGATCTAGAGTCACTCAATACCTTACCGACCAGTGCCCCATACCGACCGGGGGCCGACTTCGTTGCACATTTGTTTTTAACTCCGAGTTCTTATGATGAATTCAACCCGGATGCATATACCAGCGCCTCCTAAGAAGTTTTTCCCGCCAGTGTTAACAGTGCGAACGCCCAGCCTGACGCCAGACACTAAAAAAAAACTCAACTTTTGTGTTACAGGTGAGAGCTTGTTCCTACCCTTGTGGGTTTGCTAAGACAGCCTCCCACTACAAGTAAACCGGAAACGGTGCTATTTTTAACTAGGCTGAAGCAGAGAATGTTTAAAATCATTCTATTGGCAGTTATTTAGGTCATCACTCCTTCGTACAACCATTTATTTGCAATTGGGTCATTGTAGAGGGGTGGTCGGTAAGGGAAATGAAATCTCAGTAGCAAGTCCCTTACCGACCGCCTACCTTGCATATTGACCACATATAAAAATTTGCGGAAATAATGTGAATTAAACGGATGCAACCCCTCCCACCCAACTTGTTATTTTCAGAAGCCTGTTATCTCATTCTAGCTTGTATCCTACTCTGTCATTATTTTTTATTGTATACTATATAGTCTAGAATACATTATTATTCTATACATCTTGATTTGTTGCTTCTGTTGTTTGATGTTCTTGTTGTTTACATCTTGATCTGTTGTTGTTCTTGTAGTTGTTTTTTGTTGTTAAACATCATTGTTGGCGGCAGTGCTGGGGTTGTGGTCGGAAGGGGGAGGGGAAGGGGAAGAAGACATGCCGAAGAGAGGAGGCTGGGGAGAGCGAGACAGAGTCGGATGGCTCTGTGCACTATGATGACAGTTCAGGAGAGGAGTTCATGGAACAGCTAAGAGAGGAACTTCAAGAAGAGATTGATGAGAATGTGTGTGCGGAGTGTGGGAGCGATAGAGATTTGGATGGCTGGATAGGGTGTGAGTGTAACAGATGGTATCACAGGGGTTGTTCAGGTAGTGAGAAAGATACAATTCAAGCAATGAGTGAGGAGGAGATCAGCGAGTATAAGTTTGTGTGTGATGTTTGTCGTTTAGTCATTTATTTTCATTCGTTGTCCTTTTATTTTCCTCATAAGTCATATAGCCTATACAATTATTTTTAAATTAAAATTTGGATTTCCACTACTTGATACTTGAAAAAAAAGTTCTTGTTTCATTTTATTTTATTTTAAATGTCTGTTTCCTTGTTGCGGTGCTAATAAAATAGTAATTTTTGTTGACTGTTTGTTACCATCCCTAACATAAC
Source organism: Onchidella celtica (assembly GCA_963931925.1). NCBI lineage: Eukaryota > Metazoa > Mollusca > Gastropoda > Systellommatophora > Onchidiidae > Onchidella > Onchidella celtica. The sequence continues at coordinate 52,247,870 of OZ007571.1, forward strand.
CTAAACTGTGTTTGCAATGATGTAAAATCCCAGCTCAGCTCAGATGAATCCACTCTCTTATCTTAAACTATAGGCCTACAATGGTTTCCATCAACACATAACTCTTAATTAAAAGCATTGCCTTGATTTTAACACCTCTAAATCTGGTGGTCGGTAAGGTAAACTGAAGTGGTCGGTAAGGAAAACCTTGTCAAGAGGTGGTCGGTAAGGAAAAATGTACCACGGAAACATATCTATATAGAGCCGGGATAAGATCAATGGGGTGGGAAAATTGAGTGTGCACCCCTTACCGACCATATCAGCTTGGCATTTTGCGACATCGATTTGCGACAATCCAAAATACAGCAGCTTAGCCCGCAATTCCCGGGTAAAGGCTATATAAGGCTAAGGTGGTCGGTAAGGGGTCGAGTGACTCTAGATCTAGATCTAGATTCTAGATCTAGAATCTAAGTTTTCCCTTTTTCCTTCACGTTTTATTTTATCGTTTCTGTATTATTTCTTACCCGAGGCTTCCCTTATAAACTTTTTTTCTTTTTGCCAGATCTAGATCTAGATCTAGATCTAGACGACTAGAAGAGTCTAGTTACTGAAATTTGATGACCTCTACTCCTCTAGAGGCTCTACAGCTTTCTTCAATGGACCCCGCTGATCCATTATTTTGAGATCTCTGTAGAAATGACTGCTAAACCAGATTTATCTACCTACCCTGGTAGATCTAGAACCTGCACTCAAATCTAGATATATTACATCTAGCTAGACTAGACTAGATCTAGATCTAGCACACAGTAATCACACTACAGTATCCCTAAGCTACAGATTCTGCGAATCATGAATGAGAGAAGAAAAGCGCACGCCCTACTCACCTCCGTCAGTGAATTCGTCTCTGAAGTAAACTGTCGGGTCTGCCAGTGCAACACCCAGGAGTAAAAGAACTGCGAAGCCTCTCATTTTGTTCACTTCTGTTTCCAACTCGCACGACAGATTTACTCGTGCTTTCTGAAGTTTCTTCCTCACCGCTGATGAAGGTGTTGGATAAATAGAGAATGCGAATGCCGGTATCCCTTCGACAGCTGTCTACTTCCCATTGGTTTGGTGGAAAATGTAATGGCCAATGAGATTTCACCACGCGCTGGGCTTCGGAAGACCCCGCGTGTGCCTAAATTGTCGGATCTGTGTCGAGGGAACCTTCAAGTCAGGGGCGATCATCGAACTTCCGGTGTACCATTGTAAACTTCCGGCTAACAACCACGGCCCGATTGACTTGTCCGATGATTGTGTTAATATTGATTTGCAGTGTCTGAGTTCTACGTCGGGAGTGTTGTGTCTACTTGCTCTATTGCTCTACTACTATTAAGGCATGACAGAAACATGATTCTGATGAGGGATTTTTTAATCAAAGCTGACATTATGGTAAAACTGTTCAACCCGTGCAAAAATCTTGTCAACAAACACAAAATTATAATCCCCATACTATGATAGACATAATGGTGGGGAACATCTGCCATAGAGTGAGTGCAGCCAGTCTCCTCAAAACAAAGAGCACATATTGCAGAACTGCACACTCTTCTCAGCACTATGAGAAACATATGGCCCCAAACCCACCGACCTGAATGTCAAACTCTATAGATAGTGCTCTGCCAGAACTGCAGAGAACCATAGATTTTCTTAAAAGAACAAATCTGCAGATTTAGATTGGTGAACGAAAGAAGAAGAAGAAGAAGCCCTATAGTCAGGGGCGAAGCGTAGTCCTCTGCAGAGGGCAATCAGAATTTAAGCTAGTAAGATCCTCATAATAAGACGTATCGCTACATCATATGTACATAATTGTGCACTTCCGGTCGAGGAGACGACGCTTTTTCTGAGAGCTCCAAATTTACACCCCCCTTTTGATGAATTTACCAATTTTTAATACGTATATTATACCAACAGTGTTTTCACTGTACTTTTATATGAATTGGAAGTGAATGGGAATTATAATTTGACTAAATTTTTAATCTCTTGGTCCCAGATTGTGATTATAACTGGAAGGTAAGGGTGGACTGAAAAGTTCCAATATGGCGACCGCTTGTGCCGGTGGGAAGTCCACGTCTGGTGCCATTATCAAGAGTGAGATAGTGAGATCTCTCCTCGTAATGTCGATAAGTTTATTGTTCACCGTTTTAGTATATAGATCTAGACCAGAACTGTATTCACTTGGATGTAGATGGGATATTAGATCTAGATCTAAACATGAGGCTAATTATAACAACTGGAAATTTAGTGTTGTCAACTCGCCTAAATCCAGGACCTCATTAATAAACACCTGATCTGTCCTCGGACAGAAAAGTAGATATAGATCTAGAACCAGTCCGAAATTTAGGCTAAATAGTTCTTCAAATACAATGAACATCTCTCTGGTATTGTTCTTACTACTGTCATTATCGGGTGACGTGGAGCTCAACCCTGGGCCCCAGACTAGATTCTCCCCTTGCCCCGTTTGCCTTAAAAAATGTACCTGGAAAACGAGGGCCATCGCATGTGATAGTTGTGACCGCTGGTACCACATCGACTGTATGGGAATAAACTCAGTAATGTATGAAACACTGGGCAATAGCAGTGCCGCATGGGAATGTATCCAGTGTGGCATGCCAAATTTTAGTTCCAGCTTATTCACTGATTTTCAATTAAACTTAGACTGTAGTAGATCAAGATCCCACAATAGTTTTGATATCTTACAACATTTAGATACTAATAAAAGTAACACAGAAATACCAATCTTTGAACCAAAATATTCGTCAACCCCACACCCCAAATCCAAGAAAAAAGAGCCAGCCAAAGAGAAAACCACGTTCAGAACCCAGGTTATAAATTTTCAAAGCATTTGGAACAAGAAAGAAGAACTGAGCTCATTTTTGAACGAAACTAAACCTGACGTAATCATCGGAACAGAAACATGGCTAAACGAAAATATAAAAACCAGTGAAATTTCAATTAATGATGATTATGAAATCTACAGAAATGATAGGAAGAAGAGAAGGGGAGGTGGGGTCTTGATAGCAGTGAAGAAGAACTTAGTTAGTGAAAAAATACCTAGTGAGGAAGCAGGAGAAACTGTTCTCTGTAAGATTAGAGTGCAGGGTAAACCTCCTCTTGTTGTGGGTGCAGTCTATCGACCTCCTGGTAGTGACTTGGAAACTAGTAAGAACATATGTAATGAACTTCTCAGTGCCTACCAAAAGAACAAAAAGGCTACCATCTGGATAGGAGGAGATTTCAATTTACCTGATATAAACTGGGAAGAAGGAAATGTGAAGAGTTGCCAAAACTTAAGAGAAATAAATGACCTATTTTTAGACAGTGCTGCGGATATAGGCCTAGAGCAAGCAGTAAAAGAGACCACTCGAGGAGATGCACTGTTAGACCTATTCTTTACTAATTTCCCTAACCTTACAAGAGAGATCAAAATTCTTCCTGGACTAGGGGACCATGACATAGTCCAGATTGATTCAGAACTGAAACCCTTTAAGAAAAGACCTATTAGGCGACAGATTTACCTATGGAATCAGACAGACGAAAATAATTTGAAAAGGGAGGCAGAACTTTTGGCACTTTTTTCATGAAATACCACTCTTCAAAAACTGACGCAAACAAACTCTGGGACTGTATCAAGTTAAATTTGAACATGATCATGGAAAATGTCCCAACAAAAATGTCATCCACAAAAATTCACCAACCCTGGATAAATACTTTAACGAAAAGATTAGTTCGGAAAAAATATAAATGGTTAAAAAAAATGAAACAGTGCAACTCCGAACGAGTGAAAAACAAATATCTAGAAATTAAAAGATTGACACAGAAAGAATGCCGGAAAGCTCATAATAATTATATCCATGAGATGATAAGTGATTCATCTGATAACAGTAAAAAACTTTGGAGATATGTGAAAAGTAAAAATAAAGAAAACTTAGGAGTAGCCGCACTGAACGATGAGAGAGGGCACCCACAGCAAGATGCCCAAAAAAGAGCCAATATCTTAAATACTCAATTTTGTAAGGTCTTTTCCGACCCAGGGGGAGTCTTCTCGGGAGAGCTGAGTGATGCCAAACTGCCGGATATGGATGAAATATTTGTCACAGAAAATGGAGTACTGAAACTTTTGGAAAACCTTAACGAAAATAAAGCTACAGGGCCTGATGGAATTCCCGCCACATTACTGAAACTCGGTGCCAAGGAAATTGCCCCTGTTTACACTTTGTTATTTAGAGCTTCAATTGAGCAAGGAAAAATACCGGAAGACTGGAAAAAAGCAAATGTAGTACCCATTTTTAAGAAAGGAAATAGAGCTAGTCCTGAAAATTATAGACCAGTCTCCCTGACATCAATATCTTGTAAACTTTTAGAGCATATCTTGCATACCAGCATCATGAAGCATCTCGAGAAACACTCAGTTTTAACACATGTACAGCATGGTTTTAGAAAACACAGGTCGTGTGAGTCCCAGCTGGTCACAACTTGCAATGATTTTGTTAATAACTTGAATAACAACAGGCAGACTGATACCATCTTATTAGATTTCAGTAAAGCCTTCGATAAAGTGCACCATGCTAGTCTCTTGACTAAACTAAACCATTATGGAGTTAGAAACAGTACTTTGAAGTGGATTAAGTCTTTCTTAGAAAATAGAACACAGATAGTCGTCGTTGATGGAAAGTCATCCAATCCTGCAGCTGTTCTCTCGGGAGTACCCCAGGGTACTGTAATGGGCCCCTTACTATTCCTAGTTTATATTAACGATATGCCAAGTAAGATCTCTCCAGGCACTAAATTACGACTGTTTGCTGATGATAGCCTCCTCTATAGAACAATAAACTCAAAAGAAGATACGGAGATTTTACAGAAAGATCTAGACAGTCTACAAAAATGGGAGAGGGACTGGCGTATGGAATTCCACCCCAATAAATGCCAAGTCCTGAGAATTTCAAATAAAAAACACAACATCACCTCAGACTACTTTATACACGACGAAAAATTGAGCGAAACACATGAGGCTAAATATTTGGGAGTTACATTGGACAGAAAACTTACATGGAACCAACACATTAATAACACATGTAACAAAGCAAACGGTATACTAGCATTTCTAAAAAGGAACATCTCTAACTGCGATAGGAAAGTAAAAGAAAAATGCTATAACACCTTTGTGAGGCCCTCCCTAGAGTATGGCTGCAGTGTCTGGGACCCCCACTGTCGAATAAACATAGACCAACTGGAAAGGGTCCAGAGGAGAGCTGCCCGCTTTGTGACAAATGACTATACTAGAAGTAGTAGTGTAAATAAAATGATGAGAGACCTCGAGTGGACACCATTAGAAGAGAGGAGAGCAAAAAACAAAGTAAAAATATTTTATAAAGGCAGGGAAGGAAATATCCATATCCCACTGAACCACCTCACCATTAATACCAGAGGCAACAGAAGGAATAATATAAAATATAACATCCCAAGCTCACGGGTTAACAGCCATCTTTATTCTTTTTACCCTAATGTCATCAGGATGTGGAACAACCTCCCGGCAGAAGTCCAAACACTATCGTCTGCAACGACTTTCGACAATGAATTTAAGAACATTATTATCCGTTGCAGCTACCATTGTAACTAAAGTGCGGGTTGTATTTCTGTGCACAATCTGGAAACCAAGAGATATTTATACCAGAGTTATATATACAAAAGACTTTATACAACTAATATATTTTTAAATGGTCTTAACATCTATGTAAGGTTTTACCCTGCTTTTAGCCTCAGAGGAGCGACGTTGAGTCGCATATACTATAGTGCAGTTGGGGAATCGTCTTATAGACGAACCAACTATAAAAGAAGAAGAAGAAGAAGACATAATTATAAATGCAGCGACTAAAACAATGAAACTGTTGCTAGGCACTGCAAAAATCTGAAGGGCGGACTATTCTTGTCAACAGGACAGGAATTCAGCAATTTACAAGCCAAACTAATCTGAAAAACTATTCATTCATACTAACAGACTTATAAACGCATATTTTTCACCCATTTTTTAAAATATAATTTGAACAGCACGTTTTCATTGTCATATTCATAGCCAGAGATTTTGTTATTCTACCATCTCATAAAGTTTCTCGGAAAGGACCCATTAACATTAAATGGTAGAAAGTGCTTAAATGGCATTTCTGTGACACAACAATGTGTAGCGATTTCGGAGAAGTGGCTATCTGCCGTTGCGGTTTAGGTTCGAACGACCTATCAAGTGAAGTGATGTTCTAGATAGTTACGTTCGATTGATTTTGATCACAGTTATATCTAGATCTAGACTATAATAATTATTATTCTTTGATAGCTCTTGCTGTGCGTAGAGTAAATTATTCTTAGATTACCTCAAACAAAAAAAACAACAAAAAGATCCACACAAACTCTTTCACTCTACTCTTTACCTTTTGATTGGGATGAAAATGACCGCATAGTGAAAAACCTGCATAAGTACGTAAAATCAGGTCAAACCTTGATTTTAAACCTATTTTTTCCCCCCACTATTTTGCTGTCTGCGGCGCCGCTTTGAAGAAAACAGGCTATGCTCAAGCTCGCTTCTGGGTGTAGTCAAGTCTTCTTCGTCTTTGTTAATCACTGATTTTGGACCATTTCATATGGTGTAACCGTGTAAGTCCCTACAAAGATGCTTTTCGATGAGGGGTGTTAGACTATAACAACAAACCCAAAATAGCAACGTAGAATAGAATGCTGAACTGACTTGGAATTGGGCTCGATCTGGAAAGCACAGTAACTCTAGAATTAATATTCGAAGGGTAATCACTGATTGTTTGATTATGAGGAAGCCTCGCCCCTGCCTATAGTATAGATTCTTTTGTACCTACCCCACACAACCCCTGGCTCGTGGCGTGCCCTCTACCTCACAAATTTAAACAAACACCCAAAAAAATGAATGGCTCACCAGCGCGCACATTGAGTGATTTGTTCAGTGACAGCATATCAGGAGTTTCTTGAAAAATGCCTATTGATGCAGTCAGTGGTGGTATTAGGTGGAAGATGAAAATGAAGTTAAATTGAAAATTTAACCCTTTAAATCAAGGAAGAAGTTTATGCAGTGGTTACTGAAAGAAGAGAAGGGGGCATACTGCAGTGTTGAAAAGTTTCTCTCCAGTAAATTTATACATGGATTAAAAGAACTGGTGTCTGTTGTCTCCTTATCATTGCAAGATTATCCCATGTCACAGTGTGTATTCCAATGGAGTTTTGTCTAGCATTAATTGTGTAGTCTTCTGAGAAGCCTAGCTTTGGTATTGAATATCACAGATGATATCTTTTTTTTGTCCTAGGTCAGAAAAGTAGTGAAAGTGGAGTAGTGCACATTTTGCTCCAGTCCTGGACAGTCATCTTGGCTGTTTTTTGTTGAGACAGTGCTGATGTTTATCAAATGATATTCATATAGTTAATAGTAGCATGCTAAATAATGTAAATTTCAAATACAGTGGCATCATAGTTCGGGGAGCTTGGGGGTTCTGGTAATTCATAAATATTATTTCAGTGAAATTTCAACTATATTCATTGTTAGAGTTCGGATACCACATGAAAACGACCAGCAATGATCCCATCAGTTACCTAGGCCCCATGTCAATATCTCAATGAATTGCTAGCTCATGCATTTTCAACTTATAAGTACTAAACATATTAAGTAGGTATGCTAGAAAATCCTGCAGCACAGACAAATTGCTGTCAGTAGCAGGGAGCAAGCTGCAGTGAAATAAAGATCACTTTCAACAGATTGAAACCTGCATCAAATAATTTTTGATACTGTGTAAAATTTACCAGAAAGGATGTGACTCAGTTTGATGATTAACAGCTTTCCTTTCGATTCATTTTCCTGCCAGAAAATGTATAGTTTTATAGCATTTGATTGAATATTGTGTACAATATAATCTATTTTCAAATCTTATATTAAAACCTTAAATATCCTCTGACACCACATAAGAATATGCCTGATACTTGGAGGGTTAAATAGCCATATTTCCCTTATAAAAAGCACAACAGTAAATTCATAATAAATTTTTTTAACAGTATAATGAATAACACGACATGGATTCAAGCCAGCAACATTAACAATAACAGTTAACATCAAACAAGACATATAATAGTTGCAGGGACTGTAAAATTAACATACAGATTTGATAAATTTCTGCGGCTTTACAGGCCATAGGTGTAATATCAGTACATACATAAGGATATTTTTGAAGTTGAACATGCACTTTTCTCTCAGGAGTCTGAGACATAAATTTGGGGATAAACAATAACTAATGCGCCATTCATTAAGTATGACAAATATGTAAATGTCATACTCATGTCTATAGTTAACGAGAGTAAAGTAGCCTGGAACTATAAGATAGACATATTAACATTGTCTTTCTGTGGCATTGGTTGTTGATTTCTTTCAGTGATTGCTGTACACCTTAATACGGTTGTTACCTGTAGAAATGCCTGCAGGGCGTAGTAATGCAGCAGCCTTGTTACAAAAGGTGAACAGTCAGCTTAGAGGTGAAAGAGTACCTCTGAAGACCAAGGAAGAGGATGAACTTGCAGTGAGTGGAACATTGTCGATATAATTCTTTAACTGTCTAACTTCACTTTTTGTGGACCAATCTTTCTTGTTCCTCAATGAATCTACAACATGTGTTACATATCCTAACAAAGAATATCAGAAAATATCTGTCATCGTTTTGAAGATATGATTTTGTGATTAATATGTTAAAAAATGACCCGTCCAGTGAAGGAAATAAATAGTTTTTTTGCTCTCCTGTAAAATTTTGTAACGAGCATTAAGATGGTTAGAGATTTACATTGACAATATGCCAGTTTGCCTTACTTTCAAAGGGTGGACATTTTTTAACTAAGAAATTCAGCATAATGATGTCCTAATGAAGTTGTTGCAGCTGAGAGAAAAAACTTACACATGCTGGGGCTCTATTATAAGTAAAAGAAGTTACTTTTACTGTCATTTATAGTTTGAGCATGGAATAGTTTCATGGAGTGCACTGTAAATTATATTTGACAATAGGCTCAGAGTTCTTGGCTTTCACAGTGGTAAATTCAGCTTAAACCTTTCAGAGAGAGGTTTTCGAACTCGTCATATATATGAATATATCTGCTAAGAATAAAGAGATTTGACAAATGTGTATTTAAATGCCAGTTGTGTATGTGTATACATGTAGTTTGTTTTGTGGACAATAAGCAATGTTTATAGGGGGGATCAACTTTTTTATCAGTGTATCAATTTTTGAAAAGAATTGCATGTGGCCATGAAATTATTTGCTAGTTTCATTCTTTCTTTGAAGTGAGCATGAGAATTTTGTAATTTTTAATCTGACAAGGCCTACCTTAGCAACCTGACAGTGAAAACTCAACAAGCAAGAACAGTGAACTTTGAGGAGTATGGTGACATTTCCATATCAAGTGGAGCTGATGCTAGTAAAACCCCAAGAGGCCGCCGCTCGGCCAGCCCAGCAAATTCTGCTGAAACTCCAGCTGCAAATAAATTTCTGAAGAAGAAACCACCCGAGAATGTGGCAGCATCACTGAATGGAGATGAAGATGGACATTTGAACAACTTAAAAAAGAAAGATGAAGGCATAATTATTGCAGGGAAAAAGCAAGGTATATTTTCATGATCATTTTCCTATTATACATGTACAGAGTATGATGTCATAAAATGTGAGTGTGCATGAGAGAACCCACAATAAGTCGGCAGAGCTGATTTTGAGAAAAACGGCTTTGAAGTGAAAATAATGGGTCCGACACAAACTTCCAACTTGGCTGTTGTTTAGGGGACCGTGGCATGTTACAGGGTAAACTGTAGACGAGCAGTGAACACTACTCACTGTGATCTCTATAATGGCTTTGTAATTAGACGGTCTCTTAACAAGATCAAAAATCTTCCGACTCGGTTGTTTCTAGGGGACCGTGGCATGTTACAGGGTAAACTGTAGATGAGCAGTGAACACTACTCACTATGATCTCTATAACGGCTTAGTATTAGACTACGGTCTCCTAACATCAATCACTCCAATATTACTTGGTCAGTTAGCTATTGCCACTTATAGGATTAAATGCCATTTTCTCAAAATCTTGTTTTAGGGGGGTCACTGACTTCAATTTATCAGAAATGTCTTGTCTTTTATTATATGTACAGAACTCAAAATCTCATGTTGCCAACTTATTGTGGGTTTTCTCATACACACTCACAAGTAGTCATTACATCTGTAATTGTCTTTATTTCTTAATACAGCTTGACTTGATAGTTTTATTTTTATAAAATTTTAATTATGACAAAAAATATGGTTCTACATTAAAATTAAACTGAATAATAATTTTTTTTCATATATAGTGCTTATGGTATGAGGATATATTTCTATTTGCAGTTGTTATGAGTAATTTCTCTGTTGAAAAAGTACATTCAGTATGTTAATCAATTTGTTCTTAATGCGTTGTTTTTGGAAATTTCATGAACAGGATTAACAAGAAAGGCATTTGCTTGACCCCAGATACAGATCTTTCACACCAATATTTTAACAAATTACTACTAATGTTACTACAGTTTGTATCATCATGCTTAAGATTGTGTCCTCATAGTTTTAGACTTTGCAAAAAAAAATTTGGAGTCTTTGACATTGGCATATTAAACATATATCAGTAATCATCACATGTAAACTCACAGTATGTAACCAGAAACATTTATTGGTTTCCATTTAACATGTCACAGTATATAACTTATAACCAACAGTATTAATAAATCGCCAGCTGGACCAACTACTTCTGGTAAAACGACATCAGCTTTAGATAAAGCAGCAACTTTGGCAAATAAAATCAAAGGACAAGCATCAAGACCAGGGCTGCGCAAACATGTTTCAGGAGACAGTGAGTCCGAGGGCAGCATACGAGGATCCGAAGTTGGCCAGAGGCCTCGTTCAGCAGATACAAGCATAGGAAGAGATGGGCAAAAATTCCTGAAAAGCCGTAAAACAGCTGATGAAGAGGACAAGTTGAGTGTGAGATCACCAAGTCCTCAGCCATTACAGAGGAGTCTTTCAAATGATAATAAAAAGAAATCTCGGAGAAGTAATAATTCTCTTTATTCTTTTTTTTTCAGGAAAATCCAATATTGTGCATAAAGTATTCACATTTTTATCTCTCTCATTACACACTAACTCACTACTTTCATTTTCAGCACAAAAGCCAGGAGCAATTTTTATGTGACAGCAGTCTGGAAACGTTTTGTTAAATCAATAATTATTATAACCAAACACTTGCATACCTTTTGTATTATTCTGGGATCGATACAACCCATAGCTGTGAACAAATAGTAAAAAAAAAAAAAAAACATAGAATTAAGTTTTGCAGTGTTTTTGAATATTTTGCAATAGTTTATGTTTACCTTGAGGACTAGAAGTGTCATATTTTTTGATTAATGTTTGTTTATTCTTTGTATTGGTTTCTCTTGTTTCTGTATTTGGATTTTAGCAAACTGCTGGAAGGAACAGATAAAGAAATTTACAAAAGAAGAGACCAAAACTGAATGTATCAATGTCTAACTCCTGCAGGTAGCAAGAGCAAAGGGGAGATTATCCGCACACTTGGCAATGTATATGTTACATCAGACGAGGAAAGTCTGGCCGAGTTTATCCAGGGGCTGTCGGCTTCAGAGTCCACTGCTAGAAGACCACAAAATGTGAGTGAATTTGTATGTTAAGGTTTGAATGGCTATTTGTTTGCATTGTTTTGAACCATTAGAACTTTGTAAGTGTCCCATGACGTAATTAATTAACATATCTTTTAATATCACAAGAATTAGGTTTGACTGCACTGAAACTAAAATTTCGTTATAATCATAATGACTGAGCATTAGAATGTCTAACTTCCTACATTTCATGACAAAAATTAATGTTCTGTGAATGTTTGACCACCAGCCTCAGGGTAAATTGGTGTGAAGCTCACAGTAAACTCCCTCAAGCTCACTAGATGAGAACCTAGCAAAGAATACGTACAGAAAGAACAAAAAAGCAGTAACTGAAAATTTTACCCACAAATTTCTTTCACTAACAGTTGGTGGCGAAACGACAACAGAAATGGAGAAAAACTCCATCTCAAGCCTCCAGGCAATCTCCATCTCCAGTTCATGGGTCAAGGTCTCCATCTCCTTTCAAAGCTGGCCCATCACCTCTTGGCAAATTGTCCAGGTCACAATCCCAGGATTCTGACATGCTGGACTCCATGGCAAGTGAAATTCTGGATGAGAAACACGGCCGACGTGGTTCTGTCAGCTCAGAGGATCACTTTAAATGTGAGGAAGACATCTAATCATTTCAGGCATCATATAAAAAAAATTTGAGCCTATCGTCCCTAATGAATCTTGGAATGATCTTAACCCTCACCCTGCGAAGGGCGGTATATGTTGGCATCGCCTTTTCATGCACTCACTCTGCACGAGCGGCAAAAGTCGGCAAGGTCAAGCTGACCACGCAGCACGCAAGCCGGATTTTCACGCATCAGGTCACTGACCTCTTTGAGACGTAACTACCGTCTTATTGCTCACTGTATCTCTTCTAAATCAAAGGCATTGTGACAAGGACATGTTAACCAGTGAACCACTGGTCGGAATCACAAAGACAAAGCTTTCAAAGGCTCTCCCCACGCTATCAAAATATGTAACATCGACATGCAAATCTGTTGCTCAATAAATTTGTAATATTATCTCATTTTCTCACAAGCTGACCATCATCTAGAGTTGTCTGTATCTAAGAACCAATCAGAAACAAGCTCTGAAACGATCTTTGCCCCAAATGCACACATTGGTTCATTAGTATGTGTCAATCAGGATGAAACCGTTTGTTTAGGGCTTGGGGGGCATGGCTAGTTATCATGCTTTGTTCTCATGAAAAGTACAGCTGTCAGTTTAGTTTCATAAGTCAGATCATTGGTCAGAGACTTACAGACAAAGATTTCGCTAGTTAATCCATTATCAAGCATGATAAAGCATAGCAGCGAATGTTTTCATACCGATCAATAAAAACCGAGCCATGTGGACAGTGGTAGTGTGATCATCGTATATCGGCAAGGGTCAGTGCGACCCTGGCACAATTCTCCATGAGTAAGGTCACTGACCGGACAGCGGGCTTTGAGTGTCGGTCGCAGGGTGAGCGTTAAAATATGTAAAATAATGTGACAGTGCTAAAAAGATATATTATTGTTGCATTTTCGTGCTAACTGTGTATGATTTTGTTTGAATGTTTTTCATTATTTGTTGTTTTATTCATATCGGAGAGGCCACAGAATAGTCACATTTATAATGTTTAACATTATTTGGTCATAATAAAATTATAACAATCATTTTGATTAATATTGTACCATCTATCCTATTAGATCATTAATATATTTATATATATATGGTACCACCTATCCGATTAGATCATGTCATGAAGGCTTGATAATGTTCATTCACATACCAGGATTAGAACTTTTCTTTTAACACGTTCCAGTGGATTACAATTATTGACATAGATTATAAATTTTCTTTAAATTATCTTTGCTTGTTTGCAAAAATATTAATTTGAATTGAGTTGTCCTCCAAAATTGATAACTGACACTGATTTGATCACAGTTTTATTCTAAAGTTTGACTATTTTCATTCAGTGAACCTTATGGACGTTGCCAGTCTCCTGCCAGCCACACCCAGTCCACCAGGGAACAGAGAAAGTTCAAAGAAGAAAGCCAGGCTCCATAAGTCTGGCAAATCATCAGGTTTTGACTTCCAAGTTTCCTCCCGAGGTGTCTTCAAATCAGAGAAAAAAGAAAAAAAGAAATCCAAAAATGAGAAAGCGTCAACAAAGAAAAGTGAGACTAGCTTGTTTGAAACTTTGGGCGTTCACATGGTTGATGAGCTGATAGGTGTTGGTGCTGACAATAATCAGAACGTTGAAATAGACTTATCCGATGACTCTGAGATTAAAACTGAGAGATCAGATGATCGAAGGAAGGCCTGGCAGAGACAGGAATCTGAATCAGAAATAATTACAGAACTTGGCAGTGGTCAAAAGAAAGTGACGAATTATCGGCTCCAGACAACAGCAGCCAGCATCAGGTAGCTCTTTTTCCTTCTGGTCCATTGATAACTCTTGCCATGCAAACTTTCATAATAGGAATGCCTACCCAGTACTTGTGTCAGCTGAAAGTCATAGAATTCCCTATTCATATCATGTCAGTCTATACATCTTTGTCCAGGAAGTAGAGGAGGGAGACATGGGATGTTTATCAACATAAAACTTTGTTGTTGTTTTTTTGTAAAAATCTGTCAGGATACCAATGGCACAAATACAAAGTGTGAATGTAGATTAATATTCAGAATTATTTCCTGAATGTTTTTGTCGTAATTTATGAATGTGATTGTATTAATAGCTTTGGTGTAGTAAAAACAGAAGGGAATCCTCCAGTTTAAACATCATGTAGAAATTTGATTCTCTCTATATAAAATGATATTGAGAAATCACATAATCATCTATTGCCCTTAAACCCTTGCTGCCAATCCCAAACGCCATTCCTTCCTTTACACTACCAGAATAACAGATTATCAGGTGGAAAGACAGCAGGAAGTAGTAAAATTAGGATTGCAAAAGAATGTGGGCCGGTATATTGACCTTGCAACAGTTTAGACATGAAATGGTAGGCAACATATAATAGCCTGTGGCAGCAAGAGGGTTAATAGTTCTGTCACTGAAAGTGAAGCTACCCTCTTCGCATAGCAGGAATTTTCATATTTGAAGTGGTTTCAATGAAATGATCTTGTAAATCTTGTCCCTTTTGAGTGTTTCTACCTTACGGAAAATTTGTATGTTTATTGTTGCAGTGAAAGAATTGGTGTCTCAAGCCCTGTAGTGCAGCAAAAGAGTGATTATAGTGACACAGATGTGGATGATTACTCCGAATCTTTTGTGTCTGAGTCAAAATCAATAACTAAAAGTGAATCACCGAGATCCAAAGACCGAGCAAGGAGGTCAGCAAGAAGGCAGAAATCTAGAGATGAATCCTACAAGTCAGTAACATCTTTTCACGAATTTCTCATTAACTGTCATGGTTCAGATATAGTACAAAGTTTAATAAAAAAAATCATGATTTTGCACCATCCATTGTTGAGCCCAGGATTTGTAATAACAATTTTTGCCAATTCTTGATACAAATTTTCTGTTCTCAAACATGTGATAATTTCAAGACTTGTCTACTGAAGTTGGAGATACATTGTATTCTCTGACAGACTGCCAAAACCTGTTTCATATAAATAGATTAATACTGTTGCAACTTTACATTAGACAAGCTATAGATGTGTGGATGCAAAAAGAAACTTGCCAGTTTTCTCTAAAACTAAGTTTTAATTTTAAGTTCTTTCTTTTTCCCCAGCCAAAAGCATCGAGGTCGAGATCATAAAATAGTGATGGAGGAGAAATGTATTGATATATCAGCGGCAGACCCTGCTGGAGGCACTCACCACTGGAATACCACACAGACCGGGGTCCGAGTATTGGGTCCTTATGGGCTACAGTATGTTGATCCAGCTCCTGTAGCTACACATGTGGTCAGTGCTGATGCCCTAGAGGGTAAGTGTACGGTTTTTTTGAATTTGCTAGAACCATATAAAGATATGATTGTGGTTCTCAGCATATTGTCATCTGGGGGATGATTTTGATATGGGGGGGGGGGTTGTGAAAACACAGAAAAAACTGGGGGGGGGGGGGGACAATGTTGGTTTAGAGGCAAGATGCCTGCCTTTCATGCCGAAGGGTTTGATAACAGATTGGTGCAGGCATGTTTGAATTTTGGGGGAAAATGTAATTCTGCCCGCCATACAAACCTGTTAAACCTCCACGTCAGATGTCCAGATCAGAATGATGCACACGGTGAGGAGAATTTATGGAGAGACCAGATTAATTTATTCTTGGGGGTTATTTGTCACTCTTATAGAGAAAAGTAAAAACCACCATATTGTTATTCTAATATTCAGGTTCAAAAGTAGCAGCACTGGGTTCCCCAAACCGCTGTGTGTTCAGAATACTGTCATGTCTCGTACTTTCTTTTTTCAGTTATTCAATTGCATATACACGTGTATATAATATATGTATGGTATATTTGCCCTGGCCTGTCTCTTCTCTCACCCCCCCCCCCCCACACACACACACACACACATGCCCAATCAGCATTTTAACTTTCCAGCGAGAGATGTTTTTTTTATTTCACTAGTTTGTGCTGTTTTAATTGTCTGTGCCTTCGTTGTTTTTATGAGCAAAACATAAAAGAGAGAGAGTCTGAATCAAGACACCCATTCAGCCCCACCCATTCCTTCGTGTACGCGTTCAGTACACTACAGAAGTGTATCAAATGTCTTACCAGAGTACCAAATTTATAATCTTTGTGAATTCCATTTCTGTTCAAATATCATTAGAACTTTGACAGTGATAGATCTCTTGATTCCACTTCTTTGATATTTTATTTGGCTGATGTATATTATATTTATATGGTGCTCTAGGAAAACCTGTGTATTTTGCTTTTTATTTGAAGTCAATATCTCAAATAGTTTGTGAGATATGGCCGTTTAAAGTGTCAGGTGTAGTAACCGGAGGAACGGAGAAAAATTACCTTGCAGGCCCATATCTCAAAAGCAGCCCATGCGTCATCCGACAGGTTTTCTTGGAGCGCCGCACATATAATTATGAAAAAAACTATTGCTTATAAATAATTATGATGACATCGTGTTTGCATCCATACCCATGAACAGGGGCTCATAACTTTAAAACATCCCAATCCTCACCACTACGTTCCTGTGCCATGGCACCAATTCAGCCAGTTTATTTGCTTAAGCCCCCTCCCCCTACTCCTGCCTTCGGCAGGGACTATTGTGCCCTACCAAGAGTTAAAAGCTCCTAGTGACCATGAAAATATTTGAAAGCAAAACCTCAACAATGTCATCATGCATGGAAAGACCTTTTCGTTTGTTTTGGCAGCACCATGTTGAAGATCTGGCCGATTTAATTTGTGGTTGGCATTGCTTAGTTAATAACACATTTGATGGAATTCTTAGCAGTCCTGCAAAGTATGTTTATTGTATATCTATAAGCATAGATAACACGTTAGTGTGACACTTGACATTATTAAAAATTTATTGTGGATCAGAGTACATGTATTTGAAACTGATCAAGGGAGATTAAACGTCCCGAGAAATTACATGTATTATGCACTATCTGCAGTTATAAGAAAACTGAAAGGGGCGGTGTACTGTCATAATACATGTAGTACGTGTAACATGCGTACTATCCGGTATTCAACAGCCTAGATACATTGCCCCTTCCCCTCCCCGATAAAGATTCACTGCTTTAGAGGTTGCGGCAGTTTTGACACAGCTCTCATCCAGTTGTACCAGACTGCATCACTGGGGCGATAAAATCACTGAACATACTGTTTCTATATATATTCATACGTGTACAGTACCACCAGCTGCTGCCTGATAGCCTCTATTAATTATGTGCGGGGTGCCGGTATAAATTGGCTAATATTGATCTAACTTGACTGCTTGAGTGGGAAGCTGGGCTGGCTGCGTCTGATTGGGCCACCTATTGGTTGTGCTGGTGCTGTTTTATTGGTCCACCTCAAAACTGACTACATGTATTATAGCCAACATACGGCGGACGTGACTGTCTCGGTCAGCGATAGTTGGTTTAGTGCATTTAATGATCCACGCCACTCCTCATTTGCGATAGGAGAAGGGAGGCATACATGCATTTTTCTTTTGAAAAAAAAAACCAACACGATGAAGCCGGGTGCGAGGAGGCATGGGGGGGGGGGGGGGGGGAAGAATTACCAGCTAACCCTTTTCGTCCTGTCCACTCCCCGGCAACCCATCGAAAGTAAATTTCCCCCCATTCTGTTTTGTTCAGTAGGCCTAATTTGAGTTTACGATTCTACCATAATATTAAAACAACCGACGATTGTAGAATACAGTACTGTTATTAATATTATTAAAGCTCAAATAACAACATATGTAGTATAATAGCACATAACGATGTTAGATGTAGTTCACTTATTTATGAACAACTGATAACGAACGGATAGAAAAGGTATTAAAAATACGTTTATATCCAGAATCAGCAAATGTCAGTAAGCGAAATTTACTCCAGGTCGGGAACCTCGGAGAAAGAATAACTAGTAGTAGTAGTACATGTACATGTTGCTGAATCATGTTGGGAGATAGTTGGCGCACATATTAACAATACTTAATGTATAATAATAATAATAATAATGGATGGCATTTATATAGCGCATATCCATTTAAAATGCTCTATGCGCTTTACAGAAACAACATGTCAACCACAGAGCAGAATGGAGCTGCCGGTGAAGCGCTCAACACACTGCATTGCTTCTTTCTCTCTCCCTGTCTCGCTCACTCTCTCTCTCTCTATCTCAGAGCAAATTGTAACGCAGCCTGTCAGGCGCAGTTCACAACTCACAACAGTTCACAACTCACTTTCATCACAGCAAAGTCCAAACGCTCTTCAGTGCACAGGCTCAAACGTGTGGGCCTAATGAGCACACTAATTTTGTGAATTTAAAATAAATTGATTGGGTTTGGTTTTGTTGTAGTTGTTGTTTTTTCACTAAAAAAAAAAGGGGGGGGGGGGGTGTTAGAGATGGGACGAGCTGGTTATTTTAGAATTTATCAGTTTAAGAAAAAGAGACAAGGCTGGGTCTAGGTCATAGCATTGTGCCTTTTAATATTTTTAGAAATAAATTTATCCCTTGTCGTGTTGAAGATAGCCTAATTATTATTATTGCGTATACATCTAGAGAGAGAACTTTGTCACTTTTACAAGTGTCAGGGAATTTTCCGAGACCAGTCCATAATCCAGTAATGTACCGTACATGATACATTTTTTTGTTTGTTTGTTTGGTCAACATTTCCAACGAACACGGTTCTGGCCTGTCCTACCACCACGTTATGCAGCCAAATTTGAAACACCCAACATAACACAGGTACATGTATTGCATTGTACTATTACAGGACATATGACGGTGTAATATTTATGTAGATGGGTCTGTGTTATTTCATGTATGTGCGTGAAGTCCGTTTTTTCAGGAGGTATTATTTCAGATATCAACAACTCAATTACCACTGAGGTTTAGAGCTAGCTGTTTCTTGGGTCAAAAACGTCTAGAATTGATTGATAGTAATGATACTGATGTGCGATACGGGCGCGTTTTCATATTGCAACAGTAACAGAGTGTACTGGTTAGACAGGTACTAGTAGATGGTGCTAGATCCTGTAAAGGTCTTTTTCCATCTTTGTTAGAAATGTGAGAGATGAAAGGGTGTACATGTAGGCCTACTTTTCTAAGTATGAAAATGCAGTTCACGCATGTCAGGGGTATGTGATAATGATATACATGTATTTCACACCACACAGAGTACCAATCCTTCAGGCTCGAGGGAAAGGGAAAACAAACCGAAATAGAAAAGAGTGAAGGCTGGAGGAGGGTGTGTGGCTGTGTTGTCTTTGACTATGTATTGTAATTGTAATGCTTTTACTTTATATTAATTCACATGTCTCTCCCTCCCAGCTCTGACGTCCTACAGTCCCAATATGATGGCTTTACAGGAGATGATGAAAGCACAGCTAGACCTGGTCAAAAATTTTGTGGACATTCAAGGCCGGATTTACCAATCGTGCATGGATGGTCTGAAATATGACTTCAAATACACCACGTTGGAGGACACAAAAGAGGTCAGTTCAGGGGAAAACCAGAGGTCTTCAAAGAATTTGACTGTAGAGGGAGTGGGAACAGTGCTCTCTATGATAATGTGAAACAGTGAAAGCCTTTGGACATCATGTACCAAATCTTTCCCCCATCTAACATGTTCATAACATTTCTGTGATTTTTAAAATTTACTACATCCAGTACATGTATTATATGGTTTGGCGGGCGCTTCTGGTAGGGTCTCCTTCTATATGTGAGCGAGCCCCACAAACCTCAACGGAAGTCGCACTGGACCAAACGGAGAAAATCGCGATGAAACACAAATATGCGATTTTTTAACGATTTTTATATTTTGGTCGAAACTTGAAGTTCATTTATTTTTCTGCATTCTGTGAAAATATTAGGTCTCAAAGCAGCTTCTGAATATTGCTTTTAATGCCTTTAATTTTGTCTTTGTCATCGAATATCACTTCAGTATCACTTCATTGAACTCCCGATAACTTCAAAATTAATAAGCCTATTGTCACAAACTTTTCACACGACATGTATCATTTATATTGGCATAGAAATGCAAAATTTCAAAGCCGTAGGTTAATTACAAGCACCCGAAGCTAAGGAGATAGTAATGCCACCCATCTCGCCGAAAACGAAAATCACTCCGCCATCTTTAATGGCGATTTTCTCGGGTTTGCTTCCGTTTTTGACTGGGGGGGTTGGTGTCTTTAAAAAGCCATAACTTTGCGATGAAAAGGAGCATTGCAATAATTTTTACACCAAATTAAAGATGAGATTTTATACTTTACGGTGATATTCATAACTCAAAACTGAAAAATGCGACTTCCGTTGAGGTTTGTGAGGCTCACTCACATATATATGGTTTAAAAAATATTTGAAGTTATGGGGCCTTAAGTTAAAAACTTATTTGTTTGTTCTTTAAATTCCCATGTTCAATACATGTACTTTCATTACGTACTTTTATTGACAAAACTGCATCCTGTGAAAATGCTAACACTGTTCAGGGGATTCACCAAATGTGAGAAAACATCCCACATGAGATCTCACCTATCTCATCCAAGCAGGCAACTGAATTGAGCTGAATGCATTCCCTTCAGGAATGGTAAATGAGATACATGTATTTTGGATCTTTAGATTTTTGGCTAATTTGGCAAGGTATGACGTGCTCATTTCCCACTTCTAATATGTAACTTTGGGGGCTGATTTGTTACGAAGTTATGTAAATACAGTTTAATAGTGATAAAAATAAAGTTCTTTTCTTGCTTCCAAGATATATCACAATCTTTTTGAAAATGTTTCCCACCACTGTCAATTTCTATGTATGTAGTCACATACTGATATTCCATGTTTGTATTTTCTCCAGTATATCCGCAAGAATCGGAAACCACGTCTTACATTTGAAGAAGCTGTGAAACTTGTAGAACAAGAGGAAGCACTGCGGGCGTGATGCTGACAAGAACAACAATGGAAAATAGTTTTGGAGTACTGCATTATGCCCAGTTCCGTAACTAAGCAGTTGTTTAAGATTAGCCCTAAAAAAAAGAGAAAGGCAGCCAATTTTACCATCAATAATGTTCATAGATAAATTTCTAGAGCCTTTTCTTGAAAGTCGGCAACACTCATTGGAGATGGAGGTTAGTGAGAACTGGATCACTTCTGTAGCCATGAGTCTGCAGTTGTAAAGCCAGATCAATCTCATTTATTGTTCCATAATTTTTCATCAGCAGATGTTAGTTCTGATATTTTTTTGATAATATATACGTGTATATCCAAAGCAGTTTGTCTCGATGAAATCAGTAGTTCACAAATCCGTATAGATATTTTGTATGTCATGAATAATCTCATTACTTAATGTCTCTAACTGAAATAATTGTAGCAGTTCCATTTTATAATCCTTTCAGCCGCCAGTTTGCTGGATTAATAGTTTGAACATATTTTGAGTACCCAGCTGTAATGCACGCCGTGAGTTCATGATTATAATCTTTGAGTGGGTACTGTGTGCCAGTCGTATGGGTTCCTGTACAAGAATCCAGCATTGTGTACCATCTGATACTGATAGGCGACGTGATAATACATGTAATACTGCAGATATTCACATTAAATGCGAAAAATCATTGTTTTGACAATAATCCCAAAGCATAATAAATGAATGTTGGTGAATCCTCATAATTTTACAGATTTGTCTGATGTATAATTAACTTTTGAACAATTTACACAGTCAGATCAATATTGTTTGTTAGAATCTTTTCAAGTCTTGTGTACAATCTGCAGACACTATCAGTGAAAATGATATGCAGTGACAACTGTTTGCTGATGACTGCTGGAAAATGTTACTGAACATTTATCTGTCCTCATGCAACCATATTGGTTGGTATGTTTTACTGATTTTTTATTAAAATAATTATTTCATATATAAGCTTTCAGAAGTCATTTGTGTTTTATCTTTTGTGTGGACTTTTACCATGCAAGACAGCTGACAATAATTTATTGTCGTGAAGTATTTTAATGTGATACCTGCTGGTTGGTCAGAATCACATAACTTTTGATGTGAAATTTTTTGTCCCTTAATATGCAAATTCTCTTGTCCCTTAAACTGAATTTACGTGTGCAGTTTCACAGAAATCATTCAGACACACTGCTGTTGTCCATCAAATTTCAATTCATATTTTGCTGTCATAAAAAGGAACCATCGTAGCTTTCACTGCAGAGAACAGTATTAAAAAAACAACAACACTGAACTATGGTATCAATAGATTTGTACAAATGTATTTTCCAGTACAAACCACAAACAATGTCAATGTACAGACATTTCATCTCCTCCTCCGGACCAATTTACAAGATTGTGGAGTACTTATTTTATATCACAATTCAAATGTTGGGCTGTTTGATATTTTATCCACAAAAGAGACCACGGCTGTTCACCAGTCAAAGACAGATAAACCTAACACGGCAGATTAGAACGTAGGAAAATGAAGGGCATTAAATGGCTTGAAAAGTAAAGTATTATCTGTACATGACTGGCCACCTCAAATTTCCAAAGGATATGCTGTCTTTAGAAATTGAAAGTCTGATGCATGCACTAGACACTGGAAACAATAAATGAATGCTAATGCTTTGCTACACTGCATGACTACACAGAGGAGTTAATTTTGCAGGCAAACAAATGTATTTGGTGTTCGATATGTCACACTGGACTAAGAAATTGATGCCATGCTTGCAAAGGGCAGCCTATTTTTTCATATCTGAATACAAATTGCCATAATGTGGGCAGGAAAAAAAAAAATACCCTCTCCAGTTCTGCATGAAGATCAATTTCTTTCTGCAATTGTTTTCAATCAATAATAATTTTACAGATTTGGTTGCTTTTGTAATACATTCCTCAAATGTAAATTTCCGCTAAAGCTGAAGAAAAAGAAAAATCCACTCAAAAATTTTTTTTTACCCCGAAATAAAAAGGTAGTATCACTATCTGCCTTACCACATCTATTGCCTCTCTCGAAAAAAAAGTATGTTAATTATTATTCTAATTTTCACAATACTCAACAAACCCAAACGCTACTGTCTTTTTCCTTTACTGTTTTCACAATGGCCATGTCACTATCCAAGCAAAAAGTATCCATTATTACCACATTTCTCTGGATATTATAGATACTGAACACAAGAAGAAAAGTGAACTCCATTTCTCAGAAGGGACCAAAGATCAAGTTTTAAAAAGGTGTGAAGAAACTTTTGCCCATTTGCTGCCATGCCCACGCATAAAACAATAATATACCGGTGTGCTCTGATTACACTCAAATGATCAATGACACCCACACATCAACATCCAGCCAGCTCACAGAAATCCAGAGCACCATATTTCATCGCGAGTGACAATATCAATCTAGCGTTCTTCAAGTATCAGTGTTTCCTGCGGATACAACTTCAACACTTCCAAGGTTGATGTTTTGTCCAAGGCCGAAATCTGAAATAAAAAAAAAACAACATATAAAACAGTGAGTTGCTTCTTCAAAACAAAGTGCTCCTGGAGACAAAATTCCTAAACTTTCTTTTACTCTGTACAGCAGATGTCTATAGATTGGGCTGGCAAGATGTTTCAATGACAACCTTCTTGATACAGGTTGTAGTAATCTGAAAATCATCACTCAGGATTTCACATTGAGCTAGGCAACAATTTCAAATAAGTGGGTCAATATCAGGTTTGAATTGTTTATTGGAAGAAAATGTTTATAAAACAATGTGACCTCAACGATCCATTCACTATCAGCTCCATACAAGGGAGAGGGCAGCTTAAATCTGCAAATTAATAAACTTTGTCATATTCTGAAAACTGCCATGAGTCATAATCATATATTTTCCCATTTTTTAAAAAGAGTCCTGAATCCCACTGCAACTATTAAACATGACTTACATCTCTGCGAGGGTAAGTGGTGAGCACTTTGTAGTCTTCTGTATGAAAGCCCTTGGCAGTGAGAAAGTTTAGCAAATCTCCTAATGTATTTTCCACAAAGAAACGCCTCGTGATCATCTCTTCCTTTGGAACCCGAAACCTTAAGCAACACACACTGCCATGAGAACTTTCTTTTGGTGGTTCATCAGGGACTTCTGTGGCAACAGATTTACTGATGGCCTACAGGAAAAAATAAAAGCAATACATAATGACCAATCAATTTGCACCAAACATTAACAACCACCCAAGTGGTGGAAGACATCAGGAATGTCAGACACTTCAATACATTTTACATGTATAGTAATACTAATAGTGGCTGCTACCAATGATACAGATTATGTAGAAAGCAAAATACCAGTAGCTTTTGCAAAAAGGTACATGTACATCACTTGAAAAAGAACAAATACAAAAGTGGAAATTGGATAAAGCAGAATAATGTGAGGAGCCTGTTCATAAAAGGTCACAGCACCTAACCACAGGTGACAATCAAGCCTTAACCCTCACCCTGCGAAGGGCGGTATATGTCGGCATCGACTTTCCATGCACTCACTCTACATGGGCGGACAAAGTCGGCAAGGTCAATCTGACCACGCAGCGCGCAAGCCGGATTTTCACCCGTCGGGTCACTAACCTCTTTGAGACGTAACTACCGTCTAACTGCTCACTGTAGCTCTTCTAAATAAAAGGCATTGTGACAAGGACATGTTAACCAGTGAACCACTGGTCGGAATCACAAAGACCAAGCTTTCAAAGGCTCTCCCCACGCTATCATTACTATCAAAAGATGTAGCAGCGACATGCGAAACGGTTGCTCAACAAATCTGCAATATTATCTCATTTTCTCACAAGCTGACCACCATCTAGAGTTGTCTGTATCTAAGAACCAATCAGAAACAAGCTCTGAAATGATCTTTGCCCCAAATGCACACATTGGTTCATTAGTATGTGTCAATCAGGATGAAACCATTTGTTTAGGGCTTGGGGGGGGCGTGGCTACTTATCATGCTTTGTTCTCACGAAAAGTACAGCCGTCTGTTTAGTTTCATAAGTCATATCATTGGTTAGAGACTTACAAAGGTTTCGCTGGTTAATCCATTATCAAGCGTGATAAAGCATAGCAGCTAATGTTTTCATACCGATCAATAAAAACCGAGCCATGTCGTGGTCAGCGGTAGTGTGGTCATCGTACATCGGCATAGGTTAGCGCGACCCAGGCACGATTCTCCACGTGTAAGGTCACTGACCGGACAGCAGGTTTGAATGTCGGCTGCAGGGTGAGCGTTAAAATAGGTAGTCCAAACGAAAGGGGCGAAATCCCATTTTGCCATAATTTTAGGCCAACATAAGGCTATTGTCAAGAACAGATTTGATTCATAAATGTTTCCACTGAGTAAATTTTTGTGAGAGAGCAGTGAGTAATTTTTACAAACGTAATTATTGTGCGAGCCAGCATAACTTGGTCTTGTAAACAATTTGTTTTGAACAGTTTTTTTCCTAATAGATAGACAGAAGGTGTGGGGAAGGATAGACGGACAGCGTATGTGTGCATGACTGAGCACTTTTTATATCTCGTGTTTTGAACTAGGTTTAGTAGAGAGGGAAGGGGTGAGTAGGAATTAAATGTTATTGAGACGTCTGTTGACGTACAGAAAATCCGTGATCCAGAGTAAAAGCTCGGGGTTTTGAACATGTTAAGAATTTATTGCTATAAAATTACATTTTATTGTCTTGAGTGATTCGACCTTTGATGTCGACCCAAGGTCGTTGCGTAGGGCTGTTACTTAAAATAACTCGGTTCGGCAGCTGAGCTAGAGGTGGTTGCACCAATCAAATGTATGAATCTGGACGGAAGGTCGAGACATAGCTTTAGTATTTAAACCCGTGCAGAGCTTAGATAGATGCCACATGTAGACAATCCATTTACGAGGTGGACGGCGATAGTCCTCAGCCAGATGAGAGACATAAGAGACGCAGTTGAGCAGTCCATATTGTGAGGAGCGCCATGAGTTAAAGCTCCAGAGCCTAAGCTACTTGGTTTGATATAAACCCACAGCGTTTACATCCAGCGCTCTCACTCCCAGTGAGGGCCGCATGGTGAGAGTCCATACTAATTTGTTATGATGAAAGTGAACCATTCTACTTACTTTTGAAGACAGTTTCAGAGCTACCGCCAGACAACGCATGGTTGTACAAGCATTCTCCATGGCGTGTCTAGAGGAAATGTCCATATCATAACATGTCTCATTGAATTAATAGAATTTAAACTGTTATATCCGTCGCCACGTGCGCGGATTCTATTTGGCATATAACTCATATGACCTGCAAGTAGTTAGAGTGAATAAGTTAGTCTTTATAGAAAGCTGTAGTTTCATTAGTTAGATTCAGTTGCCTTTGAATTGATATTTATATTTATAATTATATTTGTTACATTAATTCCTGTAATTAAACTGCCCTACAGTTCTGCTACAAATCAAAGCAATTGATTTATTTAGTTTTTAGAGTGCAAGTATTTTTTTTGTGTGTTCGTCGATTGTGGGAGCGGACCTCGAAAGAGTGTCAGTCGAATTATCCTCATCTAACCCACATCGCGACAGCTATTACTCCTGTGTATTTATGTGAAATGCCATGTATCCTACAGTAAAATAAAGTTCAATCCTTCCTCTGACAAAATATACTTCCTTTTGCATTGTTTAATGTGTTTAGCTGTGAGTTTTAATAGCTTGAACAGGACATAATCTTGCCGTTTTCGTTATGAGCTGTGCGTACCGAATTGACCCCCTCTTAACAAAGGGTCGCAGCGGGTCGATCTGATGTAGCACAAGTGTTTGAAAATAACTCACACAGAAAGCCAGATAAATGAGGTTTAATTCAATGTATTTTTCCTCGTGTTTTAAGTTGAAGTTCTTTTGAATATCGTTTATTGAAAAGTTTGTAGACCGAGAAACTAGCGAAAACTTTTATTGATCAGGAGCAAAATAATATGCAAATAAACCTCAGCCTTTGTGTTATAACTGGATGCCAAGATCAGACATAGGGCATGTTTTGGAGCGAAACGCCGACTGTTTTTATACACCCACCCAATGCTTGATTTCATCACCTTTGTCCAACACTCTGTGTTAAGTCAATGGTGACACGGTTGACCTCCTTTTCCATTTAAAAATAAAAAAAAAACATTATTTTTGTCTCCCCTGTGTAAGAGTTCACAAAAAAAAATGACATCGGATGACGTTTGCTGACTAAAAAAAAGTAAAATGAGATGCTTGTATTATGTTTGTACTCTTCAAAAAAAAATTAAGCGAGGTTTACACCCCTTGGACTTGGATACTGAGAATTTTTAATGTCATGGCTCAACAAACCGTCATTTTATGGGAGGTCAAAGTTGGCTTCTCGACTGATGACACAATTACCACAAATTAAAAAAAATTCAAAATGTCACAACTTTCTTAAATATGGAGATACGGAGACAAATCTGGTATCAAAATTCTTAGAATATTGAGATCTATCCATTGGAAGACAAGCCACTTTCCAAAATCAGTTTGGGGTACCTACCTAAAATATTTCCAGAACTTTTAATAGCATGATGGATCACAAGACAGGGTCTACACATTACAGAATTGAAATGTTGAGATATACACCACAAGGGTATTTAATACATAATTCACTTCTAAAAACTATGGGCTCTGTTGACAGTCAAGTAATAATGCATTATGAAGGAAGTCTTTACTTTTGCCCCTCTGGTGCTGGTGCATCTTTCAGGCTATCCCCAAGTCTGTTCTGGGGTGGTACCATGTCAGCCTATTGATGGTTCTTCAGGTCTCTTCAGTTTTAGCATTTTGAAAGTCTTAATTTGTCCACAGTATGTTATTTCATAATTTCTCTTGAAATGTTGAGTAGAAGTCTTTCCCCAGTCTCTTATGCCACTAAGGTTTAAATTTGTTTTGCTTTTCAATTATTTTAACTTTCACATGGAAGTAAAAATATTTTAGGGATCACTTTTCATTGCTTATCTTGAAATAAACTCCTCTGTCTCTCAAAACTACAAAACAATATTACATATGTTATGACAACTGTCTGTACTGAAACACATCCTCCTTCAGTATAATGAAATGCTCATTTTACCTTTTTAATGCGCTCTGTTTCCTTCTTTTGATCTTCAACTTTCCTTTGCTCAGCAATAAGCCTCTCCTGTTCCTCTCTTTTCTTGTCCTCTTCAACTTTCACGGCTTCCGCCTGTGTTGAAAGAACATTATAAAACTTGTGTTGTAAATCATATGTCAGAAAGCTTCACATGTTTCAGTAGTCTGAAGCCCTCTACATACCATGCCGTTTACACTCACAATCTGATCTAGATCTGAATTTTGGAACAATGTCAAAAATAATTTAATTCAAATTAGTTTGATGACCTCAGTGTGAGCATACCTGGAATTTAAAATTTTGTCACCATTTTGTGATTCTATATCAGCAGTTCCAATATGATATAATGATAAACTGAATATAGCAACTGTACCTTTTTCCTGTCTGCTGCCAAAGATTCTTGATATGCTGCATCTTGTTCCTGCTTTATCATTTCCCTTGCCTCTCTCTCTTTCTATAAAATGAATGTAATGAAAAAAATCTATAAAATACACAGATGAAATGGTCATATCATGAAGATATTTTGCAATGGAAAATTTTATCCTCACGATTGTGAGAGATGTATGATGAGTAAATGATGCCAGTTCTCCCTGCTTTGAAATTAATGGAAATGAATAATATATTGTGAAATTAGGTCTGGCCCCGTCTATGA
Source organism: Onchidella celtica (assembly GCA_963931925.1). NCBI lineage: Eukaryota > Metazoa > Mollusca > Gastropoda > Systellommatophora > Onchidiidae > Onchidella > Onchidella celtica. The sequence continues at coordinate 52,276,918 of OZ007571.1, forward strand.
ATAAAATAACATTCAATCTTGTCATACAGATGCTTGGACAGATGGTCATATTTTGCTGTAAATTTCATTTCCCATTGAATACAAGACAAAATTAAGAAAGTTCAAGGAAACTTTTAACTGTGTGAAGTTCTTATATTCAAAGATGGATTTTATATGACTGACTCTACATATGATAGTACTAGCTGAGCACTCGTTCGATGAACAGGTTTTTGTAGGTTTTTTTTTTTTTTTGGGTAAAACTTAAGACGCCCGTGAATTAAGAAAGGCATTAATGCTGCATAGATAGCTTATAAAAAGAGATGCAACAACAAAGAACACCACTTCAGGCCGAAAGGAATAAGAACAAAAGTTGAGATGCATTGGGTCATCCCCAAAACTCAGCGATAGGACAGTACACAGTGTGCAGTGGTGCGCACCGAAAATTTTCAGGAAGTGATGATGTCATGGGCCCAAAATGCGCATGCGCAGCTTCAATGAAACCTTAAAATGGCGAACAATGACTCGAAATAGATCTAAATGATGGCGAAACAATGAAAAATGAAACGTAGAAGCCTGAACATTTCATAATTTCTAATATAGCCCATGTTAATTTCGCATTAATAATATGCGGTTTCCAGTTACCAAAATACATATTATATAGATAAGGCATTGCAAGCCCCATCAAGCATACCTCTTCATTAATATCTGCTTGTTTTTGCCCCTGGAACACCTCCACTGCATGAATCAACCTCGTCATCATTTCATCCAATGTCACGTGACCTACAGATGAAAAGCATACACAACTGACCATAGCCAATTTATCACCAACCACACAAGCAAATAACTTGTTTGCATTCACCATTCAGCCGATCAATCTTCACCCTGTCAGTCATTATATTTCATATGCCAACAAACACCCCGCAGTGAAGGAACTCATGTCCTGAAATCTAATTGGTCACATAATGAAGGCCAAGGCCGTTGCTTGTAAGTCATAGTTTTAGATATAAACTAACTGAGGTCCCCGGCCCTGCCCGGGATAAATCGGTTTGAATATTGGTTTCAGTTCTGGGTGGTTATTATGGGCCTGCTTCATTTGGCCTGTTCCTATTTGTTTATTTTATTTTTGTTTGTTTGTTTTTAAATAAGTCTTTCTGCTCTGCCTTTATGAGTTGACACCCTGCGCATCCCGTACAACAGCATGATTTGCGCACGGGTGTGTTTGATAGCGAACACATCGCAGGAAGTGATAACGAAACCTTAAATGGCGAACCATGACTCGAAATAGATCTAAATGATGGCGAAACAATACATTTCCATTAAAAAAACCCTACACCGATTTGAGACTTCTATTAAAAACTGTGCACTCTTACATCCATTCTGATGTACCATATAAAATTTGAAGTCTGAGTGTTGAGTGGTTCAGAAGCCTTTTGCAACGAAAAATCTCAAGTCCACAAATATATATAGTATAGATTATGTTTTTATTACTGGTCAGTATATAAACACATGCATGTATATATGTATAGAGTAATTGAGAATAGCACCACGCTGAGAAAAAAAAACTTATCTCTGACTGCAACCATATCCTAATCATTCCTGAGCCAAACTGTTTCAATTGCTATACTCATGGTGGTTTTCATTTTGCAACAGGAAGTGGTATCAAGAAAAACATTTGAATGCAATAAGCACTTCACATAACTGAATCCCAATAATCTTTTTCACATTGGTCTAGCATGATAAATTTATATCATTTATACTTCACTTTCAGGTTAATTAGATGCTATCCACAACTTCAGTTTTGCAGTTAGGATGTGATACTGCCAAATAAAAAAATAAAAATTATCACTCTGGGATATGACAAAACCCAGACTAGTGACCAAAGTAACAGAAACATAGCTACATACCTTGTATGGCATCAATAACTTCATTGGTGGCTTTAGAACGAGATATGAGTAAGAGAGACGGCAGTTGATCAGGGGTGTAAGATCTCATTTGTGTGGCTGCTAGACTTCCAAAATGACGTGTGGCTGCTTGTATAAACCTAGAATACAAGAATTCATAATGTTCATTTTGTCACTATGAATAGGATTAGGAATGTGACGAACTCTAAATACTGCTGACCAATAACAGGCGAAAATGAAAAAAATGAAAAACAATAAGAATCTTGAGCAAAAGTAAAACAATCACCTCAAAACCTACGACAATCTTTTTTTTGCCTATAAATATGACTACACTCTAAAGGAAACCCACAAAATATCTTCCATTATACAAAAATAGGCTTACAAAATTTATAAACATGTCATGTCTTTATCCTTTTTCCCGAACCTTTTTTTTTTTTTTTTATTTGTTTTGTTTCCACATCAACCATACAATCAAATTCTTATTCTTAGAGCTGTAAACTAAAAACACTTTTACTTCATTCCAAGTCTCTACTTAACGCTTTGTGTGCCAGTGACCGATATACCGCTTCTTCTTCTGGTCACGTTTGTGCCAATCAACGATGTATCGGTGCACAAGAATGCTAGGCTATTTGGTTTTGGGAAGAACGAATTAGATGTTGCTGTAGTTAATCTTTATACATCTGCCCCACTATTTTCTTCCTGTATCAGCAAAATTCATGGCACACAAAGAGTTAAATGTTCATAATTGAAAATAATATTTTTTGTTTGTTTTTCTTTTCCCCCTAAAATTTGAAAGTTTCATTCTTTCAGTTTTGATCTCGGGTAATTGGCGATCTGTGACGATGTGAAATCACTTGAAAACATGTAAATAAGCAAATAGAAGCAAAATACCTCGCAGTATTTTCTGTTGATGTGAGATCCCAAGCCCATGTGATGAAATGCACACTGAGATAATTAACGATACCCTCAGCACACAAAAGTTGAGAACAAAACACATTTGAAAATATGCTGTTATCATGGTGAAGGTAGACTGCAAGAAGTTTCCGCTGAAATAAAATAAAACCTTAAAATGTCTTACTTTCATCTTTTCATCAGAACAGCTAGTTTCTATTACATATTTGCACTTTGAGAATCTCAACATGAAATGGTCTATTCAAAGTTCATGCAAAGTCTCAAAAAATGATTTTAAGGACTTTTTAAGGTCCTCCTATGGACTCACACCAAAAAAATTAAGGACCTGTGATCAAGAAATATTACTTGTATGCAGCACTCTAAAACAAAATAAATCAAGTATCCATGAACAAGAAATATTAGATGTACAACTATACAAGTGGTGTGCAGCACTCACTGAAATGAGATGTTTCTGTACTGAGGGAGCTCAAGCATAGCAAATTCACTATAAAAAGTTCAGTTATTTCGGGTCCATTATGTGGTTCAATTCTCCTGGCAGATGCTCCAGTAGAAGTAACTTTATTTATATCAAGTCTATTAACATGACAAATAAAGTTCAGCCCTCTGACAGGTGCTCCTTCAAAAGTTCCTTGAAATCAAGTTTATTAACATTATAAAATTAGTTCATTTCCCCCAAAGATGCTCCCTAAAGTTCCTTGCATCAAGACTACTAAAAATTACAGTTCAGTTCATGTACCCTATGAAGCCTGCTATTAGTACTAACATAATGACACACATTTCAATCCTCCCTCAAAAGATCCTTGTGTGAAGTCTATGACCATTAAACAGTTCAGCTCTGTTGGGTGATGCTCTTTCAAAAGTTCCAAAGTCTTGCATTAAGACTACTATTTCCGCTGAGCTTGGCTACTATCGTGCCAATGCATTTTAAAGCATTACTGGTCATTGTGTATCAAAGTACCAATTATTGAGTGCTCAATCAGAAGATTTGAATTTCAAAATTATCACTTGAAACACAAATTTTAAAGACTTTTAAGGATATTGACATCATTTTCAGAATTTAAGGACTTTTTGAGTACTTATTTTTTCTTTAATGAAAAATAAGGACTTTACGGACTTTTAAGGACCTGTGTGAACCCTGTAGAAACAAAAAGGTTAACTGCACGGTATTATCGTAATTTCCACTGGAACTGATAACCTGGCTAATACTCAGATATCTATAAATGGTAGTAGGCTAATACTCATATGACCGGTTTTTCTTTTTACCACATGCAGTATGAAATAAAAATGTGTGCAGTAAATACCAGTACTGAGTAGGTTGAGAGAAATAAGGTGCACAAAAGTAACTCACATCTGTGGCTTTCACAGCTAATGACTCTTGAATGGCATCATCTAAGCTGCCAATGAAGAACTGTGGGTGGCATTCACCATATCTGTTTGAGTTGGAGGGTAGAGAAAAAGACCTGTAAGCTTTTGAACGGGTATTTGATATTATGAATCTTTCACTCCAACCAAACACAAACATTTAAGTTGTATTTCATGATAGGCTAAAAACAGTTCCTTAAAAAAAAAAAAAAACCTTATGAAAATCCCGGTAGGCTTGAACTTTCTGCCTCATTTGACTGCATGTCAGGTCCAAATTTTTCTCCCACAGTCAACAAGGATCAATTTATTCAATTTGCAGATTCCAACAATATCATCTCAAATAAAGGCTTCATTGGTGAAAAATACTGAGAAAATGATTGTACAACACTTTCTCTCCATTCCTCTAATCACAGATGATTCCATCTCATACTCTAAAGAAACTATACAGCGGAGAAAAAAGAACTACGTAACATATTTGTGAGGCAGTCTGGGAAAACCAGTCACAATGCAAAAATTTCACAATTGGAGTTATTTGTACCATCATGTAGCAGAGGTTTTGTAGAGCATTTTGCATTTTAAATTCTTAAAATATCTCCTCTAGAACCAAAGTTATGACATCTTAAAGGTACAAAACACATGGATATTACAAAATGAGAAAATCATGTCTAAAGTTAACACATTTATTTTCACACATTTTGAAGCATCTTTCTCACCAGGAAAGCCAAATAATGCCATTATTTGAGTTTATAACCATCACAAAATTTAAATATTTAGTAGAGATCAACATTTCAAGCACCCGGGACTTTGTTTTTGTGCATAAAGTCAAATCAAAACAGATGTTTCGCTGGATCTAGATCTATGTCTCTGTCCGCCATCTTGTTGATAGCAACCGCATTTTTTTGGCAGGTATTAATTAAAATAAAATTCTTCTACACTTAGATTATATCCAAAGAAAGTTTTCCTGCACAAAGCAAAGGTTACTATGTCAGCTAAAAGACACAAGTGTAGAACTGCAATTAAAATCAATTGAAAAATCAATACAATAAGGTTCGCCTCTTCTAAGCAGACGGTGATGTTTTATGCGCAACTCTTACAAAATACCACAGGGCCAATGTATTCATGCGAACCCCCTATGAATGAAAAGCTGTGGATTTTCCCTTTCCTTTGCTATGTGGTGTGACAGGATGGGAAAATATGAGTGTGAGTCCAAAAGAGGACAAAGTTGTTAATCATGATAACGGTAACATTGTATAATGTCAACAAATTTGGTCCACTACATTTAAAATGCAAAACTAATGTACTTAGAAACTTTATTTCATGCTAAAACTTACACACAAGATGAAGGAATGGATGCTGATTGAGGTTCTGACCTTTGCTAAATTTAGACCTATGGTCACCCAAACGACCTTTCGAAGCTGATTACTCAGTACTAGGATTTTTGCAATCCCAACAGGTTTTCTCAGACTGCCTCACATTTATCCACATCTAGACAAAATATGTAGAAATCAAAGGAAACAGACTAATCAAATACCACCTGGCCGATTTTCACAAGTCTGCCTGTTTTCTGCCTAAACAAAGGTGCGCCACTCTTATTTTGAAAATATTTACTTTCTGAAAAATAATATATTTAGAATTTAAATTTTTGAGTTTTGTTTCTTTTTTTTTGTTTCTCCATCACTGCCATTATTTTCATTCTGCAATCTGAAGTCCTTGTTTCATCCCTTGACTCCTAGGCAAACTGCAAAATTGCTTCAAATCATGTGTTTATAATCACAAACTTTGATGAACTGTCACAGGAAGCACACAGCAGAAAGAATTTTTTCCAATACTGAGGTGCTAGCCGCCAGGAAAGCTTGAAAACATTATGTTGGATGCCGTGGTCTGCGGGGCTTCATAGCCCATTAGGCAGGACCTCTGCCCCCACTGTAGTTTTGACAGCACTTCACAGCACTCGGTTAAATATACTGACAAAAAGAAATCTTATGAAATTCCAAAGGAATAAGAACTTTGTTTGACAGTGAGCATTAACATCTTTGAAATGAAAGGACCAGAACATAAAAACTGCATAGAAGTTGAAGACATCCTTTGACTGTTTGAACATGAAAACATCTTAATTATGTACGGGGAAGTGAAGAAAACATACCTTTTAGTGAACTCTGTAGTAAAGTGCTCCAGAGCTTCCTTGTCGTCAGTGGTACCATCTAACACTGGAGGAGAATAAAAAAGACAACTTATGCTGAAAGTGCTTTTGGGGCAAGCAGTATAAAGTCAGCCTCAAAATTGAAACAAATGTTTTTAGTTTGAGTCTGAGTTTGGACAAAGCATGTCGACACGATAACAGTCACATTGTGCTAGGAAGAAGCAGGACGATAGGACAGATTATAACAGAATGACAGGACAGATGGAGACCTTACCAACCACCCGCTCAAATAAATGTGAAATTCAGGAAAAGACAAAAACATCTCCATAAAAACAAACTAAAAAAGTAAAATAACCCTTTCATGACACAACATAAAATGTTAAAAACATAAAAACTGATAACAAATCCTATTACTTATTAACTAACATATACTATTACTTTATAAGAAATATGTCCAGTAAACTGTAGTAATAATCGATCAAACATCGAACATGTGATATTTCTGTGGTACATTTTTTGCAAATGGTATATCAATTTTTTTTTATTCCCATCATAAAATATGCATTACTTACTGAGGGGCTCACAGCGACGAGATGTGTTGGGCTCTTCCTGAGAAAACAAATCATCTTCCAAAGAGTAATTCTCTAAACCTGTGTCTTCTTCATCATCACTATCAACTTCCATTTCCTGGGTAAAGGAAATAACTACCAATTAGACATTTCAAATATTTGTTATTCCATATGTTGTTTGACATTTCCATAATAAGAAGAAGAAGAATAGAGTACATTAATTTTATAAAGTGCATGCCAACACAAAGTGGATCCAAAACACTTTGCAGTGAAATAGGAACAAATTTCTCTCTCTCTCTTGTATACTTATAAATAATCATACCACACTCAGAATGTTTACAAGAAAAAAAAGTTGCAAGTGGGCCAAACAGCACAAACCAGTTCCTAAAGAAATGAGCAACAAACTTGTAAAAAAAATGAAGCCTTAATGGCCAGCAGTGTTCCTGTCAAATCCATCATTTTAAAAATATTTTTCTTTGGTATTATTTGCTATGGGTTTGTGGCTATGCACGGGCTCCTTTATTTCAGGGTTTGAATGGCACTTGCATCATGAACCAGGTATTTCTCTGCTGAAGAGAAACATAACTCAGTTAAGTTCTGTTAAAAGATTCACACAAATACATTCAGACATCTGTTACATCTATCCTCTAAATGATGCCAGTCAAGTTTCTCTGCAAGGATCAACACATTTTTTAACTAACCTCTGGTTCTGCTGGTCTGGACAAAGTTGATGAATCAGACTTTGTCATTTCCAAATCATGACATGGGTAACTGATTTCACATGAAAATAACTTGTCCTGTGGAGAAAGAAAGAAGTGGAGATAGAGACACGATGTAGACCAGATGCACTTGTTTTCCTGATAAAATAGTTACTTTACCATATGGGTGCCACAAGAAGCTGACCAGAGTTACTTTCAATGTATTGTTTTCCCTCTATAATAAAACTGAAATGCACCAATTCGAAACATGGCTCAAAGGAATGCACAGCTGGCACAAAAAGTTGGGACAATAATAAAAGTGGAAACCTACAACCCACACACAAAAATTGTGCAGAAAGTACATTAAAACGGAATAGTACCTGGTGATACAAAAAGAATGAGCAAATCAAAGCCACACATCAGAATATAATAACAGCTTATGTGTTTATTTGCAGCAGGTTGATATGGGTAAGGCTGCCACTTTTAAAGAATTCAAAGACTTCTCTCAATTATAATATGTGTCAGAAAAACAAGTTGCCAGCATTTTCACATATTATTAATGTGGATTTATCAACTATCACATATTAGAGGATTGGACAGTACATAATAATCCTTACAGAATCTGTCACTGGTTTTGCCCAGCCTGACCATATCTGGTGTCTCACAGGTACATCTGTCAGTGTCATCATGCTCTGTTTGACCTATGAAGATGATGAACATGGTCCAATTATATATCTGACACTTCATCTGAAACTAGGACAACAATCTTCTTTGAAGTTTATTTCTGCTATATTCTAGTTATTTTTGAAATGGAACTCCTTTGCAAACATTATTTCAATTTTATTATACTGCAGGTTGTACCGGCAAGAAAGAAAACCAAATATAATTCATGCATTGATTCATAATACAATGGAATGGCTAAACATTTCACCATGATGCTAATTTTACGTCAGAGATATGTAATAATGGATCTACAAAATGATCCCCCTATAAATACACACTTCACAAATTTAACAGCACTGTGGATTATAATCCAACAACAGCATTTAAAAAATGCATGGTGCATCGTTCAGTGATCAAATACTTTGTTTCAGAAATTCTTGAACTATTTTCTGTGGATAGACAGGTTCTCAGGGAGCTCAAGAAGTACACTAGACCGTATCTGTAACTATTAGTATTTATCAATGCCATTTATCACTAGTACTCACATCACGGACAGTTTTGTTGTGATCAAACTTCAGGTTGAACACTCTGTATCTGGAGCCATCTCTGAATGAAACTTTAAGAAGATACTCTCTTTCACCTTCCAGTCCTTGGGATGTTCTAGTGGAAAGATATGGGAAAATCTGTTTGATATACTGATGTCATCACAAGAGGCACCATGACAAAAGAAGATCCACCATAATCAGAATGCCAGTTTTTGGGAGGGCAAAGGTCTGAATTTGAATATGTACATTCAGAGGGCACATGATATGGTGACTGAGATATTATAGCAGTACCAGCAAAGCCAACAAATTAAATATGAAAGATAGATGGCACAGTTAGAAATTCCTGTCAAACCCCTCAGGAAAATCAGTGCACTTGCAGGAACTAGTGTCAAGTCTAGTGAAAATATTGATTTCAATTGCTGCTGCTCATGGCTCTTTAAAAATGATCAAAACCTTCACTGGAGTTGTGAACTTTTAAAAAAGTTTCAAGCAGACTGAAAAAGACAACTGCAAAGTGAGTTATAACAATTTCATTTCAAATGTTTGTTTATGGCGGTACGTAAAATAGTATGCAACATTAATGTTGTTTTGAGAATGTCTGTGATTGACACATTCAAAATAAACAACACATGGAGTCATTTGTGACTCACCCTTCTCCTTCCTGAGCTGGGGTTTTATTTACAGTTGGATTTGTAATTTCAGGGGTAAGCAAATACAGGGCATTTTCTCTTGGCAGGTAAAGATCACGTAACATAGTCTGAAATCAGAAAAAAGAAAAACAAAAAACTTGAACATCAGTCATAACTTAAATGTACAGCAATTCGAACCATAAGCAATGAGACGACATAAAGGTCCTCATTGGAAATATAAAGACCTACTGTAGGAATATTAATGAACAACTGGTAAGCTTTCCGAAGAACATCAGAAAATGAAATACTACAGTTGTAGCTAACTGAACAAATTTCATTACACATGCATTGAATAAAATTAAGTCAGGAAAAAAAGAAAAGAAATTTAACTGATTAATCCATGTTTGGCAAAGCTAAGGATTTTGAGATTAGAATGTGCACTCCAGCAGCCCCTGTTCTTTTTTAGTGACAGGCACAATGGTGAAATAGTTTTTAAAGAAAACAAAAATTAAATTCAAACTGAGATCCAATTATTTTCCAGCATGAAATTTCCTCACAGTTTAGTCTTCACTCTTCAATAGTGTGTTCAATTAGTACAAAAGTTTTTGGCCATTCTTTTTAAGTTTCTTTCCACAAGTTGATTCAAATATAGAACATTTCAGTGTCTTAGCCCTATGTCCTGCACAAGATTAAAAAAAAAAAGTTCCTTCATATTTCCACATATGATTTTAACCCTGAGATATCAGTACGATTCTAAGACAACACAATGAACTGGCAATCTCTTCAATACCTGCACACAAGATTAATAAGGTACAGATCCTTACCGAATCATCAACCTTGCGTTTAACCAACCCTTTCAGCTGTTGTTTGTCTTTTGGGATGCCCAGCTCTGCCTCCAGAACATCTTTGATACGCCCTAAAATGATAAAAATGCAAATAAAAATATACTACACAGTAAAGACAGACGCTCTTCGATATAATGAAATATGTAGACAAAGCATTTATTTTATACCTGTACACTTATATGTGACGACTTCAAGAATTGTTAAATTGAATCATGGCACACAAAATAAGGCTGTCACTTAATTTGTGAGCAATAAGTTTTGGTAAATTAAGTGTAAATCTGAACTGTTACCTCACTGGCAGCTCCACTAATTTATTTAAATCACAAAAAACTGAATTTTATGTATTAACATATTTTTAAGCCATCAGTAATAGGTTTACTAACCAACAGTTTCATTGTCTGGCAAGACTACAGGGATGTTCTTGTCTCTGTACTCCACATTGAAAGTTATCATGCGTCCCGTGAAATTAAGAGGTGAAGAGCTGTATGACGGGCCTGAAGCCATGTCTGAGGCTCCATGGTCTGATGGCCGCAAATGTATGCCCAGTCCTTCCATAAATCTCTCTGATCCAACCCCAACTGATGTCATTGGGGAGAAATCTTCCAGGTTCTGTTCCGCAGGAGACGGACCAATCTCATCAGGTGGAAAGCCACCACCATCAGACGGCCCAAACCCCATGATACTGTTTACAGCCCTCTTGATTTTTTTTATCAAAATGGAAGAAGAAAAAAAAGAAAAAATATAATATAAATATGACAATTTCACTCTCAGTTTGACTATTTATCTGATACATAGTTTTTATATATACTGTCATAAAGATAAAACTTTTCAAAATTTCCCCTTACTGACTAAAAATATGCTCAAGATAAACTTGACTTCACTAAAGCTTCAAAACTGTTATTACTTGCACATATTTGAGATATAATTATTATAAATCTCAAGTGACATAAATGTGCTAGAATCTTTTTCTTTCAGTACTTTCACTGGAATTCTTGAAACAATGCCTTTCACAAGACCAATACTATTATCACAACACTGCTCTGACTGTACCAACTATTTGCTGTAACTTACAAAATGAAATGCAAAACGCTTGTTTTTGAAACAAGAATTCAATTTAAGAACAAGAGACAACCACTGATTTCATAAATTATTTTCAAACTGCGGGCTAACAAAATGTTTTCCCTTCCATGGACAGCCCACAATGCAACCTCCAATTCAGCTTAGAGTTAGAATACTTCTAAGTTCCTCTTCATGCCCATTTTACAGGTTTCCAATTACAATTGCTGTTTTTTTCCCTTCAATTTTACCTCTAGGTTCCAGTCATGCTGTGTAAGTATGTTTGTGCACAAATCGAAATCTTCAATGCCAGTTACCCCCTGAAATAAAGCATATAAAATAAAGTGAGGTGAGACTCAGATAAATCATAATGCACAGAAATAAGCTGTGCATTTGTTATGTATAATGGCCAGTTTCATTTCACCTTCATAATGAATGCATGTTAATAATGTATAAATTAAATCTAAATTACAGCACATTGGTGTACCTAACTCTTTGACAATATAAAATCTGTCTCTTGGCAGAAAACTTTTTCCTGCCTCATCCATTGTTGATGCAGACAGCGTGTGCTTGTAAACTGCAACAGCAGTCCCTATAGCTCAGGCTTGTCCAATGTAAAGTGCCCCCTCCCCCCAACCACAATCCAGACCAGCCAACTTGAGATGTACCCTCTTTTTCTGAACAAATCTAATAATTTTATATATATATTGGTGGGGGGGGGGGGGGGGGGAAATTCTTTTGAGTCACCCCGTAAGGATGTTTCAAGGTCAGAACTTTCGGAGCATCCATAAGCTGGAAGTTGAGCTCCCCCCCTCCCCCCAAACGTTAGTTGTCACGATGGTTGTGTTTACAGTAAATTATGTACAGCTCAGCAATTAACACTCAAAACATGAATTTATGTGCCTAACTAAAGTCGTATACGGTATTCCTTCTGTTTTCACAATGGTTTAAAAGATTTGTTACACCAGCAAAATTTATTTTTACGAAATAGATCTAGATCCAACTCAGGGAGTAAAAGTGCAGTTTTGCCCTCCATTTTTTCTGCGCTTCCAACACTGGGTTATTCCACTTTTAAAAAGTTAAATCAACTTCCCCTGAGTGTGATGGTTCATGTGCCAAATTGCGGCGCTATATGGATCCCCACAGGAACACAACTTTAACCCTTAAAGTGCTGAGGCCTATTTTTCACTAAGGGTCTACAGAAAAGTCTTCCTGAACAAGGCTACTTATGAAAAAAAGCTCTTATGCAAAAATTTTACACAGTACAATCATGAAATTTTCTGGATGCAAACATTAGAGGGATTCCCAGTCTCTTCATCAGCCAGAACTATCCATATCACTTCTTGTTCACCCCAATCTGTGCCACGGCCACGCCCCTGTCTTACTAGACCTTGTCACGGCTTGTGTCCCCCCCCCCCCCCCCCAACATCACCCGACGGCCCCAGTTCATTAGAATCATGACTATCATCGGAGTTCTCAGGCCTATTCCAGTGATGTGAGTGATAACTTGACCAGGAATCATCATTATCTGGGTAAGGTTAGAGTCACTGTCATGACGGGGTACAGAATCCACCTCATCTGAATCCATGCTCAGAATGTAAACAAAGACAAAAAGTTCAACAAACAACATGATTTCACTCCTCGGCCATAAAAACTTTCTCGCAAGGAGCAGAAGCCATCCTGAATCAAGGGGCATCACTCAATAAACGACCATGGCTTCGTACATTTTTCTCATCGCACTGACAGTTCGTACTATAGTGAATTCAACTCCAGTCGAAGGTCGCAAAGAGAATCGCATTTCTACCTTTCGACTGGGATCGAAATCAGCACTTAATCCAGTTAAGGGTTAGGAGCAGCTATTTACGGGGGGTCACACAGGGGCAGAGCCCCACTGATAAGTTAGTCCTCTACAGGGATATTTTTTAAATAGTAAATGCGCAGCTCAGTGATTCCTTACTACTGTGGGCAAGTGACTTTTCCTTTCATGTAGGCTACCACGTATAAATATTGGCGGATTTTTTAATGAAACTGAGGGTGAGTGCACTTAAACTTAAAGGAACAGCCAAAACACACTTAGACTTATAACCTGTAGGGCCTACTGTGGAGCAAGAATTTGGGTGGAATGAAGTGCACTGCCACTGTTACTGTTTTCTGCAAGCTAGGCCTATTTATATTTTATTAGAACTGGTTTAACGATCTAGAGAACCAAACCAAGATTTTTTTCCTTCCAACCCTATCCCCTTGTATTGCATGGCATGTTAGGACTAGAATTTGCATTTGCTGTCCTTGTTTGGACAATCATGAATGCTTTAGCCCTTGGACTAGGGAAAAAATAATACCAGTTTACCACCACGGGGATGTAGTTGGCTACTAAAAAGTACTAGATCTAGATCTACATTATCTAGATTATCTAGATCTAGTATTACTAGGCCTAAATATTATTAGATCTAGATCTATTCTAGATAAAATTTTAACAAAGTCAGGCATATAGATATAGGCCTATTGAAACAAAAACCATATTTCGTCACTAAGGAAAAGAAAACGTGGTTTCATATGATAAACATTCACAAATGGAAACCTAGAAAAACACGTGAAGAGACTTAGAATCTAGACTCTAGATCAAGATCTAGATCTAGATCAATCCAATGTCATAACAATGAAACAGCTGATTTGATACGACTAAGCAACAACAAAGGCAAAAGCTCACTGAAAATCCGTTTACAGATCTAGTATGATCACTATTGAACAGCCCTGAAGACCATCCATCAGCCTTTGACTGTTTAACTTTCATGTTTGAAAACATATGAGATATAACAACACAAAAAACTGCCTCAAATTTCATTACCTGAAAATCAATGAGTGTTTGATCCCTGGATTCAGCCATCTTTGTACACTTTTTTTTCTTCGAGTTTAGTTTTGGAAGCTGCCTACACTCTACGCATGCCAACTTGTTTGCCAGATAATGAACAATTTTCGTAGCCTAATGGCAGAATAACTTTTGTTGTCATGTTTCTCGTCACCCACAAGATGAATTTTGCGTGGTTGTTTCTTTTCGGATACTTATAACATACTTTAACTTATAACATTGCAGTTCATGGGACAATGAATCGACACAAAGGTCTTGAACACCTTGCTCTGACTGGAAAAATAGAGCGCAGAAAAAAGCAAGTAGCGTAGACAAAGAATAACAAATTTAGAGAGTTTGTACAGATGGGCGACAGGGAAAAACCAGGACAATATGGGCTTTTTGAGAGCATCCGAGAGGAGGAATGAGTGGCGTACCATGATCGTCGATGTCTGTTACATTGTAGGTACTCTTCTAAAAGTTATTCCTAAAAAATTTGTAAAAAATGAGACTGAACTCGATTTTTGTTAGATAGGCCAAAGTGGTTGAATGAAAATTTGAAGTCATACCTGGCATATCAAACAGGAAATACACCTCTGATGGGAGAGAAAATATTTTCATATGACGTCAAAGTTGAGCTAAACTACAAAATATGCATTTAAGTCACTAGATAATTCCACCCAAAGATACCAAATACGATAAGATGGAATAGCTCGCGCTTTTTATATGCAGGGATTTCACATCGCCACATTGCAGTGAATGCGTTGAGGCCATAAACAATTGCATATTCTATAAGGCCAATACAGACACAATATTGAATTTTGTTCGCTTTCACCTGCCACAATAGGTCCTAATTGAAGTAACTTAATATGTCGTAATTTTAGTGTAACTTTAGATTCTGTGGAAAAACTCTGACCATTTTTTAAAAAAGTTGCCATGGCACGGTAATGACCTGACTTAACATTGTAGGACAGTGTTGTTCATTTGCATACTATGAAATTGGTGATTCCATTCAGCTCGGTCCTGAGCAAGGCATTCGGCTGTCAGGGTGGGATATATAGTGTCCTTGTGGATGTTACAGCCCCATCTCTTGCGAGGTCTGCCTCTCATCCTTGCTCCTTGGAAATCCTCCTTGTACACCCTATGGATTATAGATGTTGGTGGATGGTGAGCAACGTGTCCGAACCAAGCAGTATCCAATGGCCTATTGCATTTTTAGCTCTGCCCATACCCTGTTGTTGGATATCCTTTTGGATCTCCCAATATGGCTTGCAGGCATTGTATATCGAAGACAAGTGATTTCTGTTGATCATTCACATTAAGTGTCCATGCCTCTGAACCGTAAATGGCGACCGGCAGTGTAAGTGACTTATAGGCTACAGTTAGTCTTTTAGGTTCCAGACTAGCTGTCTGTTTTGCCATATTGTTTTTCTCAGTCTGCCAAAAGAACAGTGGTGATTGAGGTTCTGCTCTCCACGTCCTCTGGTACTGATTTGCATTTTGCCTTTCACGACCTGGGGCTTGCTTATGACTACTCAAGGTGTGAACATTCTTAGTCTGGATCTTCATCCAAAATATCTCTACCATGATTGAATCCTCCTAGAGAAGGAGTTTCTAGATAGCACAGCCTTTGGAATATTAGAGCATCCAGACCTTTCCACTATGGCAATTGGAGTAAAAACCTATTTTTAATTATCGTTACATCATATACTCTTTTCATGAAGTGCTCCATCATGGGTCCCGCCCATAATCAGTGTGCAAACTGTATGGACTCTTTTAAAAATTTTTGTTTTTACATTTTTTTCCAAAAAAGAAAGACAAAAGAAAAAAATATCTGAATCAATCAACTGTTTCATAATTAATTTTGGAAGGTCTTCCGCCCGTCCGCGCCAGTCAAGAAAACAACTACCCCAGCCCCTTTTCGCCTGATTAGTCAATCTGACTACCGCCCATTGATACAAACTGACTAGACCCTCACGCCCCCAGGTCCATCTGACAATTCCATGTGTTGTGAGTTTAAACTGATAACAGTGACAATGTGTAACCGTGGGCTTTACTTAATAGCGGTAAAAATTATGGCGCGGACGGGTGGAAGACCTCCCTTAATTTTATCAAAATTTATTTCAACTTCCATCCCACGGTCCTGCACGCGCACGTACACGTACTCACATTGACAACCAACCCCTCCCCCACACACACACACATGCGCTGGTTTTCTTTTCTCCAGAGTTGTTGTTTTTTTCCCCCCACTTATTTGCTTTCTCTAGTATCGTCACCTATTCATTCTTTTGTTCATTCGTTCATTCAGTCAATCATTTGCTGCCTTGGGATCTTTGTTTTTTTTTTTCTTTCTGTGTCTGTGTACCTGAAGACTGTCTTGGGGGCCAAAGAACTGAGTCTTTTCCTATGTGTGCACCATAGTCTTTATTGAAAATTTTATACAATAGATTGACTTTCTCGTTCACTCCCACAAAGCTCAAATAAAATACATTTAAAGATGTCATTGTATACTCGTAGAGAGAAACTGGTGACTACGAGGAAATATTAGCTCAAATGTTTTATATCTCGTGAAATCCACTTAGCTTTGGATTTGGAGTTCAGATAGCCAGACAAAGCTGTTGCATATATCTAGATTATGGCTGTAATTACATGTATATTGTTGCAAGTACATGCACATGTATTTTACTTCATGTTCTTGAAATTTTGTGAAATGGCCGAACTTTTTCTAGCTTTCATGTGTGAGACTTCCGCTTTCGTTTTCAGATTTTTCTTGCGTCATCTGCTGTGTACAGTGTACACTGCGAAAAAGTTACGTTCATGTCCGCAGCGTTCTAAATGTACACGTAGATCTGTATGTTGCGGTGGTGCAAATCTGGCCTGGTTCAAACTTTGCGAAGTATTTGAATATGGGGAAAATAGTCTTTATACATCCAGATTTGGGAATTGGAGGAGCCGAGAGGGCTGTTATCGATGCTGCATTGGCACTCAAATCTCGTGGACATCAAGTTGAATTCGTCACATCTCATCACGATCCAACGCACTGTTTTCAAGAAACTAAGGATGGCACCCTGCGGGTGACTGTTATTGGTGACTGGCTGCCGAGGAAAATTTGTGGGAAATTTTATGCTTTATGTGCTTACATACGCATGATCTACGCAGCATTCTACCTGGCCTTCTTCAGTTCCTTACAGTATGATGTAGTCTTCTGTGACCAAATTTCCGCATGCATACCCATCTTTAAACTTCGTTCAACTGTATCCAGAATAATTTTTTTCTGCCATTTCCCAGACATGTTGCTTACTCAAAGGGAACATTTCTGGAAAAGATTATATCGAGCACCACTTGATTGGCTAGAAGAAAAAACCACAGGAATGGCAGATGTTGTGTTTGTAAACAGCAAATTTACAGGTACATGTTGAAATGGTAGTAATGTAACACAACGGTTTTCTGAAATCTTTATGCCAAGAAGAAGACAACAGGTCAGTTATGGATTGATATAACGGGCACCCACAAGACATAAAGGAGATCAAAAGTCTAACATACTAGATCTAATCCTTACAAATGATGATAATCTAATAAAGAATATAAATATGGAAAACCCGTTGGGCAAAAGCGATCACTGCGTCATCACATTTGAAATGTATCTAGATCTTGCTAACCACAACGAAAGAATAAGTTACAAAAACAACAAAAAAACCAATATCGAAGAAGTCAAGAAGGAACTAAGAAACATAGATTGGAAAATTCTAAATGACTATAGTTGTCAAGATGCATGGAATTTGTTCCACAAATCCTGTATGGATTTGATTGATAAACATACACCAGAAAATAAAGTTACTAACAAGAGAATAAAACAAAAATCTGAGTGGATGAATGAAGAGGTATTGACAATGACAGAAATAAAAAAAAAGAAACAAGCGTTCAAGAAATATAAACAAGAAAAAACAATATTTACACATAGGACATATATTGAAGTAAGAAATAAAACCAATAGGCTGATCAGAAAAAGTGTAAAGAGCTATGAAAGGAGGATTGCAATGGAAAGCAAGAGTAATTCAAAATCATTCTGGAAGTTTGTAAAGGGGAAGATGAAAACAAAAGAAAAAATCCACGCGTTGGAAAAGATAGATGGATCTCTAACGGAGAATGACGCTGAGAAGGCTGAAGTGCTGAATACTTTTTTCGCTAGTGTATTTACAAAGGAAGATTGTGAGAATATACCTAACCCCAAATATGTAAATAACAATATGTTTATAGACAATATAATCATCATCATTGCCTTTCTCACCCTGGATCAGGGTATAGGCCACCAACAAACACTTTCCATCCCTCTCTATCATGGGCCAGCCTCTTTACATTATTCCAAGTCTTTCCGCTTCGTTGCACATCATTTTCTCTGGCTCTTCTCCGCGTTCCGCGCGGCCTTCCTCTTGATCTCTTGCCCTGGGGATTCCAATCCAATACCTTCTTCGTGATGCTGTTTCCTGGCCTCCTGAGAGTGTGGCCGATCCATCTCCATCGCCTCCTACCAATTTCCTCTCTGACTGGGCTCTGTCTTGTTCTTTTCCATACAATTTCATTGCTGACCTTGTCTGTCCTTCTGATCTTAAGTAGCTTCCTCAAACATCTGTTGATGAAAACTTGGATTCTCTTTATGCAGGCCTGAGACGCATTCCAAGTCTCACATCCATACAACAGGACTGACTTCACGTTCGAGTTGAATATCCTCAGCTTTGTTTTTAGAGATATATCCTTGGTTCTCCAAATCTTGCTTAAGGACGTGAAAGCTGCCTGTGCCTTTCCAATTCGTGCTTTGACTTCTGCCTCTGTTCCTCCCTTATTGTCAATGATACTACCAAGATAGCAGAAGGACTCTACATCTTCCAGTGGTTGATCTCCTACTCTGACTTGTGCGCTTGGGAGTGCAACAATTTTTAGGACCTTCGACTTCGCAGGATGTATCCTCAATCCAATAGATTCTGAAATTTTGTTTAGAGCTGTAGTCTTTGCTTGCATCTGGTCGTGTGTGTGCGACAATAGTGCCAAGTCATCTGCAAAATCTAGATTGTCCAGCTGTGTCCATGGGGTCCATTGTATGCCATTTCTTCCTCCACTGGTGGTTTCTTTCATAAGCCAATCAATCACCAGGACAAACAGAAATGGGGACAGCAAACAACCCTGCCTAACACCAGTCTTGATATCAAAGCTGTCAGTAAGCTCGCCATCGTGTACGACTCTGCAACTTGTCCCGTCGTACATGCTCTTGATAAGGTTCACCATCTTCTCTGGGATTCCATAATGTCTCAATATTCTCCACAGTGTTTCTCTATCGATGCTATCAAAGGCCTTCTCGTAGTCAAGGAAGTTCACTATCAGTTGGGAGTTCCACTCTAGCGACTGCTCTACTATGATTCTCAGCGTGGCGATCTGGTCGGTGGTTGATCGGTTACTCCTGAAACCAGCTTGCTCCTCACGAAGTTTTGGGTCTGTTGCATTCTGTATTCGCTTGAGAAGAATCCGATTGAAAACCTTTCCTGGGATGGAGAGAAGTGTGATTCCTCTGTAGTTACTACAATTGCTGAGGTCCCCTTTTTTTGGAAGCTTCACGAGGTGTCCTTCCTTCCAGTCCTTTGGAAACTTGCCTCCGATCCAAATCCTCGAGAATAGTGAGTGCAGACCCTCTGCAGCCCCAGCAGCATCTGCCTTCAGCGCCTCTGGTGGGATTTGATCTGGTCCAGCTGCCTTGCCTCGATTTAACTGCTTTATGGCATCATTAATCTCTGCTTTAGTCGGAGGGTCGCACTGATCGGTAAATCATTTCTTGCGGGTAGAATGTCGGGTGGGTTGCTTGGTGGAGGTCTGTTCAAGAGGCTGTTAAAATGTTCTATCCATCTTTTTGCCCGAGCTTCCTTTCCAAAAATAGCCTTCCTCTTGTAATCCTTGACAGGAACTTCAGGTTTTCCATATTTTCCAGCAAGAGTCTTTGTAGTCTGGTAGAGGATCCTCATGTGTCCTCCTGTTGCTGCCTTCTCTGCTTTCTCTGCTAACATTCCTATGAACTCCTCTTTGTCTTTTTTAATTGATTTTTTGACCTCTTTAGCTGTTGCCCGGTACTCTTCCTGGTTACCAACTCTTGAGCTTCTTGTACGACTTGCATTTACCTGTTCTTTTAGGTCTCTTCTTATCCTTATCAAGTCCAGTGATTTTTTACTGATCCATTCCTTGTGTTCCACTTTCTTTTCCCCAAGAACATCCTGACAGGTCGATGTAAATACTCCTTTTACCTTAGCCCAGTGAGTCTCCAAATCTACTGTCTCTTCGAGGTCAACAAGGGGTTTGAATCTATTCCTCAGCGTCAGCTGGAACTCTTCCTTCTTGTCTCCATCCAGAAGGCTCACTTGAAACTTTCTTCTCTTTGTTCCTGCTCTGGTACCTTGTTTCTTGAGGCGGAGTTTGAGTCTTGCCAGCAGCATGTGATGGTCAGATCCAACATCAGCTCCTCTCTGTACTATGACATCCTCCAGTGAGCGTCTGAAACGTCGGGTGATGCAGAAGTGGTCAATCTGGTTTTCAGTTACTCCATCCGGTGAAATCCAAGTGGCCTTATGGATCCTCTTGTGTGGGAATACTGAACCTCCAATCACATAGCTGTTAAATGCGCAGAAACTTGCAAACCGCTCTCCATTCTCATTCATTTGTCCCAAACCATTGCACCCCATAATGTCCTCATACCCTGTATTGTCCTGTCCTATCTTGGCATTGGCGTCTCCCATTATAATGTTCACATCTTTTCTTGGCAATGTGTCAACTATTTCCTGAAGCTGGTTGTAGAAATCGTCCTTGTCCTCATCGGTTGCTTCATTTGTTGGGGCGTATATCTGCACAATGTTCATGTTGATGTTCTTGTTCTTTGTAGTAAATGATGCCAATATAATTCTCCTTCCGTAGGGTTCCCATCCCCTCAGTGACCTCTGGGCGTGCTTGCTCAAGATGATCGCTACTCCTTCTGTATGCTTTTTGTCCTCCCTTCCAGAATACAAAATCTTTTCCCCAGAATTAAGTTGTTTCAGTCCGGACTGTATCCAGCGGGTCTCGCTAACTCCAAGTATGTGCAGTCTGTATCGCCTCATCTCCATTGTAACCTGGGCACTCTTTCCTGCTTCATACATGGAGCGGACATTCCACGACGCAATCCGGAGTGACTTGTTTGATGAAGGAGCAGTCAGGCCAGTGGAGTCCTTTCGGCTTTGTCCATTGTCCTTCATTGAATCTACAGGTGCAGATGCTCCCCCTTCTCCCAAGATAAAAGACTGATTTAAAGTATTTGCTTGTGTTTCTGTAACTGGTTTATTTTTACAGGGTGGGTAGTTGGCCCACCGCCAACTGGCTCTTCTCGGGAGACCAGGACCTTTGCACCTTTAGTCGCCTCTTACGACACGCAGTATCACGTCAGATGTATTCTTTGCTGTCCCTCTTCTGCAAGAGGGCCCCGCATCTGCACGGGCGAGACAATATAATAGTAACAGAAAAAGCGGTCAAAGATCAACTAGGGGCACTAAATGAAAATAAAGCACCTGGACCAGATAAGTTCTCGCCTAAATTTCTAAAGCAAATAACAGATGAAATCTCACTACCTTTGACGGTTATATTTAACAGGTCAATAGAAGAAGGGAAAATTCCTACAAGCTGGAAAGATGGAGTTGTTATGGCAATATTCAAAAAAGGACAAACAAAAGACCCAGCAAAAAATTATAGACCGGTCAGTCTTACATCAGTTATCTGTAAAATCATGGAATCCATCATAAAGAATGAAATAATGAAATACTTTGAGGAACATAAAATTATAAATAACAACCAATATGGGTTTAGACCCAACAGATCTTGTGTATCACAACTGATAACCGTTCTAGATGACATAACAAAGCTCATTGATGGTGGAGACGACGTCGACATAGTGTATTTTGATTTCAGAAAGGCTTTCGACACGGTACCACACAAGAGACTGTTAGAGAAAGTGAAAAGTACTGGTATTTCAGGAAATATATATAACTGGATTGAAGATTTTCTGTCAGATAGAACTCAATCTGTAAAAATAAACAATGAAATGTCTAGTAACTCCCAAGTAACCAGTGGCATACCACAAGGCAGTGTATTAGGTCCCTTGTTATTCATAATATTCATAAATGATCTACCCCTTGAAGTATCCTCATGCTGTAAAATGTTTGCAGATGATACAAAAATATATGGACCAAGTAAAAATTCCCGTGTAATACAAAATGATATTGACAAACTGATAGAATGGTCAAGAAAATGGCAACTGGATTTCAACAGTACTAAATGCAAAGTTTTGCACATTGGTCAAAAAAATCCTAAATTTAATTACAAAATATCAGGACTAGAACTTTCTAAAACTAAACAAGAAAAAGATGTTGGAGTATATTTTGATACCAAACTTAGCTTTGATTACCACATTAACTCATGTACAAAAGCAGCAAACAAAATAGTCGGGCTAATCAAGAAATGCTTTACAGGACTGGACCAATTTTCATTATTACTGCTGTATAAATCACTTGTTAGAAGTAAATTGGAATATGGCAATACAATATGGCACCCTCATTACAAAAGGCAATCAGTGGAAATTGAAAAAGTACAAAAAAGAATGATTAAATTACTTAGATACAAAAATATGTCATATGAGGAGATACTCTCAAAAATAAAACTGCCATCACTAAAATACAGACGATTAAGGAATGACCTTATTCATACATACAAAATCTTAAATAACGAAAACAGGATTGAAAGAGAAACATTTTTTCAAATTGGAAGATTCTCAAGAGGGGATGGAAGGAGATTAAATAACGAGAGAACAAAAACAAATGTAAGAAAAAATTTCTTAACAAATAGAGTCATCCAATATTGGAATAAGTTGAGTAGTGAAACTAAATACTCTGAAAATATAAATATATTTAAAACCAGAATTGACAGAGATTTAGCATACTTGATGTACGAATCAGATTTATCTTAGTATAAATTATTTATGAAAACCTATGAAAGAACTTAATCCATGTTTTTTATTGAAATAACACAAATGACTGTTGTAGAAATGATATACTAACACAATAACACAAGCCACCGGAAGAGGATACTATAAGTCAAGAGATATAGAGGGGGCAACAAGAGGCTAAAAAGCCTACAGCCTTCGATACCATACCATACCATACCATTTGTTATCATTATATGATAACTTACAAAGTAATTTGAATTTCCTTTGACTTTCCTCTCCGTGGAAATTATGAAATTCTAAAAACAAAAATGTGAGCGAGCCCCACTAACCTCAACGGAAGTCGCATTTTTTCAGTTTTGAGTTATGGATATCACCATAAAGTATTAAATCTCGTCTTTAATTGGGGGGAAAAAATTATTGTAATGCTCCTGTTTATCGCAAAGTTATGGCTTTTTAAAGACACCTCTCCCCCCTGCGGTCAAAGACAGAATTAACTTCCGAGAAAAAGCGCCATTAAAGATGGAGGAGCGATGTTCGCTCTCGGTGAGATGGGTGGCCTTACTATCTCCCTATCAGCAGGTACTTAATTAACCTATGGCTGTGAAATTTTGCATCTGTGTGCCAATATAAATGATATAGGGGCCTACTACTACTATTTCCTGTTGCACCCACTGGTGCTTAGGGCAGCAACAAAGGATCTCCAGCCCTGTCTGTCCTGGACCATCTTTGCGAGAGTTCCCCATGAGTGATTGAAGGATTTCATCTCTGCCTCGATTGTTCTCCGCCAGGTTGCCTTGGGTCTGCCTCGCTTGCGCCGTCCCTCCGGTGTCCACTGAAGTGCCGTTTTGGTTATAGAATTTGCTTCCTTTCGCAGCACGTGTCCAAGCCATCTCCATCGTCTCTTCGTGATGATGTTGGCTATTTCTTCTTGCTTGCATCGCCTTAGTAGTTCCTGATTAGAAATCTTGTTTGGCCAAAAGATGCGGAGAATCCTACGAAGACATGTGGTGTGGAAGGAAGACAACTTGGCGAGGTCACCTTCTGTCATTCGCCAACACTCTGATCCATACAGGAGTGTGGATAGGACACAGCTTTGGTACAGTCTGATCTTGGTGTTGATGCCGTATTGTGTCGATTTCCAGATGTTGCTCATACTTTGAAAGACAGCCCTTGCATTTCCCAGCCTACTTTGGATGTCCTCCTTTGTGCCACCCTCTGGTCTGATAATGCTACCAAGGTATTTAAATTTGTCCGTCGTGGTGAGGTTCTTGTCATCTACTTGCACTGGTGCTGGAGTGTCTACATTTAGGGTCATAATCTCTGTCTTCTTCTGGCTAATCCGAAGGCCTACTTTGCATCCAAAATTATGTAGTCTCTGCGTCTTATCTTGCATGTGTTGGTGACTATGTGACAATAGCGCAAGGTCATCCGCAAAGTCCAAATCCTCTAGGTTGTCGAAGAGTGTCCATCTGATGCCTCTTGGTGCATCCTCTGTAGTTTTCCGCATAATCCAGTCGATTACGAGGTTAAACAAAATTGTTGACATCACACATCCTTGCCGTACACCAGTTTTCACTTCAAAGGATGCATCACTGTTTCCGACACTGCAACTGAAGTTCTTGTAAAAGCTTTTGATGAGTTCAACAAGCTTGCTGGGAATCCCATAGTGCCGAAGAATGCGCCATATACTCTCTCTGTGGATGCTGTCGAAGGCCTTTTCGAAGTCAACGAAGTTCACATAGAGCTGCCTTTGCCATTCTGAACACTGTTCTATGATGTTTCGGAGTGTGAAGAATGCATCCTTTCCCCTTTCGGAATCCGGCCTGTTCCTTTCTCAGTGTCTTGTCCACAGCATCTGACATACGTTGCACAATGATCTTGGCAAGGATTTTGCTGGGTATAGAAAGGAGAGTGATACCACGCCAGTTGTTGCAATCGCTGAGTGCTCCTTTCTTGGGTATTTTCACTATTCTGCCTTCATTCCAGCTCTTTGGTACTGCTTCTGCTTCCCAGATAGCTGTGAACAGTGGCTGAAGGATGGTGGCTGACTGATCCGGATCTGCTTTGAACAGTTCTGCAGTCAAGCTGTCTTTTCTTGGGGCTTTGCTGTTTTTTAGGCTCTTTATTGCTGCCACTATCTCTTCTTTCTTTGGTGGATCTATGTTGATGTCAAGGTCTTCAGCAGCATCTTGTATTATTATTCTATCTTCAGGTGGTGGCCGGTTTAGTAATTCCTGAAAGTGCTCTGTCCAGCGTGTATCCTGTTCTCGTTCTGTAGTCAGTAGTTTCCCATTCTTGTCTTTGATTGGAACACTTGGTCTTCCACCGTACTTGCCACAAATGCGCTTAGTGATCTTGTGGAGCTTACCCTGTTCTCCTCTTGCTGCTGCCTCCTCCGCATCTGCCGCTAGCTGTTCCATGGCTTCTCGTTTATCTTTCTTTACTAGTCTCTTCACTTTCTTATTTAACTCTGTGTAGCTATGTTGGTACCTCTCTTTCAGCCTTTCCGATTTCACTTGTAGGAGTTTCTTTTTCATGACTTTCCTCTCCTCGATCACATCCCATGTTCTTTGTTGGATCCACTCCTTGCTTTTCCCTTTCTCATTAAATCCAAGGCAGGCTACACTGCTCTCTGTGTACACTGTAGTTACTCTTTTCCACTCTGAATCGATTCCTCTTTCTTTAGGGTTGTTCTTATCAGACTCTCGTAGAGCCTGGAATCGGTTCTTGTCTTGTATGTTGAAGGCATTTCTAACACTTGCATCTCTCAGTTTCTGAATATTAAGGTGTCTTTGCTTTGATGTCTTGATTCCGGTCTTGTTCAGTTTAATTTTGATAAGTGCTGCCACTAGATGGTGGTCGCTGGCTACGTCAGCTCCTCTTTTCACTTTCACATCTAGAAGGGATCGTCTCCACATACCGTTGATCATCAAATGGTCTATTTGGTTCTTGTCTCTTCCATTTGGAGAATTCCATGTGAGTTTGTGAATTTCTCTGTGTGTGAAAAGGGTCCCTCCGATGACTAAGTTGTTCAAGGCACAAAAATCCACAAGCCTTTCTCCATTGTCATTCCTTGTTCCAGTTCCATGTTTTCCCATTACTCTTTCATAATTTATATCATCTTTACCTACCTTAGCATTGAGGTCTCCCATGACAATGATGAGATCATGCCGTGGCGTCATGTCCATTTCCCCCTGGAGTTGTTCATAAAAGTCGTCTTTGTCTGTGTTGTCGTTTTCGTTGGTTGGTGCATAACATTGGATGACAGTGATGTTTGTGTGTCGTCCTTTCATCCTCATCCTCATCAGTCTGCTATTGACTGGTTTCCACTCCAACAAGCATTTGTCCAGTCCTTTCTTTAGGATGATGGCTACTCCTTCATGATGTTGGTCATCCTCTCTTCCAGAGTAGAGAACGGTTTCTCCAGTGGATGTTTTGATCCTTCCAGATCCAGTCCATCTGCTCTCACTTACACCCAGGATGTGTAGGTTGTAGCGCCTCATCTCTGATGTTACTTGTGCTAACTTACCCGATTCATACATTGTTCTAACATTCCAGTATCCAATCCTGGTCTTGGTTTTGGCGGTGTTCAGTTCCTCCTTCATCCTGCTAGCAGTTTCCTTTCGGCTTTCACTACTTGCATTCATACGAGTCGCGAGGTACTCAGAAGGTCCATCACATCCAGAACGTTGGTTTTTCCATGTTGCTGTTTCCGTAACGATTTTTGTTTCTCCAAGTAAGGTCACCCCAACAAGGATTTCAGGGTAGGGTTGTTAGCCCTACGCCCAACCCCTGAACCTGGAGGGCCGGTCTGTTCAATCTTGTCTGGTCCTTCCCCCATGACCTGTCCAGCTTGCTTAAAGCTATCAGGGGCACGAGGCCTCCGCTGGCTTAGCTCCTGGGATCACTGGGACACGCAAGCCACTCCTCCACGTCAAGGCATGAACAATTGGAGCAGATATAGGGGCCTATATGCACTGTAAACATTTTGTGTCAACAGATTTATTGATTTTGATGTTATTGGGAGTTCAATGAACCCCATTGCTATGAGGGAGAAGTACCTTACTCGAGCGCCACTTTCACTGTTATCAATTTAAACACATGGAATGGTCAGATGGACCTGGGGGCGTGAGGGTCTAGTCAGTTTGTATCAATGGGCGGTAGTCAGATTGACTAATCAGGCGAAAAGGGGCTGGGGTAGTTGTGTTTAGTTAGTTTCTGGTCTTTGGCGCGCGAGTACGGAACTCCTACCTGCTATGATATTCGATGTCAAAGGCAAAATTAAAGGCATTAAAAGCAATATTTAGAGGTTGATTTGAGACCTAATAATTTCACAGAATGTAGAAAAATGGTTGAACTTTAATATCGACCAAATAAAAAAAAATCAGATATTTGTGTTTCATCGCGATTTTCTCCATTTGGTCCAATATGACTTCCGTTGAGGTTATTGAGGCTCGCTCACAATACAAACATACCAGTTACAAATAGTAAACAAATGAAATTTAATTTTTTATTCTTCATGCTTCACAGTTCGATATGCATTTATTTGACTTAACTCCAGTATATTTTGTAAGAAATATGTGTCCTTTACCCATTAATTTGATAAAGTCGGGAAAATGTTATTCTGTATAGAAAGAAAAAATTCAGTGCTTCAAATATTTGCAGAAGAGTGTTTATAATATCGTATGTAGTTCCAGCATTGATAAAATTAATCCAGTTTTCTCCACTGTTCAGTGGTAGTAATATTGCTGCAAGTTTGCATCATTTCTGTTTTTCAAGTGTCCACGAGGAGTGTCTTGATCAATATTTTTATCCTTACACTAAGTTACACAGAAAATTTTGATTTCATTCACGTCTCTACTTTTGTCTATTAACTATTTAGTATTACTATTAATTCCTATCCATCCTATATTTAGAACACGATGATTGTGCAGGAGATTGTTTCTAATTTTGATCTTACTTTTTAGTATTTGGTCAGATGATTTAAATATTATACATGTAGTTTATTAACAGTCCCATTTTGCCTGAATACGATAAAGAATAGAACTTAGAAGACATGCTGTAGTATGACTTATTTCTTTAAATACGATCAGTGCAGCCACTGACATCTAGTACTGTAAAGAAATTTGAAACTCAGCATATGTATTTGATTCAGATGAAAGAATTATTCAAGAAGTTTTTTTAGAGGACATGTCTGGAAACATTCATCAGTTATTTGCTTTTCCTTTCAGCCAGTGTATTTCATGAAACATTCAGAAGCCTTCAACATAAAGAACCAGAAGTGCTCTATCCCATCCCAGATTTCTCTGCCTTTGATAAGCCAGTAGATCCTCCAAGCTCTGAAATAATGCCAGTTCAGGCAAAGACCGTCTTTCTGTCCATCAACAGGTATGAAAGAAAGAAGAATCTTCAGCTGGCACTTCATGCTTTTGGTAAGTTAAAAACGATGTTTCAGAGTTCGGTACACATGATTGGTATCCATTTTTATCTTTTGTGACACAAAACTGAAGGTGGGCTTTTGAAAATGTCTCTCCTGTGTGAACTTTGCTGCTTTTCACCCATTACAAATTGTAATGCATCTGTATCAACATGACAACTTTGATAGTGAGTCAAATTATGTCATGTCTTCATTCTCTAAAAAAAAAACAAAAAAAACTCTTGATAGGTGTCGGTTACTGAAGGGGACAAAACCAATATCATATTGGATGCCCGGCTAAGCTTTCACGTTTTAGGAGTATTGGGTGATGCCAGTCGTAAAGAGGGATATTTTGTCCTTTTATGGTCTAGTCCTACTGAGATGTTAATGGGATCATACATCGTGTCTTAAACTGCACATGATTGCCAGGTGTATAATTATATCCATTATTAACTTTGTGCCATACAGTCGAGCACGAATAACTCGAACACACAAAACTCGAAATCACGGATCCCACGAACAAAGATCTCAGTCCCGAATTTATTTCTCTATATTCTTTGTAGTTACTTCACGCAAACCTCGAACTCTGACACGGGTTCGTCGAACCAGTTTTCCCGCTGCGAGGGTGATCGAAGTAACTTAGAAGTAGAAACGGAGCGAACTCAACACCAATGGCTTAGCCAATCCCTTGTGTAACATAACCCCTCGGTGAGGCCTAGTGGTGGAACGAGCGGGGAGGATGGGTGGAATGTAATTAGTGCCGATATTGCAATGCTACAAAGGGGGCGGGCAGTCACAAAGATCAAAAGATCAAACGTTGCCTGCCGCTGTGCGCAACCCTATTAACCTTGCATTATCTCTGCCGCCGTGCAAACGTGCTTTGTCTAGCGCCACTTTTGTTTCTCACTCTTGCAACTGACCACAGTAAGCCTAGATTACTACTCGCGACTGAACGTGTGTGAACCATGGCTGAGAAAAGAAAAATCACTTGCCTTACTCTCCAAGTTAAGCGTCAAATTTTGGCTGAAGTAGACAAAAAAAATCGATCTAAAACTGAAATTTGCCAACAATTTGCCATTCCAAAATCAACCTTGTCGACATCTCTAAAGAATCACGAAAAAATTGAAAACTGCGGCCAGCCAGAGAGAAAATGACAGTGAGCTGCCAAATTTGAAGCACTGGAGCAAACTGTCTTTGTCTGGTTTCAACAGGCACGGGCGATGTCTGTACCGGTCTCTGGCCCGATTTTAACAGCAAAAGCAGAAGAAATCACCAGAGAAATGAACATCAGTGATTTTACAGCCAATACTGGATGGCTGGATCGTTTTAAAAAAAGGCATGCCATTGTTCACAAAGTCATATGTGGCGAGGCAAGCAGTGTCAAAGCTGAGTCCACACGCCTTTGGAATGAAACCAGCCTTCCAGAACTTCTACAGAAGTTTGAAGCAAGGAACATTTATAATGCAGATGAGACTGGACTGTTTTATCGCTGTCTCCCATCCAGAACTTTAGCACTGAAAGGAGAAAAGTGCACTGGGGGGAAAATCGCCAAAAACCGGTTAACAGTGTTGGTTGCGGCCAACATGGACGTAAGCTGCCCCTCCTGGTCATTGGCAAATTTCAAAAGCCAAGATACTTCAAGCACTGTCAACATCTACCTTTAAAATACTTGGCTAACTTGAAATCGTGGATGACGTCGGCAATTTTTGAGTCCTGTGTTCGCAAGCTGGACTCCCAATTCAAACGGGAAAACAGGAAGGTGGCCCTTGTCGTCGATAACTGCCCCGCCCACCCCGATATCGATAATTTGGATGCCATTACGATCGTCCGATTGCCACCGAATACCACATCGCCCCTTCAATCTTGCGACCAGGGCATTATTGCGTCGCTGAAGCAACACTATAGAAGACTCGTCCTCCAAAAGTTAATAGCTCATACCGATGAAGGGAAGGACGGCAGCGTGTTTGATCAAAACATCCTGGAGGCAATGTACGACCTCAGGACTGCGTGGAACCGAGTGTCGGCAACCACCATTGCCAACTGTTTCAAGCACGCCGGATTTAAAACCAATGAGTTTTCAAATAATCCTACATCTGCTGATGTCCCCACCTCCTCCGCCGATCGAGACAGCATCTTCGAGGTTCTGGCAAAAAATTTTCTCCCCCAAGACGTGACATTAGAACAGTATTTTTCTGTTGATGAAAGTGTTCACACCACAGAATAATTAACCACAGAGGAAATAATTGCCTCAGTCACTGGCACTGGCAGAGAAGAGGAAGAAGAACAGCATGCAGATGAGGACAGTGAAGTTCTCCCGCCTCCTACCACAGCTGAAGCACGATCTGCCATATCTACTCTGCGACGATATGTGCAGGTGCAAAGTTGGAGCAACACCGATTACTTTGTGGACACAATTGGCGAGTTAGCGTGTATGATCGATTTTAATGCTATTAACAGGGCCAAACAAACTTCAATTCGTGATTTTTTCAACCCATGAATATTTGATACATGCCATTGTCCATCTTTGATGTTTCTTATGTTACTGTGCCCAGTGTATAGCCTAATGTTGCTACATCCATCATTTTCTTTTTGTCTTATTTTGACTGTTATGATAAGTAGTCTTTTGTCTCTGATTACATGTGCATTGTATCATTTGTTTTTTGTTTTTTTTATGGCTTTCTATCACATAAATACAGTGTCATACCATAAACAAGCAAAAGCATGCTTGGCTTTCCATTTTATTTATATTGAATGCTGTACGATGATAATAAAGATGCCAAACAAAACAAAACAAAACAGATAAAATACCATAGAAAAATACTTCATGTCATATAATTTGCGTAACGGAAGGCGCACGAAGCATGCAGAGGCTTTTAAGGGAGACAATCCATTGTATATTTAAAGGAAATTGTCAGCTCCGTATTATTTCCCTTGAATCTGCAACAATAACACTACCATAATAAAGCTTCACGTATTCCTCGAAATTCGGTAAACTCGAACCAAATTGAGCGACCCCGAAGAATTCAAGTTTTCCGTGCTCGACTGTATATACTTTGTTATATCCAGTCACACGAAATGATCGACATGATTCACCAAGTATCATAATTAGTTGGGCAGTGTGACAAAATGGCTAATGCATAGTGTGTTCGTCAATTTGTAGGACTAAAGCGCAGGATATTGTATGTATTTCGCAATTGCAAGTGCAAGTTGTTTCTCTGAATAATGAAAAATCAGATTCAAAGGTGGAATTCTTAATATTCAATTTTCCATCAGTGCTATTGATCACTGAGATAGTAAAAAAGAAAAATATATAAATTCAGACTATATTACATGTATGTTGTAAGTGAAATTTTATGATTCCATAGTTTTCTCTCTCTAATATTATAAATTTCTAAGGTTAATTCAAGGTTATTTCATTATTATTCCCGAAGGAAGAATTCCATCATCTGTTTCACATCTGTTAGTGTACAGAAAATTCAATTGTATCATATGCATTAACAAGGTAGAATTATCTTACGCGACTCAATTTTTCATTTCAGAGAAACTCCTGCAACAGAAACCTGATGCGGAGGTGCATCTGATCATGGCAGGAGGTTATGATAACCGTGTGAATGAAAATGTTGAATACCATGCAGAACTGGTGAAATTAGCCCAAGAGCTTGGTCTTGAAGAAAAAATTACCTTCCTGCGTTCTTTCAGTGACAGCGAGAAACGAACTCTTTTGAAATATTGCTCTTGCCTTGTGTATACGCCTGACCGTGAGCATTTTGGGATTGTTCCAGTTGAAGCCATGTACATGGAATGTCCTGTGATTGCCATGAGAAGTGGGGGCCCATTGGAGACAGTTGGAGATGGAACCACAGGATTTTTATGTAACCCAGACGCAGGAGATGTTGCCAAAGCCATGTTAAAATTTGTAGCAGATCCAGCACTTGCCAGATCGTTTGGCAAGGCTGGAAAAAGTCGAGTACAAAACATGTTTTCCTTTGTCAGGTTCACTGAAAAACTAGACTCTGTTGTGCAGGACATAATCAGTAGCAAATAAAAATTAATGTTCAAATTAATTTATGCATATTGTATGTTTTACATCATGTCTAGGAGTTGGTTGGTGAGTTCACTTATTGCTACATGTACTTATACATGTACTGGGACAATTGTTCAGAATATACCAACAGAGTGAAATCCACAGAGGTCATGAAGGAAAGTTCTACTTCTGAGTTATTAATACATGTAATAATATCATTCATTATCCTCAATGTAAACTGTTTGCAATTCATAAAACTTTTGAATCCAATTTTAAATGCTTTTCCATAAAATCTGATCATCATTCATTTTGTGTCAACATATAATTTGTATAGAAGGCTTATGCAGCTTTCCAAGAACAAAAACCACTCTTCCTTTTTTAATTTTATGCTATATCCTTGATCGAGTAATGTACCGGAAATTACTGAAAAGGATTCTAGAATGTGGGTCACTAAAGATTTAATTTCTGGCCCCGCGGAAAATTGTGT
Source organism: Onchidella celtica (assembly GCA_963931925.1). Taxonomy (NCBI): domain Eukaryota; kingdom Metazoa; phylum Mollusca; class Gastropoda; order Systellommatophora; family Onchidiidae; genus Onchidella; species Onchidella celtica. Next base: position 52,309,993 of record OZ007571.1, read on the forward strand.
TCGCAATTTTTACAATTTCCGCAATTTTTTGCATTTTATTTAAGAAAAAAAGGTCCCCAAGATGAAAACAATGAAAATTATTTGTTGTTTTCGTGAAATACAAAAGGAACGCAGGTAAGCCGAAAGCTGAGGCCCCTCGATGCGTGCACAGGTACGGAAGTAGCATCTAGGCCTTCAAGCACACGCACAGTTTACACTCGTCCCGTGGCCCTCGTCCATTCGTTCGACAGCAAGAAATCAAAATTTACTCTATAGCCTATCTACATCATACACTATGGATAAAAAATTATTCCTTCGAAAACCAAGTGCCTCGTCCAAAACTGGAACAGAAACCAGCGCAAGTGCTCGGCAGTCTCGATTTTCGACCGAGGCATATTTTTCATGCAATAGGCTGTTCTGTCGAGCATGCAATACTGTGCTCGATCACACAGTCAAGGAAGTCATCGGTGGATCACCGCATGACTACAGAGAAACACAAGAAAAGAAAACTGCAGAGCTCCCGTGAGGCTTGCCCCGAAAAGAGACTGCACGTGCTGAGCCAATTTCCAGCAAGCAGTTTCCTCACAAGGTGAAAAAAGTGGGAAAATGTGACAGTTACAGTTCCTAGGGTAATTTGGGGTGAAGAGGGGATACCTAGTGTAGGCCTAAGTCATTAGATCTAAATGATGCACTGTAATGTCTTGCGTTATTCCAACAACCATAAAACAATTAACAGAGCCAAGATCCACCTGTTAACGACATGACACTTTATTGTCAACTGACTGTTCTTACCCAACGATTACCGATCCAAAATAAGTAATCAATTTGATTACTTACGGACATTACAATTGTACGATACTACACTCCTTCACCTTTAATAAAAACAACACCTTGTTTTAAATAGCAAGACAAAACAAAAAGAACATTAAACACAACTAACAGAACCCTGTGAAACAATAAATTTACCTTAATTATAGTGATCTACATGTATGAAGTGTAGTGATAATAGGAACGAGAGTAATGCTTTATGCAATCTATTTCTAAAGGATATTATGAGTATGGTGATTGCATAAATTTTTAACCCAACCAACATGTGATACTAATACGTGTAGGGGTATCCAATTAATTACAGTTAATTGTTACAAACAAAACAAAACAAAAATTGAAAATGTCAAATTCAAGGTTCATATTTAGTGGGTGCCCTGCATGTCCGAGATGATCTACGAAGTTGGATCTCCTCGGAAGAAACCGCTGGATTAGCTATAGGTGCAGGGTCAATGGGCGACGCAACAGGTGAACTCATGGTTTCCTGCGGTGAGGTGACAACAACAGAATTGTCAGGGGTGTCATGGGAAACCAAATCATCATCGATTGCAAGGTTCTGTGTCTGCATGGGAGGCTCCGCCACTGTGACTCTCAACTGATCCTGATGTCGCCGAATGGAGCCATGCTCTGTACTTATTTCAAAACAAGGTCCATGCTTTCTCGTTATTCTTCCGTGCAGCCATTTGGGTCCAGAGGGTGCATAGTGTCTGTAGAAAACGGCATCACCAATGCTGATGTGCCTCTCACGAACATGAGTATCAAATGCCTCTTTCTGTCTGCGTTGACCTTGCTTAACTGACGTTTGTACCAGCGGATGTATCAGGTCGAGTCTGGTTTTAAGTTGGCGACCCATCAATAGTTCTGCTGGGGAAATACCCGTGGTAGAGTGTGGTGTTGTGCGGTATTTGAACAAGAATCGAGCTACTTTATCGGCCCGAGTTCCTCCAGTCATCCTTTTTAACCCCTCTTTGAAAGTCTGGACTCCCCTTTCTGCTTGCCCGTTTGAAGCAGGGTGATATGGAGAGCTACGAAAGTGCTGGATGCCGTTTCTTTTTAAGAATTCTGCAAACTCCCCACTTGTGAAAGTTGGTCCATTGTCCGAACAAATGGAGTCTGGAACCCCATGGGTGGAGAAACATTTCCTTAGTTCTGACACAGTCTCACTTGTAGTAATGTTTTTCATTGGAATTACTTCCATCCATTTTGAATGTGCATCTATTATTATCAGGAACTGATGACCCAGGAAAGGACCCGCAAAGTCAATATGCAACCGACTCCAAGGTTTTTGTGGCCAAGGCCACTGATTTAATGGTGCTCTTGCAGGCATCTTTCTGGAACTTTGGCATTCAAAACAATCCAGAACCATATTTTCGATATCCCTGTCCATATTTGGCCACCATACCCAGGAACGACCAAGCGATTTCATCTTGGCCGTGCCTACATGCTCATCATGAAGTTCTTGTAGGACAGCTTTGCGAAGTTTCACAGGAACAACCACTCTGGTTCCCCACATAATGCAGCCATTTTCTACAGTGAGTTCTGATTTCCGACACGTAAATGGCTGGATTTCCTGACTGGTTTGGTTGGGCCATCCCATTAGAACAAAGTTATGTACAGTGCACTCTCCCGATAACGACATGGCTCGGGACCAGAGGTGCATGTCGTTATCGGGAACATGTCGTTATTCGGAGATTTTCAAGATGGCGGAAAAAGGGGTGTGGTTAGACCCTTAGAATGTAACGTACCAACCATAGTGGGTGATCAGTGATCGGACTTTCCAAACATGTAAAATACACGAAGTGTGTGTGTGTGTTGTGTGTGTTGTTTTGTTGGCATCTATTGTCAGTATCTTTCTTTTTTTAACAGCAGCTGTCGACATCTTGGGGTGCGTTATTGTTCTCGGGTGAATACAATCGATTCAGCGGTCAGCGATGTGATGACTGACTCATTTAATGCGCGTCACCCTTTTTGTTCCGACGACAATAGACACAGGTGTGTTTTCATTGGCCGATAACAAAGCGATCTCATTGGCCGATAACAAAGCGATCTCATTGGCTATGAGGTGCCTCTGGTAGGACATTTCATTGGTCGGAAAAGAAGTGTTTTTATTGGCTCAGAGAATGAAATGAAACTGACCGGAAACAATATTTTAGCTATTTTTATTTTTGTATCTAGCAAAGTCACAGCCGATTATGGCTAACTCAATGTCGTTATCCGGAGAGTGGTCTAAAAAGTATGTCGCTATTTAGAGAGTTTTATTACTAATAACATATAGTAAAAAAATCGGGACCGGGGGTCAATGTCGTTATCGGGAGAATGTCGTTATTCGGAGATGTCGTAATCGGGAGAGTGCACTGTATTTGGGAAAGTGTGGGGTCCCGCGCCGTTTGAAAAGCGATGTCGCTGCTAGTCACCGGCATGCTATCCAGCAAATTCAGGAGGTCTGTTATGTCTTGGGGTTTCGGGACATTTGACGGACATTCTGGAAGAGGCAATCGGCTGAGACCATCACTGTTGGCGTTTTGCTTGCCCGGCCTAAATTTCAGTTCATAATTGTAAGTAGCCAGCGTTAAAGCCCATCTCTGGATTCGTGAAGAAGCCATGTTTGGAATGGCCTTTCCTTCTCCGAACAGTCCGAGTAAAGGTTTATGATCTGTATAGATTGTAACATGCAAGCCATAAATGTACTTGTGGAATTTGCTCACAGCAAAAATCACCGCCAGGCCTTCTCGGTCTATTTGCGCATAGTTGCGTTCCGCATCGTTGAGGGTTCTTGATGCGTATGCAACAGGACGTTCGATATTGTCCTCTCCTTTACAAGCCAGAACTGCTCCTAATCCATAGGGTGAGGCATCACAGCTTATTACCAAAGGTTTCCTGGGGTCAAAATGTGTTAGTAGCCTGTCTGACATGAGCATTTGCTTAGACTTCTCAAAACTTATCTTTTTCTCATTTCTGCCATGACCATTTGACATCTTTTTGTAACAACTGGTACAATGGGGCCAGTTCACCAGAAATATTTGGAAGGAAAGATGAATAGAAATTAACAAGTCCTAAATATGAACGAAGCTGGTGGATATCCCTGGGTTCTGGGGCATCCTGGATTGCCCTGATTTTGTCTTTCATTGGCCGCACACCATCTTTGGTCAATTTCAACTCCAAAAATGCAACTTCATCCTGAAGGAATGCACATTTGGAATTCCTCAGTCGAATTCCCTTCTCCTGAAAACGTAACACCTTGGCCAAGTTAGAAAGGTGTTCAGCCTCATTCGATCCAGTGATGTAAACATCGTCAATGAAAACACAAACACCTTTGATGTCCTTTAGTAAGCTTTCAATGTTCCTCTGAAAAATCACTGGAGCTGAGGAAATCCCAAAACTAAGCCTATTGTATTCATACAACCCTCTGTGAGTGTTTATGGTACTTATCCTCTTGGAATCGTCATCTAGCTCAATTTGGTTGTATGCATTTCTTAAGTCCAAACGGGTGAACTTTTCTCCTCCCCTCAGTTTCAGCAATAGTTCATCTTTTGTTGGCAAGGGGTGAGTGTCCACTTTAGCCATCCTGTTTACAGTCACCTTGTAGTCTCTACAAATCCTAACCTGACCCGAAGTTTTGAGTACGGGTACTATTGGTGTTGCCCAATCCGAGAAGTCCACCTTCCTTATAACCCCTTCTCGCTCTAACCGCTGCAATTCTGTTTCAACACCTTCTCGTAATGAAAAAGGTACTTGACGAGCACGGAAGAATTTGGGGGTGGCATCGTCCTTTAACTGAATTTTTGCTTTCAAGTCTTTCACGTGTCCTAGTTCGTCCTTGAAAACATCGCTATATTCATCCAGGAGTTGATAAACATTCCTGACACTGCCCAGGAGAAAAATGTTGTTCCAATCTAATCTCATCTGCGTTAGCCAGTTTCGTCCGATAAGGTTGGGTCCCTGACCATCCACAATCAGGAGTGGAAATGTTCTGGTTTGGTTGTTATGGTCAACTGCAACTTCTACTTTGCCAAATATTTTGACACTCTCCCCTGTATATGTCTTTAATGAAATGTACGATTTCGAAAGAGCTCTATGTGGCCAAACCTTCTTGAAAGCTGACAAAGTCATTACTGACACAGATGCTCCTGTATCAACTTGGAAGGTCAGATCTCTGTTGTCTATTTTCAACTGAACCTTGATCGGAGACTTGTCTTTTTCTAAAGCATACAAGGTAAAATTCCTACCGCTGTCGGATTCATCACTTGAGTCAGCCAGGAATTTTACTGGTTCCTTCTTGGGGAACTCCTTCCCTTTTTGTCTCTTCCCTTTTGCAGACTGGCATTTAGCAGCTATGTGCCCCATCTTTGAGCAAGTATAACATGTGGAATCTTTAAATTTACACTTATCCTTATGGTGGAAGCCTCCACATCTGTAGCATTCATATCGAGGTTGCTGGGTCTTAGTCTTAGGTTGGTCTTTGGTAGTAGAATACGTATATTTCACTTCCTCCCTTGCGCCTAATTCGGAAGCCCCCTCCATGGCTGCCTCCATTGCCTGAGCAATTTCAAGGGCTTTTTTGAATGTCAATTCTTTCTCTGAAAGGAGTTTTTGCTGCATTCTACTGTCGTTAATTCCACAAACCAACCTATCTCTCAGCATTTCTTCCAATTTGTCGCCATACTCGCAGTACTCGCTGAGTTTTTTAAGTTCTGAAACAAATTCTCTGACAGATTCACCCTCCCTTCGAGCCCGAGAATTGAATTTGAACCTCTGAACTATTGTGGAGGGCCTCGGATTGTGGTGGTTTTTAACAATGTCAACGATGTTTTGGAAAGTGCAATCTCTTGGTTTTAGTGGTGCCGTGAGGTTACACATAAGTTTGTACGTCTTTGCTCCCACTGAGCTCAGCAAAACTGCCTTCTTTTTAAGCTCATTTTCAATGCCATTTGCGACGAAAAACTGTTCCAGTCTTTCAATGTACGCCTGCCATGTATCCGATGTTTCATCGAATTCGGATACATTTCCAATGATCGATGCCATGTCTGAATGTGTAGTCGATCTGACGACGTAGTCGAATAGATCTGGTGGTGCCTACAATTTGCCGACAATCACCGTAGGAAAAACCCCGAAAATCTCCGTTAGCGGTGACCCTCTCAACGTTGCGAGCTTGACCAGTAGCCTCCCAGCGCGAGGTGTGGCCTTCTGGAGCGTGGCAGTTCAAGGGCCCAAAACGTGATTGCGTAACACAGCAGGCCATTCTTCTAGCGTTGCTAGGCCACGTCTGCAAAGGCCACCTGTTCCACAACGCCACCGGTCCTAACTTGTCAACGAACCCGAGAGGCGATCAAAAGAGTAGATCTAGGAACCGCACGAAGATCAAGTTTCATTTAAGTACAAAATTGCGTTCCAATTTACCTCGTCGCCAATCTGTAATGTCTTGCGTTATTCCAACAACCATAAAACAATTAACAGAGCCAAGATCCACCTGTTAACAACATGACACTTTATTGTCAACTGACTGTTCTTACCCAACGATTACCGATCCAAAATAAGTAATCAATTTGATTACTTACGGACATTACAATTGTACGATACTACATGCACAATGAATCTGCATTAATGAAGTGAGTAACTTTTAAAACTTACAATCTGGTCTAGATTTTTGCAGGCCTATTATCAAGAGAACTACTAGTACTAGACTACAAAAAGTACAATAGTAGTAAAATATATAGATCTAGATCTAGATCTAGTCTCTTCACCTCACTCCATTGAATATGGAAGAAAAATCATTCATTTTCTTCAGCTTGAGCTTGGGTGACTTCACATCATCCATAATATTCTAGTTCAGGTGAATTCTGTGTGACAAGCCATATTTCAGATTATATCCACCCAGATAATTGACTTACTCTTGTGACCAGACTAAGTAAATCTCTACATCTAGATCTAGTTTATATCACCACAGTTATAATTTGAACTGTATTGTAAGTACAGTACCGTTAAATGGGGTGACTTTGCCTCAAAATTTACTTTTCACAAAAATATCTACTTTCATACATGGCTGAACATGCCAGTAGTGCAATTAAACACTGAGTAGGGTTCTAAAGACTTTATTTAAGACCCAATTTTACCATAAACAGACAATACTTTTATTTTGTAAACATTTTATTAGCCGAAATGATCGATTGCCAAAATGGGGTTACTTTGCCCTCAGACCGAATTTTAAAAAAGATCCCATAAAAAGCACATTTTCAAACAGCAAAAGACATTCAATAACATTTAAATACATAGGCACATAGATTGAAAAGGTATTCAATTACAAGCAAAGCAACAGAAAAATGAATACCCTAAATAATTCATAGCAACACGTTGACGTCAAAATTTGAGACAAAAAAAAAAATCATAGTAGGCCTATGGTACGGTACAGTCAAGATTTTCGCCGTACCGGTAACATGAAAGTTTCTTTGTTCATTAAAATCAGATTAAGTAGAAAAAGAACAGAAATTTAACATTCAATACATGACTTTTTGGACTTCTTGGATGGGGGGACCCATTCCTCATCTTCAGACGAATATAGAGACTGCCAGCTGTCGGCGTCCGAAGCTTTCTCGGCATCTCTGTCTGAGTCTTGGTGGCACTGCTGTGTTAATGGCCGTGTGACTACAGTTGGTGAAGCTACTGCTGCTGATTTAGCTGAGGATGGGCCTGGTTTAGGTCGTGATGCAGCTTTGTTGGATCTGGAAGGGCCTGGTGTCGGAACTGTTGGTGGTTGTCTTAGGTCGTCCGCGGTGACTGATTTACCGGGAGGGATTGACATTTTTTGTCTTCTCTGAGTTGCCTGTTGTTTGTTTGCATTTGGTGAATATTTAAATTGCTGCAAATATTCCAGCACAGCCTCAGAGACGACGCCTGGGTTGCAGTTTTCAGTGCTGCCGGTCTGCATTGGCTGCGACGGCGGCAGTTTTTTCAACACACTCTGTGGGTTGAAAGGCACTAAGCCGCAGGCTCTGAACCCAGAGATGAGGTTTGTTGCAGATCGCATCCCCATTGCCTCGATGAGCTTGTTCAGCATGGCCGGGAACCTCGCATTGTCCAGCGAGCTAGAAGATGGATTTTTCTGCCTGTAGTCCTCTAAGAGCCTTCTCCACTCCTTCTTCAGAGGAGCGAAAAAACTCACATCCAGTGGCTGACACTTGTCAGTGGAATTTGGAGGGAGCAAGACAAAGGCAATGTCCAGCTCTTCACATTTGTCAATCACAGATGAGCTTAAATGAGAGCTTAAGTTGTCCCCAATGATCACTTTGTGGCCTTCTTTCCGCCTAGCCCACGGTACAACAATCTTCATGAACCACTCATTGAAATTGTCAGTGTCCATCCACCCACTTTTGCTTCGACCAAAGTGTGTCCCCTTGGGCCCCCCATAACACCATGTGGTCCAGAGGCTCTCTGCTTTGTAAATCACATATGGTGGGAGGAGCTCACCAGCCGCAGTCCCACAAAACATGACGGAAATGTTCCCCTTCGAAAAGTTTATCACTCTCTCTGGGTATTTCACCCCCCGCCTAAACACACATTTTTTCACCCCAGGCTGATCAGCCAAGTTTGTTTCGTCATAGTTTAGTATGTTGCCAGCAGGTACACCTTCAAGGGGCCCTTTGAGATTTTGGAAATAGTCCTCCATCGCCTTTGGACCAACCTCTGCCCGTGTTCTTTTGATATTTTGGCAGTTCCGTGTGCACAGTTCACCTTTGTGCCGATTCAGAAATGAAATGGCCCAATCTCTTCCCGGAATGTTGTTGGAAAATTTGGGCACGTAGATTCCGAGCTTGTCTAGTAACCCCTTTGTCAGATACTGGATGTCTTCTCTAGTCAGGGGCATCCCATAATCTGCGCACAGTAATACGTAGTGCAACAGACTCTGCTGTTTCTGCCGACAATGCAGTTTGACCACCCACATTCTTTGAGTGGCACTTCTTCACTTTGTTTCGGAGTGTTCTGATAGGTATGTTGTAGAGCTGGGACACATCTTTCAGTGGAATCACTCTACACTCTTCTACTGCTTTCAGAAGTGTTTCTTCGGTGTAGTCTTTGTAACGCCGCCTTCCGGGTTGTCTTTTGTACGAGCGTGGCATAGTCAAAAAGTGATGTGCTGTGAAAACAAAAAAGATTACAAAATGTTTAATGTTCCTTTATCAGTTACCAGTAGGCCTACTTAAATTTTAATATCCCATCACAACCAACACAAGTCATAGATCTAGCACCTCTCACCAGCTATAAATAATTGCATGCATCAATATTAAGGAATTGGGACGATAAAAAGAGAGAAAACCACAATTTATGATGACGATGAACGGGATCTTACCTCCTAAATCTAATCTGATACTTTTATTAGATCTGGATCTTGGATGAAAATAGACCATTGTCATAATGTCAATATCAAGTACCTACAAAGAGTTAAATGAAGCCAATTAAACATCATATCAACCTTTCAGTTGATCAGAATGGTGGGGTGACTTTGCCCTCTGAGATTCTTTGAATTACTCTGTGGGGTGACTTTGCCCCAAGCTCTGCCAGCCAGACAAGGCACTCAACCTGTCTCAAAGTAAGCTTATCTACATGTTTAACTGTTATGCCATTAACACACTTAAATTCAAGTACCTCATAAAAATAATAATACATAATGCAAACTAAAGTTCTACTCACCAGAAATCAATGAAAATATCGTTGTTGGAGAGAAATGCTGCTTCTGATGTGAATGGTTGCTTGGGAAAGACAGGAAACTTGCAGAGAACACTCAAACTTCCTTTCTTTAAATAAGAGTTCCAGTCAGGGGAAACAACAAATAAAAAGTAGTGACTTTTTCATTTCACCTTTTACTATTATAATTTGGCAAAGTCACCCCATGAGGTAAAGTCACCCCATTTCACGGTATAGGGTGGCTTCTGTATCAGCAAATGCAGGCTATGTACATGTACATGTATTTCTTATATTCTGATCTGGGAATGATCGGATGAAAATCAAAGCTGTGGGGCTTAAAAATGGCTTAATAACTTAATAATGATTTTAATTTTTATAATCAGTGTTAGAATGCGATTGACTGAGAAAAAAAAGTTATGGATAATCTTTTTTCACTTTCTGCATGTAAAGATAATCTTTTTTTTTTTTTTCTTCCAGTTCCAGAGAGGAGTGAACTTTGACACTGTCAGGAGTGGGTAGCTATGTTTGCTGCTGCTAACATCCTAATTCCTATAACATCCCAATTATCCAAGGATGACCACCCTGCTGTTAGGGAATTTGTGCAGAAGGGAGTGGTTAATGGTGGCTCATTGTTTTGTAAAGCACGTAGGGAGTGGGCGCTATATAATAAAAAATAATAAAATTACATGTATGTATTTTTGTTCATTCATGAACGCAATTTTTTGTGCAATTTTTACTGTTTTTTGCATGCAATTTTTGCCATTTAGAATGCATTTTTTTAAAATTTCAAAATGCAATTTTCCGCGGGGCCAGTTTAATGTATTTCAGACTGTGTTGGTGAGTAGCCTGAAAGTGCCATGTGACCATTGATACTTGTATCATGTGATGTTCATTGTTTCTCACTTTCACAAGTTACACTGTAGAACTCAATGCACTTGCGACTGTTTGACCACTTAGTATCATTTATATGAATGTGATGTATCATTCATCTGGAGATCAAATTTGTGGATATACAGCTGTATTAGGTCTACTGTATTGTCCTTATTCACCAGTAGCTTCTGTAAATCAAATAGCCTCTTAGTCTTAATAACCTGAACTCCTGTCATATTAAAATAAGTGCTGGAGTCATTCTTTATACATGTAATTATAATATAAAGGGGTATGTAGAGTCACATCAGCATTAATCATTTAATGATTATGAATGTCAGTTGTCTTTTGATGATGGTAGTATATTCTTTGATTGCATGACCGGGTCATTCCACAAATGAATGATAAAATTAGTCTTTGTGTTATAATGGTAATGGTACATGAATTTCTATGGGTGTTCTCAAAATACCCAAGGTGGCGGGGAATGTTACCGAAGTTAAAATTATGCGGACACCATGATTGACTGATTTTTGAATTTTAAGAAATTTTTGCTTTTGGCCAGCAATAAGTGTCGATTTTTATTTGTGTGACTGAGAATTTTAAATTTTCTTTAAGATACAAAATTAGATTTCTTTAGAAATCACAAAGAAAATAATGCTTGGGATGTCAGTTTGTTACTGTTAGTTCATTGCCTTCTCAGGTTGATGTTACACATTTTAATTCGATGGGATTGGGACTGATTTTTCCCAAATTCCCAACTTGCAGTGTATCAATCATAGGATGAAATTTTTAATGACTTAATGTCACAGATTTTGTGCATGTTGATCGTTATTGCCAATGTTCGTATACATGTACACTGATAAAAATATATTTGTGCATGCCCTTGATACTTCACAATGGTGTTCAGTGATTAAATATGCACGTGTGTACATTATGTATTTCAGGTTAACTGAAGTTTTGTCATTGGATTTAAGGTTTCAGTGGGATAAAAATACAAATTGTACAGGCTTTGGTGTTTTGTTTTTGATCGTCACGGTCATTCCACAATTGCCAAAGTCATGTTTTCTTTGAAAATCAAAGAAAACTGCTCATATTGAATATAATGGTAGCTGTTGCTAGGGGAGCTGAGTATTTTGCACTGGAAAGCTATAGTTGAACACAACTCAGTATTTCCTCTATTTAGACTACACTCCCCGAACAACTGTCTAACAGTGTGAAGTGACTGTCTGATTAATGTGAGCATTTCATTTCAAAACACCAAAAACATGATTTGGGCAATTGTGGAATGACCATGACCATGACCATATATAATGTACACAAGTGTAAACAAAAATTCTCCGTGATCGTCCCTCCTTTTATTTTAATGGGAAAAAATGGTGCATGGTAATGCATGTTTGGAGTATGGGCAGCTACATATTTTGAGGCTAATTTTGTGGGACAGTTATTAAAGTAATATGGGAATTGTCTGCAATGTCTTCGTGTGCAATTTGATGTCATTGTCTTTTCCAACATTTTTGCAGCACATCACTACAAATAGAGGCAGCTGTTTTCAAGTGGGTGAAGAAAGAAAGCATTAATGGGAATTGTGTTTGTTAAACTTACACTTTCACATTATGAAAGTATAGAGTTACACAAAATTTTGATTTCATTCACGTCTCTACTTTTGTCTATTAATTCCTATGCATTAGAACATGATAGTACGCCCATGTTCTTCATTTTTGATTTTCTCTACTTCCTACATTATCTTTGAAACTCAAAGAACTGAAATGGGTTCACTTTCTTGACAAGATTCAAAGCCACCATCAAATAGGGCTTCAAAACATGTCCCTATAATGCACTGCCAAAGCCAAGCGTAGTGTTAGTCATGATGATGGCAGTCTTGTGTCCGCTGGGCATCATCTGCAATTACATGTACAGTATTTACATTTCAAATAGGTCATTTGACCTTTCAAATTAACAGAAATGCAATCTCCAAGGACAACAGATTTACTTCAAAATTCTCCTTTCATTACCGAGAAAAAGTTCACAATTTAAACTTCCATGTGTTCCTGGACCTGAGCTACATATAGAGCACAGAACAAATATAAGTGCATGCATGTAAAACATACTTTACATTTCCATTTGAGTTGTATAGCACAGCAAAAATGTGCATGAATGTAAATCATACACTTTACATTTCCGTTGGAGAATTGACAACAATGCCCACTGAACATGTCGGTTTCCACCTTATAATGCTGGTATAAATTTACATAAAATATTCAATTTTGTAACAAAAAAAAAACCCATGAAAACAAGGTCAACAATACTAGACTCTCAACAAAATCACGATGTTCATGATAATTGTTTTATTTTGTGAAAAAGATATGCAATGAGAAAATGAAAACTAAGGTGCTCGTTATAGGAAAAAGGCTATTAAAATCTTCCCAAATCTTTACTTTTTGGTTAGCATATTTTATTGTTAGTTGCAAAGAAAGTAACAGTTAAAGGAAAAAAAAAATGTGAACCATTTGCAAAATCTTTTCAATCATTCTATGGTAATGATTATCACAATGATTATTAAGCTTTAAAATAATTATTGCCACTTAATTCTGAAAACTGAAAATACATGTAAATATTTTAGAAGAACAAGAAATCACCACTCACTGGCAGAGGAGTAAAGCTGACAGTAGAAAAACAACATCAAGCTATGACAATGAAAACATGAATGACATCGAACATAATTTATGACTTGATCAATTTAATTTATTCAGGAGTGTTTCAGGATGACTCAGAATGGACCCCCCCCCCCCCCCCCCATTTTCTTACATATTTTTTTCCCCAGCTAAATGTACACTAATCAAATGTAAATTTAGTTCCTGATGGGCTCAAATTACATATAGGTCATGATACACAGGAGAAACTGATAATCCTGAACAATTATTAATCACAGAATCAAAATCAAGCATGATTTTCCCTTCCTTTTTTCTTATAATCAGATCAAACTATTCTGTTCTGGCATACTGACAAGCAAAAAAAAAAAAACAACAAAAAGTTATTTTGGAAATGTTTATAATATTGCACAGCTGCCCTTTTCCTTGAAAGGGTTCTCGCTAGGCTTGCTGAATCCTCTGATAAGATAGTCTTCATCAATATGAGCATCGCAGTATTTTTGTAGGTCATCAATGCACTGAGACACACGGAACCGGGTGATCTGGGCCTCACAACGGAGCTGTTCAATCAGACGGCGCTGCTGTTGAAGGCCTTCTTGGAATTTATTCATGGTGATGCTGCAAAGTGCAAGAGATGGGGACAGTGCCAAATGTGTTAATAATGTATATACATGTATTCAAAAACCACACATCAATGTATGGAAATTAAGTAGAACTCATTCTTAAAATATTATTTCTGTCACACAATACTTGTTGCTGAGCCTTGTTTACTTCACTGAAATATTTAATCAGTTTGGATGCTGCAGTAATTCCAAAGTCCTTGATCACTAATATGTTATAACATTTATTATTTCTGCAGGAGTACATGAAAATGGGCAGTGAGGTGACTTGCTTAAATGCATTAATTTCATGCAGGTAATAAAAACACTAGTCATTCCTTCAAAACAAGGTAAAATATCTCAATTGGAAATAAGCCTAATGGCATGCTCCAGTGCCAAACATTAAGGCCCTTTTTTTGTTTAATATAATCCAGGACAAAACAAGACTTTAAACCCTATAGAAATGAAGGGTTACCCTCTTTATACAAATAAATCTGAAATTCATTTGGTTCTTCACACATGACAATAATCAAGTAACATGCAACCCACATGGCAGCCTTGAAATGTTTTTAAACAGGGTGAAAATACCAGAATCTTATTTTATCCTATACCAACAAGGGGTTCAATATTATTTTTTTTGCAAGGAGCATGCTGATTTGTCTCCATCATATTCACATTGTATTCATTTTTAAAATCCTGAAAAATGTAGACATGCTGTTTCTTCTAACCTAAATACAGGTAGCCTATAATTTGCCCACTAGTGAGTCATCCCCAAAGTAATAACTTCATGAGAATGCACAGAAGTAATATTTCTGATAAACCATGACATCAGTGACATATTTCCAAGCCCATTCCCTATACACAATCCTTCAACTGTGAAAGTTAAAACTTAAATGCAACAGAAATCTGGTTGACAAGAGAAAATAACAGTTACCAGTATCAAATATTTCTAGCTGAAAAAGAGAAGGTTTTACTTTTCTACAAGATTTAGAACTGACTGACTTAAATCAGTGAGCCACACAAACAATGAACAAAACAGTTGTCATCAAAGTTGTGCTAATCTCTGGACCACTGAAAATCCATTGCTGCACCCAAAGCACTGGGAAATGGGACATACAGCAGTGAATACAACCTGCAATTTTCTCACTCAGAAGGCTGATTGCCTTGGCAGCAGATCTAACATGAAAACTGCTGTGACACAGATCAAGTGAGTCTGATCTGGGGGCACTGACAATGTCACATGATTCACAGCCTTGAACATGAAGAGAGCACAACTACAAAATGCAAATGTTGATTAATTTCGCACAGTTGAAGAATGCAGAACATTGACATGACACTGTTTCTGGACAGTCTAAAGTGCTACAATAGAAATATCAATCATTCACACTAATTATCATTGACAACCAAAAAGACTCAAACTGCAACATAATAAATATGCTTACCTTCTACGTTCTTTCCGCTAAATTGAATCTTTATGAAAGATAGAAAAAGATGTGCAAATGGTTAAACTGACAATAATTCACTCATGTGTATAAAATCTTTCCTGAGTAAACTGAAAATTTTATGCTACATCCAATGGCCTTTGGAACTTCGAAGCCAACAAAATCAAAACTTTCAATAGTAAATTCATAAAATGTCCTTTGGGGAGTCGACTATCATTTCTAATGATTACTCTGAATAACCTGGCAGATCCAGTAAATTATTCACCTGTGAATTACTACTTTCTTATTCACTTTATCATTATTTGCACAAAAAAAAATAAATAAACAAAGCTGTTTACTGATACTTCTGAAATCAGCCTGCACATAACCTTCTCATAAACGGTGATGCTTCATACCAATAGCTGTTTTAAAACTTAAAGAGAGAAAAAGTATACCTACCATGTACTTGGTCATTTCACATTATAATCCATTTTGGTAAATATAACAATCATAGTCACTCACTGAATCTAAATGATTTTTCAACACTCACACAATACATTCACATGAAATACGTACATGATATGCACCTTTTGTGAAAACATTCATGAAGTCAAATGCCCCACCCAACCAAGGAGAATACAAGCCACAAGATCTGGTGTGTGGAACTCCCTGATCAATATTTCCTACCTAGCAAAGATAATTACCGCTGCCATGGAAACATCAATGTTTTTCCTGATAATGTGAGTGCCAGCACACCAGTGCCACTACATCTCAAAATCAATGTTATTATTGCATGACATCTCTTTTCTGCTGTACCACATACAACAGAGCCTTGGAATGACACAACAGACTTCCTTGTTTTATCACCAATAAATAAATTGTTTTACATCTTTCCCAAATTACTCTGTTTTTAAATTGTTATTAAACCAAATTTTCACCTTGCCTTTACCGAATTTTCAATTTTTGAGAAAAAGAATCGCACCAATGTCCAAACAGGAACTTTCTTACTTTTCCTTTTTAAATGGTTCAATGGCATGTATGTGTCCTCAGTCATTCCAGTTTGTGTGAACTGAAGTAGAGTGTGGAATGTTGCACATCTGCTCAATATTTTAAAGGCCCATGTTCGACTGCTCCAGACTCTTCATCTAATCTTATGCAAATTGCAAAACCCACCAGTTACCACTGGTAATAATCAGATTCAAAAATGTCTAGCAATGAGAAAAAACATTTAAAAAGACAAATAATATTCAGCGCTCTATTTATCTTCCACACCCATGTTGTGTCCTTTGCAGATAATTATGATGAACAAAAATGAAAAATCATATTTGACTTTGAGCCAAAAATAATTGAAAATGAAGTTTCCTCTAAATCCCAGCTTGAAGTTCCCCAATTTTAATACAGTGCGGGATTCACTGCAGTTTTTCTTTGCATGCTTACGGAAATAATTTTTTTTGCTTTAGTGAACCCAAGCAAAAATAAAATATTGGCTGCACTCTGACATGCGGGCATGATATTTCAATATACGTATTATAAATCAATTAAGCTGAGGAAATGTGTTTGTAGACTCACCACCCTTTCCAGAGACTATATATTTACAGCTGTCTTTTATGGATGGCCACATATTAACACCCAGTGACACAGACTTACAACAATTGCAAGCAAAACATCTTCACAAATGAAGGAATCAACATGCAAGTTTAATGATAGACTTTGAATAAAATAAACAGCTGGTTGAATTAAATAGCTTTACATATTGTATATCATTGCATGGTGGTATAGCTGTAATAGACCTAGCCATATACAGTTCTAAATAAGTAGAAATACAAGTATCTGGGAACACTCCTGGTCAGATAATACAGATCAGATTTTTTTTTTTAAATGTTCATGCTATAATTCCCCAACAACCCACCCACATATTTATACTTGTCCTTACAATTTAAACAATCTACTGTATTTCAGGCATCTGCAAATATAGAAATTCAAACAAGTGCTGAATCCAAACATAGTATCAAAGGTTATAAACCATATATAGCGCTGTTTACATTTCTGGGGGCGGGGGTGTGTGTTTTATCAGAGTGATTGTAACCGATCTGTGAATGAGATCTGTTCCTGAGATTTATGACAAGATACACTATACAAGGAAGAATATGTTTTATCTCTTTTGAAATGAACATTATTTGATTGTCCTTCAGTGAGTCCACCACTGAAAAAGCTTTAGTAGTTTAAGGTTCATACATTTCCGACTCCATCTCTTACAGGCAGAATATAAAAATAAAAAAATGACATACTTGTACTGGTGTGCTGGTAAAATTATTTTTTCATTTCCAGTAGCATTAATAATTTAGCACAGAATAACCTGAAACCTGAACCTACTCTCTAATATCAAATAGTAACAATCATAAAAACAAAAGACTATAAAATTTCTGGAATTTTGAAGGAGTCTCATCATTATACATGTATTATCTATAAACTGCGCTATGTCCTCACTAGTCAGTAGTGCTTTTTTTCCATGTGAAAACTTTGATACTATGTGTGAAATCCAACTGGCCAAGATGTTACAATGCACTTTAGCTAATGTGCAAGAAACAATTAGATATGCTACTAATAACTATACGTACGATCCTACATGGTTTTCTCTTAAAACGTGAGAAAACAACAGCAAGCCAAAATAAAATTTAAAAAAAACACCTACTGATCACAGAAAGATATAATGATAAAATCTCTTGAGAAAACTCAAGCGAACATAAGACACAGCTGACAACTAAACTGGGTAATTACTGAAGAAATCACTAAAATAGGTTGTTACTGAAGAACTAAGGAATTTCAGGTGAAAGAACTATGTTCATGATTGGAGGATACATTTGGTACCCTACAACCATATGATTCCATGAGTGTATTTAATGAGCATAGGAAAATTTTATCACACAACACTGTTTAGTGTTACAATGCTCTACAGGCTGCTATCTACATAATGATATGATTACATGTAAAATGATTCACAAAGGGTTTACCTACAGATGGATAGTTTCATAAAATGCTGCAAACTTCAACTCTACAGTTTATCAAAGTACTTTTCTTTTTGTATCAACCATAAAAAAAAATAAAAATAAAGGATTTTACTATAACACGCATTTACATAGGTTATTGTGGTAAGCATCAGTTTGTCAAACATAACTGACAAAGAGTTACACAATAGAATATGAAATTTGTACATCATAAAAATCAGTCTGATCTCATTTCTCTGCATACAGGAGGGCTTCAGAGACACAAACAATGAAACTGTAGGCACAATGTCTCATTAGAGACGCATGTACATTTTAGTAACATGAGTGTGAAAACTTTTGTTTGAGCAATAAATTAACAGCCATCCACACATATTCATCATGTACTATGGTCTCTGCCAAAATGCCTTCCAGCTTACACATTGTATCAGTAAATAGGACCCCTCCTATCTCAATGCTATGTTAAGATGAGAAATTTCTTCCCTAATTGAACTCCTTTTTACCTCAGGGTTGAATGTATATCTCTGACATGACTGAAAAGACCTAAATCTGCAGCAATAGGCCAACCCCTTTGATGTTAATCTTAGGAATATTTTGAATGTTTTTTCTGGAGATGCAACCAACAATGAACATTCACTTCCACCTTAACACATAACAAAGTAGAGATGGCCTATGTCTTGAGACTGGGTCAGGGATGATGCTTTGTGGGTAGCCATGACAGTGAATGTACACTGGTTGCTCATATATATGTACAATATACTGCAGTGATTTACCTTGCTGAGCTGTACTGAAAGAGCGGGACTAACAAATTCCACTACTGTAGCACAAGCTAATGGCATTATGACTGAGACCCCTCTTCCATTAAAATTTTAATCACAAAGTAACAAGTGACATAATATTTCAAACTATGCTTTTAGTCTGGAGAAAAAAAACACACACTGATATGGCAGAGAGCTGCAAAAGTCTATTTTCACACTGAAACCTGTGACTACAGCTAAGATTTTATATTCAAATTCATAGTTACTGTCTTCTGAGCCATGTTGTATTGGCTCACTTCACATCCTACTTTATTTGTATTGGCCTGTTTTTGTAATCACAACAGATTTACAGAAGAAAATAATAGTAGTGACAACAGATTATATGAGTCACACACAAGGAACAACGAAGACACATGTAATCGATCAATAAGGCACTGTTTACAAGGAATTGACAACAGAAGGCACCCATAGAACCCATACAGAACATACATGTCTTAAAAAGCCACATGCTCATTACGAAGAAGAATTTAAAATACAACAAGCTTGCCTTTAAAAAAAGTGGACACTTCAATCAAAGTTTCACCATAAATGAAATTATTTATGGCTTACTTGCTCAGGGCTACATAGCCAAATCGAAGTCTATAAGGTGGAACAAATAAGGAGGATCAAACCCATGCAATTTCAGTGTTTGGTTATTTGTAAAGAAAATGAAAATGCAAAGAAGTGAAATGCAAAGTAACTAACTAAAAGACCTGTATGAATCAAGATAAAAAAGGCGTAGACACGCCTCGTTTCTATGATCACTTGTAAAGCAGAACAAATTCCCTGGTGTGGCAACAAAAAAAACAATCACGTTTGTTCACTACACAGATTTGAAAGTTGTGTTTACAGATAATAAATAAATTCTCAAAACTTTTCACATGCAAATTTTAAATACCATCAAATCCAGCCTCCAAAACAGTTTCTCATCACATTTAAAAAACTGGGTTTGTGTTTTGTTTGTACAGCTATGTATTTGTGTAGTTTGTTCTGCTTTTCCGATCATTTAGGTCTAGAGTCCTTTTCTTGTGATGCCCCGCAACAAAGAGGACAAACAAAAAAAATTCAAAAAAAAAAAAAAAAAAAAAAAAGAGCTTTAAAAAAGTTTGGTCCACTTTCTTTAAAGTAACTACAGTTTGTTTAATTACAACACTGGCAGAATTAAGTTGAAACAGAAAAGAAATAACAAAAATGGAAAGGGCTATGAGCATCTAGGCCGGAGCCTGTGTTTTAACAAAAGATGATTTGATTCATGTTTACTTAAGACTGCCATTAGAAAGTTCCACAAGCCCAATGTGGTGGTTTTAAAATAGATACAAATTTTAGCTACCATAAAAATTTCACTCAAAGAAAATGAGATGTAAAAACTTTCCACACACAGGCACTGTGAAATTTTGAGAATAAAAATACAGGACTTCCTTTTTATTTCGATTTCTTTCACCACACTGTGCTGGTGACAGTCAGCTACGTTAAACACTGAGCTCAAGGTCTATAAAGTCAGGTTTTGAGATGATTGCCCAGACTGTGCCCCATGTGTAAAATGACATATAAATGAAAATGATATCTCAAACTACATGTATAATGGAATTTCTATGCTAAATAAAGGAAAGTGTTAAGACCACTTGCCCTGTGAAAATAAAACCGACCAGTTCTGTGCTTTTCAAAGAATTTCATGCAAATTTCTCATTATATCTCTGTAAGTAACTAAAGTAAGCCCCATCCTAATAAACTGCACTCTGGTCAGGAACCGCTGGTGCATTGTTAGTGTTACTGACTTTCCTTTCAACAAAATTTTATACCAGAGCAGGGGTGTCATGCATTATGCATTAATATTAATATAACTGACTCGGAATCCAAGGGCAAAGTAGCCTCGAAACTGAAGTTATTTTTCAAAAGATCTTGCAACGGTGAGTTTCTTTAGAAACAAAACTGATTACTCTTAACGGAGAAGATGAGTAAACTTGACAACTTCTATTACATTAAAAAAAAAAAAGTCATGACCTGACTGCACCACACTAAATGTCTGAGCTTTAATATTAACACACAAAACGAGAAAAAAAATACTGGCAAAAAAAAAAAAAAAGTACAAACAAAAATGGTGATTTACAAAATAGTACACATTTTCTTTGGCTTAAATGGATTCAATTTGTCTGGAAATATCAGTCTGTCGTTTTTCATATTATTGTTAACAAAAGCCACAAAATCCTTAAGTGTCTCAGATGTTTTGAGCCTTTTCATGGAGGCTTGTGTTTGTAGGCTTTGGAGCTCCATTTTGGTTTTTCGAAGGGCCTCAGCCTCACGCGCATTTGTGTAGGCTGGCATGCTGGGATAGACAAGACAAGTGTGAGCTACTATGTGAAAAAAAAAAAAGACTTTTCAGAAGAAAACGTAAAGAGCACAAAATACAGGAATCTGAATCTAATAACTTCTAGAGGCATGTGAAGTGCAACTGAGCAGATTTTAAGAAAAAAAAAAAAGAAAGGACCAAGAAGTTCACAATACAGAAATGGAGGAATGGAAACATCGAAATGATTCAAAACGAAGGGAAAAAATGCACATATTTTGAGAACAAGTGCAGTAGTTAGTTGCAACTGTGAATTAATATCAGAATCATCCCCACCCCCTTTTTTTAAAAACTCAATCACCTATTCTCAAAAAATGTCCGATTCAGTGAGTAAGGTAAGTTCAAATGTAGGACTGTAAGTGATGATAGCCAATACAGGCAGATTTAAGAAAACAGTTGTTTTAGTACAACAATGCAAGTGACGTTAAAAATCCAGGGACACATGACAGAATGATTTTAGAATTACAGTACTTATAAAAAACTATCTAATCTGTAGATGAGCTGAAGACAAACCCTTACACTGGTTCATGCAGTGTTAAACTTTTATGAATTGTAAACTTTGCATTATATATAAAAAAGCGTTTTGCTGTCAGACAGCATGTGCATGAATGCTGTCATTCAAACACCTGTGTCTAAAAATGTTTTCAAAATAATATAAACCATCCCGGTTTTCTTTTCATTTTTTAAATCACACTGTCACAAGACTTAAGACAGAAAATAACCAAACACTTAAGGCACAAACTTAAACAATCATGCATTGACTACTAATGCTGAATCTAAAAAGCATACATACATTTTTATGAACAACTTTGAAAATCAAGACTAAATCAGTTTTGAAGTGTCCACTTGATTTAAAGTGCTGACTTGCAGGTTGATTAATTAAATAACCTAATGTGAATTATCAAAATCACAACAATACCAGTTCCCTCACCTGGATCCGTCTCACAGTGATCTCTGGCCTGCAAAAAATGACAATAAAAAAAACCCACATCAATGCATACTGACAAATAATATAATTGCAGGAAAGTAGAAATCTATTCAGTTTTAATCCATTTATTTCCTTTCTTTACTAGACTAGATGCCATGCAGCAATGCTCAAATTTTGGCAGATTGCAGCATTTTTATTTTGAAAAATATACAATATTTGATGTTCACTTGCAATAGTTCACAATCATCCTCCAAATAATAAATCTTACTATCATTGATAGTATCAACCTATCAAAGAGCTTGCTTTCTATTGCACTGGATATTTCAATAATTTTCCATATAATATGACTAAGTTTATTTCTAAATTTTGAACTAGGTTGGTCCACGCAATTTTTGTCTTCCTACAAACAGAAACAGATTGAATGACATTTCAATTAACACACTCACTGTGGCAGATTGGGAAAAGAAGTCCTGGCACTGACAGAATTTGTGTCAGTTCATCCATTCAATTTCTTGTTAATTACCTTACTACAACAAAACACGATATATCAGGAGAAAGGAAAGGAAAAAGTAAACTGTGAGAAACTCAGAAAGAGTATACTTTTGAAAAAAAAACTGACATCACTGATTTCTAAAAACTCTTATGCCAGACTCTGAATAATGAAGAGAGATCACTGAAATTATGAATGAGCATGTCTATGTAGTATGTGTATAATGCATGTACTTATTTCAAAGACACATCATGTAATGTCTGTATGCCTGGGTGTGTGTGTGTGTCAGTATCTGGCTGTCTGTACCTATCCCTATATTACATTAACGAGATTTTTGAGACAGCCATGAGTAGGGAAGAAACATAGACCACGTGGTGTCAACTCATTGCTTCTGCAAAAAGGTTTGCCTCCAGAGGTGTTATGAATAGGCAATGCCGGCAAAATAAAACTTGTAGAATCCAGTCTACAAAAAAATTCCCTGAAATTTTTCCAGCAAGCACCCGTCACAGGAGAATGTAAAAGATGACTCAAAAATACTGTCATGGCACGTCAATAATATCATCATGTATGAATGGCATAGGGTGCCATCTTGATCCCACGTCACTTCTCGCTTGTCTCTTAAGACCACACTATTTTAGATCTGGATGGGGGGGGGGGGGGGGGGGGGGTGAAAAGTGTTGTGAGTAGGTCTGGGGGTGGCTGTAATGGAGGGAGCATTACTTGACCGTTGGCACAGCAAAGTGCAGCAAGAACCACGAATGTTATGGATGGACTCGGAAGCACGGTTTCAAATTTGGGGAACCGGACGTTGAGATCGCACGGTGGACCGCAAATTCAGTGACGTCATGCCACATAAAAACTCACGCCCGGATGGTATTTATTTGGAACAAATGCAAATTTGCGTAGTTCAAAAAAATCCTTACGGAGAGTGTTCAGCAATGAGTGTAGCAAGGAATCAACTTCAGACCAAAAGAAATTTGTATGCAAAATTTGAGCTCGATTGGTGCACAGATAGCCGAGCTACAGCTTTTACAAAAAAGGCGAGTTTTTTTTTTATAATAGATATTCCAATTAATACAGCTGAAAATCTTTAACCAACTGAGCACAATTCATCATTGAAAAGAAAATTGTATAATAAGCTAAATGTGATCTTGTTTTATTTCTAGGTCTAAGCTACATTTTTAAAAACGTGCTTCTGACATTGCATCATGCTCACGTCTCTTTATGCCTGGCTCTAGATTTAGTGTAGACCTAGGTCTAGAGTCTAATTCTATACTTTTATTTGAACAATGAAGTGAAAATTAGAGACTATTAATATCATTAACACTGTCTTAATTTCATCTCACAGGCTTCACCTGTAATAAATCCAACAGAAAATGACTCATGAGGCACAAAAACCGTCACACTTGACACTTGATAGATATTGTTTCATCATGTTATCTCTCTTTGCGGGTGCTGGATCTAATCTATCATCAAAGTTTTACCTAAACGCAAAGGAAAGAGCCGAACTGACAAGACTGTGGCATGAGCTAGACCTATACAACGAAAAGTACCCCACGGCGAAGACTGGAAGTGCCAACTAGGGAATTTCCGGTTATCGGTGTTTTCCTGCAAACACTCTTTTAACGCTCTTTTCAGTTTTTTTTGCTGGACAAAATATCGATAGCGCAGGTATAAAACTCATTAAAAGATGGTGGGGAAAAAATTTTCCCGAATCCGTTCCATCCCTGAAAATCCTTCTCTCACGGACAAAGGGACCACATCCATTCATATCATACACATGGTGGCACGGGCACAAGCTAGGTAGGTGACCTAACAGAGGTTAAGCAAGGTGAGGCAGACACAGAACAATGGCAAGTACGAGCTGTAGTGAAACAGCGATTATGAAAGATGGCGGCCTTCATTTGACCATGACACGGATTAGGAAAATCATATTAAGCATTTTTGTTCCTCTATCACTATGCACAAAGAGTAAATATGGATTCCAAGATGTCATACCAAACGTTTTTTCCCCGTGGAAATGAGGCAGTGGGAAAGGATAAAAGATAAACATCGCCCAAAAAGAACATGCAAAGCGACTTCATAGAATGTGGAGTCGACTGTGGTATTGCCGAGATGTGTGCCTAGATTTAACACTTAGTTGATAGATGAAAAATGAATTCCCGTAGACTGTACTACCTGTATGGTCAATATCAGCCCTTTTCTCTTTGACTTGGAAAGCTAAACACCTAAGCTGAGACAAAAGAATTGGGAAGAAGTACCATATGAATGTCAGAACTTTCGTCAAGCATCATACTCTATGTATTTCATATTTTAAATGCTAATCGCACAAAAATTTATTGTAAAAATATTCCTCTGGAGAACTTGCAAGTTAGCCCCCCCATTCATTTGAAACTTTTATCTTATGTTTATAGCTGTCCTTCACAGTCATTCAGTGTCTTAAAGTAAAGTGGTGATTGACAGGGGTAGCCGAATTTCTATTACGGGCCGACCAAACTGCCGATACAATGGCCAAATAGCTGAGAGACGGTTGTTCTTTACTTCATACGCTAATCACTTTACTAGCAAAAAAATAAAAGCATAATTTGGGCACAGATAGCAAAGGGAAACGTATTATTACTAATAACCCTCACCCTGCGAAGGGCGTCGAAATATGGCATCGACTTTCCATGCACTCACTCTACACGGCATACAAATACGGCAAGGCCAAGCTGACCGCGTCACGCGCAAGCCGTATTTTCATACATCAGGTCACTCACTCACTGTAATCTTTGACTTGACGTAACTACCATCTTATTGCTCACTGCATCTCTTCTAAATCAAAGGCATTGTGTCAAGGACATGTTAACCAGTGAACCACTGGTCGGAATCACAAAGACTAAGCTTTCAAAGGCTCTCCCCACACGATCAAAAGGTGTAACATCGACATGCGAAACTGTTTCTCAACAAATTTGCAATATTATCTCATTTACGCCCCAGAATAATACATCATGACCGCCTTCCACTTCAGAATGATATAAGAAACATTTTTGTTGGTATTAAAGATGTTTTTGATGTGAAATATTAAAAATAACTTCAAATTTTACCCTTGACCCGATGCGTCAGTTCCCGATTAAGCGTTCGCTTCGCAAAACGGCAGCCTCTGTGAGTTCAGCGTATGCCGATATTGCAAAGCTTCTGAATTTAAATCAGACGGATTCAGATGCCTTGTCAAACTCATCAATGACTATTTTGTTTCCGACCACCCCACCGACAATGATTCAAGCAGTGATAGAAAGGAATCAGCGAATGATGATGGGAAGCAGTATTGCTTTTGAAACGAATACACCACAATCGTACTAACTAAACTAGATCTAGATCTAGATCTAGTCTACTCTCACTCGCTCAAAGATGAGCAATGAAGAATGAAGCTCTAGGCCACATATGTGTGGCAGCCGGGGAAAAGGGTGGAACTGAAGGAAAATAAACTTTTCAAGCTGTTTATTGTTTCTGAAACTGCTATTCAAGCCAATAAAGATGCTTTTTGAATTATGGAAATATCTTTATTAGTTTTTTTTTTAATGAATTTTTGAAGATCTTACCCAGACAAAACCTCGAACTGAGAAAAACGGATTTAAAGACAAAAAACACATGTTTTGCAGCAATGAAGTAACAAACAATGGAAATACAGGTATTTAACTGTTTATTTACATATTGGTGGCATTCAGACATGGGAAGAAACTACTTCCCAGCCTTTCCTCTGCCTCTTTTAGCCTTTTTAATCTTATGGGGTGGGGGGCCAGCAACCTCATCCTCCTCCTCCTCCTCTCCAGCCTCGGCCTCCATCTCGACAGGTGGTCTCGGTGCCACTGTGTCCTTGTGAGGATCATCCACAAACTCCCTGATTTCTCTAAAGAGATAACTGATCCTCCTAGGATCAAGGCCCTGAGGAAGCTTCAAGTCAGGCAATGTGTGGGGCAGGGGCAACTTAGTGTTCTTCTTTAAAAGATTGAACACAACTTCATTTTCGACTTCTGCTGCTGGACGCGCAGCTACAGACCCGTCCAGCAGAAAGCGAAAGTGCTGGTATTGCTTAATACCAGTGAACTTCTTGAAATAGCCAGTCAAGAAGGTAGTCCACTGGTATGATTGGACATACACTTCTCCGGCCTCATTTCCACAGGATTGGACGAGGTTCATCTGGGATGACGAGGTTACGACATCAGCCAGATCAGCCAAACAATTGACATTCGTCCTCCTGTAACGCCTTTTGATCAGGCCAAAGGCTCCATCTGGAGCAAACTTTGTATGCCCAGTGATCAGAAAGCTCAACTCAATCTCTTTGTGGTGGCCTGTAAGAAGTCGCCACAAGAGATACTGCAACATAGCAGAGTTCTTATTTTGTCCACTGCAGTTGTCAGCATGCAAGTGGACTTTCGTCTCGCCCAAACCAAAATTCTCAAAAAAGAAATGGATGAGTGAGATGACACAGTCTGCTCCCTTTCCCACACACCACACCTTCATCGATCAAGAAGTTTACCTGCTTACTCAATGCCTCCCAGTGGACACCAAAAAGACCACACTTACGAGGCACTTTGAAATAAATGGGGCCGGGCTGGAGAGGGTTGGAAGGATATTGAAGTTGCTGGGCAAAATCAAAGCTATAATGAGCTGTGCCCACAAAGGAACATGGGTTATGTTTAACAAGGGCACTGCCAGCAGGAAGATCCCTCTTGGTAGTTTCCAGAATGGATCTAAGGTAAGACCGCTCCTTTGTAACCCTGAGGAGATGGGCCTCAAGTTCTTTAACTGCCTCAGACTTCTGATTGTCGGGGAGGTTGGCACTGCGGGTGATTTTGATGACACCTGAAGAAGCACAATAAGAATGTGTAAAGGAAATGCCCCACTATACCAAGGCAATAATAATTATCAACTGTTACCCACACCTACTGTAGGCCTGTAGTTGTAATACTGAAAGAAAAATCTATTGGTTCAAACTAAACATGTTAAAAGAACAGGGTTGGCATGATATAAATCAAATGATTTTTTTGATTTAAATCACATTGATTTTTTAAATTAAAATCAGTGATTTAAATCACTTTTTGATTTTTTTACTTTTTAAGGATTTTTTTTTTTCAAAATGCTTGTTTTTGATGTTTTTATTGTTCAAAAGCACTAGACTTAAAGGCACTGATAAGTAGGAGTGCTTCTCTATTATTATTATTATTATGCATCATTCAATAATTTCTGATTTTGGCTGATTCATACAACAGTTGGAGACTTGAATGTGTCGCAGGACACAATTCAAATATAACACCTTGAACAAAAATGTAAGTCTGAATTTGAATTTTGTGTACCTGTGTAAGACATTAAGACAGTCAAGTAAGTGAAAAAGGCCTATATTTTATTTCAAATAAACATCTTTATTTTTATAAAACAGTTAGTGAAATCCAGGCATACAGATCAGATCCAGAAAATTCTGATAATATATAAGAAAGGAAAACTTTCTACTCATTTTCAGTTTCAGTTGTCTCCAATTCTTTACTACTGAAGGCCCTGAACAGAAACACCAGTTTTGACGCTTTCTCATTCCCCAAGCGATTTCTCAACTTGGATTGAACAAGTCCATACGAGGAGAAAATTCTCTCCACTCCAGCTGAGGAAGCTTTGTCGACAAAATATTGAATGTATTATGTATTTTTTTAAAAATCAAAAAAATCTGATTTAAATTTAAAAAATCGATTTTTTTCCAACCCTGTAAAAGAATGATCTCATCGTAGAGCATTGCCGCAATGGCGTCCGAACCTCTTGTAAACAAAGAAACATGAATACATCCATGATATTAATCTCATTTAATTAATTATAAATATAATAATAAAATAACAAACAAAGATCATTATTTGCTTGACTGGTAATCTCAAAACCTTTCAATCTGAGGAAGAAGACAATTTTTGAAAACAAAATGAGAGAGTAACTGAGCCTACCTTTTTGGCACGTGAAGCACAGATCCGTAGCTGGTTTCATGGTGGTAACACAGGGCAACACAGTCTGCCAGACACGGAGGAAGGTGCTCTCAGCTGCCACTCTAACTTCGCCTGCAAGTGATGCCTGTGGAAGGGGACAAAATGTAGATCAAGATCAAGTGTCGAATAATTTGCATTACCCAGTATCATAAACGAAACTGTTATGATTAGTATCTAATTATATATTACGCACTTTCTCCACCTTTGAACGCAAAAGGCTTTTTTATTAGGCCACCTACAGTAACCAAATTTTGCATGTACATTTCAAATACCCTGAAGGGTGCACGGAAGTTTTTATTATTTTGATTGGTTTTGTTCTTGAATTTATAGAAAATGCATTGTTTCATCGTGCTGTCAACAGTTCTAATTTTCATTCTCCATCTTGGCGTCATCCTGACAGTATCGTTCATGTCATAAAAAGTATCGGGGATCGAGTTTTTTTTTCTATGCTTAGATCATCTGTTTGAAAGGAAGTATCGTTTGAAACCGATCCGGCACAATATTCTGTTACGGTATCGTGAAACCAATCCGGCATCGAGACCGCCCAATATCTCTACAACTACAATACAAATGTGAAGGATTCATTTGTATGCACATGGTGACTCGAAGAACACGTTTTGGCCAAGCTGCATTACACATCTAGATCTATGAGCTCTACTCTCTCCACAAATTCTCCACCTTTGACATTGATTTCAATTGTGACTGATTCAGCTGCACGCACATATATATTGGCTTGAAGATTTGAAGTACATGCTTTGGTCAAGGTAAGCATCACTGATTGTTCACGACTTACAAAATAACAAATACATTATCGAGATCTTGCTTATCTTTGTGTTTGAGCTCTTAAGCTTACTTACACTACAGCTAAATCTAGATCTAGCTGGATTTACTCGCTCTGCCTCCAGGAAGATCCCTTAATTTGACATAGATCTACAAATGCGAGATCAAAGCTTACAGTTAGACTTTTTAGATCTATCTAGACTCTAGATCTAGATCTAGACCTAGATTCTGGGTCTAAATTACTCTAAAGTGTACAGTTTAGCATTCTACAGCGGCACAGCCACAGATTGATTAGCCCATTCTGTTTTTTATTGTATGGATCTCTAGATCTAGATTCTAGATTAGAATGAAGGAAATTTAGGACAATAACTTATTCGTTGGAAATAGGGCCTAGCAGCCTAGCTGTTAGTGTTATTCGTGAACATCAATTCGGAATGTCGAGAACACCTCTGAAAATTTTTTTGGAAAACTGATCAGGTACTTACTAGGCCATTATCAATGCTTTTTAGAGTTTTTTTTTTGTTTTTTAAATTTTTTATATTAGTCAGCGAGTAGTTGGGAATCACGAACACTGTTATAAATCAATGCTGTCAGATCCAAGAAAGGTCTAACTATATCTAGATCTAGATCTGGGTGTTACTCTCAATCCAGATCCAGTTGTACAGTTTTTCATTGATTTTTGCATCTAAATAGAAATTGCAGGGGGGGGGGGGGGGGAGGGGGAGGAGGCATGTATTTTACATTGAGGCCGCCTAATTCATTTTCCTACTCAAAACGTTACATATTTCCATCAACTATTTAATTTTTTTTTTTTTCATCAGATGCCTCGCAAATGAAAGTCCACGATGGGTCGTTTAACTCCCAATGCTAAGCGACCCCGTCACTTAAGAAGTAATGCCACCCTTGAGAATGAAGATCCGGCTGTGTCTGCATCCCATGCATCTGCAGGTCCTCCCATGCCTGTTGCTGTTCCTGCCGCAGATCCTGCACCACCTATATCCAGCTGCACTACACAATACTGAACCAAAGGCCTTAAATTATTCTCCGGAAAGTTGTTTGGTGACCATAGCCGTAGGAAATCTTTCTCTGCAATGCCCATGTTGTCATGCCACAGAGACAGCAGCAATGTGTTGCAACAATGGTAAAATTAAATTGCAGCCGTATCCTGAACCACCTCCGGAATTCAAGCGATTATAATGTGGTGATTCTGAAGAATCGAAAAGTTTCTTATATCAGACATTACAATTGTGCCTTTCAAATGACTTTGTTTGGATGTAAGATGATTTGTGTGGATGGATGGAATCCTAATTTTTGCATTCAGGGTCAAGTATGTCACTTGGTGGGACCATTGGAGCCTTTGACACAGGAGCTGCCAAAGTTTTTGCGAATTACATGGATTCTGAGATGGATCAACTTCGTAGACAAATGTCTGTTTGGGACAGTCCTCTGTGTGAAGCTGTAGTTTTATTGGTTCAAACAGTATTGCAAGATCGTAATAAGTATGTCCATGAACTAAAGTCAGCGTGTGAGTTTGCTAGGCGTAGTCAGTTCCCAAATTTCAAAATTGTCATCAGAAAGGATGCACGTCCTGCTAAGGAACACAGTAGGCGATACGATGCACAGGGAGCTCCAGAAATTGTTATTTTAATGCCTAATAATCCTGTTGGACACCATGATATTGTCTTACACCAGAGAGATAATAATGTGCAGAGGATCTGTGAGCTACACCGAGCCTATGATGCTCTTCAGTACCCAATACTTTTCCCTAAAGGAACAGATGGCTGGGATCTGCAATTAAAATTTAATTACAAACGGACACAGAATCAGTTCTATTGCTTTGAGTTTTTCACCCGGCATGGAAATTATACTCTCCAAGCGCGTCGACTTTTTCAGCAACTCATGGTCAACGCCTCTGCCAAGATTGAGTCGGAGAGACTGCAGCTTATAAGAGGAGAGCAATCAAGGCTAAGGGCTGATTCATACCAGAATCTTAAGGACTAAGGATTTACGCCGTCCTGTTTTTAAGCATGGAATGATGTATGTAGCTCTTCACGAACAGGAAACAGAAATTCAACAGTTGTCTTAGCACCTGATAACCAATCTAGAAACATTGTAAACCCGGAAGTTTTGTAATGGACTATTCTCCAAAGATGTTATTGTTATCAGATCTATTGGGATTACCATTTTAATTCATGTGAATTGTGAGTCACATTATTTTTACTCATGTATTATCATTTTATTTTCTTTCCGTTCATTGAACGGGTGATTATGCTTGTAATTTATAATTTCAACTTTTCAGCTGAACTTTCAAGGTTTCTGTTCCATTTGCTTTACAAATTACAAGCATTGAGCATTGGTGTGAGCACATTCCCCTGCCCCCACCCAAGACCCTTGACATCCTTTAATTTAAGTAACCAATAATCTATGAAAAAAATTATCTGTCTATCCCTTTACATAATAATTATTGTGAAAAAAAAACAACAGTTATGCAAGAAGTTACCTCTTTGTAGGCTTTGTACACAGTATTCTTTGTGCAGTTGGTTGGGAGGAGCTGTGTGTCTGAGACCCAGTGGTGTGGAGTCCGTCCAGGCAGGGTGACTGGCATGGATCTCAGCATAGTGAACAATGAAGTCTACAATCCGTTTGTTGTCTTCAAAGCTGAGGGCATTGACTGGAAGCCTTTTTTTGTTGCCGTGCACCCTTGGTTCCACGTCCAGATTCTTGTAATGCTTGATGAGTTTCTCAAGCTGTTTCTCCCCGACACAGTGTATGTATTGGAAGAGGTCCCGACAAATCCGTCTGCCATGGAGGTAGTAGTCATTGCGGGACCTCACACGTGGTGTCTGGGTCTTCTGGTTCGGCCTCTCTGTTTCCAGGCTTGAGTGAATGCCACACTCAATCTTTGCAAGAATGGCAACGTCCCGCTTGTTCTTCGTAAGGGCCTCATATTGCATGCGCAGGTCATCCAGCAAATCTCGTTCAAACACTGAATAGCAGGGTAAGCCATCGTTCAGCTGACATTTGCATAGAGGTCTTGATGTAGATATGGGGGTTGTGGTAGTGCTGCTGCTAGCTGAAGTTGCTGTTTTTGTTGATGGTGGCTTCGGTGGCAGCACTTTGTCATTTGTGTGGGAGATGGGGGAGAAGGAGCAGTCATCATCATCATCATCATGATCAGTCTTAACTGGGGATAGAGAATGAGAAAAATTCTTAAGAAATTGCTTTCCCTTTCTTTTTACGATCGAAGTCAATAGGAGCCAAGAATGTAGGCTATTTAAAATTTATACCTAGCAAAAAGACACTTATTGACTTACTTAAGTGATAAATATGATATGTTGTTGTCCCACCATAAGTTAACTACGTTGGCATTCATCATACTAACTCACTCATTCCCAGTCTCCAAGATGAAGTTGAAGGTAGATCTACACTTACCTCGCCTCAGTCATTCATTGTCAACACTAGTGATCTCCTGTGTTTGTAGACTAGACAGTAGATAGATAACTGGCCAACTAGACAATGGATATAGTCTAGATCTACAGAAGCATCAGACAACTTCTTTTGAGTCCATGTCAATCAGTTAACCAGCTGATAGATCGATGTTATTGTTGACACTGTCACTGACACTCACAGCTGATTGATTAAGATTGTGACGGTAGTAGGCATGTAAACAAACCAATAAGCAACGACAAATACTAACCTGCTTCATCTGATTCATCATCTGAATCTGGTCTTTCCGTAAAAAAGTCGGCAATGAAGTCGATGAGATGTTCTCGGTCTGAATCCAAGACATTTTCGTTAAGAAGGCCAGCAATGAATTCTTCGTTCGACGACGCCATCTTTGCTTGCTCTATGACAACAAGTGACCTTGCACTTCTTCAAAATCAAAATAAATTATATTTAACGTTGTTTATAATATAACAAAACAAACGTTAAATTTTCAAAATTTTATTTTATGTTATTTGCTTAATTTTTGACTAGGTTTGTAAATTTTAACGGTAAATTTGGAAGGTCTTCCGCCCGTCCGCGCCAGTCAAGAAAACACAACTACCCCAGCCCCTTTTCGCCTGATTAGTCAATCTGACTACCGCCCATTGATACAAACTGACTAGACCCTCACGCCCCCAGGTCCATCTGACCATTCCATGTGTTGTGAGTTTAAATTGATAACAGTGACAATGTGTAACCGTGGGCTTTACTTAATAGCGGTAAAAATTATGGCGCGGACGGGCAGAAGACCTCCCGTAAATTTAACTAATCTTTAGAGAATTCTTTTACTATGCGGAAATATACCGGAACTTCGGCTAATCTGAATGCGCACTCCATCCGAATGGACAAAATTCATGCGCACTTGACATAGAAAGAAAGTTGAAGAAAAGAGCAAGAGTATGGTATGCAACATGACCCAATTTTTGTTTATTATTTGGTCAACAACGAAAAAACAAACAACGGACATCGCAGCTCTGATTACGTGAGATTTTCCACCCCAGCGTTCATCTGAAACCTTCGATAGGCATCAGAAAATACCAACAAACTTATATTTCGAAATTCATGTCAGATTTGAGAATTTCACAGATTGTAGATAAACGAATGAAGAATCAGAAAACACCAACAGTTCGAAATCGACCTCTGACCCGAAAATCAACTGTTTTCGGTTCTATCTCTGATCAGCGATCTCCGTCAAATCCGCGCTTTTCCCTGGCTGCCACACATATATCTTTTAGCCATGTTAACAGACCAGAACTTGATTCCTGATTCACATATCTTTATACGGAGACCTTGAATCTCATCCAACCAACTAGCAATAGGCCAAAGCCAGGGCTCTTGTTGGGGGCAACTTCAAACGCGATTTTCTCAGAAACTTCATTCCCCAGGGTAGGGTTACATTTTTGCTCATAGCTCTGGAACTAAAGAAGCTATTGACCTCAAATAAAGTGCAAAATGTTCAGAAATAATTGTAGAATAAAGTTCCACCAATAACTCATTTTTCATATCTGGGCAGATGTGACGGGTTTTCCCATGCACCCACACATTTGTTTCTAGGGCTTGGGGGGCGTGGCTAGTTATCATGCTTTGTTCTCACGAAGACTACAACTGTCAGTTTGGTATCATAAGTCAGATCATTGATTAGAGACTCACAGTCCCAGACAAAGGTTTTGCTGGTTAATTCATTATCAAGCGTGATTTAAGGTATAGCAGCCAATGTTTTCATACCGATCAAATAAAAACCGAACCGCGTGGACAGTGGTAGTGTCGTCATCGTAGGCTACATAGGCAAGGGTCAATGCGACCCAGATAAGATTCTCCGTAAGATCACTGACTAGACAGCGGGCTTTGAGCCCTCACGCACAGGGTAGCCTATCATAGGCTATGGGTTAAACATTTGTGCAAATAGGGCCTAGGGCCTCGATCATAACATTAACACTAACACTACAAAACTATGAGACAAGATTTTTCATTGATTTATTTTCATTTCACCTACCGAATTGGTGTTACTGTTAGTGTTACTAGACTCTAGTGTTACTGTTAGTCCACTCTAGACTAGATCTAGAGTCTAGATCTAGATCAAAATATCACCCGGGCTGAGCTCTTTCTAAGTTTCTTTCTGACCCGGACCGGAGGTTCAGATCTCAAAAGTAGTCGTGGGGATGTCAGTAATATTCGTTTCCTAATCATCTGCAACAAGTCATGCACATGTAATGCTGCATTTGGGGCACATTTTGCTCAGAACAGGAAGTAAATGATATGGTTCTCCAAATCATTTTGTTGCAAAGGCCTACACTCGAACTCAATCAACAATGATTCATGTTCACAGTTCACTGAGTTTTGGAAGCAAGGTGGGTCACCAAGTGAAGGGATTCCATGCTCAAACGTTACAAACAAATATGAACCTTTAACATGATCTTTGATGTACATTCATTTGCTTTACCTTTACTGATATTTCAGACAATGATCGTGTTCAGGTCGAAGAAAATGGTAAATTTCTCACAGGATCCCTCAGGTTGCAGTACACAAACGTAGGCCTATAGCTCCCATCCGTCTAATTATGGTAATGAGCCTCATTCTGGTTCAAATACCGTTTGTAGATTCACTTCCTTAAAATCGACTTCCGCAATACTTCCTGGCTACACGAAAAGGTCGTAAAATGTAAGCAGGCGGTGTGGAAATATTGAAGTGCGGTATTTCCACTCTATATGGTGGAAATATTGAAGTGCGGTATTTTCACTCTATATGGTGGAAATATTGAAGTGCGGTATTTTCACTCTATATGGTGGAAATATTGAAGTGGGGTATTTCCACTCCATGTGGTGAAAATATTGGAGTGCGGTATTTCCACTCTATATAGTGAAAATATTGAAGTGCAGTATTTACACATATGGGTCAAAATCTGATTTGCTGTACACTGGTGTTTTCACCATACCAATCTATTTGTCCCTCGTCTGTTTTCCTACAGAATACTTGTTTGTCAACAGAAAATGGTAAAAATGATGCACAAATGGTGTATCTTTCCATTCACATCCTCTGTGTCTACTAAAAGCTATGTATAATTATTCTATTGAAATGTAATGCGGGTGGATGGATCGAGATTTTTTAACAAAAAGTGTGACATTTTTAGGGGTGTTATGATCAAAGCTATATTCCATAAAACTGGAGACCTTGACACTTAATGTAAACAGGCTACAGCAATCCTGATATAACAGTCTAAATGTGTGTATGGCAGGCTAGCCTCTTCTCTCGGCAAGGAGTGTGTATGGCGGGGTCAAAAGATCGCCGTTTGTACGTTACTTTTGGTGTTAACTTTCGTCAACATGATGCTTTCTGCTGGAAACGTGAATTTCTGACCGCTGGACTTAAATCGCGGCGTGATTTTTATTGCATAATAGCCCCTTTGTCTTCACACAAAGAACGGAATCACGCACGTGGCCGGTCTTTGTCCTACAGAGCCAGGTAGTCAGCAGACCCGTCATCGTGTTTATAACCGGTAACGTACGCTGCTGGTAAGTGGACGTTCGACTCGAAGCATGCGGTCGCGATAGGTCCGCGGGTGAATTTTCAAGAGCTGATTAGGTGATCTCAAAGGTGACTTAACACTTTCAACGGATATGGAGCAGAACGGCAACAAGACGATGGGTAAGTTTGGTGTTTATTATCACTCAAATAACGTACACCCACTTCCTTACTGAAGTATGTGCAATTTCAATATTGAATGAATTTATTGGGCTGTGGGATCCAGCGAGAATCAGATGTGCGCTAAAAAACCAGAAATGCATGGTGTACGCATTATTTAAGGTCAAAACAACGGTTTTTTTCATAATTGCCCTCGTGTTTAATAACGAACAGACTCTCAAATGTGTGTAAAACTTGCGAAATGGGAATCAAGCGCCTTGGCCTTAAACATAATAAAGGTATAGTCCGTGTAAACACTTCTTGGCAACATGCCAAATGATCAGCGCGACGAGTCAGGGAAGATTGCTACACTAGTGCGTGCGTTATTGAAACCCTACAAGGTGTTGTGTTTACGTGACGAACGCCGTGATGTAAACAGATTTTTTTTATTTCTTGCATTTAAAAGACGACTTTCGCTCAGCGGATATCTTTCTCATTATTGTCCATCACCCCATCCAATGCCCTGATATTGAACATGACTGAATTATTTCCCGGTAGCTACATCTGGAGTTCGTTACGGCAACACGTATTGCATGGTGTTTAATAACGCACTGCATACTGCGGGGAAAAAAATCAATAAACGGTACTCTGTTGTACATTAAATTCGTAATGTGTCACTTGTGTCCGTCACACATAATGAAAATACAAATTTCCTACAATGATGTAGGATAAGTCTAAATTGGATGATAACATCAATGGATGTTCGTAACGTAAACCCGAAATGTTTTATGTGTAATGGGGTGAACCATTACAGGGCTGAGAACATAGCTCATTGTAGTGAAAGGGAGATAAACCCGTTATTTTGATCAGCTGGACCACTAGACGTGGTCAAGGGGAAGTAACCACACAGAAATCATAGATAATCTCCCCTTATTGTTTATCACGCACTGAGATGAGTCATGCAGGTGTTGAGTAACATTGCCAACTGATGTACTCACTGCGCCAATTTTAAATCATAGTCTTAGCGTTGTCTGTATTGCCCAGGATTGGTCAATTTAAGTGACCATCCCTGGTGCCAGAAGTAGAACCTTGTTATGTATCACTACATTGTAAGTTTTGTTTAGTTTTTATCTTGTTAAGTAATATTTCCTTAAGATAGTGTATTTGGAACATACACGAGCAAGATGGTGGTCTTTAAAAATGTTTTTATTTGTTTTAATGTTTTATTAGAATTTGCACTTAGTGAACTGTAAGGAGTGAATGGGTTGCGCGTGTTTGGGTGACGCTTAGATGAAAGCGTGGGTCAGTCAGTTCCACCCAAGTCTTCAAGACAGCAGGACGTGTCATTGTGTCCAGACTAACATAAAAGTAAAAGAAGTTGTATAATTTATATTTCAAGATTGTGAAGTGCCAGCTCTGATGATGTAGTTCAAGTGTGAATTCATTTGGTTAGTTCACGTAAGTTATACCCATTATTTTAGTTCTGGTATTTAATAATATTTAGATGATGTGAAATAATAATGATTGGATTATACTTGGAGGTTTGATGAACTTTGTTCAGCTTGGTTAGGCAATCAGGCTAGCAGCTAACAATCTATGGTAAAGTTTATCTTACTAAGTTTCTATCTTAGTATAGATCTATCAGTATCCTGCAGAGAGAGAGTGTAAGGTTGTTCTAGAATGCTATCAGCGCTAGCGCGCATGATTAGTTCATGTAATTAAATGGAAACATTTAACTGTAATTTATGACAGACTGATTTTATGTGAAGTGCTAACAAATAGTAGGCCTACTACTGGAGGGTGTGGTCAAAGTCCCGCTACTTGGATCAGAGATAGACAGATCTAGATCGTTATTCTTAATCTGCAGTTGGTGCCATTCAGGCTCAACGTGTCCTTCTTAGGGACAGACGTCACAGAGAGAGAGAGAGAGAGTAACGGGCAAGAATTATAACCAAGTTATTTCTTTACTTTAACTTGTTCTTCCGTGGGTTGCAAGGTTATTGTTGGATGATTATTTCTAGGTTCCTTTAAATCAGCAGTGTGACTATGGTGTATGTGTAGATTTGTCTTGTGTGCCTTTTCGTTACCTTTATTGATGCCGTATTCATTATGGACTTTATGATAATGAGTAGACCAGTTAAGATGAAGAGAGAGGTGTTGGATTTGCAGAGCACGCGCGTGAGCCGTGAGTAGGTCACAGCAGACGCTAGCAGGCATGATCACATGACTTTTGGTCAAGCGAGTCAAATCAAGACCGGGATTGGTTAGCTAATAGCTTCCGGAAACGGAAGCTTGACCCAAACAACAATAACAATCCTGGCTGACTGTTTACAGTGGCTGCCACACTTAAACAGCATTTGGGATCTCAGATATCGGCATTATACTAAAGGATGATGATTATTTACTTTAATTTCTTAATTTATTATATGTTTATTATTGAATTAGTATGTTCGCTACATAGGTGTTAAGTTGATTTTCTTCAATTTGTACTGGTTAGGTCGGACTTAGAAACTTTTGAGGGTCGAACCTTGAACTTTGGTTGTTGATAAGATGAATCCTGAAGGGAAAGGCCTATGCTAGGTGTATAGATGCATTGTCTATGCATCAGGTGTCATATTTTTATGGCATCCTTTGTAGGTGCTCATTGTCTGTTCTTTTGACACACTGACAGATGTAATTGGACTCTGTTGTAATGAAGAGATCAGATGCATTGACTTTAAACCCAATCCTAGGGGTTATGGGTGTTGCTTGCCCAGTAGACCTATGATATATATGTCATCATTATTATGATATTATTTTGTTGCATTATATAATTAGTTCACTGAATATGTGGGAATGTTTTAGGTATATCAGTATTGTTGGAGGTTATACAAGTGGGTTGACTTGACTGTTCAGTCTTGTAGGTATACCATGTAGTTGGGTTTGGCTTTATGCCATGATTATCATATCACTTGTAGTGGGAGACTATAACTTGCTATTGTTGGTTGAGACTTAGGTGTTGACTTATTACATGTGTCATGTATGTGGGTTGGTCCACCTAGAGATACTCCTATGACTTTATGAGTAAGGAGTTTGGTATTATATCCAGAGGATAGGAAAGGGATAAGTTTGGCTCTGAGTTGAGATAGGCCTGTGGCAGTATGGACTAGGGTTTTTGTGTAATATTAATAATCTAGCATGTGCGGAATTGGGCTGGGTTGGCTAATGGGGCCTAAGTCAATTAATTTTGACTTAATGAGTAGATCCAGTTGGCTATTGCTATCCTCTGCTAATTATGATGGTAATTGTTAATTAAGGGATACTACGTTGTGCGTGGGTGGGCTAAGTAAGTAGATGGGATTGTCTTTTATTGAGCCACCTAGCACGGACAGTTCTGTGGTATGAGTGTGTAGACTCAGCAGACTGTATTTTATTGTAGTTGGTTTAACTCCAGCTCATTCCGCAACTAGGATAGATTTGATGCGTACAGGGTGCGCGTATACACATGTAAGGCTTAATGTTATCTTGTCTGGAATCAAATTAAGTTTTCTTCCTGATCTAGATAATGGCCGTTGTTATAATATAAGAATTATAACGTGTGGGATAGCCCTATGTCAGCCTGTAGTTAAGCCAAGGGAAGTAAAATGTTACTTGGTAGGCTTGCATTTTATACTCGAGTTATCTCCCCTGGAGTGCTCACAATGTAGGTTATACGTTGCCTACTGTTTGATAGACATACTTGACCTTCCCCATATTATTTAGTTTACAATGTGAATATGATTATTATTAACTTTTATGTTTTCTTTTGATGCATTCTCTTGTTTTAGCATGATGTAATGATTAACTGATGAGGCGTGCTGTTAATTCCTGTTTTTTTGGTTCTTCTTCAGCGCGCCTATCGGTTGGGTTTATTGTCTTGGGTTTAATGTCTTGTATTGTTTATTGTGCTGTTTATTGTCTTCGTAATGTATTGTTTATTGTATTGTGGTTTATTGTATTGTTTTTTAATATTTGAATTGTTTTTTTCTTTTCCTTTTAATAAAATTGTTGTCCTCTCAAAACCTGATAGTTTTGTTTGTATGTTTGACTGTGTAGAGAGCCCCGCTCGTCTCGTCCTGTGTTACATTATTTGGTGTCAGATTAGATAGCTATAGATAGAGAGAGACCCGCTCGGTCGTCCCGTAACCCGTCCTGTTACATATGTTTCAATGGCATACGCCGATCACAACGAAAGTTTTTCTTTTCTTGTCATTTGGTTTAAATAGTTCACATTTACAGAACTTGATTTGGTGCTGTGTGGCAAGAAATAAAACTACGACCACATTTTCAATAGGCTTTGAGCTTCACGTGGGCGTTCGTTATTGAAACTCGAAATGCTCAGTGTTGCATTAAAAAATTTAACGTACGGCAGCCCGGATCTGAAAGAACACATGTTTATCAGTTGCACTGATGTTAGTAAACTTGCATGCAATACAATTTTTACATTTGAACTTGACGACCCAAAACTTAGATGACACGATCAAAGTCATACATTTTGAGTGTCACGCGGGAGAGTTCGTTACTGAAACTCGAAATGCTTAGTGTTGCAGTCACATACTGCCTTTGCCGATTTGAAAGAAGGCCTATGTTTTATAGTCAGCTGGTTTCTGGTAATTCATATTATGAATACTATAAATTGCGACCTGGTAGTGTGGAATAAAAGTGCGTTTACATTTTTTTTCAATGTAGACTTTGAACTCCACATGGTAGTTCGTTACTGAAACTCCAAATGTTTGGTGTTGCAGTAACACACGGCTGTTGCCGATCTGAAAGAAGGCTTTTCTTTTGTTGTCATTGGGTTTCAACTAATTCACATTATTAAAACTTGTTTTGGTGCTGTGTAGCAAGAAATAAAAGTACGATCACAGCTTTCAGTAGGCTTTGATCTTCGCCTGGGCGTTTGTTAGTGAAACTCGAAATGCTTAATGTTGCAATAACGTACGGCAGTCCGGATCTGAAAGCACACATTGATATCAGTTGCACTGATGTTCGTAAAATTGAATGCAACAAAATTTTGATTACATTTGAACACCAAGACCTAAAACTTAGATCGCACGATCAGAGTCGTACATTTTGAGTGACGTGGGAGAGTTCGTTACTGAAACTCAAAATGCTTAGTGTTGCAGTCACATAAGGTCTTTGTCTGAAAGAAGGCTTTTCTTTTATAAACAGTTGGTTCAAAGTAATTCACATGATGAAAACTTTAAATTGTGTCTTGATAGCAAGGAATAAAAGTAGGTTGTCTACATTTTTCAACTTAGACTTTGACCTTCGCGTAGGAGTTCGTTACTGAAACTGATTTGGTTTCCTTCTTCTGATCTTCATTGTTTATCTAGGCTTAAGCGTCCATTTGTGTAGCCTATACTCTGCAGCTCTTAGAAACTTTCAGTAATCATGGAAGAATTATTTATAAAAAAGCTTTATAATAGTAGGCTACATATTATGGAAACTCATGTCTGTAATAATGTATTGCCATTCCACGTTGCTGGGACATCTAGATCTGCAAGGACGGGAAGCATTTTTGTTTAGACGCATGCAATCTATGTAAAATATTTGATATTATCAAATGATAATTTCATCTCAGACATGTTACCGCAGTAGTAATGCAATGAATTGTTATTGAATCACAGTTAATAAGCAGCTCTGCAAACATGGCTTTGGCTGATGAGTTTCATTCATTACACCACACCAATGATAATTTAGCTTCAGCCCAGGTAAAATATCAGTTCATGCTTTGATTTGCGAATGTTTAAGTGTTTTAAATATACCATTTTTTAAAATCTCAAATCCTCAGTGACTTTTCTAAAGAGTTTAAAGTAGCAGGATGTTCATGCTAGTCAGAGGCCACAGAGAAAAGGTTGAGATTGCAGAATATGCAGCTGAGATAAAGGAGATTTTTACAGGCCACAATGATGTTTCAACTTTGGTTTTCAAACCACAGTACTTTTACTGAAAGTAATAGTCCTGGGTCCAATCACAGCTGTCAAAACAAAGATCTGTGAAAGCTTTCAAATAATCCAACAAACAGCCTGTCTTCAAAGTGTACAAAAAACCACCACCACTGTGCAAGACATCTATGTAATAAGGAAGACCTGTCAGACAAGATGGTCCAATAAGTAACACTGTGCCCACTATTGTGGATGGTTCACTAACAAGGATGGGATAACATGAGGTAGTGCTGAAATTTCTGAAAGATGACAGTCCTAAAATGATGGCTGTCCACTACCTTATCCCCAGAGAGAGTTTGGCAGCTGCTAGGCTTAGTCTTCCAAGTAGGCTAATAAAACAGGTAGATGAAATGAAGGCCCATCCAAAGACTGTGAAGATTGTTAAAAAAACAATTCTATGAGGACTATGTGTGGCTGCACCTTGATACCAGTTGCTATCAAAAAGTTACTGTCTGGAAAGGTTTACTGCCTTGCTTGATACTTGGTTCAAGATCATGACAGCTTTGGGTTCATGAGATTCAGCGAAGCCAAAGCCTTCAGTTTCATTTCATAAAAATGGAGTCAGATCAGATCAACAAGCTAATGGACATGAAGGTTGATGACAGTGTGAAATTGATCCATGCTTCCAGATAACACTTCATGTAGCTGGATCTTCAAGTTGTTGCCAAATATGCATGTAAAACTTATTAGCTATGGAGGCTCAGCAAGTAGTTTTGCCCTTCCCAAAAGCATACTTGTTTGAATGTGCCTTTGGTGCTGTTATGGATATGGTGACTAAAAAATGAGAACATGTTACATGTTATTAGTTCTACAGTTTTCTACTTGAGTTCCTATGTATGCAGACTGAACTGGTCATCAAAATCAAATGGAAGATTACCCACATTTATTTTCTTTTGTTCACAGTTTATAAAAGCACTTCTGGCCTTCCCTGTAATTGGGCATTAAATCAAATAGATGGGGTAGGGATGGAACATAGAACTCTTGAGAACCAGTGCAGTAAACTACAATTTTGGTGTGATTTCAGTGCCCATGTGTCCTTTTATGTAACATACAGATTTTTGCTGGCTAGCTTTAGTAGTGACCAGTGCATCCTGATGTCCATCTGTGTTAAGTTTTGCAGTAGATGCTAGCATTAAAATACAGTTCAGTTACATTTCAGCATTTACATCTAAGGAAATGAGAATTCAATTATTTTGGCGTTTATGTCACAAACAGACATTGGTTCACATAATTTAACTATGGCCCTTAAACTCTTTTGTCTTCTGTGACTGTGATATCTTTAAACAGATGCTGAACTTGAAATGCACCTTAGTCTGATCCTTTCACTTCAGTGTAGGAAAATTGCGGTTCAGTTGTTTGGTGTTTATGTAACATACAGTCTTTTGCTAACTGGAAGCTCTCCCATAGCTGCTAAACTCAAGATACCCTCAGTAGGCCTGGAGCTTTGTACCAAATGCTCAAGTTAATAATAATTTTAAATTGACCACAGTATAATAGTGCATGATTTTTGGGACTTTTACAATTTGGTGTTTATGTAACATACATACTTTTGGTGTCTGCCAGCTTACTATTGTTATGCAGAAAGAGCATTTTTGTGCCACATTAGACTTTGATATTAGTAATAGTCAGAACCATTTATTCATTTATTTGGATAAGTACATTTTATTTTTAACATATTTTTATGTTTTTGGTGTTTATGTAACATACAGACCGCAAATCTGAGAGGCATTTTGAATGTCACAAATGATTATTGACTCACAAGATTGTATTTCTGACAGTACGAAATAAACTTGCTTAATTAGTTTCCTGGCCTTCTAATTACAAATGCTTGAGTTGTTTTTGTGTTGTGACGGTGTTTATGTAACATACATCATGTCAATCAAGAATGAGTGATATTGTTGAAACCCAAAGGGAATGCTAAAAGGCAGCTACAGAGTATGAAAGACAATTGTTTACAGAATGAGATGCATTGGTTTTTATGGATGGATATCAATTTTTAAAATTCATCATTGTGTCACAAAAAGTGTACAGCAA
The DNA here is from genome assembly GCA_963931925.1 of Onchidella celtica. NCBI lineage: Eukaryota > Metazoa > Mollusca > Gastropoda > Systellommatophora > Onchidiidae > Onchidella > Onchidella celtica. Next base: position 52,354,455 of record OZ007571.1, read on the forward strand.
ATCAGATTCTGACCCATATGTGAGTGTGCATGGGAAAACCCACACAACGTCGGCAGAGCTGATTTTGAGAAAAACGGCTTTGAAGTGAAAATATGGGTCCGACACAAACTTCCAACTTAGCTGTTGTTTAGGGGAACGTGGCATGTTACAGTGTAAACTGTAGACGAGCAGTGAACACTACTCACTATGGTCTCTATAACGCTTTGTAATTAGACTACGGTCTCCTAACAAGATTTTGTTTATTCTTGGCTGAATCCTTTTTCTAAGAGTATAGAGCAAGAGACAAAGAAGTTATAGCCATCTAACTTGGAAAATATTACATTTTATGCATTTCTGAAAAATTTGCTGTCTCTTAATTTTTTAATGTTATCTTTAATGTCACAACTCGACAGCTGATGATAGATGGATATTTAGCATGACAAATCAATCAACATTCCAAGCTTAACTACGTGATGATGGTATTAGAAAGATAGCACCACAAGACAATACAACTACAACTGATGAGACAACAACCAACACTGAGACTTCACATTAACTACACAACATCCAACACCTATGAGAAGTCTGTTGTCACAATTTACACAAAATCAAGCATCTGAGTAAGGAAATCATGTTTATTCCATCAAGAAATACAGAACAGTACCAACAGTTACAGTAAGAATTTACATGCAATAGGGGCCATTCCATAAAATTTGAAACCAGATGTATAATTCTCATCCACATGCTTTCATTATTATCTATAAGTATAAGAGATATTTTATATGTTCTAGCTTTCATTTTATCATCATTGGAACTGTGAACAGAATCAAAAGATTTCTACTATGTGAAAATTCAATGTTTTGACCAATTTGTGTCACAAGCTTGTAACTCATAATCCTTGTTGATTACAGAAATGGATATAAGAAAATGCACTTGTCAGAATGCAAAGCCAAATTAAAACAAAATTAAAAAATATTCAATTACAGTTCAGCCCATATAAAATCAACTTGTTTAAAGTAAATTATTCCTTGAAGTAGGTCAATTCCTCTTGGCAATGACAATTTGAAAATTCAAATAGGATGACTGGTTAAAGATAAATACAAGTAATATACACCCATTTGAAAGCTTATTACAAGCTCTTTCATACCAAACAGTATAAATGCTCAATTTAAATCTGCAATAGCTTTTTCTGCAATAAAGCTTGTAACCTCCTAGAAAATGTAAAAAAAAATTGACAGGCTTTTAGGTATTCTCAGGTATGTTCTTAGCATCTTTACAGCTAACCAGGCGTATGATTCTAAAGTAGAAAAAAAATAATTAAAAAAAACACATGAAATATTCAACCGTTGGGCCATATTGTAATTTCCATACAGCTAAACGTAATTCTTCACCCGTCTTCAAATTGACAGTCTTTGAGGTATACCCACTTACACTTTTATTTACAGCACTTATGCTCAATGCATGACACTGTCTGCTTTAAGTGACAGCTGCCTGCGAAATATGGTACTTTGTGATCTGGTTTCACCGTTAGTGACATTTTTTAAAATTGTAATCCGGGAAGCGCCACCTGATAAAATAGTTCGAAGTTTGATATTTGTAGAGGAACATCGTTGCGCTTTCATTTGATAAAGCTTTTGACTTTTGTTCATTCTGGCATTTTTTTTTTTTAATCACTTTTTCACAAAAACTCGACATAATTTCATGAATTTTTTTTCCCCATTGGCAGTTGTGCCTAAGTAAAGAACATTCACTTTTCCTTACAGTAGTTGCTTTTTGTTACTACTGCATTGCATGGCATTCTACTGATTAGAAAATTAAAAAAAAACAAAAACAGGGTGGGAAACTTGATCTACTGGCTGCATAGGAAATCCATGCTTTGACCTTTTTCTTCATCCCTCTTCATTTACAACCAAGAAAGCAATTGTCTACAAATTTATGTCAATGAAAAGAAGAAAAGGACACCTTTCTTTTCATATGCAACACATCAGTTTTTAAAGAAAATTCAGTTTAAACTGCGAGAGCAGAAGTTCACTTATTTTAGCAACATGTATTGGCAAACAGCTGTTGACGGTCATTTTTGAGTTGCTACTATGATGAGCATTTTGGACAAACCCAATCCTTATCTTGGATACTGTCTGACATTTGTAATTCAATGCAGTTAAAATGGTACCACTGATAACATTTATCACATGAGATTTGAGGCATAGAGTTTTCCTCACACTCACATTCTGGACACACCCACAGTCTCCTGCGTTTGGAAAAAACTGCAGACGAAAACTTATTCCAGCAACTCTCCTCAAAAAACTGTTGAAAACAATCCAATTTACAGTCGGCAATAAGATTTGTCAGATCAGGATCTTCAAAATTAAGCATTTGCTCACTTATCTTCAATTCATAATTCAAAACTCTGTCCAGATCATCAGGCTGAATTAATCTGGAGAGAACAAACTTGGCATCAATAAGTAGAAATGAATCACCCCTGGCCCTTTTCCCTTTGTTCTTTCCTTTTGATGATAATTTAGCATTCTTCTTTGGCCGTCCTTTTACTTTAACTTGCCTTGGCAACTCGAAAGGAGGCTTCAAAATTGAAGAGGAATCAGTCACATTGTCTCTATTTCTATGAACTACATTTGCTATATCAGCACCTACTGATTCAACCATTCTGTCACTGATAGCGTCTGCTGGTTGTCCAACCTGTATATCATGAATGTGTACTGGTTCAACAAGCATGTCGTTGTCAGCATCTGCTGGTTCAACCAGGGTGTCACAGTCAGCAACAGCAGGTTCAACCAGCCCGTCATTGTCAGGGTTGGCTAGTTCAACCAGTCGACTGTCATCAGTGTCTGCTGGTTCAACCAGTCCATTGTCATCCGTGTCTGCTGGTTCAACCAGTCCGTCATTGTCAGGGTTGGCTAGTTCAACCAGTCCATTGTCATCAGTGTCTGCTGGTTCAACCAGTCCGTCATTGTCAGTGTCTGCTGGTTGAACAAGCCTGTCAGTATCCAAATTACAAATGCCACCATTGCAACCATCTTTCCACAATTCATTGAGTGTGACAATCAAATTATATCTCTTATTAAATTCAGACATGCAACATCTGCCATTTCAAATAAGATTTTTTTCATTTTTGAGAATTTCTCGTTTTTGCTCAAGGTTCGTTGGGTGCTTTTATTCATTTTGACAATATTAATATGCCCAGAATGTGATGTACTTGCATCCAAAATATAACTGCTCAGATGAAATTTGGAAGGAACATCAGAAGGATCAAATAACTCTTGTTTTAAGCAATGTCTGACAGAGAATATGTGACGACACAGTAAGCTGCATGAAGTAAAAACATGGCAGGGACATTTCATATGCTGAATGTTATATACTCTTCCATCTTCATTAACTCTAAATGAATTATCACATACTTCAACAAAACGGTATAACTGTTTATCAAAACAGAGCTCCAGTTGTTGTGTTACAATTCCAGAGGCATACGTGGTCCGTGTGTTGCAAATTTGTTCAGCAACATCTTGAGGACAGGATTCCTTAACCAAGATCTGAGAGTTTTTTAATGCCAGCTTTGATTTCTTAGCATTGCAAGAGAGCACTCTTCGTCTATTATTAGTATTAAGTTTTACTAATGCTCTCACCATATCTGGGATAAAGCTCTTGTTTGATACTTCTCTTTTTTATTTTTTGGTGATGTGATTCAACAAAGTTGTTGGTCAGATTCCCAAAGTGCAGCTTGTTTCGAACATAACATCCAACCCACAGAGTAGAAACTGACATCCAATGTGTCAGAAAGTACTGATGAAAGTCAGAACAGTCTACACTTTGTAATCTGTTTTTCAATATTTCAAATTCATCTTCACTGTAGCAATGAATCATATCATGAACAATATTTAATAATACTTCCCTATGACAATTACCAGCTAGTTTTCTCTGAAATGCTTGAATAACATGAAATCTACACAAAACTATGTCAATGTGAGGTAAGACAGTTTTAAGTGCATTAATTTCAGAAAAATCTTTATCAATTACCACAGTTTTCAAAGACGATGAGCTGCTTACTTGACAAAACAGTTGGAGTAATGTACTGACAGTGCTTGCTTTTTCATCCTTTACAACTGCATATGCAGCAACTTTGCCCTCATTGTTGCCATCAACAACCATAAAACAAAAAAGGGGCATCTGTCTCGAATTTAACTTGTACGTACTGTCTAAAAACAATACTTCTGAGTTTTTCTCCCAGTCCAGTTTCATTTCAGGAGTTTGCACGAAAATTATTGAGGCACAGTCATTTTCATCAGTGCAATTTGAACCAGCTTGACGGAGCTGGTGGACCTCATTCCATAAGTCATCTTCCTCTGGACATACTCTGGGATGCAACTTTTTTCTGTAATTCCTGATGTCTTGCTCTTCAAGCTGAATACCATATTCACTGAGGAAGTGGTCATGAATTTGTGACACAGGTACCTTCAGTTTGAGGAGTTTTAGGATCTCCTCCAACCTCTCTCCCTCCAGTCGACTCACTACACAAGCAACTCAAGAAACAGGTAGGCTGTCTTAGCTTTACCTAAGTCCTACGCCTACATTGGTGACCCCGGACTTGGAACGAAATTCCAAGAGTTTCCACCATGGAAGAACACAAAGCAGTGTTGGCTGTTTCTCTGAAACTGCCAACATTTTGGACCACCAACCCAGAAGCGTGGTTCGCTCAAGCGGAGGCGCAGTTTGCCATCCGTAACGTCACCGTGAATGACACGAAGTATTACCACGTGGTGGCCAGTCTCGACAGTCAAACAGCAACACGGGCTCTATCTGTGCTCGTTTCCCCACCGCAGGAACGCAAGTATGAGGCTATTAAGGCTTTCCTTTTATCTGCTTTTGCCAAATCTGAATCAGAGAGAGCCCACCTCCTTCTTAACATTCAGGGACTTGGTGACCGCAAACCATCGGAACTAATGGACTCTATGCTGGCTCTTCTTGGGCCCCATAGCCCATGTTTCCTATTCAGACACCTGTTCTTACAACAACTGCCTGAACATGTGAGAACACCCCTGGCAGCGTCACACACTGCTGACTACAGGCTACTGGCACAGGAAGCGGACCGACTGTACCTGTCCGTCATTCCAAACTCCAACTCAGTGCTAGAGGTAAACATCGCTGCAACACAGCCATCACCCTCTGCACCTAGACTTAGATCTAGCGGTGGTCAAATCTTGTCAGTGTGCTGGTACGATAATCGTTTTGGAGAACAGGCACGCAAGTGCATCCAACCGTGCACACATCCTGCCCCCAAACCTCGTTCCTCTTCAACTTCCAACAGGAACCAGGGAAACGCCAGGCAGGGTCAGCAGTAGTGACACCAGTCTCTCAAACTTTTGCTGGCCCATGCTCTCCACAACTGGTTATGGTCGACAACATCACAGGACGTCGCTTCTTGGTTGACACGGGTGCACAGGTATCAGTCATTCCTGCAACACTGTTGGACAAACGCACCGGTACCTGCGGACCTCCACTCCTCGCTGCTAATGGCTCTAACATTGCAACCTATGGTACGCGTATCATACCAATTAGGACCAGGGATAGAGTTTTCACGGCAAGATTTGTGGTGGCGGATGTGAAACGGCCATTACTCGGCGCAGACTTCCTTCGCCGACACAACATACTTGTTGATATACGTGGCCAGCAGCTAATCAAGGCTGACTCGTTGGCCATCTACCCTTGCAGCATCCATCAAGTAGCGAATGCATCGATACAAGAGCTCGCTCCTATTGCTCCGCAGAGCAACAAGTTCAGGAAAGTACTTTCTGAGTTTCCACAAATCCTCCAACCCACCTTTTCATCTTCAGAGGTGAAGCATGGCGTCTGTTGTGTTTTGGTACAACCAAATAATCTAAATAATAACACAGTTGTAAATCAAACGTACTTTATTTTGGAATCTTTGACAATCAGCTGGTGGATCTCATGAACCGTTAGGCAAAAACGCATTGCCAGGTTTTTATGTGTTGCCAAATACAATTATGAAAAAGGCCAAATTATAATACATAACACTTTCCCTCCCTCAGCTTATACTTATAATTTAGAAGTACATTTAACTTCAATTAATTATATTATAACATTATCTGAGTAATTCCCATCTTTACGATGATAAATACAATAGACTTTATTTATTTAATTACAACTAGGATTCATGTTGCTTAAAGTTAAATTCAAATTGTAATAGTCAAGAATTTAAATGCTACTTCTTTGTTTATAGTTTTTTTTATTTTTTTTTTATTTTTACAATATATATCTGTAATACAATGTTCATCAGTGGGTACTTGTATCATCTGACTGAAATAAATTCTTAACTATAATTAACTCAAATAATATTTTCTTGTATTCTAGCTGAGGATCTAATAATAGAAAAATAGCTATAAGAGCTTAAACTAGTGTCTATTTTCAGCTTAGTGTTTTGTTTGTTTGTGGTCGCTGCACAACCCTAATAATTATTTTCCTACTCGGTGTATCTGTTGGGTGGATGAACTACACGACCACTTTTGGTTACTTGTTTTTTATTGTGCTGTGTGTGTGGACGACTCCTGGACGGTGGAGTTCCACCAGGTGAATCATGTGCTGATTTCACCTGTAATTTGGGTGAGTTTATGACCTCGACCCTGGAGTTAGCAGAAGATGGTGACTTCTGGAAACTTGAAGTTGCTAACCCCCCTGTAAAAGTTGTTTGCTCTGAATCACTGGGTTTATGGTTGTTTTGCCAGTCATCGATTACCCAGTCAGGACCAATATCTTCTTGATCTGGGAAACTTGTGTTGTTTTCTGGCTGTATTTCATCTGGTGCTGGAATTATGTGATCCAGATGTACTGAAAATTCTCTATGACCTTGCCTGACAATATAAGTCACAGGACCTTGACGCTGCAGTACTGTAGCCGGTGACCACTTGTTTGGCCCTCGGAAATTTCTAACCAGAACATTATCACTAGGTTCAAAACTCCTAAACGTTTTAGTGCCTCGGTCGTGAAATTTCAAACTAACTTCTTGTCTTTTCTCCACCTGCTGTGCAAGATTTGGCTTCAATAGGCTTAGCTTTGTTCTAGGATGTCTTCCTAAGAAAAGTTCTGCGGGTGATCGGCCAGTCGTTGAATGCGGTATATTCCGATAAGCCATTAAAAATCTAGGCAGAATTTGTCCTTTCTTTAAAGCCATTTTTAGTTCTTGGACCATTCGTTCTGCTAATCCATTGCTGGCAGGGTGATATCTGGGAGTGCGGGTATGCTTTACGCCGTTTTCTCTTAAGAAATGAGCAAATTCTTCAGAGGTGAACTGAGGTCCATTGTCCGAGACCACTTCTTCAGGAAGTCCAAAACGAGAGAAAACTGTTCTCATAGCGTCAATAGTTTTCTTAGAAGTTGTGTGTTTCATTGCGATGACCTCTGGCCACTTACTGTAGCTGTCTACCATCACCAAGTAGAATAAACCACTGTACTCTGCATAATCAATATGTATTCTCTGAAATGGTCTGGCACACCATTTCCATGGATATAATGCAGAAACAGGTGCTTGGCGTTGTGTCTTCTGACAATCTGAGCAATTTTGCACTTGTCCGGTTATGTCATCGTCTATTCTGGGCCACCACACATAGCTTCTAGCCAACATCTTCATTCTAACAATTCCTGGATGAGCTTCATGTAGTTCGTTTAGAATTCGAGACTGTAATGGAGCAGGTATAATTACTCGAATACCCCATAAGAGACATCCAGCCTCCTGAGTGAGTTCGCTGCGAATGCGACTGTACGGTACAAAGTCTGGATTCCTATCTTGTGCAGGCCATCCAGACAGGACTCTGTCCAAAATCTGACTCAACACAGGATCTTTGGATGTAGCCACACGAATCTCCTCAGGTGTCAAAGGCAATTCTTCCAGAACTCTGTTGTAGAACTGAGCCTCTGTTTTGCCGTTCTCTTCCTGGTGAACCACCTGTGGTAATCTTGAAAGTGCATCGGCATTGGCATGATCATCGGTGCGTTTATATTCGATGTTGTACTGATATCCAGCAAGTTTCAATGCCCATCTTTGAATTCGGGCTGCCGCAACTGGTGGTATTCCTTTCTTAGGTCCGAATATTGTTACAAGAGGCTTGTGGTCTGTAACAAGAGTAAATTCGCGTCCATATATGTACTGGTTGAACTTTTCAACTCCATACACAATGGCCAAGGCCTCCTTCTCAATCTGTGAGTAATTTCTTTCACTTGCTGACAGACTCCGTGATACGTAAGCTACTGGTTGTTCTCCTTCATCTGTTATAATAGATAACACAGATCCAATTCCATACTGAGATGCATCACATGCTACTTTGATAGGCCTGGAAACATCGTAATGAGCCAAAACAGGAGGTGATATCAACATCTGTTTAATCTTGTTGAATGCAGACTCACATTTGCTTGACCACCTCCAGACCCTGTCTCCTCTTAAAAGCTGGTGCAAAGGTTCCAAAACCGTCGACAAGTTAGGTAAAAACTTGGAGTAGTATTGTAACAGTCCCAAAAATGATCTCAGCTGTTGAATGTCTGTTGGTGGATATGCCTTCACGATGGCTTCAACCTTGTCCTGTGTAGGGTGCACGCCCTTGCTGTCAATGGTATGACCAAGGTAAGTTGTCTGTTCAGTCATAAATTCGCATTTTTCCTTCTTGACTGTTAGTCCATATTCTTCTAGCTTCTTCAGGACTTGCCGCAAAATAAACTTATGCTCAGCTTCATCTGACGATGTGATTAAATTGTCATCCAAATAACACAAGGTACCAGGTATACCTTGAAGAATAGTGTCCATTGCTGACTGGAAAATGGCGGGAGCACTAGCAACTCCAAATGCCAATCTGTTCATCTGGTACAAACCTTTGTGAGTGTTGATCGTCAAACATGCCTTGGATTCTTCGGCTAGCTCCATCTGCTGGTATGCCTGCTTCAGATCTATCTTGGAGAAATACTTCTTGCCACTCAGATTGGAGAACAGATCTTGAGGCGTAGGCAGTGGGTGCTGGTTTATGTGGAGTTGGGAGTTGACAGTTACTTTGTAATCTCCACACACTCTGGCCTTCTTTTTCTTGTCGTCACACACAACCACAATAGGTGTAGCCCAGTCACTTGTTTGAACTTTCGTGATTACCTTCTGTTTTTCCAGTCTGTCTAACTCTTCTTCTATTTTCTGTTTGATTGCATATGGCACGTGTCTGGGTCTGAAAAACTTAGGTTCAGCATCTGGTTTCAACTTTATTTCTGCTTTGATGTTTTTCATCCGTCCCAGTTCTTCTTTGAAAACAGTTGACTGAAATTCTTGTAGTATCTCGTGAACTGACTCTTTGTCGTGAACTGTGAAAATTCTTGGCCAGTTGATCTTAATGTCTTTCAACCAATTTCTTCCAACAATTGGTATTTCTCCAGGAACATCTACCACAATTAATTTCAGTGTTTTTCTTTGAGAGCCATATTCCACTTGGACTTGACTTTCTCCTATTACCTTGATGTCCTGTCCTCCATATGATTTGAATCTGGTTCCGCAAGGACGCAGGTCTAGTTTAAGTTTCAATCTGTCAACAACAGTGTGCGGTATCAACGATCTGCTGGCCCCTGTGTCTATCAAGAAATCTATCTGGTTGCCATTTACTCTGATTGGAACCTTAAAGCCAACTTCAGTTTTCTTCACTTCTGAGGCAGTAAACAGATACTCAACACTTTCTTCTTCTTCTGAGTTGTTTACGATTGCGTTGATTTTTCCCTGCTTCTTGGCTACGTTTTTCATTGTGGTCTTGCCTTTCGTTGTGGTTCTACACGCTTTTGCCAAATGGCCAATTTTGCCGCATGTGTTGCACTTATACGTTTTGAACTTACATGTGTCGGCTAAGTGTTGGCCTCCACACCGGTAGCATTTTCTGTGCCAATGGTTGGGAGTCGGTTTCTTTTCCTTTATTGCACTCACCGTAGCACTAGCGCCAGGTGTTCCATGGTGAATATCTTTAGTCTGTTGTTCGGCCATTTCTATCTGAATTGCCAGATCCACTATTTCTTGAAATTTTGTTCCTTCTGCTTTTAGCAGTCTTCTTACAGCTGACTCACTCCTGATTCCACATACAAATTTATCGCGCAGAGCCCTGTCGAGGAATTCACCAAACTCGCATTTCACGGCTAAGCGTCGTAGTTCTGCCCCAAACTGTGCCACTGTTTCTCCCTCCTTTTGTTTCCTGCAATTAAACTTGTAAGTTTCTGCAATGATTAAGGGTTTGGGAGCTAGATGCCCTTTCAGCTTTTCGACAATAACCCTGTACTCCGTTTCGCAAGGTTTCTCTGGAGACAGTAGATTTTTCAAAAGTCTGTAAAGTTCAGGGCCCATTACACTAATGAAAGTCGCAACCTTCACCGTATCTTCGGTCACTTGTCTGACCGTCATTGTGGCATCGAAACGTTCGACATAGCTTTCTATGTCGTCTTTGTTTGAGTTGAATGACTCAAACAATACATGGCTATGGCTAGCCATCTTGGCTGATTAGATCTATTAATGGTGACTATAGATTCTACTCTGCTATAGCTAGATCTCTAGATCTCGACGGCACTCTTAACTCTAGATCCTAATTTACAGTCTAGATCTAGATCTAGATAGATCTAATCTAGTTTGACTTGAATAAACTTATAATGTGCCTGATCCCATCCTCGTCGCCAATCTGTTGTGTTTTGGTACAACCAAATAATCTAAATAATAACACAGTTGTAAATCAAACGTACTTTATTTTGGAATCTTTGACAATCAGCTGGTGGATCTCATGAACCGTTAGGCAAAAACGCATTGCCAGGTTTTTATGTGTTGCCAAATACAATTATGAAAAAGGCCAAATTATAATACATAACAGCGTCCATCATCATGTGCCTACTACTGGCCCCCCTATCCATGCTAAGGCACGTCGTCTGGCACCCGACAAGCTAGCCACTGCAAAAGAAGAATTCAAGAAGATGGAGGACATGGGAGTGATTCGACGATCTAGCAGCCCGTGGGCATCACCTTTGCACATGGTTCCTAAAGCTAGTGGAGAGTGGAGACCATGCGGGGATTTTCGTCGCCTCAACGACAGGACGATAGCAGACTGGTACCCCATTCCTCACATCCAGGATTTCTCAACCGGGCTGAAAGGGAAAACTATCTTCTCCAAGATCGACCTCATTCGTGGATACCATCAGATACCCATGGCCCCAGAGGACATCGAAAAGTTGGCAATCATCACTCCATTCGGCCTGTACGAATTTCTGCGCATGCCGTTTGGTCTCAAGAATGCTGCACAAGCATTTCAGCGCTTGATGGACTCTCTGCTCCAAGACCTCAAATGTGCTTTCAACTACATAGACGACATCCTTGTAGCTAGCGTTTCGGAGGCCCAACACTTGGAAGATCTTCACGCTGTTTGTGGAAGATTGTGTGACGCTGGTCTGGTGGTAAGACTGGAGAAATGTGTTTTTGGAGTCTCGGAGATTGACTTCTTAGGTCACCACATCACTCCATTAGGTTCTACGCCTCTTCCTTCCAAGGTCAAAGCAATTGAGGATTTTCCCCCACCTCAAACAGTGAAAGGATTACAAGAGTACTTGGGGATGATAAACTTCTATCATCGGTTCATTCCCCGTGCAGCAGAGATTCAACAGCCCCTGTATGGTGCTTTAAAGAACTCCTCGAAGTCCACTCACATACAGTGGACGGAAGAAATGAGCACTGCCTTCCAGACTAGCAAATCAGCACTGGTAGAGGCAGCCATGCTTGCCCACCCAAACACTGATGTGCCCATCGCACTCACATGTGATGCATCGGAACAAGCGGTTGTTGCGGTTTTCGAACAATTTGTGGATAGGTCGTGGCAACCCTTAGTTTTTTTCAGTAGGCGCTTACGTCCTGCAGAGAGGAAGTACAGCGATTTTGACAGAACTGCTCGGCATCTATCTCTCCATTCGTCATTTCCGGTTCCTGCTTGAGGGTCGATCATTCTGCGTCTTCACTGACCACAAACCCCTGACTTTCTCGATGTCAAAAGTCACAGAACCCTGGTCTGGTCGCCAACAAAGACAACTGGCCTTCATCTCTCAGTTCACAACAGACATCAGGCATATTTCAGGTAGAGACAATGTCGCCGCTGACTGCCTTTCACGCTCTATCTCCAATGTGTCGGTAGGCGTAGATTACTCAGCAATGGCTACTTCTCAGGCCGCAAGTGAGGAAATTCAGGCCTATCGCACAGCCATCACAAATCTCCGTTTGGTTCATACAGCTGTGGAACCAACAGGCCCTCAACTGCTGTGTGACATCTCCACAGGAAAACCACGCCCAGTGATGCCGCCAGATTTCCGACGTCAAGTGTTTGACATCATACACAACCTTTCACATCCTGGGGCAAGAGCTACAGCACGACTTGTGTCTCAGAAGTTCGTGTGGCATGGTTTGAAGAAACAAGTTAAACAATGGGTAAGAGAGTGTTTGGATTGCCAACGATCCAAAGTACACACACACGTCCATGCCCCACTTGAGCAGATCCCAACACCAAAGAAAAGGTTCAGTCACATACACGTGGACATTGTCAGACCTCTCCCTTCTTCCCAGGGATACACTCATCTGTTTACCATCATCGACCGTAGCACACGCTGGCCAGAAGTGATACCACTTCAAAACACGTCTACTGTCACTTGTGCCCATGCGCTCATCAGTGTATGGATAGCTCGTTTTGGCATCCCAACAGACATTACTTCTGACAGGGGTTCTCAGTTCACTTCTGCCCTCTGGACGGAAATTATGGAAAGACTCGGGACTAGGATCCATCGCACGACTTCCTATCACCCACCATCAAACGGAATCGTCGAATGATTCCATAGGACTCTTAAATCCTCACTCATGGCTCGACTGCATGGTCCCAACTGGATGGACGAACTACCATGGGTCATGCTGGGCCTAAGAACTGTTCCAAAGGAGGACATTGGAACTTCAGTGGCTGAGTTAGTCTACGGAGAGCCTCTCACAATTCCAGAACTGATTGCTGCCACTGCCACTCCTTTCTGTGCCACTGAACAGCTGAATGACTTTCGTGGCCAGGCCCAATCATTCCTACCCACTCCCACTTCACGACACTGCCGGCCTCCAAACAATGTGCCAAGCACTTTGGCAACAGCAAAGTATGTCTTTGTTAGAAGCGACGTCTCGCAACGTCTTTTACAACGCCCTCTTTCCTAAATTAAAACGACAAAAATGCAAGGAAAATCTTTATCGAACTTACTGCAGTGATTTGTGTACTCCAGTGCTCTGTGTCTGGTACTTCCCGAAGTGCTTGCACTCCAGTCGAAGGCTGAAATACTTCCAGATTTCTGGATATTTATTTTTATTATTTTTAATGCTTTTGTTGGCAGTTTCGATCGTACGTGATCTTCTCTTTGTGAAGACGAAATTGTCTCCGCAATGGGCTCTCCAAGTACTTTCAAAACTTGCAAAATCTCTGAACACCTTTCCTTCCATAAGTTGATCGCCTTCACTGGAGGCCACCATCTTGTTCATTCAAAACTTGCTCCCCAATCACCCGGTGAAATATGATTGGTCGAAAGGGACTGAGTGGAAATACCGCTCACAATAGTTCCACTCTAAGGAGTGAAAATACCGACTTCCTTTTTTTTTCTTCTTCTTTTTTTTTTTTTTTTTTTGGTTATAACAAAGATCGTAGATATTATAACAAGATATTTCACTTTCCGCCGAAAGTGACATCAGAATCAGATATCAACGGGAGCAGCCCAAGCAAGCGTGGTAGTACGGTAGCCAAGTAGAGGGATGCAATAAAGTTTTCATTCAATTGCAGTTTGTGTACAACATGCTTACTATAATACTAGCCCCTAGAGTCTATAACAATTTAACCTGAAAAATCAAGAAATTCACATTGTCATTGGTGTTCAGCTGTGAATTGCAACAGTAACAGAAACAGTAGATCCGATCTATCTTTCTACAGCCTCCCTAAGACAAACTTGTACGTTTTCCTCTCTCTCTCATTTATCCTACCATTTAATGTGTAAGATTTTACTAAACAACAAAGCCAAACCAAGGGTGCTGTATACTCCCATTGGTGAACTGAATCTATAATTCAATTGTTCAGTGAGAATATACTTTACCAATCTTTTACATAGTTACTGAAGTTCTTTACCAATCTATAACTTAGTTATTGAATGAAAATGTAACTTTTTAGTTGATGAATTGAGAATGTACTTTACCAATCTGTAACACAGGTACCAAACCAGTGGCCTATATGTTAGTCAATTAATGAGAATGTACCTTGCCAATCTATTTAACTAAGTTAATTAATGAGAATGCACTTTGTCAATTACAACTTGGTGTTGAATAAGAATGCACTTCAATGATAATTATTTTAGTCAATGAATGAGAATGTACTTTACCAATAATGTACTTTACTGTCTGTACTTTCTCTCACCTCCATCTCTGAGATACTATTGTTTCACAATTAATGCCCTGCAATACATGCATTTCTTTCATTCTGTCATTCTAATTGCTGCTTTAAAAGGGCGTAAGGTTTGTTTTTATCTCATATTATATAAGCTCAGCAATTATGTTACCCGTCAACGACTGTTGCAGAGAAATTTGGAATAACTATTGGTAGCTGCTTAAAGGAAATGCTTCATGTAAAGAACACTTTGAGACATCTTTAATTACAACCAAAACAACGCAAATATTTAGATCAGATGTTTGTTACCCATATAAAAATAGTTTACAGTTGAGCAAGTAGCAGTTTTGATTATTGTTGGTCTATGATAGTCACAATGCCCTAGATTCTACAGGGATTCTTCGACTATTTTCTATTAACTTTTGCTTTACCGTCGACTACCCGTGCATTGTTTACCGCGCTTCCTAGGTAGCAAGTCAGTTTGCATCAAAGTTGCTTGACGCTAGTGCTAAAGTAACGACGAGCATAGCACCGGAAGTGAAACTTCTTGTTATTTCTACATTCTTTGCTCATAATACACATCGATTTTAAGGGGTCGGGGGGCGGTGATACACAAATGAAGATAATTTGTAAACAGTTGCCACACTTTATGGTCAGACTGAAGTTTCAAACATGCTGTTTGACTCCAACTGTGATTTACCCATGAGACTGTAATAAAGCACATGTGGATAGCCAACTGCTTATCGCATATCGTATCACCTCAATACCACATAGACTGTCTGTGAAGATGGTCTGTTGGTAGAACTAAACATGTAAAATTTAATGCCCCAGGTTTATACTTGTTGAAAATGGGTAGATAACAAAAAGGTTTCTAGTACTGTAATATTTATCGTTTGCATGAGCAGGCAGAAATTTGTAACTTAAAGTCATGGATGACCAACCCATAACAGTGGACATGTTAATTTTTTCATGTGCAGCATTTAAAAAAAAGAGGTTCTTTTCATGTCATAGAAAGATGCAACCTATTTACTTCTGCACCAGCAGATTAAATATGCAGGGACTTTATTTTTAATTGCCACCTATACTCACTTCCCAAGGCCATTCACAGTCTCCTATCGTACATGTGTGAATAGTGTCTTAAATCCTGTAATACGTAGTTTGTCCATCTCTGAAGACAAGCATGCCATATAACACCCACAAAAAAAAACATTAAAAAACTCCCATGAGTATGACATTGGACACAAATGGTAAAGATAATTTATAAACAGCCTAGATTGACAAATATATCTATGTAATCAGATGGTATATATAACTATGATAATCATGTTTATCATGAAAGTAACAAACATTCAGGTGTGCTGTTCTTCATTTGCAGGCGCATACAAAATACTGTTCTTTGAGAAAGGTGAAGGCGAAAACATGGAGGAGGCAAAAAGGCACTTTGAATACTTTTGGAAAACTGACTCTTGTTTTAGCCAGTGGCACCCCAGTGTATTTGAGGTTGATGGTCAGAAATACACATGTGCTGAACAATATATGATGCACCAGAAAGCTTGTAAGTATTTCACTGGAACTAAATGAAAGTGGGATGAACCCAGCCAGCAAACCTCCGTCAATTTACATGATAAATAAACTCACAGGATTTTGTAACAAGATCTATCATTACTCAGTTTGGATTTGCCAGAAATTTTTTAGGCATGCTTTCTTTTCAACTTGCAGAAAGTTCTTTTTTAGACTTAAAGACTTAAAGATGGAGAAATATTTTTTGAGTTTGCTATGTGTCGCTGATTGGTCACTTCCGAGTGTTTCTTTTCTATGACACATGACGTTATAATCACTTCCTGGGATGTGTTCACTGATAAACAAACTATCTAACGAACAAGCACACGTCTGACAAAATAAGCCCAAAGAAAATGGTAATGTGAAGCAGATCCATTATAATCACCTAGAGCTGAAATTAATAAGAAGTTTATCCTGGGTGCACAGCCCGGGCAATGCTGGGTACCTCAGCCAGTCCTATGCAAATCTACTTTGGATTGACATAAAATTGTTTGTGCTGATTTCACAGCCTACTACATGTATATGATATTCCAGTTGTCTTATAAATATAGAGACGTCTCCACAGAAATTAAATACTTACCAGCCAAGGATAAACTATCTAGAACTTCCTATCTCCCATGTTTTGTTGATTCTTGGTAGTGCTACTAGACTTGAGGATATACAGTCAAATTGTTGGTGAAGAAATTTTTTTTTTTCATCAAACAGTGCATGTTAGAACATAGGCAAAAATACTGTAGTAAGCAAAAACTGTAATTCAGTCCTTAGAATTTAAGAATTGTCATTAACTCCTCAGCTTGACTAATTCCACCAGTGTCACATTGTAGAGATCAAGTGGGATCAAGATGAGAAGGAATTAAAAAAAAATACATGAAATGGGGAAAATTATATCATATATTTTATGTTTGTTTGAAACTGCAGTATTGAGGTAGCGTAACTTTTCAACTTGAAAATACGGTTCTTAACAGACGTTTATTTAAATGGTTGTTAAACATGGTTTTATGTCTTATAGGCTTTACAAATTTGGCATGTGTTGATAGGAAATCAGAAAAAACCAAAGTAATTCTGGAACTGAAAAAGAATGAAAATTTAATAATTAAGTATAAAAAATGGCTGTGATGAGCTCGCAGAAAGATAAGTTCACTCTTGTCATGCCATTGCATTACTGATCACCATTCAAGTAAAACTCAGTCACCACTAGCCAACCGTTCTGTACCCTTTCTCTTACAAACACATCTGAAATTGAAACTGAAATGACGGACATTTAAAATTAAAAGTGGAACAAATGCTATCCATACAATTTTGAGAACAGGAAGAGAAAACATTTATGGAAAAGGGAGTATTAAAATGTGAGATTACATCAAAGGAATGACCACAAACCTTTACTTACTGTGTAATCATGCCACCAAGTGAGCTGCTAAGCTGCACGCAGAACTGACGTGGATAAATACCAGAGTATGAACTGATAATAAAGGTTTTATTGTCATTTGGGAAATGTAAGTTATATTTAAATAAACTCATCTTTATCATTAAGTAATATTCATGTTACAGATTTTAACTTGAAAGAGGAAATTTGTGGATGAGTTGTATTGTATATATATACATTGTAAATTCTAAACCTTACGTTCATCGCACAGTAAAACATGTCCGTGTCTTTTACATTCTACTCACTATTAGTGTGCTTCAAGGATGAGGAAACGGCATTGAAGATTTTGAGAAGTGAAAGCCCGAAGGAAATGAAGAAACTTGGACGTAGCGTGAAAAACTGGGATCTGTATGGTGGCACTTGGGAGGCCACTTGCTATGATGTTGTGAAGAAAGGAAATATTCACAAGGTAAGATTTTGTCATGACACTGTTAAAAGTATTCAAAGCTGAGATATCAGACAAAGGGGCAGAGTGTCGTTGATCTACAACAACAGCAACAAAAAAATAGTCTGCATGTATACCATGTCTCACTTTTCAATTTAACTACCTACAGGAGCTATTGTTGGTGAGGAACTGTTTATAGACAAACCGATCAGGGTCTCCTTGGACCAAGCCTGCACAACTTAAAAGGAACAAGAGCCACATTGACTGCCGAAAAATTAGCAGTTGGCTACTTAAGTAAATTTTTAAACTAAGTAGCATTTATTTTTAAATCCTCGAATTATGTGCACAATATTACGTTTTAAAATATGAACCATTTTAATTTAACTCTTTCCGTACTTTTCGCCGATGTATCGGTTCCCCCGACTGACGCGTTTGGACTAATCACCGATACATCGGCGTTGCTATGGTCTAGACACAAATGTTTCGTTTCTTCCCGATGAACGCATTCCATGTTTTTATATCGACTATTTTAGCCTTCTAACAAGTAAAACTACTTCCTGTCAGCAAAATTTTGGCGTGGGTTACAAATTATGCGTTAGACAGTGTGCTTTTTTCATGATTGCTGTGGTCTCCAAGTAAACAAACAAAATGACAACTCCCACTACATCCACATCTGGTACTACGGCTAGATCTAGACCACAGAGACTATCTGCCCAGCAAGTGATCAATCTTTTTCAATCGTTATCGGATGACAGTGACAGTGACAGTGAGGCTCAAAACGGCAATGATTATGATTCGGAGGAACATGTGGGCCGAGATTCACCCAGATCTAGTGACAGTGGTGATACTGATAGTTCAGATGAGGATAATCCTAACCCACCAGCAAAGAGGGGTAAAGCAACTACTGCAGGAAGGGGAAGGGGGACAGGTAGAGCTAGAACTACAGCTACTGCTCCTACAGGAGGATGGAAACCTGCAGATGCTGACACTGAAGTAAAATCCTTTACTTTCAGAGAAACAAACTCAGGCCCACAGCACAACCTCACTGATGATGCATCACCTATTGATTTTCTTAGACTTTTTTTGGATAATGACACCATGGATCTGTTGATTGGATACATAAATGACTATGCTGCTGACAAAATTATGAAAAACACCCCACTGAGAGAACACTTAAATTTCAGCAGGTGGAAACCCATCGGACGTTACGAATTTCTCAAGTTTCTGGCCGTTGTTATCGCTATCGGCATGGATTCCCGCCCATCCATAAAGGACTACTGGTCTACAAAAAGTCACAAGAGTACACCATGGTTTGGGGAAATGTTTCCAAGAGCAGAATTTGAACTGATCTACCACTCCATGCTACATGCAGCCGAGCCTGATGCCCAGGGAGCTGCTAAAATTGAACCATTTGTGAATCGGCTCCTCGGAAAGTTCCAGGAGTCATTCTATCCATATGAAAACATTTCGATTGACGAGATGGTCATAGGGTGGAAAGGGAGGTTTTCCCACAAACAGTACAATGCCTCTAAACCACACAAATACCACATAAAAACTTTTGGACTCTGTGATTCAATATGTGGCTACGTTCACAATGCACTCATTTACTTCGGCAGAAATACTGCATACCAACCTGAACAAGACCACAATGACTCACAAGCTGTGAAGTTTTTCACACCCTTCTCACCTCCATAACTATACATGGCCACCATTTGTTCTCTGATAGGTATTACACATCAGCTGCACTCCTGCAATATCTAAAGAGCAAGCGCCATCACTTCACTGGGACTTTGAATGTCAACCGAAGGGGCTTCCCCCCTGAACTCAAAACACAAAGACTCCAACACAGAGAATCAAGATGGTATATCAATGACACTGATGACTGTCTGTGTGTTGCCTGGAAGGATAAAGCTGCCAAAAAGCCTTGTATTCTGGTGACAATGAAAGGAAAAGCCACAAGTGTCAATGTGCGAGAGGGCTTGACAGATGTAACCAAACCTGCCCCAATTGACAGCTATAATCAAAACATGAACGGCTGTGACCGCATCGATCAGATGATTTCCTACTATGGAATGCATGCACGAAAAACAGTCAAGTGGTGGAGAAAAGTCTTCACCTGGATTTTAGAAGTGCTCCAGGTGAATTCACACATTCTGTTTGTGCTGTCACGACCAAATGCAAGGAAGCCAATGCCATTTGCCACTTTCAAAGATGCTCTGATTGAGCACCTGACATCATCTGCAGCAACTCTTATCCCTCCCCAACTGCCCCAGCAGATTGTCAAGCCAGGAAAGAAGAGATCTGCACCCCTACTAGCCCGTCTTGAGAGCTCCAAGCACCTTATTGATTTTGATGGGGCTGATAGACAGTGTGTCGTCTGTTCTAAGAAGCAAAAACGAAAGCGCTCCAGTTATTTTTGCACTGGATGTGATGACAAACCACATCTCTGCCCCAAGACCTGCTTCTTTGTGTATCACACAAGGGAAGCATTTGATGAGTAATTCATCTGTATTTGACTTGTACATAGTCCCTTTCTTCATTATTTCCATTTATGTGCTGAACACCTACAGATGTGACTTTTTTTTTGCTTCACCTCTCTTTACAAAATTCATGATAGAATTACCCACACATGGAGTATCTTCAAAATTCAAAAGGAAGTGTGCCCAGGAATAATTTGTTTATGAACTGAAATGGATTACAGTTGGATACAAACACTCCTATGTGCAGTTTTTTTTGGCATGAGTAAAGAAATTTTTTTGAAAATTATCTCCCCTCTTTCAGTTTGTCTCTATTCAAAGCTCTCCCTACGCCTACCCTGTGGACTTACACCTTATTTGTTTCTATTTTCAAAATCAGTATTCAATTTCCTTTCCATTCATATATAGTTTTGTTATATTTCATTCATAAATAAATGTGTGACAGAGCTTGGAATAGGTTACCCTTCCAATGAAAAATCAATTTCCTTGGAATTGTGGTCTAGACCAGGGCCGAATTGCAGTATCATCATCATCATCATCATTGCCTTTCTCACCCTGGATCAGGGTATAGGCCACCAACAAACACCTTCCATCCCTCTCTATCATGGGCCAGCCTCTTTACATTATTCCAAGTCTTTCCGCTTCGTTGCACATCATTTTCTCTGGCTCTTCTCCACGTTCCACGCGGCCTTCCTCTTGATCTCTTGCCCTGGGGATTCCAGTCCAATACCTTCTTCGTGATGCTGTTTCCTGGTCTCCTGAGAGTGTGGCCGATCCATCTCCATCGCCTCCTACCAATTTCCTCTCTGACTGGGTTCTGTCTTGTTCTTTTCCATACAATTTCATTGCTGACCTTGTCTGTCCATCTGATCTTAAGTAGCTTCCTCAAACATCTGTTGATGAAAACTTGGATTCTCTTTATGCAGGCCTGGGACGCATTCCAAGTCTCACATCCATACAACAGGACTGACTTCACGTTCGAGTTGAATATCCTCAGCTTTGTTTTTAGAGA